>JAVTVJ010000384.1:0-682753 GCA_034509425.1 Eopsaltria australis
TGGTATGGAATTTTATCATATCCTCCAAATATTTTAGCCTCTTCCCACTTAGGGAAGTAGTCAAAATTGATACAACAGTCAGCTTTGGAGGACCCCAACAGTGCCAATTCTTGGGGCTCCTCTGGTGCATGGGGAAGGGTCCTCATCCACGCATCCCAGTTGTCAACAGGTTCGGGCCTTTTACCTGCGAAGGAGGTGTCATTCATTCGCAGGGGGATACCTACTAGGCAGGTCGACATGGGATCTGAAGTTGCACCCATACTCAAACACATGCTGTCTTGGTTTATGGCTTTGGCTAACGTGATCCAGATATTCTCTTGTGGCTGTTGTACAAGCCATCCTTCGATTCGGGGCAGGACGTTCAGCATCACCCACATCAGGGCCATGATGACTCCCGTGGTTTTCATTGTCATGGATCCTTTAAATCTAATATCAAAACAAACATGAATAACTTTTGAATCAAACCAAAACAATTTTTCAATTTTCTGATTCCTTTCAACTCCTCTCCGCCTCCCCCTTTTCTTTTACTTAAATTAGGATACAAGGTGGGATAGGGTTATTACGGGACTGTTAGGTTGGGATATAACCAAGGAGAATAAGGTAAGTGAAGGGATATGGGGTTGGAACACAGGGTAGTCTTAGAGGGAGTGTCGTAGAGGGGTTAATCATAAACTATGGCTTCTCTGTCTGGTATTCGCTGGTCGCTGATCGGTACACGTCATATCAGGTAAGTCCTTTCCCTTTCCATTTCTCCTTTTTCTTCTTTTCCACGCGACTGATGGATTGTTGTCGCTCTTATCCTTGTCTTTCCCACGATTCTCCACATACGGCTTCACATTTTTTTCCGGAATCCACCGCGGACCGCCTGGGGTGGAGACACATGCATACCCCCTCCCCCAGACGATTAACGGTGCGGGACCTAAAAATTGATGACTCTGCGGATCCTTAAACAGCACCGGCGGTCTTTCTGTCAATTTGGAATTTGTCGAATTCATGAAATGCCGGAAGAAGGGGGGAGTTGGCTCACTATCAGAGCAATTTAAAAAATTTAACGTAAACAGAGCCTTGCAGAGGCGCTCAACGGGCGACTTCTCTCCTGCCTCTCCCCGCTGATGTGTAAGGATGCGTTTAATATCTTGATGTTTCCTCTCAACTAACGCTTGTCCCGACGGAGAATGTGGAATTCCGGTCGTATGTTCTACTCCCCAGTTTTGAACAAACTGACGCAAGGAGGCAGATACATACGCCGGTCCGTTGTCTGTTTTAATCTGTTTTGGAATTCCCAAAACTGCAAATGCCATAGTAAAATGTTTTTTGGCATCTCTCGCCTTCTCTCCGGCATGAGCCGAGGCGAAGAGAGCGCCTGAAAATGTGTCTACTGACACGTGTATATATTTCAACTTCACGAAAGGTGTAAAATGGGTGACATCTGATTGCCAAATCTCATTGGAGTTCAACCCCCTAGGGTTGACTCCTGCGTTGAATGTAGGTATTTGATAGGATTGACATGATGGACATGTGGCCACTATTGCCTTAGCTTGCTCCAAGGATAGGTGAAACATCCTACGGAGTGCTGGCGCATTCTGGTGAAAGAATTGATGTCTAAGGCGAGCCTGTGCGAATGTGTCAGGTACGGTACACTTCATCACAGGCATCGCCAGAGCATCGGCTCTCGCATTGCCTTCAGATATAAAACCTGGCAAGCCAGAATGTGATCTTACGTGCATCACAAAATATTGATGCTGGCGGTGGGACAATAACATTACGAGCTGCGCAAGCAAACCAAATAATTTTTTATTTGGGACCTCTCTCAGTAAGGAATGCTCTACTCTAGAAACTACTCCTGCCACATATGCCGAATCAGTTACGAGGTTGAGTGGCAGTTCCTCAAACCTCTCAAACACTCTAACTACAGCAGCTAGTATCTGAACTTCTTCGTCCCACTGGAGGGTCTCTGGATCTCTCCAAGTCAACACCGACTTATGAGAAGAGCCAGAGCCATCTGTAAAAACTGTTAGAGCATTCTTAAGTGGTGTTTTACTTTGAGCCACATCAGGAGCCAATTTAAACTCAGTATTGAACAATTGGTGTTTTAGCTTTTGGTTGCCAATTTGGCCTGAGTAATTTTCGAGGGCAAGCTGGAGGTCCTCACTTTCTTGGAGCACTTCTTCAAAACTATTCTGCTTCCAAGGAACTTGGATGTACGCAATATCACATCCTGCTAGTACACGGAGCCGGTGCCGAGCCTTAATGATCAGCTCGGCCACCAATTCCTGTGGCCTTGTTATTGTCTTGGACGATGTGTGAGGCAAGAAAATCCACTCCACGATTAGGAGCGACTCCTTGACCCCCTCGTCCCACTGAAAAATGAGACCATAATACCTGGGTGTCTTTCCCAGTACCATAAATCGGTACGGGAGAATCGGGTTAATTCTGTGTGCGTGTTTTGTGGAGATTGTAAACATTACCTTCTTGATGACCTGTTCGGCCTCTGGTGTCACGGCTATTGGGGCGTCTAGGGCTTGTCCTCCTCGTAGCAGCTCAAATAAAGGTGACAACTCTGAAGTTTTCAGTCTGAGGAGCGGCCTGATCCAGTTTATCGATCCACACAGTTGATGAAGTTCGCGCAAAGTTGACGGATGCTGCTCTAACTTCAGCAACTGCGGTGTTACCGTTGTCTCCTGGATCTTCATTCCCAAGTACTTCCAAGGTGGCATCCTCTGTATCTTTTCGGGATGTACTTGCATTCCCACATCCTCGATGGCCTTGACAACCTCCTTTAAGGCAGAGTCTAGAGTCTCTCGGTTAGGTGAGCACACTAGTACATCGTCCATATAATGATAAATCTTTGACTGTGGAAAGGTTTTCCTAACCGGGGAGAGCACCTCCGAGACATACCATTGGCAAAGTGCTGGGGAATTTTTCATTCCTTGAGGCAATACGAGCCAATGATAATGTCTCATCGGTGCCTCCCGGTTTATGGAAGGCACTGAAAATGCAAATTTCGGCGCGTCGTCAGGGTGCAAAGGAATACTTAAAAAGCAGTCCTTAATGTCTATTATAGCTAGAGGCCAATTCTGCGGTAACATTGCAGGTGATGGGAGACCTGGTTGGAGGGGGCCCATTTCCTCCATCACTTTGTTCACTGCTCTTAGATCTTGTAGCAGCAGCCACTCGTTCTTTTTTGGTTTTTTGATAACAAAAACTGGAGTGTTCCAGGGGCTGGACGATGGCACAATGTGACCCTTAGCCAGTTGTTCGGCAACAAGGTCTTCTAGGGCGCGCAACTTCTCTCCTCTGAGGGGCCACTGCTCCACCCTCACCGGAGTGTCAGTGAGCCACTTGATAGGTGGGGTGGAGCGCGCCGCAGTGGCCCCGACTAGAAATTCTGGGGTGTAAAAGGAATTTCTAGTCTCGCACCCCATTGTGCCATCGCGTCCCTTCCCCATAACGTAAAACCTGAGGGGACAATATAGGGTTTTACGCAAGCTACCCGTCCTTCCGGACCCTCAATGGAGATGTTTGTGAAGCTCCTTTTGGGGGTACTTTGGCCACCCACTCCGACTAAGTTTCCTGGGGAAGGTTTTGTTCCCCATTCCGCTGGCCATTCTGTCTCTGCTATAACAGTGACGTCGGCGCCTGTATCTAGCATTCCCACTCGATCTATTTCGGAATGCCCATTTCGCAGTCTACATTGAAAAACAGGCTTGTCTTTTCCCACAACACTTGTCCACCACACACACGGTGTGCGAGCGTTTCTAGGTATATTCTCGGGCAGCACAATCGCTTGTGCCAGCCAGGTACCTTTTGGAAGAAACCATGGTCTGTGGTTGGGTTGTATGGTCACTGCAATGTTCTTCCCCGGTGCGTAAGTCTTAACTTCAGGAATCACAAAGATCCCCGGTGGACTCTTATTGGAGTCACCAATAATTAATACAGTCACGGGTGTCATGGGTGGATTTTTAATTGTCGCAGGAACACGTTGGGTGTCATCACGCGGTATATGTTCAACAAAAGCACTCACCAATTGGAGTCTCTCAAATGGTGTAGGTGATAAGTCTCCTGGATAAAGCTGTTGGTGTTGGATGTTTCTAGGCTCTAATGGTGGAGTGTCGTCAGAGGTAGCAGTCCTTAATTTGTTGAAGGAGCGCGAGGCTGCTTCGCGCTCCCATCCTGGTTTCCCGACCAGTAGGGTGATGGTGTTTGAGGGATCCACCATGGCATCGTGGGTGGGTACCATCCCCACGGCGGAGGATTTGGTGGCGCTTGCGGTTGTGGTGCTGGTGGGAAAGACTTGGCAGAATTGTTAGCTTGAGTCTTATTCTTATTTAGTTTTGGTTTTTTACAGTCCTTTGCAAAATGTCCAGTTCCATTACAATTGAAACACTTTTGTTTTTGTTGACCTGCATTTGTCTTTGATGTCTCCTTAGTATATTGAGTTTCTACTGGATATGTCACTTTACATTTATGTCCACACATTTTTGATTCATTCCCTGGTACACGTGGTTTAATTTGTGCACACTTTTCTGTAATTTGCTCAATTGTTGGTGGGGGGTCAATGGGAAACATCTCAATAACTCGTTTACACTGTTCATTCGCATTTTCTTTAGCTAATTCAGTTAGCATTTCTCTCAGCATCACTGGATTGCTGATAGCTTTACTCATCGCCTCCCTGAGGCGATCCACAAAGGCTGTGAAATTCTCATCCGGGCCTTGCCGGATCGTTGTGTAACTAACTGGAGGCCCCATGTCAATAGACATAGTGAACAAAACATTTTTTGCTGCTAACTGTACATCCCTTAGTATTTCCTCTGGAATGTTATTTGCTTGGTCACGAGGTTTGGATTGATTCCCCTCCCCCACAAGATGGTCTATGGTAATATTGGCTTTATTTGGGTCACCTTTATATGATTCAAGCAACTTTGTTAATTCTCTTCTCCATCTTTTGTCCCATATCCAGTAGTGACTCTCAACTAAAAGACTTGACATCAGCGTTTTGATGTCATCAGGTACTAAGACAGATGATTTAAAGGTTGCATTTATAAGTCATTTAAAATATGCTGAATCTCTTCCAAATTCTTTTGAGGCTTTACAGATTTCTTTTATCGTTTGTTGTGGGAGAGGCTCCCATCTGGGATTGGCACCTGTCCTATTGTATGTCACTGGTGCTACAATGGGTGTGGGCAAGGCTGCTGCCGAGGCTTGTTGGCTATAGGCTTCAGGCACACCCCCTTCCGGTGTAGACCCGTGGGAACCAAAAGCCTGGGCGTGGGAAAGTGGAAGGGGGGCGGGGTTCCCAGGGGAGGAGACAGGGAGGTGGGCGGGGTGCGCGACGGCAGGGGTGGAGGGTGTTGGGGGGTGGAGCTGGGAAGGAGGGAGGGGACCCGTAGGATTGACATCGCCGGCCGCAGAGGGTGGGACCGACGCGTGACCAATCGATGCCAAGGGGGTAGAGCTCGGGAAGGGGGTTAGGGGGTTCCCGCCGCGATCTCCCGCGCATGCGCCCTGAATTCCGCATTGCGGCAAAACTAATTCAATGGTATACCGTGGCGCAGTGAAAATTCCCCTGCCGCCATCTCCCGATGGCGCAGTAAGAATTCCCCCGCCGCCATTTCCCGATGGCGCAGTAAGAATTCCCCCGCCGCCATTTCCCGATGGCGCAGTAAGAATTCCCCCGCCGCCATCTCCCGATGGCGCAGTAAGAATTCCCCCGCCGCCGTTCCCCGATGGCGCGGGTTTAAATTCTATTAAACTATTATAACGTGGGGAGGGACACACAACCGGTGCAACTGGGGACGGAGGGAAAGGAATAAGGGCTGGGGTGGGATCTGTCTTGGGTGGATCCGTCCCAGGACAGAAGGGGTCGGTGGGATCACGAACAGAATCGGAGCTTCTGTGGCTCCGGATTTCTCCCTCACGCTGCTCGCTAATGAGGGGTATCCTGCCGTTTTCCACACCGGAGGGAAGAGGGATCGGGTTAGTGGCATTAGGTTCACTTTTCGGAGAAGGGGGAACAGCTTTATCTAAACCAGAACTCTTCTCCCCGTTGTTAGATAAAACTCGATAAATCGCGATTTGTAACCCGAAAAATTTCTGAACTGCAAATCGCCCCTCGCTGTCACATTCGTTTAGTTTAAATCCTACACGATCCCAAAATTCTAAAGTAAAAACCTCTTTTGGTGCTTCAAAAGAAACATTTTCGATTACCCACTTTACAAATTTCCGTAATAACTTTTTGTCAAATTTTTCCCCTGAAGTAACTAACTGAACTTTTAAACCGTAATAAATAAATGAAAGCTCCTTTTCCCTCTTAGCAAGGTGGTTGCCCATCCTTACTATAGAAGAAAACTCCCCCACCTTAAACTTAAAAAAAAAAAAACGCGGCGGAACAAAGTCCAAGCACTCACTTGCTCTGCGAATTCTTCTCCGAATTCTTTTTCGCCGGCTTCTTCAAATTCCCCTCTCTTCTCGAGGGTCCCCTCTCTTGTCGAGGGCAAACCACCAAAAGAAATCCAAAGAAATGGGGGGGCCTTTGTGGAGTGAGCTGCTTTCCCGCTCCCAGAGCCGGGGGTCGCAGCTCGACCTGCAGAAGCTGCTTTCTTAAACGAAAGGCGGTTTCGCAGGGAGTGGCCCGCAACGGCGTCTTCGCTGCTGGTAGCGAGCTGTCTTTCGTGATTCCTCCAGGAACCACTCACGTTGGGCGCCAACTGTAAAGTTTTATATTATTTTTCGGTGTAATACCTACTCGTCCTCCGATCCCAGGCACGGTGCCTCTGCTCGGTGGTTGCCTTCCTCACCACTGTGCTACCTCAACCCCCTGTCCGTTAGGATGAGAGCCGAGGGAACCCCGAGGATTCCACACAGGGAGGAAGGCGTGGAGGGTCGTCTTGGGTTTGGTTCAGGAGGAATCACAAAGGCAGGAGCGACTCTAAGCTTCAGGCAACAGAGAGGTTTATTCCCTGGAACCCCAAAGTCAAAGGAGCCCCGACTAGCTCTCGACAGCAACTTATGTAGTACAATAAACAACCAATCAGGGTAAAGGCTTGGGGTGGGATTAAGGCGGGAGCTTTCAACAGCAGCAAATAATATAGAAACAGGGGAGTGGTTTGGGGATAACAACAAATCATAAACAGGGGTACAGAGAACTTTCCAGAACAACCTGTCAATCACCTTTGTGATAGACAAATAACATATTCAATAGGAACAAGGGGTGTCAACTTTGGGTGTTAACTGGGGTGTGACTACAACCAGGCTAAACCATGGATGTTTTTATAGCAGGGGGGCGACTCCCCGATGGACCAATCCACCAGGAAGTCCTCAAGCCCCTAGGTCTCGTTTCTATATTGACAACTGCCACAGTGGAGCTTCTTATCACCAAGTTTCACATAGCTAAGTATTGAGCAGAAGGGAGTGGATTTTGGCAGGCCAAGGCAAAAAACAAATGGGCTTATCTTTGTCCTGCATTGTGATAAATCTTCCAGCCATGTAAAAGTACCATCTCCAGACCCAGAACCTCAGGATGTGAAAACTAAGTGAAATGTGAGTGTAGAGTATGAATCACTGGGAGCTGAGTCATCAAGACAAAGAGTTTTGTAATATTAAAAATGTTTCTCTCTTCCAAAAAGATCCTACTGAGGATCTTGAGTTTACTTTAGTATGTAATACTGATCCTGACTAAGAAAAACCTGTGCTGCTTATAAGCACATTCGAAGCTGAAGCTCACTTATGAAGTCTACAGTCTCAGTGCAGTATAACTGCCCTGGTTTACACTCATATCTTCCAACTCTCCAAAAAAAAAAAAAATGGAAACTGCTTGATCAGTGTAACACTGGACAAAGCACAACAACGGATGACATGAAGATCAGGGAATGGAGTAGCTGACTTATTTTTAAGGGTGAATTTTATCTTTGCTTTCTTATATTTCAGTGTCTCTAACATCAGCTGCAGGTAGGGACATAGCTACCCTCAGAAAAAGACCACCAAAACTGAGGAAAGTCTTTGCTTGTTTAATTTTTTTCCCAGCAGAAACAAAGACTCCATGTTCCCCTTGTGTTCCTGTGTTCTGTGTAGTTTTTGAGGTGTGAGTTGTTTCTTTGCTGCTGATGCTAGCCAAAAGAAATTATAAATGGGATTACTTTGTTGCTCAGTCTTGCTCTTGTAGCTTTTAGTAAAGTGTTTGGGACAAACAAAGTTTTGGGACATTCGCCCAAAAGACATTTTACATTACATGTGTTTCAAGGGTGTAACAATCCACCCCAAAAGAACAGAAGGAACTTTTGGTGCACTTCACTACCTGCTGTCTTACAGGACAGCTTTAAGAATAAAAAAGATCAAGAATTTTTGCTTCAAGTAAAAGTCAGAGAAATTATTATTATGTGCAAATGAAATTCAAATAAAAAACCAACCAACAACAAAAAAAACCAAAAAACCCCAACCAAACACAGTTTGAAACTGGGGTGCTGCCCATTAATTTCAGTTCACGGCATACACTAACAAGGAAATTTCCTTGGCTGAGTCTGGTGTTAATGAATAACCAAGGCATGCCTCTTAATTTACAGCTGAGAGTCTCATTCCTGAAAAGGACATCATAACACCATAGTTTCAGAATACTACAATACAAAACAGGACACAGGCATGGGATGCAGCTTATTGAACACAACCTGAAGTTTTTACATTTCTTCTGTCAACTGAAGTACCAAAGACTGATCCTTTCTTGTTTACTTCATGTTAGACAAATTCATAAGGGCAATAAATACATCAGAAATATCTCCATATGGTTTTTTACCTTCCTTCTGTTTAATTTATGACAACACAAATTAAGCATTGTGAAGTTTCCATCTATGTACAGAAATTTTATTTTTATACTTCTGCTATTCAAGAGTTCTCTCCAATAGTAATTCTCTGCTCTTGTCACTCTGCTCAAGTAGGGAGAGCTGGCTGGACTGAAACTTCAGCTGGACTTCCTCTTGGGCCACACAACACATATTATGAAAACATTCCCTAATTTTCCAGTGTCATGCAAAAGCTATAACCAATGTCATATTAGTTACATGGGAATTCTGGCAGTCTCAAACCTTCTGATAGTGAGTGCGGTACCCGAAGCATGACATGACATATCAACATTGCAGAAGATAACATGTCAGAGTCTTTATGCTCCTGTTCTCCCTGCAGTACTGATGAAACATGCAATTAGGCTCTAGAAGTGAAACATCACCTGTGTTATGCAAAACACTTCTTACATGACTGTATCATTCTCATACCTGTACATTACAAATCATGCAATGTGTATTGGGTCTGACTGGGGTAAAGCTCACAGCCCTTACAGTGCTGTGCTTTGCTTTGGTAGCTGGTTGATAACAGAGCAGTGTTTTGGTACTGCCAAGCTGTGCTGTCCCTCTGACATTCCTTCCCCCACTGAAGGGGATGGGGGTGGGCAAGATCCTGGGAGGGGACACCAGCAGGCCAGCTGAGCCCAGTCAGCCAAAGGGATATTCCATACCATATGACATCAGCTCAGGTATATAAGGGAAGGAAGAGAGGAGGAGGAGGAGGAGGCACTCAGGGCTTCAGCACGCGTGATGGTTGTTCAAGGAGGCAAACATGGACCAGCCCTGAGTGCCTTCTCTTTTAAATAACTTACTAATTTTATAATTTAACAATGCTGTGTGGTGTTGCAAGGAAATAACATGTGTTGAATGAAATGGATGGACATCAGGAAGTAGATGTCAGAATGGGATTACTTGGCACGCTGTGAGGGCCCAAGTCTTGCTACTTTTCTGATCCTGAGTTTAAGGAAAGGGTGTTTGATTTTTAAGCTTCTTCCTATATGAATTTGGCTGTTTAGACCTTCCTGAGCAAAAAATGTGCAGTAGTGTGAGTTATTGTGGACCAAGTAGGCCCAGGACAGGAGTTAGAAGTATTAGTAGGAATTAGAGATGAAGCCTAATAAAGTTGCTCTCTCTCCTGCTGACTTTCTGTCAACACAAAAATGACCCCACTACTCAAATAACAGTATAGGTGTCTCCAGGTGAGTAGAAAAAATGGGCTTAGACACTGCTACTGACACAGAACTGAAGGACACATGAAGGCACTTAAGACATATCTGTGTAGAAATTCATCTCCGATCGAGGGCACTCCCAGCCCAAAAGCTCAGATGACATACATAACAGGGACTGAATACTCTTGTGAAACAGAAGCAAATGCTGCTTGTCACTGCAATCACAGTCCAGTGGTATTAGGGACACATGACAAACTCTGTTTCACACAGGTATTACCATATGTGAACTTTTGCTACTGCTGCAGTTTCCAAAGCTGTGTTTCTTACACCTTTTTCCTAAGGTGTAAGGGAAAAGGTGTAATTACAGTGTAATTACAGCCTATTGGGACAGTTTATGCATATAAGCTGTTCCAACTACATTGACAACCCTAAGAATTTGCACCAGTTACATCTTCCTCTTTCCCTAGCTGTTGATTTTAAATGTAATGTTTCAACAGGAAACCAGGCAACATCACTTTAATTAATTTCTGTGGTATAAAAAATCTGACCTCATGTACTGTAGCCAAGATAAGAAAGAACTCCAGCATAGAACATTAATTACCCTTGGAAGGTCTCACTACACCAAATAATTTGTTCAAATACATTCATAAACCGAAACTCGACTTAAAAACATTTTGCAATAATTATGAAACTTTGATCCATGATCCTTAAAGTATTTAATGTTGTAATACATTACTCAAAGTCAAGCTTGGATAAGAATAAGAATTGGCATCAGAAATGAGAAGACGGTACTTAACAGATAAGGCAAAACACACTGCATGCTTTTAGTTTTATCTCTGTTTCTTGGGCAACTAACATCCTCAAAATTGCCAGTACTCACAGTATATTAGAAACTCTGTGTTAGTCAAAGCTTGTGGCTACCATCAGTAACATACTTTTTAGAAGAACTGGACCTTTTCCTTAAATCAATCTATCCCTGCTATGAAGTACCTATAGAATCTATTTTCTATGTGATAATTTCCTTTTTTTTTCTCTCAAAAAAAAAAAAAATCAAACCCTTGTCATTAGGTTTTTCAGATCATCATAAACAGAAAGCACTAGTACTTACAAATATTTACTAAAGGCCACAGTTTGGAAAATAGTTTACTCAACAATGCCTACAATGTCAGCAACACAACACTTCAGTAAAAAGTGGATGATGGCTTTTTAGTTGTTAATATTTATGGCATTTTAATGTTATTTTGAAACAAAGCCTCCCTCTGTGATCCATCAGGTGTGGAAGATGAAACCAAATGGAAGACTAAAGTATGGAGAAACCAAGTAAAAATGCTCAGAGACTCACACATATTTTGAAATGTGAGATGTAGCTTCCTACATTAAACCCCTTTACGTCCAGCCTGGTCTCATGTCTCCTCCAATAGCTACCAATACTCATTGCTTCTGTTGAGAGAGTAAATAGATAACACCTGTTGGTTTGGCAACACGTAATGAATGGTGAAAGGTGAAGGGGGAAGAAATAGTCAGTCATTATTGGTCCATGTGAGGCTTTCTGACCATAATGCTGCCTTTCACCACCATAAGCTGTTTGAGAGATAGTTAAAAAATTGCTGCAGGCATAGTATCACCACAGTCCTAAGGCAGACATCTTTACATCTCCTAAACTCAGATAAATTCTGAGCTTGATGATTATGTCAAAGATTCTGTCTAGTTAGAAAAACTGAGCTCTCCTTGGAGCTGCCACTGTTGTTGCAAAGCCTTGAAATATTTAATTGCAAAACTGTACTCATTCTAGCTCTTAAAAACATATATTTTAAAGTCTATTTTTTAGAGGCCCTTCCCTATACCAGACATCACAGTTCCTGAGTGCATTCCTAATACCCATTAGTGTGTTATCTGATGTATTATGTCACAGCCTTGCAAAAAACCTGCTTTTGTTTTGGATTATAATGTCCAAGAAGCTGTCAACACCTTAACATTCTGGAAGTGTTCAGTGAACAGTTAAGCTTATATAAAAAGAATTCACAACCAGCTGTTAGTCCTCGTGAGATCATGATGTCACTGTCTACTCACTGCCCACTGTTGTACTGGGACGCTTACCTCATATACAAAGAATTTTTCATTGAAGATTCTCACTTCCTTAGACTCTCCAGCTAGGAGTATTTATTCAAGGCCCTCCATTCTAACAATCATAGTGGGCTGCTGATTCCTTTGTCAGAGGGAAAGACCAATTTAGTTTTGTTCTTTTTTCTCATTATTGCCTGAAGTGCTTGACAGAAAGAGCAGACCATCATTCCAGCAGCAGAGATGGAATTAGTCAATGCTCAGACTTGTTGCCCTGCTCTCCCATTTGTAAGTCACATTTGTAAGAACAGTAGAAACTTCTGAGATGGTATCTGAACTACAGTCCTGTCATTAATCTGGTGGTTAAATGGCTTTCAGAGCTGGAAGATACTCTTACCTGTCAAACCTAGTATGCAAAATGTCATCAATTTGGCTTCATTTCAGCTCAGACCAGAAGATGTTGTCTGACTGTGGTAAGAAAGCATCCAGAGGAACTGTCAAAGATCTCTCAAAACCCCATTTATTCAGGAAAACCGCTCCATCATAGTCACAGCAGCCAAAAAGTTCAGACAGTTTCTAGGTACACCTGTGCTTCTTTTCACTCTAACACTAGTGCAGGAATTACAGAAATACCTTCCTGTAATTCCTGCATGAAAAAATTACTCTGTTCTCTATGATTTCGTGCACATCGATGTCATTCAAGCCATTAAGAACAGGCTTCAAGAACGTATTCTCCCTGTTCAGGAGACTTACAGAAACACATGGAGTATAATGTTTCCTATCACTGTCAGCATCTCTTTCTTTCTATTACAGTTTTATTTCCTGATTAATGTAGTTTGCCAGGTATAACTGAAGTGCTCTTGTGAAAAAAAGTAGCCTAAGTCCAGACATGTGGAGACACAAATCATAATACTTTGTATTTACAATAGTTATTCTTCATTTTATGTGCAAAAATGTTCAGTGGAAAAGATCTCCATATTTTAACCCATATGGAAGCCTCACAAGTAAAAAGACATATGTCACTCAAACATAGACTTTTACTAAACTTTTACATTAGAATGCAACACTTGATAAGCTGAGCCTCACAGATTTGCTTTACCATTCTATCAGCTACCCCAGTCTACAAATAAATCACAATTTGACTGGACAAATTGTAATTTCACCTGTATTATTCAAAATTTGTTCACTTGCTATTCATTAAAAAAACCCCAGCCACATCAGCAATAGACACTGTGACCAGTGCTGAAGCACTTAGCTTCTCCATGCCCAAATCCCAAGACACTTTGTTCAAGATGACTGCCCAAGATGTTAGAGCAGTTTTATCCAGCCACAGACCTATCCTGGAAAGAACTATTCAAGCTATTTACAAATACTTACTGAAGTCAAGAGAATAAAAAACTGCAGCTTATCAGCAACCTCATGTCAGTATTATGAATAGCCTGACTGTTGTCTTTTTTATTAAGAATGTCATTAATACCTAAATTTTCACAGTTCAGGATACACAGCAGAAAGAAAAAACGTAAATGCCTCAGATCCATCATCAAATGAGCTCACAGAAAATAACAACCACTACAAATATTTAGCAAGTGCAGAAAATATGCATGAAACAATGCCTGAGAGGCTTAGTTGGTGTAATAACCACACTGAGACTTAGAAAACTCTCTGCACTAAAGAGAACACAGATTGTACTAACTAGCACCCAATAACACATGCAGATTTTGTGTCCATCTTTGCTTGTTTCTGCAGTTTTCTGTTTGGTTTCCTCCACCTATACACATATCTAGTTTCAGACAATTCCTGCTAGATTTGGTATATCACCAAGGACATTGCAGATGTGCCTTGCCTGAGTTTGGCCCTCTGTATTTCACAGCCTTGTCATATTACTGGAGTTCACAAATTTTATAAAACCTCAAAATACAATCCCTGCTTTCCTCCTGTTGCCTTGGCTGTATGTTGTAGTGAGACCTTACTAACACACACAGTAGAGGAGTGTCCCCTCTACCTCTTCAGCCACTCTGCTTGTCAGCACGTTGCCTCATTTCTCTTTTCAACCCTTCACCTTTCCTCTACTGGCAGCTTGGGTGAAAGATGAGCTGTTTTTCAGAAGGTGTGGATGTCCCATCCGTAGAAGTGTTCAAGGCCAGGCTGGATGGAGCTTTGAGCAACCTAGTCTAGTGGAAGACAGATACGCCCATGGCAAAGGGGCTGGAGTAGAGGATCTTTTAAGGTCCCTTCCCACCCAAACCATTCTGTGACTCTATGGTACAGTTATCACAGAGTCCTGCGACATGAATCCTCCACTCACACATCACAGTGGAACAAGCTACTATTGAGCTTGTAGAGGAAATGTTAAACATGTTGAGTTTCCCAGCAATGACCCAGATGCAGCGAAGGCTTGTGTTACTAAGCATTGAGGGCGGGTAGTCTACTGATCAGGACTGGGAGCTGCAGCATTTAATAAAGGACAGTACTTCAGATTTGTGTCTCTATGTGAGGTGTTGCCCTTAAGCATTATACATTTGCATTATGTATTTCCATTAGGCAGTATATATTTTGCCATAACCTGGAAAAAGTTTCAGAAGCTGCTTTGAAGACAGCATAGACAGGAATGGCAGCATGACAACAGCAACCCAACACAGTAAGAAAGACATGGATGTTGAGTTCTTTTTAATGTCAAATGCACACTCAGAATGGTTTTTCTAGGCCAGAAATGGAACCCAGGACTGCTGGGCATAATCCATCCAACTTTACACTTTGCATATATCTGAGTTCAGAGATAGGCTTGGTAGCTAAGTGGAAGAGTAATACCCCTCCCCAGTCTGAGCAATGAAATAAACTGAGAACTCCTCCAGGCATTGAAATACAGAGCACCTATACTGACTGTGCAGGGAGACTGACACTATGAGTTAAATAATGTACATGCCTCTCTGGTGATTAAAACCACACATGACCACTGAAAGCTACAGAATTCTGTAAGCTTCCTACATGTGCAGAACAGAAGGGACTTGCTATTGCTGTTCCGATTTAAACTCAAGCTACCACAATTAACTGTCCCAGGAATTGTTTGAGTCATCAAATATTGCTGCAGTTGTCTCAGACAGGTAAGTGCAAAGGTATGCCATGATTTTCCCTTTACTTCTTGATCTATACAGCTATGACAGAAAAATTACTTTTCACCCCCTCAGTGGAATGCTCATCTTTTGTCATCATATTCCTACCAGCAATGCTTAAAATGTCTTATAAAATAATACATAATGAACAAGCAGTCAGTAGAAATCATAGCAACAACGACTACTCTGCATCTTTTTCTAAGTCACTGAAAACATACAAGGTTTTGGTATGCTTCAGGCACCAGAATGAGAGGTATCATAGTTAAGACTATCCCTTACCATGCGAGAAATCTCTGTGATAAATGTACTGAGAAACGTGAATTCAAAGAATTGCCTTCCTACTTTCTCTCTTTGCAATGAATGCTTCAGCCTGGCTAGGATTCTGACTGACTGAAAACTTGTTTTCTATCAGACCTCCAAACTGCACAGAAGTGGAAGATCAGCAGAAAGATCTATTGTATTTGTCACAGCATACCCTAGCACACAAACAGGTTGGGACAGTAATGAGCAATTCTAAAGAAAGTTTTACAGCAATTGGTATTTTGGCTTGAATATGACTGCAATACTTTCAGATCTTAAAACTGAACTTGTGCACTTAAAAGAAAATAGTATTGTACTGAGTTCTTGTAAACTGCAGGTTTGAATGTCTTCTCCCACTGCTGTCTATAATTTTGATTAGGATGGTCAGATGAGGAGTGCCATGGGGAAAATCCTCTCTCAAACATGAAAGTTAAGAGCCTTCACAAAATCATGACAACAAGGTTGGCAATGCCTACATAACCTGCCTGAAATGCTGAGGTTTCTGCAGCATTTCCAGTGTAGGAATTCTCAGGGTCTGCATGCCTATGTAGCTGCAAGAAAAAAACAAGCCTAAAAATTAGGCCTAAGCTCTTCCTAAGGCTATGTACAAGTTACTACTCACTACTCAGTGCCTTTCTTTTCTAAAGTTAATAGTATCCTTGCAAACTGTCACATAAAAATCTGAACCCATGCTGATGCCATACATCTAAAATTAAACCAGTGGCCTATGAGCCACCATGAGGAAAGAGGGAAACAACAAAAATTTTTGCACCTTTGTGATAAAAATATACACTTCAGATTTCCCTTCAGCTCTAAGATTTAAATTAATAATACACTCAGTAAGTACTATCTCTATATGGCAGGAGAATTAAACTTAGATGAAAAAAAGAGCAGTGAAGACAGAGCATAAAAACAGGTATCACAGGTTCCACACCTCAAAAGATAAGAGATTAAAAGTCTATTAAATAGAAATTAGTGTCAAGGAGAGGGAACACCCTTTTATAAGATCATCATTAAACCCTGGAAGAGGCAATGCTGACACTACAGATGATGTCCTGTTTAGTGTTTCATTAGTTAGACTAGTCAACAAACTGAAATACTTCCTCAACAGCCACTCATATCTGCAATTTTTAAAAGTTTAATCTTCCCCCCAACTTCACTGAGAAACTGAAACAAATACAGCTATTTTGCCTTGTACTTTTCAGTGAAACCATGCTAAAATGCTAAGTCTCAGCCAAAATACAGATATTCTCTGAGGTTGTGCTTTATGTTTTCATCACGTTTCTACACCTAGCATACCTGTGGCAAAGTATTATACTACATTATCCCACCACAGAATGTCTTAGACCGATATATAAAATGAACAATAACAAAGCTCTAATCTTGAAGGTATCACAGAATAAAAACATCTCGCTCATGTTGTTTTAAGTTTTTATATGTCTCCAGGGTTGTCTGTGGCTAGCACATCTTCATAACGTCACTTTTAAATGGGTTTCCTCCAACATGCAAATGGCCCAGGACTGAAGTCACCTTCTAGCATCACTCACTCTGATGCCTTACTCTGATTAGTATAAGATAAGCTTTCCAAATGTGTTTCAAAAAGCATTCTTAGTATTACAATGGCATTACTCATTTACTTGAACTTCTTTCAGGGCTTAGTTGAGATACATGTGACAGAAGTATTCTTCATATATAAAAAAAAAAAAGGTAAAAATATTACCTGATACTTCCTCATCAACAAACAGGATTTGCAAAAACAATGCACAAATCTTTAGTGTTACGTGCCAATAACCACATATCATACATACATGGCTTTTCTAGGAAGATGGCATCATAATTTGCAGTATTTGGGAACTGTTAAACAAAAATATTTAAGTTTGCAAAATTTCTGTGCCAGTATAATCATTTAGTTGTCATGAACTTCCTTTTTATTTTCTCTCAAAAGCAAGTAAATAAAACAGCAAAGAAACTACATCGAAATTCCATGAAAGCATTGTACTTTTATTTCAGGGGCTATCGCTAAAGTCAATTCCCCTTATGAGATTTTTCTCATTAAAAGAAAAAAAAGCAGACATGCATTTTCTTTGGGCTGTTATAAAGACCCTTTGCATGGAGATATCTGGAGATCTGAAGCCCTTCTGAAGTTCCTGTGGGATTTTTCTGCCTACACTTTGCTCTTGCTAGAGGAAACTGTTCACCTGGATGTGTGACAATGACAGCCCCTAGTGGAGCTCAATGATGTCCACAGCAGCCTTTCACAAAACCTCTTCTACAACCACTGCTGGATTTGCAATACACAGATGTGCATTTTTCTACAAATGATGAATGAGTATGGCCATATTTTTTCATTTTTCATGCACTCTAGCTAGAAATTAGCTATGTACCCTGCTCCAAGTTTTTTATTTTTCTCTCATCACCATTTCTAGACTTACCAATTGTATTTTCCAGTTACTTTTTTCCTGAAATGAAAGTCAGTATAAGGTTTTATTGCTTTTATCATTAAGCTAATTCACAAGTAAAAAAAAAAATCTATTTGTTCTTTGTTTTCACTTGAAGTGTCATGGCATTACTTACTGGCAGACACTTACTCAGACGCTCTAAGACAGTTTCTAGATAACTGAGGGGGAATTAGAGCATTTGACAGCAGGTACAGCTCTTCCCTGGTCTTGGAAGCCTCCATTTCTCATCCAGCTGAGTCTCCTTGCCCTGCTCTGGTGGTAGGACACACGTTGTCTCTCAGACACTCATGGTCTCCTTGAGTTTGTCCCCCAAGAATAGAGCTCAGCAAACTTGTGTCTGCAGCAGGGGCTGCTCCTGGGGAAAAGAACCCAAGGTAGTGGCAGAGTTAGGCAGGTAGAGCAGGGGTTGTGGATGGATTGCTCACACAGGGTGAGGAGGAGATGGTCTCTCCAGTGCTTCACCTTTCTGAGAGCATCCCTGTGTCCCTACAGGCTGCCACATGTGGAGCACATCTCCAGGCTGCATCAGGCTTTTTGGCAGGGCTGCTCCATATCCAGGCTCACGTAGCGCAACTGGAGAGCCAGGCAAGCCCCATCACCTGCTGAGTGGGGCATCACAGGTCAACCAGGGGGAGGAGAAGGAGCCATGTCTGTCTTAAATAGCACCAGGGTGACAGGGCAGAGAGAAGTGTCACTGTCCAGAGATGTCTACAGTCTCCAGTTGCTGCTGTGGGAGCTCTGACCCTTGGGCAGTACAAGGACCTTCTTTTGGGTGCTAGGCAGGTCCAGACAGTGGAGCTGGAGTGGACACAGCAAAGGCAGTTTCTGGAACTTCTCCAGCAGTGACACTAGGAGGAGCTGGATCTCCTCATGCACACCCAGAGGTAGCAGGTTTGGCCCGTGCTCCCTTTCTCTGTAAGGTCCTACACCTCTGTTTATTTTCTTTGGGCTGGGAGTGCTGGGGCATTTCCCCAGTCCCTCCTTTGGGTAGATAGGCACAGAGCCACATCAGTGTTGTCCTGATGGGGGCAGAGAACAGCCCCACAGGTAAGCCAGGGTCCAACTCTCACCAACACTGTGTCATAGAGGAGGAGGAGGGGCCAGTCCTACTGCCAGAACATCCCTGGAGTGCTGGGTATGGCCATGAAAGCAACACTTTTTTCTGGCTGTGACCTCTTGGGTAGGAGCAAGATGAAGGTGGTGGAGGACAATGATGGGCAGTAGGAGGTAGGGCTGTGGTGGGAGAAGGAGCAGCTGGCAGCTCAGCTTCTGTTGCAGAGCCAACACAGCTGCATCCCACATTCCAGGAGCAGGATGCCTTGCTGTTTAAAGGTACATTTCATCAAAGTGGGATTCATTCCAGTTGGACCTACAGGTATTGACTCTGAGACATTAGAGAAATACAATCACAGTGCAGACTCTCAGCTCTGCTAATGAGTTCATTGGAAAAAGTCAGTCCTGCTGAGGCTGGCAAAGTTGCCTCCCCTTAACAAAAGTGTCCTGGGAATGAGCAGAGGGTGGTGATCACAAACACACACAGTTTTCCATGCATGTGGTTTGGACAGAGAAGAGGTTATCCCACCTCATGCTGATACCATCTTGCCTTTTCCCAGCAGAGGGACATGCAGGAGGAAGAGAGCTGATTCCAGGAGGTCATTGCAAAACTGAGGCTGAGGAAGCAGACTCAGCTGCTGGAGCAGGTGAACCCATGCTTTGTTGTCTGCCTGGGTCAGTACTTCTGTGTGGGTATGTAGCATGCATCTTGCCCACTGGAAGTCCCTGGCCTGGAACCTGTGAATGGCATTTGTTGCTCCTCTGTGTCCAAACTCAGAAGCACTGAAGGGCAATGGTGGAGCAAGTCAAAGCAGAATCACAGCAGCACTCATTGGAGGAGCAGTGACCATTCATGATGCAGCAGCTTTTCATGAAAGTGAGAAGAGCTGGAAAGGGCAAAGGGAAGGTGGGACAGACTTGTTTTTCGTATGTGTTGTGAGTCTGAGCAGTGGTGTGTGGTGCAGGAAAGAGCTGAGAGCTGGACTGCAGCTTCCTTCATCTGCCCTCTGCCTCCTTCATCCCACCCCCTTGCACAGGGAATTGCAATCCAACAGACTCTCTGGCACACAAGCAGCAAAGGCTGCTATGCACATGCAGATGTGTGCTGCTTCTCAAGGAAACAGAGCTCTCCACACAGGGTGCTGGTCAGGCACCATGAGCTGGAATCAGACTCTTGATGTTGTGTCGGGCTTAATGACAGTGATGGGTTAAAGAAGAAAAAGCCTACAGCAGACAGGACTTAGGGCATCCTCGCTTCCCTTGCAATGTTCTCCAGAGCACTTTGCTGGAAGAGGTCAATGGTGCAGAAGTTCTCAGAGGAGTGAGGAAAGCTGATGGCCACATAGGCTGAATTTCACACCCAATACTGGCTGTGGCATGACATGGAACTATCTCAGTAGATGGGCTCCAACATGATGAGACTCCACTGCAGTGGAGTCCCTTCCTGTGGCCTCCAGCACAGGCTGGCAGGTTCAGGGGTAGATCCTGCACACAGGGGAGATATTCAGCACTACCTTTAGGTATTTAAGACAGAGGGGTCACTTGGGATTGTGAGAACCAGGCTGTTTCAGGAACAATCTCCACCCGTCTCTCTCCTGTGCCTGTGAAGAGTTTGGGCAGACAGAGCAGGCAAAGATGCCTCTGTTGTAACTCCAGTGAGGGGAAACCCCCAAGGTGAGCTAAGCAAAACCTCCCTGTGCTTTGGGAGTCAGTTCTGCTCCTGCCTGGGACTGCACAGAGGGGATATGTGGCACAGACATTGCAGCAGAACTGCCTTTTTAAGTGTTACTTGGTGGGGGGGAGGAAGGGGAATAACCATTCAGTCTGAATTTTTCCACTGCTGAAAAACTGTCATGCCTTGACGTGTGCAACATGGTGAGAGGCTCTATCCTTTCTGTGAAGGAGTCTGTGTGTATCTGTACAACTGTAGCTCTGCCAGCCCTGGCTCCCCCATCCAAAGGTGGATGCATGTGGGCACTGCTCAAGTATCTGGTAGTGTTGCTCTGCACCCCAAAGTTCAACAGGAGCAGATCTCCTTCTTGACTTGGGACGACATAAGTAAGACAGTGTTCAGGAGAGGGCAGGTAATGCATTGGTTTCCTCCATGCCCATCCTAGGAGCAGGCAGAGCTGAAGTTGTGGGGCTGTGAGCTGAGAGCCAAGGAGGAGTAGCTGGAGATGGACAGGGATCAGATGGATGAGTCCTGGCATGAGCTTCTGCAGTAGAAGGAGGTGAACAGGGCAAGGCATCCAGCAGTGGGAGGAGAACATTCAAAGCATGACTGAGGTCAGCAGAGCATCTGCCCTGCAATTCACTCCTGTACAGAGGCCATGAGCACAGCTGGGGCTTTGCACCCCTCCTGAAGTCATGAATACCAATCCTGACCCTGAAGGGAAATAAGGGGATGCAGAAATGTGCCCTGCCACAGGGCAGTGAGAGTTCCTGTCCCCTGACTAGAACAGAAATATATAATAAACATATAAATACCAAGAAAAAGATAAATTACTGGCATTTGCATTTTTCATAGGAACAACTGTCTAGGAAACACTGGTAACATGCCTGTGACTGAGCTAAACCCATCCTGAGTTTAAAAAAAACAAATTACTTCCTAGAGGTAAAGAAAGCATCTGTCATATGCTTTTTAACTTTTTCACTCACTGGAATGTACAAATACTGATGGAATTCCTGGAAGCAGAGTCAAAAGTGTAAATTTTGTTTTCCACAGAGAAAGCTACCCTCATCTGGAACTCAGCCTGCAATTGAGTTCTTGGAGGAGATGCATTTTTCCAGACTCCCCAAACTATTACAGCAACTGGCTGAATGCATCTGCTGCAGCATTGCCAAGGGTTTTCGCACTTCTGATGGGCTCTCTGTGGGTATCCACATCTACGGTAAAAGGAGGAGAAGGCAATAAAATGGCTTTGTGGTGCCAGCCACGGTAAGGTGTCATTTCAGCAAGCAGAATTGCCTGGCCTAGGATGTGTGCAGAGTCCCACGGTGTGCGGTAGGGGAGACGGGTCGTTCGCACAACTGCTCCTGGAATTTTTGTCATTCCAGGGATTAGTCAGAGTCTGGGCACTGCAGAAATCTGACACTAAACTGCCTTCTGAGAAATACTACAATTTGTTTAACAGACAGCAGTCTGGGAGCTGAGAGAGCAATTCAGGCAGCCATTAAAAGCAAAATAAAATAGGCCTTTTTTTCCACGAAGCTGACAGCTTCTTGTAGGAACTGACATTTCACAGGGTTTCTGAACATAGAAGAGTAAGTATTTCTGGGTATTAAGCTGTGGCCTCGTTCTATTTCTGTTTGCCAGGTAACAGGCAGCAGGTCAGCCGTTTCAGACACGACTCCTTTAAAAACTAACCCGGTCCCGTTCTTTTCACTTCTTCTCCAACGCAAGCTTCTACGGGGAAACAGAAGTTACTTAACTGCGTTTACTTATGCAGTTACTGCTTTAAGAATATTTTCAGCTTTGAAAGTCGCATAAGGTTTCCTATCGGCCAACTCCCCAGGATTCCAGTTTGCTCCCATAGCGACTGTGCACGCTCCGCTCCTGAGGGAAGGGCGGGAGGGGGCAGCAGCGGCAGCCAGTCAGAGGGGAGAACTTAGCGAGACAGCCAATCAGATGCGAGCGCGCTGGGAGACAGCCAATCAGAGGGGCGAGTTTGGCGTCCCGGGCGGGCGGGCGAAGGCGCCGCGGCGCTGAGGGACGGGCGGTCCTGGGGCCGTGAGGGACTGAGGTGGGTGGCCGTAGATTTAAAAACATTTGGCTCTGGCAGATGTACCTCATCCTGCTTATTTAGTTTACTGAAAGTGGTGTTCCCTCGAGTCCTTGGAGAATGAAACAGGGTCATATCCTGTTACGGCGTAGTTGTTTTTCATTAAAAAACTTTGAAGACTTCCTTGTAGCCTCACAGACTAGTGTTTCTAGGTCCCACTTGTTCAGTTTTAAATTGGAAAGTTGGAACGTACCCGTATGCACGGGTTTTGTTTTTCACTGTTTGACACATCCGTAAGAAACTAGCGGTGCCTGGGGTGACTGCTGGGCAGTTCACTACTTCTAGGTGTATTAATTCAGATTTTATCACTGGGAGTAGTAGTTGCAATTCTAAAGCTAATATTTGAATTAATGCATGGTTATACTGCTATAAAGAAATTTTAGTCAGTGGTACACATGAGTTCTGCTGAGGTGCAGTTCTGTGCAGTGCCCTCCAGCGCCTGATGTTAAAGTGCAGATCCATCCCTCCTTACAAACCCATCCCCGCTTGCTCCACTCTCCCACACCAAATCTATTGGATGTAGCTCTGATGGAGCATCCAGCAGGCTATCCAAAGGCTTTTTTTTAACACCTTGTGATTTTGTTCCACTGGTTCAAAGTGTCCGCACTCCTTCCTTCAGAAAGTTCCCCTCTATTTTGTGCTCGATATGATTTTGTGTACCTTATTCCCTGTTTTGTTTCTTTGCCTGAACCTACCTTTTTACCTCTCCTGCACTTCTTTTCTCTGCCCAGACTCCTTTCAAGTAACCAGCTACCCCCTAGTTACTTTCTCCTCCACTATTTCCAATTCTATTACATCCATACCTGAAATTGGTAATTCTGAATTTGTTAGGCAGGCAGTTTTAGTTTATCATGTCGTGATACTCACTGGTATATACATGTAAATTGCCTTCTGTCACAAGTTTCCTTTATGGCCCTACAATTCATTTGGATTGAAAGTGAATTACGTCATACACTTTTTGATAGAATTATCTTACTTTATTTTTGACTCTTATACCTATTTTTAATTAAGAAAAAGTACTGTCTTGCCTTGATCCCAGCTACAATATATCCTGTTTTGCATTCACACTGTGTCTCTGGCCTTCTGTAGTTTTTGCCTCTCTCCTGGTTCCCCTCAGAAGCATCAACTAGCTCAGAGACCTGGTGTTCCATCAGGGCCTTGTGCTCCCAGCTAGCCTATACAGTCTCCTTTTCTCTTGGGAAACTGAAAGCGGGGGGAAAGTCACCTCACAAATACATGAGGCAGTGAAAAGTTAATAGTCTAGACAGTTGAATTCGTACCTTTAAAAACTAATTTATAATCCATTAAAAAATCATTGAATCAGTTAATTTAGGAGTTACTGCTTAGGGGAGGTAGTTTGTATTGCCTACATTCAATTAATGGTTCTAAAGGTTTTCTGTGAAATAAACACCAAGAGGCATAGCTAAAAAAACTCCCAATAGCCCAGTTCTTTCAGATGAAAATCAAATGTTTGTGGTCTGTTGTTGGTCTGTTACATCCTTCCAGAGGAAG
The DNA here is from genome assembly GCA_034509425.1 of Eopsaltria australis. Classification (NCBI taxonomy): domain Eukaryota; kingdom Metazoa; phylum Chordata; class Aves; order Passeriformes; family Petroicidae; genus Eopsaltria; species Eopsaltria australis. Next base: position 24,275 of record JAVTVJ010000384.1, read on the forward strand.
AATACTGAATTATTTGTGTAACCTTCTGCTCTAGGAAATGCAGTCTGTGGTACACGTATTAGAAATTATGAAGCTGTTCATGTTGAACCTGAATTTCAACCTTCTCTTCCAACATTCTGAGGTGATAGAAAAAAGTTTTTGACTGATCCATGTTCTGTATATCTTCCAGACAACTGAAATGTTGAAAACATCACAAAGCAAGATGTTTGCAGCTTTGAAGTATCACTCAACAGACTATTTATATGAGGTAGTTTTATTGTTTCTCTTAATAGTCTGAATGAAATATAGCAGTTACTGAAAAGATTGAGTACACATTTAAAAAGATAACGAGCTATTTTCTTTAGAATTCTCTTTCAGAGAGGTTGTTGTGCTGGACTTTGTGGGATAACATAGTCAAGTGATTACAGGTTTTTTTTAAATAAAACATGTAAGTACAATTTTGCTCAAACTGAAAAACATCAGTTGTTTTTACAGTCTGCTGCATTTATGATTTACTTGTGCACATATAAGTTCCCTGCTTAGAGTTTTCTTAGGAGAATACACTGTGCCTTCTAATGCATTAAATTAAATTAATTACTTTCTGGAGAACTAATCCAACTTTCTAGCTACTTTGGTGTGTATTAGAATAATGATACACAATGCTGTATTCCTTAATGATTGTAGGGAAGAGTTTTGCAATGTCTTAGATTAAATTAATGGAAAGGAGATTTTTTTTCCCCACACCAACAATGAATATTTTCGCTTTGCAGATTTTGATCAGGTAAGATCTAGAAGCCTTGTGAAGTCTTGTTTTCCTTCCTGTCTCCCTCTGTGATGTTGCCAACCTCTTATCCCTGAAGCGCTCTGTCATAATTGGGTTTTTACTTGCTGACGTTATCAAAGAAAAGCCGCAGACCAAATACAAGACTTCTCTTGTAGAGAAATAGAGTGGTGCTTTGCCAGAAGAGGGCATTTGTGTGTGAGCAGAATAATGTAGCAAGACATGATGCCTTCAGGAGTTCAGGGACAGTAGAAGGATGCACAGGAATGCTCCTGGTGCATAACTGGGGAATTGCAGCCCAGGAGGTGGTCCAGCAATGGTACTTGCAGTTAAAACGTAATGTGTGTTATTAAACGTTGCCCACATCCCTTTCCTTAGTGTACAGCAGCTGTTCTGTATATGTGCCTACTGTTTTCTTAGATTGTAGCAACCAGAACCTCTTTTTCTAGTGTAATTCCAACAGTATGCAGTCTGTCATGCATTGTTTGTGTGGAAATCTTCTCAGTGCAGTCCCATTCAGCTTGATAGCCAGTTGTTTCTGTATTATCTATGAATAAAAAATAAACGTGTTATGGGCTATATGCAAAAGAGAAGAATTACATGACTTTTCTTGCCTGAGTTTTGAGGAGGATGGTGCTGACATCAGGACAGCTGGAAACTTTTACAAGAGAAATGCTGAGTGACCTGCTGAATGGCTGCTCTGAAACAGTGGAAATCTTGCTGTAGTGCTACCAGAAGGGGTTAATGGATGTGGTCGCAGGTGTTGACTAAAGCTTCCAGGTTTTAGGAAATGCTGGAATTCAGTGACCTTATATCAAACTGATTCCTGCACAATATCTGACTCAACTGGATTCAGAATCCTGCTCCTAATATGCTTGTTATGCACTTATATCAATTATAGGTATAGTTTTTCCAGCTTCCCTTTACAAGTATCTTTGAAGAAAGCAGCCTTTTCAGTCATCCTAGACGCAAGAGTTACATGCTTCATGCTCCCGAGCATTGTAGGTGTGATTGCAAAGTCATCTTGGTAGTGCAAGGTTTTCTAATGTTATAAACTGACAATACATGCAAACTGAATGGAACTGGGAAAATGCACATACTATCTTTCAGTTAGAAGAGAAATTTGCAGAGACCTTTATATTTTCTTGATAAACAGAGGTAAACATGCACTGATTTAATGCCGTGGAGTTTAATAGTGGCCTTGAAAAACACTTTTTTATATTTGAGAATGGCAAGAAAGATTGTGTCCTATTAGACTTTATAAAGTGGACCAATTCAGCTTGAACTTTACACTTAGAACTATTTCATTTAAAATGTTTTGTAAAATGCACAGTTTTCCTGGTTTAAGGCTCTTATCTATGATGATAGCTCTGTGATGTATTTCTTCCACTTCACAAATATCTGTGACAGAAAACAATTTTAGCTATTAAGCTAAAGTTAGCCTCAGTAAAACTACACAATGGTGTTTCAAATTTCTTTCTGATCTCTGTTTTATTATTGCATGTATTTATTTGTTCAGTAGCTTCTATGGTAGCAGTAGCATTCTTCTTTAACCTGAGTCCTTTAACAACTTTTGTGTTTGTTTTAATGAAGAGAAGGGTTATCATTAGCATTTTCTATTCCTGTAATCTCTATTAGGAAATTCTCTAGCTGCCCTTTATTTTATGATAAATGCAGTTGTTTCAGCAGTAACTTCAATACAGGTTACCTGAACTGATACATGGCCAGTAGCATGTAGAAGACATAGGTCCAGCTGCCTGTAGTTGTCTGATTCTGTCTTCTTTATTAAGAATTTGTGAAAGAGATCACTGAGAGAGATCACTGAGGAAATGCCATGCTTTGACTTACACTAGAGGGATTGCGATGGATCAGATCCGTTTTTGCGCAAGAGCCTCTTAAGGAAAAGATGCTATGATGGCAGGAGGTTTTGCCTTTTTTTATTAAGCATTTACAGAATTGTGACTGTCCCAAACTGAAATGAGAAAAGGATTTGTATTGATGAAGTGACAGTATTTGTTTTCATTGTTTCCTTGGTTTTTTTTTTTGCCCCTAACTTTTCTGTTTTCTTAGACAGGAAAGTTTGAAAAGTACACCAACAGCATGGTTATTTTGGTTACAGTCCAAGTCAGTGAAATATTTCAAATATTTCTAGTTTTTCACCTGAGATGTCTAACAGTACAAGCTATATTTGGCTTGACAGCATGTGTTGGAATGGGTGGGCAGTTCTAGGACCTGAAGTGACACAACTGAAGTGAAGCAATGGACTTACAAGTAGAGAGAAGTTTCTGGTCTCATTCATTGTGTTCTCCCACATGACTATAGGTAGTTGTCTTTTCCAGTATGCCTTTTACTCCACAGACTTTTACAGAACAACTTCTTTCTTCTTCTTCCTATAAACTTGTTAAACACAAATGTGTAAGTATAATTTTTCTTTGCTTCCTGAACTCACTGGTTATTCTGTGGTTCTGTGCTCTTTATACAGTACTGGGCATGGGCTTCTGTGACAAAAGAACTGTAAGATAGTTTATTAAACTTGTTATTCAGTGAAAAGTGCTAAACTTGCCACATACTATTTAATTCCAGAATTCAGTAATTCAGTTGATTACTACCCCTGTTTTTAGTGGAAATGAAAGGCATTAAAAGGGCTTTCATTAGCTCATAATGGCACATGAAAGACAAGAGGCGGTAGAATATTAAAAGCACTTGAAACAGCAATAGTAGGAATGATACTAAATTGTTTCTGGTCACCTTATCCATGTGTCCTTTCAGGAGACCATTGCAAGTGTTAAGATAAACACTTGTAATCGCACATTCAAAGGTTACTTAAAATGTGCAGTTTTGCATACTCAGAGGTGTAGATTAAAAGTTAGATAGCAAAGTTAGATACCTGTTAGATAGCAGGTAAATGTTAATACCTTTTCTTAGTTTGGATTGTGTTAGCATTACAAAAATAAGGTTTAAATATAAAATATTGTGTTCTCATAGAAAACCTTGAAAAGCAGTTCAAATGTTTGAAGAGCCAGTGTACAAAAAGAATGGAACTGTCTCTCTCATAATTTTATCACATGCCTTTTTTTTATTTAGAGCATGGCAAGGCAGAAGTTTTCCATCTGGAAATTATCACTTTGCTTTCCTCCCTGTTTACATCAAGATGAAAAGTATCATCTCAATGGACTCTTTGCTGATGATAAGTACAGGAAGCCATGGACTAGAAGTATGTTATAAAATCCTTAAGTTTAGTTTAGGTTTACTGTAAATTAAAGGAAAAGCTTGTGTTTATCCATAATATAAGTCTGGTAAAAAAAGTCTTTCCAGACATAGCACTATGTCAGTTCTTATAGCCCTTGAAGGTAGAACATCTACATTGCCCAAATTGAAACAAATAGGTGATGGATATTTATTTGTGTGGCACCATCAATGAGATTATTAGTTTGATTAGTTTGTAGAGATCTCTGGAAAGATTTCAGAGAAGTGTTTGTGGAAGAAAAGCAATGATCAGAGATAAGTAAAATACTAAATCTGATTAGTTGGGAGAGGTTTGGAAGATGATGCTGAGGTTCTGAGACATGGGAAATAAGAGATTTTCAAATGACAAAGGTAAATATATGTATTAAAAGGTTTGCATTTTTCTTGTGCATTTATATTACTTTTACTAATGGAAACTAAAGGTGTTGTTTCTTGTATGCATCATGCATAAAGTTTGAGTAACTTCTGCAATGATTTAATCAATTATAAAAATTCATTTTCATATTTCCTGCATGATTTTTTTTCTCTTCTTTTTGTCTTAGTTGGTTCAACACAGAACATGATTGCTATTTCGGTATTGGATCAATGGAAGAAAAGTTTACCTGTGGAGGATTTCCTGGAAAAGTCAGTAACTCTAAGTTAAAAACATATATGATTTCTTTGATATCATTCAGGTAATTTGTGAATTGTAAGCTAATGATGAAAACAGAATATGAAGATGTTTCCGGAACGTCGCAAGTGTGCTGGAGCTGTACACTCTATCAGATATCTTAAAGATTTTTTTCACTAGAAGTAGTATTGCGTTTTTATAGGGTTCACTGCTTCTTTATGTAATTTTTTAGTAGTTGTGTAATCTATTTCTGACATTGAGAAAGTCTCTGAAAACTGCATGAACATGAAAATAAATATTTTCCTCCCTCCTCTCTAAGCATTTTTCTCTCCTCTCATTTATCTCATGTAACTGTACAAGCATATCAGTATGACTTGAACATATTTTTCCATATTTAGAATGGTCTGCATTAAAATATTTGCCGTTTTCCACAACAGCCTTACTAGGGCTTTGACTTTGGCTCAGGTTTGTTCTATCTATAAAACTGTAGTGAAACACAGTGATGTCAGTGAAGTTGGCCCACGTGTAACTGGGCAATGTTTTAAGGTTCATGGAATTTCAAAGGCTTATGCCATGTGAAACTTTGGATATTAGTTATTATCCACATGGTTATTACTTGTGAAGTATAAGTATTACTTATACTACTTGTACCTTCAAAATTAACTTCTGAACTGTAATCAAAACTGTAATCAAAATGTTGTAATATAGTTGATTTTTTAAAGATGTGTAGCAGAGATTCCCCTCTATTGCTGTTTACACGTGAAGTCCTGTGCTGAATTTCAGAGGTGCACTTATACACTGGTTACATTTATGAGAATTACCTTTAGATGACTAGCAAATAGCAAGATGGTGTAATGTCAAAGTATTATTAAAAATATGGATAAATCAACAGGATACACTATTGAGAAATCAGTTGTCTGAAACGAGAATATTAAGTAGAATAACTATAGATGAGCTGATTTGTGTGTTTCAGAAATGTCAGCACTTGTCAGAGATACCCTATTGTTGCAGTAAATTTGTATGGGTAGCATAGCATTAACATATATTTTAATCGACTATTTTAACTGTTTTGTGCAGATGCATACTTAGCTCAGGAATATGATGGCTAATTTTTTTTTCCTTTCTGTAGTCAAATGATTTTCCTACTTATTTGGCAAACAGTAGGGAGGTTTTCTTAATAAATAATTGTGGTACTGAGATTAGTATGAAATGTGACAGAAAATTGAAGTGGTTTTGTTTCTTCACTTGCCCTGTCTTTTGCTGTTAGTTACAATTTCTTCATGGTTTTTGAAACAGAAATGTACATTTAACCCAGCAGGAAATATTTGTGACAAACGTTATGACATCAGTATGTTTGATGTTTTTTTCTCCTTTGTTCAATTTGATGCTGGGTGTAAACTTAAAGGGCTTTTTCTTGGGGAAGAATTGAATATGTAGGTTGACCATGGATCTAGTGAATACAGAGAACTCTGTAATTTCCAGTCTTCTTCAGTGACTACGGTGATTATCAAGGGTCTTAGAGCACCTTGATGAGTGCTGTTGATTCACTGAGGAGTCAGGAAAGTTACAACATTGATTTCGCTACAGCTTAAGTGTCAGATCTTTTTCTTTCTGTTTTTAGGAAACCTATCTCCTCTGTGGAGTTTCAGACTAGTAGTGATTTAATAGAAGTTATTCCAAGTTCAAATCCTTACTCTCAGACTGAGACAGAAGAACCTTTTTTACTTATGAAGAATGGTTTTAAGGAAGACTCCACCCAAGGCAAATATTTGAAGATTTACTATGCCACTGAATTTAAAGAACCACAGCAAGGTAAAATGTTCAATTCACTGTTTTCTAACTTTTGGTGGAGTAATCTTGTTAACTTCCGTAATTCTTTGCGCATGTTCTAGAGATGTTGATGAAATAATTTGGGTGATCAAAACCTTTGCATTTGCATAAGGTATAGCCACTAAAGACAGATTTATTCCCTGGAGAAGCAGGGCTTGTGTGAATAGTTCAACAGAGATGCAAGCCAAAAGTAGTTTAAGATAGGTTTCTTTATGGGGATCTGTTTGAGTTAATATCATAAAACAGTTTGGTGAGAACATAATCAGTATCCATCATTTCCAGGCACTATGAGAGAACAGAGAGTTATTACAGGTAGAGAGTCATCCAAGGATTGAAATGGGGATGTGGGAATAAAGAGACTTCCATACTGATAAAAAATGAGGAAGAAGAACAAAAAACTCCCTTTGCCCTTCTATATGTATTATATATGTGTAAAACATGTGTGTAGATACATATGTATTTCATACTGCAAATGTAAGGGAATGTGTCAAATATGGTTACTGCATCTCTTCTGTCTCAGGAGAAGGAGTAGTTTAAACTCAAAAGAAATAGAATCATGTGATAGGTTGGGCTGGAAGTCCCAACTTTTAAGGGAGTCCAACTCCCCTGTAATCAGGTTAGTCAGATCCCCATCCAGGCTCACCTCAAACACCTCCAGGGATGGGACATCAACCACCTCCCTTGTTGTAAGAAACCGCTTCCTTATATCTAATTTAAATCATCCCTCTTTAAGTTTAAAACCCAAGACCTAAAAGGTCTATCCCCACCTTTCTTATAGTCCTCCTTTAAGTACTGAGAAGCCACAGTAAGGTTTTCCTGGAGCTGTCTCTTCTCCAGGCTGAACATATGCCAGTTCTCTCAGCCTTTTCTCACAGCACAGGTGTTCCTTTCCTCTGTTTTTGTGATCCCTCCTCTGGACCTGCTCCAAGAGGTTCATGCCTTTTTTCTACTGAGGACCCCAGAGCTGGATGCAGGGTTCCAAGTGGGGTCTCATCAGGGCAAAGCAGAGGGGCAGAATCCCCTCCCTCCCCTGCTGGCCACACTGCTTTGGATGCAGCCCAGGACACATTTGACTTTCTGGGCTGTGAGTGCTCATGGCTGGGTCATGTTCAGCTTCTCACCCACCAGCACCCCCAAGTCCTTCTCACAGGGCTGCTCTCAATCCACTCATCCCGCAGCCTGTGTTGATACGCTAATGTCATCTTTCTTGAAATCGTAATAATTTGCAACCTTTTTCGTAAAGTTTTTTTCTTCAGAATGAGGGAATCTGAATTTTGATTTAGACATGTATGGAGAGAGTGCCTCATTTCTACATTTAAAATTACACTGAGCTAAGTTTCTTGGCTGGAACCTACCTCAGAAGTTCCTTTATCATACTTGAAAGTGCAAACAAGTAAATGAGGAAAAAATACCTTTTGTTTTTAACAGGTATTGTATAAGACAAAAGAAAAAGCAAAAGAAAACTAAAGGTTATAATGTGAAGTGTGGAAGTCTACACTTCATTGCATTTTAAATGTTTTGGGACTTTTAAGCTTTAAGTAAAAAGCAGTTGTTGTTTTACTGATATTTGTAGTATTCCAACAGTTGCTCAACAATTCTCTTTATTCTGATAATTCTTAGTATTTTTATCTTGTTTAATAATGTGTTTTTTCTTATATTTTTGCCAGATTTATATTTAGAAGAGGAGTTTGTTTTTGTTGACAATCTTGAAAATTTTCGTAAAAGACTGCCAACTTTATCTATCCTTCTGAGCAGACTACAATTTTTTTTAGTGAAAGATCCCCTTTTAGATTCTGAAGGACAGCGTTTAACAGCAGAGAACATTTTAAGGTACACACAAATTGCTATGTAATATTAAGCATAAAAATAGTCTGTGTATAATGCCATTAACATTTTAATGTTTGTTGTATTTTGCCTTTGTAACTAGTTTATATTTGCAACAGGTAAAGACTTCAGCTTTTCATCTTAGGAAGAAATGAGGAGGGTGAAATTTATATGCATTAAGAGAACTAGATTAATGAAATTATGTCATTTTTACATTCTGTAGGTGTGAAATGCAATCAGGATATTACTTTTGGAATACTGAAAAAATGTTCATCTTTAAGGGACCTTGTCCTCCCTCAAACTGAGTGATTCCCTGTCATGAAAGTATCGCTAGGTTTAATAGGACTAGGATTTTACATGTTTCTATTTTCTCTCCTCTGATGTGCTCTCAATAAATCTTTGCTCTTACCCTGTTGAATTGTATTTCTCCAAGTTTAAATATTAATTATTCTTACGGTTTTGCTCAGTTTTGTATTGCTAGGTTGATTGAATTTAATTGAATGATAGCTATGTCATGAATTTGAACAAACCAGTACTTTAAAACAGGTATGTTGTATCAAAAATAGACCTAGTGTATTGTTAATACACCCATTGTGTACATTCATTCATCAAGTCTGGCTAAGTCTTGTGCTGATCTACTTCATGTCTGGACTGCCTGTATTGCTTCTTTTACACTTGGAAGGGTTGCATGACTGGCAGGCAAGGTAAAGCAAATTTTAACTGGACTAATTGTGCCCATGTAGTAGAACAAGGAACAATGGGGTTGTTTGCCTGTTTTTTTCAAACATGAGCCCCAGTCTCACAGTGGCTCTTGGACGTAAGACTGTGTGAATACTGTAAGTACCCGGTGAAGATAACATGATCCAAATTCTCTAATGACTTGCAGAAATACCAGTAATGAGAGAAAAAAAATGCTTGTGTAGCTTTGCAGAAATAGCTCTGACCTCCTGATCTGTGGTTGACTAGCAAAACCATGGACCTGTCCAAGTTGGGAGTCCAGATCTCCTAGTGCAGCACACAGGGAGATGCATTTAGAGAAAGGGACTCAATTAAACAGACTTCAACTTCAGTTAAAATTCATGAGCATCCCAAGGCTGGACACAGAACAATTTGTACTCTTCAGTCTAAAATATTCCTCCAGGAAATAGTGGGGTCAGGGAATGGTGAGGAAGTTACTCCCCTGAAAAGTCACTATAGATTTAGTGCCTGTAATTGGCATAAAGGGCAAGCCTGATGAAGTATTTCTTTCAACCTGGCAGATCTTCATCCCTGTGCTGCTTGTGTCCTTGCTTTACAATGCAAGTAGTAGCTTCATTTCATGAGTTTTACTTCCAAGTCTTTTAAAGTTTTTCAGTTAAACCAGGGAACATACTTTTAGTTTTCACTGTAACTACTAGTAAGCACACTCTACATTCTTTCATGCTGAATCTTTCCTGAAAATAGAAAGGTGGCAAAAGAGAAATAAGGCAAATAGATTACAGAGGTTTTATGTATAGTAAAAATATTTGACACTGGAAGAAATTAGATCTGCAACTTTTGCAGAAAGCACTTTGACATGAGGGAACTTACGTGTTGGTAGGTTGCAGAATTATAATATGAGGGTTTTTTCTGTAACTGTTTAAGGCAAGCCCCAGTATTAAGTGGTTCTACTCTGCATATAGTGTGTTATGTCTTGAAAAATGTTTTGGTTAATTACACAGATCAGTACAGCATCACTTAGAATTGCCTTCTTCGAAAAGGCATGGATTTAGAAAAAACTTTTGCCATGTATATGGCTATCAAAACTATTGCTAAGAGTTTCAGTCTTAGACATTAAGTAATTAAAAGAAGTAACTTTCTTCTATCTTTTAAAGAGAATGTTTGACTTTCCAAAATGAAATGAAGATGGAAGAGAGTCGAAATGAATTGCAGGGGATTAAAGAGAATTTCTGTACTATGTCTATAAAAGATGAAGAGGTATCATCCTGTTGTTTCATACTATATATTATATTAGTAGTTGTTCTGCATTATGCATGTGTTTGTGCAGATGAAAATCATCTTACTGAATTGTTTTCATATTTGCCAAATATTTCAAGTTTTCATGTTTCCAAGATAAGAAAATGCTGGTATTATTTGTGTTTTTTTAATTCTTGGATGCTGTTTTTAGCAATCTCCACTCTTACCAGCTGCTTCTCCTGGTATCTGATGTGTTTACAGTTTTATGTAGATACTTGTTGCACTAAGAATAAAAATTAATCAGAACAGGAAGCTGTGACATGAGCATGGGAAAGGGAAAGCTGGAAGGCATATTCTGGGATTTCGGGGGCCAGCGTGGTCTTTTTTTTAAAGAAATCAAATCTACTTTTTGCTCCATTTTTCAAAATTTTAAAAAAACATTCAGTAAAATAAATGAGGATTGTGCTCTGTCGGGAGCTGTAAATTGAGATACACTTTTTACACTCCACTAAATCAACCTGAAGTTCTGTAACATTGTATTTTACCTGTATTGAGCAAAGCTTTGTACTCTGTAAATGTCAAGTGATTTCTCTTCTAAGAGCTCTTAAATTGTTTTAGAATTAAGTTATTTCAAGATTTTGAAGAAGCTTTGACTGTACAGTAACATCAAAGGAAATTTATTGGTCATTCTGTTGTGATTAATACTTTTTCAGTACTTCCTGTTGCCTGTTGAGTTAGAATTCAGCAAACCCAACAATGGTGTAGATGATTGTGTTAAGACTCCATCATACTTGCAACTAAACGAGGTGTTAAATTTAGCTCCTATCACTGTAGATGATGAAGACCTTTGGAAACAAGTGATCAGAGAAGGTGAGGGTAGGTTTTCTTAAGTGCTTGACCTGATTTTCCTTTCATTTGAACACATTTAACACAATCAAGCTCTTTTATATTGAATTCACTTAAAAATTACTTCACAGCTTATCAGATGAGATTTTCTGTGGGTGAACTAGGAACTGTGTTACACCCAAATTTCTGGAATTAGAAATGTCTCTTTATGAGGTAGTGAACTACTTGCCATTTGGCTTAGTCCAGGGTTGTGTTGTAGGTCTTGAACACAGATGTAATATTGAGCCATGATTTGTGATGGACAATCAACCATAACTATAATCATTTGCTCTTGTGCTCTCTAATATGTTTTTAAGTTTACTTTCAGAGACATCCCTAAGAGGATTATATGCAGAACAGTCATACCATAAAAAATGCTTTTGTTGCATTGTTATTGCAAACACAAAAGCAGATTTCGGGGGGGGGGGGGGGGGAAAGGTTAAATATTTCCATGGATAAGAGAATTGTTCTCAATGACAGTAATAGTTTCTTTAAAGGAATTTTAGAAAAAATTACTAAATGCTTTTCTACTACTGGTAAATATAATTTTAACTACAGTTATTGGCAAATGGATTGATTTGTATGACAATATTTTTTTAATTAAAAGAAGAAAGCATTACCTGAGGGTTGGGTTGGTTTTTTTTAAAGTCAAATCATTTTCCACTGTTTTGGTGGACAGGTCACAGCTCAAAGAAGGAAGATTAATGCTTCTGAAGATGGAGGGTGTGTGCTGAATTCTGTGTCTGATGGGGTTTGAAGTAATCCAGTCTCTTACTAAACACAGAAACCAAACTTTTAAAAGTGGATATTTGACTAAGACAGTTTCATGTATTTTCCCCTGATACATTTAGCATGTGCCATGTTTCAAGCTGAGATTGAAGAGATTTGATGGTTGTGTACATAAATGTCAACCTATTGGGGAGTTTCTTTTATTCTGTTTTAGTCCTATTTTAGTAGCAAAAGAATCTACATACATATACTCCTACTAAACTATATTTAGACTACTTAGTTGTTCTGGAAGTCGTTGGAGTCATAAGAGCTTGGAATAATTCAGATAGTGACTATGCTGCGCACTGCTCTAATCAGCTAAAGCATCTGGGGTTACTGAGTGTGACTAATTTTTCATAACAATGTATCATGGAGGTTCAATAAAAAGAGTGAAAGGTCTGACAGGAAAAATTAATAAATGGTTCATTTATGGCACCTTTTAAAATCTGTTTTCAGATCTCAAAGCAGAAATTACAAACAAAATAGAAATTTTCAAGTACTGTGTCATTCCACAAGAGGTTTGCTCCAGTATTAGCACAAGTATGTTGGAATTCTGTGAGTCAGGTAGGAAGACCTGTATGAATCAAGGGGTGATATTTGAAGTAAATTCTTCCAGTAGTTTTTCTAATATTCTGTTTGCAGGAGAACATGTACCACATAAACTGTAATCTGTGTCTAGTCAGCTTTCTGACTGCTCTTTACTGCTAAAGCTTACAAGCAGGAGGGGCTTAAGTGTAGTAGATCTGACTCTTCTCCTGTGTACAGTAATAATTAATTGACTGTGGTCTTCTCTAGGATATTGTCCATTCTTTGGCAGTAGATGAGTAGTGAAGCCATCTTGCATGGTCTTTTAAAGAAAGTGGCTGCATTAATCTTTCTTACCAGTTGCTCTCTTAGCTCTGCTGTTGAATCAGGAAGAATTATATTGTTTCCATCTCTCTCTTTTTGGTGTTTTTTATGATAGATCTTTAGGATAGAGACCTACAAACCTGTGCAAGCACTGCTAGAACACCGTTTGATAGCGGAAATTTCTGTATTGGGTGTCAAATTTCAGCTGAAATACCTGACAGTCTTCTCCTTCAAATTAGTTTTGCTCTTTATGAGTTACCAGAAGTGAAGTATGTTTGCTTGAACTCAGAGAAGACACAGTCATAAGACTAAGCACTCTTTTTCGAGTCACTGAGTTTGTTTTAAAAAGGCATTAAGAGACAAGGTAGTTCTCTGAGTCAGCAATGTTCTGAGAAGGGGAATGTTACCCTGAGTATAGGTAGAGTTTAACTAATGCAGCTGATAAAAAAAATTTCAGTCTCAAAGGCAGAAATAACTAGACAAATGTTAATAGTATTGCTCAAAGAGAAAGAATAGGTATTTTTAGATATGGCAGGTATTTTTGCTGTCCTGAGATCAGCTCCTATCCTGTTCAAAGTCAAGTCCTAAAATTGTTACTCCTCACAAAAGCTGGTTTGTGAGCTGAAGTTCACAGCGTAAGTTCACTGAACCTTTTTTTTGTTTTAAGTGGGAAAGAAGTTATACTGACTGGAAGTATGTTGCTTTCTTTTGTACCCACTTTTATTTCTTACCTTTTTTTCTGCTTTTCTGTTACATTTGTGTCCTCTGGCTTTCTATCACTGTCCCTTACCCTTTCTGCCTAACAATCGGGTTTTAGGTCCTTCAAGTAGAAGCTGTGAGCAGCTCTTCAAGTAGAAGCTGTGAGCAGCTGGGCAGGTGACTGATTCATAGCCTGCTTTGTGCCAGTTGGCCAGGCAATGTGGATGTGATGATTGCATCTACTTACTGCCTGGTGAAATGAATAGGGAATTCATTACAAGTGTTTCTCCTCATGGAGGCACTGATTTATTAACAATTTTTCTGCCTTGGTTTTCACAGAACATGGAACAACTGGTTTTTGTGATTTCTACTTTCTGGTTAGTAGAATGCCAGAGAAATTAATACCAGGGCAATCATGTAAACTACCAAAATTAATGAAGTTCCAAACTCCTAATAAGACTTGAATTAAACCAAATATTCATAAATGCATCCACATTTAATATGATTGGGAGGAAAAAAAATATAAAGTGACTTGTAGAGGACTTTTAACATGCCATGTTTGTTTATATACTGCTCTTAAAAAAAAGCCAAAACTGGTATTGTAATTCATTTCAATAATCATCCCTAGAAATTTCTATGGATACTAATTCTGCTTGAAAGAGTAATTTTTTCTTCAAAATCCCAACTGTTTTTTGAAGTTCCTGAGGCCATTCTTACAGCCATTCTTACAGAAACTTACAGCCACCACAATATTGTCTGTAGTCTCTCTCCCACCTAATTAAATTATTTTATGGAGGATCTATCTAAGAAGGCTAACAGTCATGAATATCAAAATTTCAGCTGTGGTACCTGATTATTTAAATATAAAAATAATCTTATATGGGAAGTATATGTACCCAAAACTACATCAAAGGAATATGACCTACAACTGTTATCCCAAAGTGTCTGGAAATTACATGTGAAGTATTTGGAATATATAGCTTATTGAATTGTCCCATGGAAATATTTTCTGTTTTAATCCAGAACTTCACTAGTGTAAAACTTGTAAGCATGTGTATTTCATTCACAAGTAGCTTTGTGATTTTTATTTTTATTTTTGTTTTGGCTGGGGCTTTATGCAATTTCCAGCTGAATGCATTCCATATTTGAAAGATGAAATGGAAATGCCTTTAACTCCTCCATGCAGACAACAAAGATCATGGGTTAATTTTCTGTGCAGAGGACTTCAAGAAGAACCTATTTCTCTCTCTGGTAACAGGTAATGAAACCTTGGTAGTGACAAATTCTGTCATAAATACTCAAAATTATTGAAAAAATAACTTCAATGTATTTATTAATTGGTACCTACATTCTTTGAGCTGCATATATATTGTGTTTTGTGTGAAAGAGTTATGGAATGCATGGTCCATATGTGTGACTTTTCAGAGGAGCCTGGAAAAGAAAAGGAAGTTGCTTCTGTAGACCTCTTTGTCTAGGGGGATTTAGTAGCCTGAAAATCCAGTTTCCTTTTTGCAGTGGGCAACAGTAAATACTTAAAGCATTTAGCAAGTATGTGCATGGGCATATATGCATATTTATACCTGTGGCAAGCAAATACATTGCACAAGGATCACCTGCAAAATGTCAAGAAGAGATATAGTAAGAAAGTATTGCCTGTTGGGAATAGCCTCCAACAATAGATTTCAGGCCTTTTCATGCCAACATAGGATTAGGGTTGCTCCATATTTTCCTTCTCATCTTATTTGGAACTAGCATTTTGTGCCTTGCTCTCTTTCTAACATATGCAGGAAGAATTTCAATATGCCTTTGGGGCAGGAACCCATGGTCTAGACAGAATACTCATTCAGTGCTGCTTTACTTCATGACCCAGCCTTGATGGCTTCTCCTCTCACTCTTTCCTATTGTCCTCTGTATGGATAGAAAATAATAGTTTAATGAACGAGTGAATGAATGAATGAACTGAATATTTAAAGACAAAGTACATCTTTAAAAGATAGTTTTATATAGATCAAAATTCATCAGATAATGCTGCTAAACATCATACTTGCAAGTTTTTTTTTTTATGTTCTTCGTAGTATTTTGATTGCAGAGCCCACTAGGGAATTCTTAGAATCTTTGGTATGGCAATCAGAGAAGTATCGGGATAATATGAGCTCTCTTTTGCTTGTCGGTAAGGACTTCTAATTGATGATCGATTTCTAATTAATGTTTACGAGTTCCATGTACATGGAGAAATACAGCAGAAAAGATAATGTTTTATTACAGAGCACATATTTTGAGCCATTGAAGTTTATCCAATTACTGTAACCCTGTGAAGTTTGGATTCTGTGATTATTCTAGTACATAGAAAAAGTTACAGTATGGCAACATAGAAGTTGGTATGCCATGTACCCTTCTATGGAGGTAATTTGAATTAAGTAAGAGTTTTATTTTTTTATGACAGCGTTCACTGCAATTATATACAATAACTAATAGCTGAAATTTGGTAATCTGTTGAACTCCCTCCTGTGTGTTATTTTCCCTTAAATGATGTTTCAAAATATGTAGCAATCAATACAATAGTACTGTTAGTGGAAAATAATATCATAACTTCACAAGAGTAGAAGAGAAGCAGAATATACAAACCCAAAACAAGCTGCTGGCTATTCATGAAAGTGCCAGAATATGTATTGCCACTATTCTTTCATTTAATTTCATTTTATTTGCCTTCATTTTACAAGTCTCAGGATTAAGTTATGTGTATTGACTTGTTTTGTTGTCCATTTATACATTGATTTATAGTTGAAAATAATGTATGGTATGCTCATTACTGTTCCAGGTAATTTTTTTTCAGGTAAGGATTATGGTAAGCCTGAGTATCCATGACAATAACCCACAGATAATTAACAAGATAATTTATTAATGCAGCTACACATTATTAGATCTGAAAAAAAATTGAAACCCCCAGCCCTCTTACACAGAACTCAGAAAAGCACACTTGATCTGTAATGTTAACTGCTTTGCTCCTAAATGTATTGATAGACACAGAGTTATAAATGGAAGTATGAATGAAAGTTCCATGCAGTAGGCCACCAGAACTTGGGAGCTTTCATTTCCAAAAGGACGTTCTGTGTTCATCTTTCTATATTATTGTTATTATATGTTTTGTGGTTCTTTTGTAGAGCATCCAGCTGTTAACCTTGGGCATCAGCATCATTCACTGACAGAGCTGCAGAAAAAGCTGCCAGTTGAGGTCGAAGCACCAATGCTTGGCTCACTAGAGGAGGGCTGGTGGCTTCATATGGGTTTAAATCCAGCAGCTGTAGAAATTTTAGAGCAATTGAATGTGGATGGCAGTAATGCAAACAGTCTTCTTCCTACAGAAGTAGAAACATTCATACAATTTACATCATATCAATTAGAAAGTAAGTATCTTCTTTTTTAAAAAAGTGATTGAAAGGCAAAGATCGGTACTTTAACAGAGAATCACAACAGGGAGTTATTTATCTCCAAGAACAAAGGCAATTAATTATTTCTTGTTCTGAAGAACAAAATGTTTTACAGCAAAATGAAGGAAGGGCACTACTGCTATTAATGTATACTTTCAATAACTTAGAACAAATTATAGAAACAAAAGTGTTAAACTACATAAAGTCATATTTTCTATTAGTGTGAAGATGACTCCCCAGTCATTTTTTAATAAAATAGTTTCATACAGGAGAATTTTTAAAGAAGTAGTAGTTTTGCTTTGGAATATTTTAATAAAGCAGATATTCACATAGTCCTACCTGCATAAGGTCAGTGGGGGTAGTATATTACAGTGAAAATGCCTTTTTTTGTGGTGCTCTAGACTATTATGCAGACTATTTCAAATTTGAACAGCTCATAACTTCAGAATTTCTCAAGGACAATTTTGCATACTTACAATCAAACTTCAACAAAAAATGCAAAAAGTTATTCGGATTTTGTTGTATAACTATGGCCAGACTGCAAGGCACTAGTTGTGGTTGGAGAACTCCAAGGACTGACAGTACCATGATACATTGTGAAACAAATACATACTGCTCATGCAAGAACATACCAATTAACTGCTTTTTAGATTTCTTTAATTGCTTAGCTGCTGTGTTTCAGATGCCTGTGCAGCCACAATGCAAAAAAAGTTATAGTTCTAGTAAAGCATATCTTCAGTGGGAACTGTTTGCATTCTTCGTTTTTCCCTCTAAAAAAACCCAAATGTCAATTTTTCTTCTAATGAAATGTGTTGCATCCCACTTCCTAGAAATCTAACATCAGTAAGTCCCATGTAGATGGTGAAAACCTCAAACAACAGCGTGGCCTTCTGTGTCTTAATAGTGTGCATTTTTACTTAGGACTAGTCAGTGCAAGTTTTCTAAAGGGGGATTCTAGTGATCTGAGAAGGCAGAAAGAAGAAGTTTTTAAAAATGCCTTCTCTATAAACCATCCAAAGTTCTTAACTCCAATGAGGAGAGAGAAAAGGAAAAAATCTGTGTTGCAGCAAAGAAATTAAATTGTACTTTTCAGGATGTCTTGAAGAGAAGAATTCTGTGGCAAACCAAGAGCAGCTTTCTGCTGAAAGACATCAGCCAGAAAAAGTTGTAAATCCTGACTTGTCACTGCAGATTCAAAGGCAGTACTTTGCTATGAGTGCTGCATCATTTGCCAAAATTCACAGTACAAATACATCTGTGGAAGAGCCTACTGGAGGAAGCATAAGAAAGATTAAGACAGAAGAGGCAATTTGTTTCTTAAACCAAGAGAAGAAAACCCCCAAACCATCTGAATCAGACAGCTGTAAGGATGTGTCTTCTAAACCAGACAGCTCATCCTATAGTGGAAAGCCTGCATCACTTGCACTTGCTTCTAAATGGGTCAATGATGATTCTGATCTGAACAACTTCATTATGATGAGATCTAAACATACAGTCACTCAAAGAGAGGAAAAATACTATGTAGATAGACCTGAAAAAGGTACGTGAATCATTTTATTCTGCCATTTTTCCAGATTTAATTATTTTTTATTTTCCCAGTTACAATAGATGCTAATTCATCCTAGTAGATTTATGGATTAAAAAAATTGTTTGAAGTAAATTTTTACGATCTTAAATGAAGCTGATTTTCTAGCTAAGTATCTTACCTTTTGTTGTTTTCCTTAAGATATATTAGAGGATTTTAGTTGGTTAGTTTACTTGGTGCTTTTTTTTTTTGGGACAGGATTATTTTTGGTGTTGGAAGTGGTATTTCATAAAATAAATATTAGAGTTTATTCCTATTCTGACAAAGTAACTCTGAATGGTACTTACTTCAGGAGATCTCTTCCATCCATGTGTTCTGAATTGGATCTCCTGGCCACTTTGAAGAAGTAATAATCCTCAAATTCATTATTGTTGTCAAATAGTAAATATCAGTACTCTCACTTCTGTAGCCTAGAGAATGAACAGGAATTGTTAGTTTGAGCCAGTTACTTTGGTGCAAATCCCATCAAATCATCAAACAAAGCAACAGAACAGGTATTAGGGAAAACAGAAAATTTTTGGTAGGCCTGTTCTTGTTGATGGCAGTACTTGGTAAGTAATATAAGGCTATGTGTTCAGCATTTCAGGAATGCAAAATAGCAGAGAGGAAAAAAAAGTAGAAGAATTTTCTTATTTGTTTGTAAAAAGATGTATCTGTGACATAAAGTAGCAGGTGTCAGTGGCATACCTCCAAATTCACTTTTCAGGACAAAATTATATGTAAAAAAAATTTGAAAATTTTTTTTGTCTTGTATGGGAGAATTTTGATAATAACTTTTACCTGTGTTTTAGTTAAATGTCCCAGCATTAAAAAAAAAAAACAAAACAAAACCAAAACCAATTTTACATAAAAGCTTCATCAATAATTCTTGCAGAATTGAGATATTTGTTTAATTGCAAGCTTATGTGATCTTGTTGAGGTAATTTTTTCTTGGTAAAATTCATCTGTTTCTGACACTGTCGGAAGTGCATAAAACTTTTTATGGCGTCAGAAAGCAATAATCCCAATTTTAGAAGAGACCGAGGTACCTGAAGTTTTATGCTGCCATCTGGTGAACCCTGACCAGAACTGCATCGCCTAACAAGGAATCCAGATGTATGGAAAGACAAGGGATGTCGCATTCACGAATGGGCTTGGGCAGGTTTAAGGAGGTTCAATGCAGATTAGGATATGTGTGCAGGTAGACCCCAGTGTTGCAGAACAGTTACATCTGATATACAGAGAACCCATTAAGATACGGGGGTTTGTGATAAGCCACGTCGATGGAGAAATGATACAAATCATTGCATACTTTTGCAATAATGGAAAGTTTTTATCAAGGGTCATTCTGACTCTAACTGAAAATTAGAAAGGCCAGCAGTGCTTGACTGATTCTTCTAAAGATATCATAGTGTGTCATGTTCAGTTTAGAAAATACACAGGAGTGAAGTAGTAGAAACAGTTCAATGATCCAATTTTGAACCCCACATATCTTTTCAAAATAACGCAAGTTTTCTAAGTTAACTAGAATAAAAAATCAGTTTTTCTTTCCCTTCTGTCTCTCTGTGATTAGTTTGTTTTCTGAGAAAACCAACATTCTTAAGTAGAAAAATCAATATTTAGAAGAAAACCATTCAATAGGAGCCCCTCACAGAAAAAAAATAATCAGAAATAAAGACATAAAAGAAGTTTTGTGGCCAGAAGCTGTAGCTCGTGCATCAGTATTTATCAGGAAGAAGGCCTCTTAGAAATATTAACAAGTTGCAAAAGATAGCTAGAAGACAGGAGAAGAATTATTTTCAATGTGCAAGTCTTTTTCTGTCTTTTATTTTTTGTCCATTTGCAACTTCTATGTTCTTTCTGCGTGGCTTACAACATCTAACCTTTTCTACTCACATTCACTGATGTATTTTTCATAGTTTGAGCTCCTTAAGGTCAGCAGCATCTTTTCTGTCATGCATGGTTTTTCTCCATATAAAGGCATATGAGGTTTCCTATGGAGCTATATTATAGAGCAGTAGTACCAGCTCCTTAATTTTCCCAGGTCTGTATTTCTGCCCTTAGGAAGAGCAATCTGATAATGCCTGACTTCTTGGGCTGTGCATGCAGACAGGGCCTAATCTGTTTTTCTGTCTTGTGGGGTTTTTTTCTGTATAAGCCCATGAAAACAATAAAGAATTCATGAAGAGAAAATGTATGTGTCACAGAAGCAACTTAACTTGAAAATATGTTTTGCATGTAGAGTCATTTATAAAAAGTTTTCTTATTCATTGAGCTGGTTTTGTGGTATTTATAGCTTGATATTCACTTGTGATTTAATTATTTAGTGGTACAGCCTGAAGAACAGCATGTGCATGTTCACAAAGAGGATAATTCTGTTTGTGAGACCATAAAAACAGAGGAAAAAACCCAAGAGAATCAAGACAGTATCACTGTCAATATTCAACCATCAGGTATACACTATTTTTGGAACTGCTTTACCTTCTCCCAGGTAACAACAAGTGACAGGACCAGAGGAAATTATGTCAAGCTGCACCAGATGAGGTTTAGATTGGGTATTGGGAAAAATTACTTCATTGGAAGGGCAGTCAGGCATTGGAACTGGCTTCTGAAGGTAGTGGTGCACTGACCATCCCTGGGGGTGTTAAAAAAACCTGAGCATGTGGCACTTGGAGACATGGCTTAGAGGTGAACCCAGTGGTGCTGGGTTAACAGTTGAACTCAGTGATCTTAGTGATTCTATGATTCTATATAATTTTGAAATATAATTTTATATTAAATAATATTGCTTAGACATATACAGAAATTATCAGACTTAGTCTCTTTTCTTTGTGGCTGAAAGTATTGCAAGTAGACGAATATTTATTTTGGCACAGAGGTGAGAGCAGGCTATGGGGTTCCATCTTAAGACTAAAGCCAATTGCATACAAAGTAAAAAGAGTAACTTGGACTTTGAGTTATGTCTGATCGAAATTAGCAGACGTGAAATCTCTTAATGTCAATCAGTACCTTCCATTTATTATTCTGCACATTTTTGTCTGAGTAAGTGAGAATTGGAGATGGAAGAGATCAGCAGTCATTTTGACAGGAAATGTCTTTAACACAGTAGAAATCAACTATGGATTTATCTCATACATGACTGGGCCTTACCCCTTGAACTCTGGCTGTTGTACAAAACATTGTATCAAAGAATATTACTGACAATACTTTTCTCATGCAGTAGAAATGGTAGAGTAGAACCTAGAAAATATTTATCCAAGCTATTATACAGCCACAAATTAAAAATACCCAGCCCTAGGAAGCTGTAGGCCTAGCATAGATTAGGTTGGTTTTCCGTGGAAATGCATTTGCTCCAGCCATGTGCTTAATAGGATTTTCTTTCATAGAACCAGTGAAAGAGCAGAGTAGTCTTTTCATCAGTTCCCATCTGAGATGGGAATCATAGCTATAAGCTTATTTTTAATTATTTTTTCTAATAAATTTTGAAGCAAAACTTTAATGGAACTGGGGAGAAAAATTAAAGCATTTTTGCAGTCAAAACAAAAATTAACATTTTGAAAGTAACTATGATGTAGAAGCAGGCTGCTGTAGAACAACTGAATAGTAGAACAATCTTAGTGTGAGTCACAGGAGTAGAAAGTTCTAACTTATCATGGAGTTTGATCATGTTGTGAAATGCATGGAACAATGTAGTTGCCTGCTGTGAGGATCAGCTGATGGCTATCACTCAGGAGGCGCTGTGGCAGGCAACTTTTTTCCATTCAGTGTTTCAGCTTTCATGAACAAGATAAAGTTGTTAATGTTTTCTAGGTCTTTTGAATATCCATGTCCAGTTGTGGTATGTGAAACCAAACTTCATTACCGTGTTTTTTTCATTGTGTTATCCAGAAAGCCAATGCCAGGCATACTGCCTCTTGGAAGAAGCAGCCATTCCTGTACTAAAAGATTTGACACATCTGGGAGTACTTGCTTCTGTTACTTGGAGCTTTGACAGTGTTAAATTCGATCATACAAGGTTTTTTTTGAAACAGCAAGAGAAGGTGATATGTGATAGTTTTAAACAAGGTATGTCTTTTAAAAAACATCTGTCCTTTTCTTTAAAACTGATACTGATTCAATTGATGACACAAGGTTCAAGATGTTTTATAAATTAATGGTAAATCTTTTAACAGTTTATCTTACAGAGTTATAATAACTGATTGCCTCTTTTGTTTCAAAAATGTCTCCTCGTTGTTCCGCATTATATTTATTAACCTCAATATTGCAATGCAAAAGTATGCTAACTGGATTTCATTTCAAAATATTTTACATATGCTTCAGAAATGTTGTTTCTATTGCAAACAGTGTTTAATTTTTTTCATGCTATATTTAAAATGAAAAGTTGTCTGTGTGGTTTTGTTGTTTCTTTTCTTTTAGTAACTGTATTTTGTCACACCTGCATGATACCAAATGCTATGCCCATGTTAGAAATGAGGAGGCAAAAAAATCCATAATAATTTGATTTCTTTCTAACTTCATTTCTCTCCTATGTGGCATGTGAAAGCCCTAGAAAACCAGAAAAATTAAAAGGAAAGTCAACAAAGTTAGTGACCCCTTACAAAGATTTTTGACTGTAAAGAGAGAGTCAGGAAAACTTCATAACAAAATAGAGACTATGTTTGAGGGACATTTATAGAGTTACTTGGTATTTTGTATTATTTTTTGAGTCGTACAGCTCATAGTTGAGAACTAGTTGTAAAGATAACATAGTAGGCTGTCTACTACCTGCTAAGTTTTTATATTATGTCACAAATTAAGCAATAAACTCTTGCTGTCTCAATTTCATTACTTTCTGTGCTGAATGTATTTTTCTCGAAGAAAATATTAAAGACCATGAAGCCACAAATGAGAAAGAAGTTAAACAAAAAGTAACTGTAATTGGCTCTGCAGAATGACAGCCTGTGACCTATAGAATTACCATATTAAAATTGTCAACAGCAGCATTCTCTTAATGTGAAGGAGCTTACAAAAAAGCAAACACCATCTTCACAAACATGAGGGACAAATGTATCTATATCAGTATCAGTGAATCACAGAAAGGAAAACATTAGTGAGAAAAGTACACAGACAATTACTACTGCTTGTCTGAATCAAGGAAAAAAGGTTGTAAGAGTCTGCATTTCAATTTAAGATTAGTTTAAGAAAACTTATATCCTCTCAAATGCAGTTCACATGCTACAGAAATTGCATTTTTCCCTGACTAAAGCAGCGGAAGGAAATAAGAACTTTCTTGCTGGAAGGTCCACAGAAACAAGAGAGAAAATATCCAATTCATTCCTAATGAATATTTCTCTATCTCTGTAGGAGATACTAAAATCTCCCTGGTAACATACTTCTGTTATTTCCTTCCTGGTTTTAAATAGTTTCACAATATCCAGTCTTATTCCACTTTACTCCAGAGTATGCTGAAGTATTTGCTCCTTAATCCCTGAGTGAACATAGAATACAATCACTTACTGTGATGGTAGTGATCTATTAGCAGATTATTATTCCCCTGCTGGTCTTTTATGCATCAAATATGGCCAAGTGCTCCTGTCTTTTATCATAAAATGGTTTCTTACTGTGTTACTTTGTTTCTAAATGATTCCTCATTGACTGTTATGGTGGTTGGCGTAAAGAGCTGGACATAGTCCTTCAGTTTCAGCACCTTCACTAACAGAGCTGAACATTAACTTTTTATCTTTTGATGCAGAATAGTTGCAAGATCTTTCACCTTTCATGTGGTTTCCAGCTAAGTTCTTCTGTATGCCGTGTCCTTAAATTGATTTTTTCCTTCCCAAGTGCTTTGCTTGTCTTTTTGAATTAAAAGTTATGTTAATCCCAGTCCACTGAACTAGCTACTATTTTCTTCCTAGAAGCTTCAGCTGTAGTAATTTATTCTTTAATTATCTTCCTCAACCATTTTTAGCATCTTGAAGTATGTGTTTTATTATTAAGCACACTTACTCTTTAGTTGAGTTTTCAAAAATTTCTAGTTTATGATAATGAATTACACTATTACCAGTGTGCAATTCCCAAAAATACCTTCTGTCTTCAGACTAGAAATTCCTTCCTGTTCAATCAAGTCGTATAGTATATATTCAAAATGGATACACAATACAAAATAGGAAGCCCAGAAATTGTTTGATGTATGTGGGTCTAAGAAGAAGCAAATGTCATTTAAATTTACCTTCTTGAAAGTGAAGATTCTCATAATGAGATGTTAATTAGGTGCAGAGAATTGCCACACTAAAATCAGTAAAGCAATGTGGTTTTAATGATACACCAAGGGGAGCTGTTGTCTCCTCCATCAAGCACCATCTATCTGCACACACCTTTCAAAAACACTTGCTTGAATGCCACTGGCTCTGGGTCAGATGACCTGGGAAATGCTAAGCTATTTGGCAAGACCACCAGGTCTGAAAGTTAGCCTTTGAAGGTTATCTGTGTTCAGGTGTGTTTAATGGAAATGCTTAGATACCAGGATCTTTTCAGCTGACTACATGTATATATAATGTGAGTTGTGAAATTTTATGTAGACCACACCTCTGTCTTCTATTTGTAAAGGTAAAGTAGATGAGAAGGAGATCGTGCTGTTCAGACACGCTGCTCTGGTACACCTGCTGGTGACAGTTCGAGATCTGCTACTCACATGTGGCTTGGATACAGCTCTAGGTTTGTTTTCAGTACTGGATAATGATACCCAGAAACCCAAAGCTTTGTGTGTATTCTGCACACTATCCCTCATGTTTGTAGCTGTGACTCTTTGCCATCAGGGTATATGCTCAGTTCATGACTAGTAGACTGCTTTTTATGTTATTCCGTGGATTTGTTAAGAACTTCCACATATATAATATGTCTTGTATCTCAGAATGACAAATTTCCATTGGAATCTCTTTGTGGAAACTGAGGAACATGCAAAAATGTCAAGTCCTTTTCTATTTACCATCTATCTTTTGTGAGTGTGGAGCACTTTCCACATAAAATATTATTAGGCTCTGAGGAAGTGAAGTGCTTAAATCTGAGAGCATTTTAAGCAAAACCTTAAATGTTATCTAATGTGTCATGAGGAAAGAAGACTTATGTAGAAGCTTTTTTTTTAGCTTTTCTGATCTTATTCAAGTTTGGAATATGACAGTCCATTAAAACCCAGTTTAATGCCTGAAATTATAATGCTGAGTATGTCAGATTCCCATAGGTGTGTATTTTGAATTTTCAGAAAGCTCTATCAGGATAGATCTATAAGAAGTTGAAGTCAGTGTTTATGTATGCCCCAGGAAAGTCAGACTCCTTCTGTCTTTGTAGGGGATAAAGTTGCTTCAGAGCATCTACCTTCAGTCTGAACTATCTCTAGATGGACATTTCCTTAAAATTGATGTAAAGTGTAAAACATCTGCCATAAACTGAGCTATAGCGAAAATAAATTATTTTGTATTTCCTTAAATATTTCTAGCAAGAAAAGAGTAGGAAGAAGGATACAGAAGGAATATATAAATAGAATCCTAAGTACAATTCTTTTCTATCATTACTATAAACATTGTAGAAGGATGGGAGGAAGAAAAATGACCAGTTCTTCCTCCAGCATTTATTGTAGCAGAAGCACTCCTAGATGATATTTCAGGATTACAGAAGCACCTGTGTCTCCAAATGTGAGCACCAGCTCACACAAGAAATTGTCCAAGTCAAAAAGATCTGAAAAAAAATTAGGGAATTGAGCGAGATACTAAGTAGGCCTTGTAGTCTTCACGGTTGTGTTGTTGTGCTGTGTGATTCGTCATGTAGTTATTTTGGATGTATTTTTTTTTTTTTTATGCATTTTCAGATAACTCCAGCATTGTTCACATTTATGCATAGAAGGCAACATCCAGAGTTGAGAATAATTGTGATAATATGACAAGTGGTAAACACACAGGACAAAAAAGCTTTAGACAGTGGTGATAGAAATAGTGTTGTTACTTAGTATAAACTATACAGATTAGTTGAATATAAGAGTATTGCTGCTAGCATCTGCAGCTTTAGGATGCAATCTTGTATAATTCTATCTGGAGTTACATAGCAGATACTACATAAAGTACAGCAGTTCTGCAAACACAATTTATATACCTGATTAGGGGTTTTATTCTCCTTCCATATTGGGGAGCCATTAAATTTTCATCTGCTTTTGTGCAAGATACCTTCACGTGGATTTTAAACTGATGTGCAGATTGAACACAATGCTTGACAGTTATCTTTTGTCACTGCAATTACTTCTGTTGTTGCTTTATTAACAGGTTATTTGTCCAAGGCAAAGGATATCTATAAAAACATTTTAGAATCCTGTTTGAATAATATCTGGAGGCAGTTGAAGATTGTACAATACAGCAGCCAGAAAAAGCATGAAACACATCCCAAAATAACGGCACTTCAGTGTGAAATGTTAAATTGGATGAAAAATCATGGAGAGAAACACACTGTTAAGGTTAAAAAACAATGTAACCAATTTCTCTTAACAAAAAAAATTGTTCCAGATTACATGAATAATTGCAAAACTATGTTTTAACAAGGGTTCATTTATGAAAAAAAGTCTAATAATTACCTCATGGTATCTATTAAATAAGGGTAACATAAATTTTAAGAGCTCTGTCACAGCAGTACAAGTTTTTATTTGATCAAATCTCCCCTTGTTGCATGTGTGAAATAACATGCAAAAGCGTTTTAACATTGCCAGAGCTTTATCTTGTTGCAGGTGGTTTAGTTTCCTGATATATATTTTGTATCACATCAGTTAGTGAAAATTATAATATAACCTTTTATTTGAAAGCCTCAATCATCTGACACAATCATAGAGCAAGTCACGTTTGTGTGCTTGTGTGGCATGACTTAGAGTGCACATACACCAAGGAGTGTGTGGATGGTGTTACCCACAGATAACCTCTGCTTAACCAGTGAATCAGGCCAGCCTCCTGGCATTTGAATGATATGAGAAGTAAATATCTGTGAGTGATAGCTTTGGCATGGAAGAGAGAGTTTTGGAGGATATTCAGATTATCCAAAGATGCTCTTTTCTGGATATGTGAATATTTTGAGTGATATGACACAGTGCAAAACACCACTTTCCAGAATATTTATTATTTCTTTACAGAATACTGAGTAATACATTAGGAAACAGAATGAAATACATAGTGTTTAAAGAGTTCTAACTGTTTGGAGTAGAATTTATACTCCTAAACACCGCCAAAAAACATCTTTATTTTAGCTTCTTTCCATACTTCACTTCCTGGGGATTTATTCTCCTTGTGTTTAAGAGTTGCACCAGGAGCTCTGAATACCTTTTGATTAAATTTTCCTGAGAACAATATAACAACTTATTATACACCCTTTTAGAATTTAAAATTAAAACGAAGCAACAAAAATAAAATGGTGCTGCTTGTCTCATTGTCTGTCCTTCAGCAGACACACTAAGATGATTTTGCATCCTTTTCATCTTCTTAACAGGAACATATTTTGCTTTATGATACTAGGATTATGTTGTAGTAGGAGGCATATGAGAACTTGATGTCATCTTGATGTCAGCTCGGTGACAATTTGGCTTTTCTTCTGAATTCCACTAGCCCTGATTTTTTAAAATTTTTAGCTATAACTCCTGAGTTTTGTCTTGCTTACTTGACTTAGTCATGCAGAGATATGCATGCAATATGATTTATGCATATATATGATTTTATTCACAATTACTATTCATTTACTGTTTCCTAACATTCAGAGACAGGTTTCAATAGGCAGAAGGAATGTTCCAGTTTAGTAAGAAGTAAATGTTGTATTCAATAAACTATTTACTGTTCTGTCATATCACATCAATACCATGATAATATGATGTGAAATATGATAGTCATGTTATCCTTTTATTAGCCAAAGTTATTACTGATGCAGGATTATAATGGGACATATCCTTTGTAAGGAAGAAATTACTGCTGGTTTAGGGAAAAAAATGAATTTTGTTCTTTGTTTCATTATCTTTTGTACTCATGATTAGATAGAAAATTACTAAAGATTTCATCTAGCTCGCATGAATGTATAATGAGTCTGTTGTTGAATTGTGTACAGAAAAGCAGGTCTACATTTTTAAATGCAGTTGTCCAAAACTGCTTATAAAGGTGCCAGTGGACTACTGAGGGGTTCTTCTGGGCACCTGCTTACAGAAATTGAAATCTGCCTTGTGATTGTCTGTCTGACCAGAAGTTCTTTTCTGACGACATTTAACCTGCTTTTAATATTTACATGTCTTATTACACATCTTAAGAATAAGACAATGCTATGTGCTTTCTTAAAAGTCGTATCTAGTGTACAACATGAAAAGTGTCTCTACAATGGCATAAAAGTTCAGAGGTCATCCTGCCAAAGTATGGTGTATGTATGTAGATACATATTCTTCTTTATATACTTCATGTAGCATGTATTTAGTTTGTATCAGTTGGAATTATGGATAAGGTAAACACCTTCTCTGGAGGGGATTCTTTTTAATACTGTGTCAGTTTGGTAGACTCTAATCCTTTTCAACATTTTTGTCTTAAGCAATATTTTGTGAGTCTCAGATCTCTGGAAGGAACACTATAGAGACTCCATCTACAGATTGGAAAATCTTTCTAATTGTTTCAGTAGTATATCCAGTACTTCCCTCTGGTATATAAGTACCTTGCAGGCTGAATTCTAGATATGTTCAGATTAAGTTTTGTCTCCATAAGGATAATGTTTCTAATGTGACAGAACTGTCTAGCGCAATAGTAATAATGTGGTATAATATCTTTAGGTAGTATCTTTAAGTAATATTTTTATTTTTAATCAAATATTCCCATTTAAATTTCTTCTGGAACAGCTTATTTATTATTATTTATTATAATAATAATAATAATAATGCACATATACAACCAAGTTCCAAATTGTTGATGACTTGAGTAGAACTGCCAGCAAAACTTTGACTTTGAAAATGGGGAGAGCAGACTTAGGACCCTGGAGAAGCTACTTAGTAAGGTCCAGGGGAAATCTGTTTTTAAAGGTATTGGGGTCCAGGAATGCTGATCACTTTTTAAGAGCCATGTTTTTTGAGTTCAGGAGCAGGCAGTTCCAAACAAGACGAAAGGCAAGTAAGCAAGGCAGAAGCCTGGCCTGGCTGAGCAGGGGTCTTCTAGAATTTAGGTGAAAAAGGAATGTGTATGGACTTTAAAAGTCACTTATGAACAGGTGACATGAAGGGACTTTAGAAAGGCTGTTCACTCCTGTAAGGAGAAAATTTATGTGGCCAAAGCTCAAAGTTCAAACTAGCCAACATTGTGAAGGATAAAAAAAAGGGCTTTTTAAAATAAGTGAAGAGTAAAATAGGAATGAGAGACAACACTGGTCTGTTGCTCAACAAGGCTGGTCACCTCACAAACAGGGATGTAGGCAAAGCAGAGACATTCAGTGCCTTTTTCCCTCTGTCTTCAGTCCCCAGAGCTCAGTGTTAGAAGACAGTGAGTGAGGATAATATTAAACTCCCAGTCAATCCTGAATTTGTTTGAGACTTGCTGCTCCATCTGGATGTGCATACATGTGTAGAGCCCAGTGGGGTTCATCCCAGGGGACTGAAGGAACTCAAAAATATTATTGGATCTCTCTCCATTATTTTTCAACAGTTTTGGGAGTCTGGAGAGATCCCAGCTGATAGGAAAATGTTAAATATTGTTTTAATTTTCAAAAAGGGAAAGAAGGAAGCCTCTGGTAATTACAGACTTGTCCGTCCCACTTCAGTGCCTCTAAAAATTATAGAAAAGTTTATTCTGGGAGTTACTGAAAAACTCTTGAGAGACAAAGCAGTCATTGGCCACTACTAGCACAGGTTCACAAGAGAAAAGTGCTACTTATCAACTTAATTTCCTTTCTTTTCTTGCTTATGACAAGGTGACCCATCTAGCTGACCAAGGGAAGCCAGTGAGTGTGGTTTTTAATTTTAGCAAAGCTTTTATTGCTGTCTCTCACGGTATCCTGGATGAACTGTTCATCACAGAGCTAGACAAATCCCTAATACTGGGTTGGGTGAGCAATTGACTGATGGGTTGAGCTCAAAGAATTACAGTGAATGGAATTACTTCAGGCTGCTGGCCAGTGACTACTGATGTTACCCAGGGCACAGTTTTAGAGGCAGTGCTCTTAAATGTTTTTATAAGTTGTCTGAACACAGGAATCAAAAGTACATTAAGTGATTTTACTGATGATACTGAATTAGAAGGAGCAGTGGACTCCCTTGAGGTTAGAAAGGCCTTAGAGAAAAATTAAACTAGAGAGCTGAGCAGTCACCAGCTGTATGAAATATACTGAAACCAAGTGCCAGATTCTCCACCTGGGATAGGGCAATCATGGTAATACATACAAACTGGGGGAGAAGAGACTGGGAATGGGAAGAGATCAGAAGTCTGGGTCAATGGCAAGTTGAGTCAGCAGTGCCCTGGCAGCCAGGAGAGTCACCCGTGTCCTGGGAGCATCAGGCACAGCATTGCCAGATGGGCAAGGGAGGGGATTGTCCTGCTCTGCTCTGCACTGGGGTGGCCTCACTCCGAGTGCTGGGGGCACATTACTAGTTTCTTTGACTTGTCTTTGTACAGGTACTAATCATTACAAGGATGGACTCTGAAAGAGAAAAAGCTGCCTTCATTAACCCGTTATCTAAAATGGATGGTAAATAATTATTTTATGTGTGTTTTTGAAATAAAAAGTGGCTATTATTCTGTAGATTGCTGCATTCCTGTTTGAATGCTTGGTGCAGGTGTTTCTCCCTTTTCTTCTCATCAGGAGCCTTGCTACATGCTTTTCTCACTGTTTAATATTTTGTAACTCTTCCATCAGCCTTTTATCTTTTAATTTTATTTTCTCCCATTTAAGAGTTTTGGTATAATGTTTTCTGTTGCAAGAGAGTGATGATTTATCAGTTGAGTCAAAGATTTTTTTTAACAGAACATGAAGGAGTTGTGGACAGCCCATTGCCTAATTATATTTGCAATGGTTATCTTGATCAGATTGTCTCATTGTTTTCAGCTGATCATTGGTCACAAACTTTCTTCCTTGCAAGCTTATTCAGAGCAGTTAGATTTTAAGTCTTGACTAAACTCCTCAGCATAAAGCTTTGAATGAGCAGTCAGGTACAGATCATATTTTCCCTTAGCTGTTGCTGATCTTGATTGCTAATTTGTTAAATATGTCAGCATAAGCTGTAGTAATCTATAACACTCAAGACAAAAATACGCTGTTTCCACTATCCCACCTTCCCACCATGTATTCCACTGATACAAGCAGCACTTTCATCACTTCAGCATTTTACCTGTAAGTAATTTCACAAGTACAAGCTTGTTCAACACTGCAAATTCAGCTGGTAAAACAAACATGTTTCAGGAATGTTATAATTTGAGCCTGTAGTTATGTTTAGAGCAAGTCACTGATTCCTTTCATGTTGTTTTTTTAAAATCCATTTTCATAAATCCTACTTGCATGAACCTTATCAAGTGTCATGTATTGTACTGTTCTTTTGCCTTTAAAAATAAAGTTAGATTTCCTGTGCTCTTATAAGAAGAAAGCCTGTCTTTTAGAATGTTTTGAAAGGGAGGAGGCATGTTTGCAGTGCTTTTACTAATAATAATATTTAATAAAAAAAGTTTTATTTGTTTTAAGATCTTAAGACTTGGTTGCAAACAGAGGTCAATCCAACTACACTTTTGAAGAGAGGCACTTATGTAATTCCAATATTCCTTCTTAGATACATATTCCAGTTAAAATTTCAAATGTATAAAAAATATAAAGAAATTGAACTTATAAAGGGGCAAATGTGCTTCCTTTTTTATTACCCTTTAATTTTTCATCTTAAGGCAATAGGGTTGTGAGTTTGTGAGACACAAAACTTGTTTGCATTACTTTTTCCTTGGGTTCTGAGAAAGAAGTTCCTAAATCATTACATCCAACAGTACAATACAAACTGAAATAGTATAGTACTTACAGAATATGTAATACTTAAAATTTAAATAACCTGTGACATTCCACATTTCCTACTTACTGTTGTGCGTTGATTTGTAGTCATAGAAGCTCATTTATTTCATCAAGTGTTTAATTCTTTTTGAGCAGGTTTGAAAGCTGTGGATTTGAATTCTGAGAAAAAAGGAAGCCCTTTAAGTTGTAAAGAGATCATAAGCAAGTAAGTTAAATTCTTGATTCTTGAGAACAAATTCTTTAGTCAGGACTAAGGTCAGGGATACTTTAGTTACTTTAGTTCATTTCCATGGGACTTTCCAGTCTGGAATAAAGCTTCCATGATATGAACCTACACATTCATTTTTAGATAGAGAATTCTGTCCACTCTAGAAAAATGCTTAGTGGGGCTCGGAGGAACTTCTAGGGAACAAACAATTGCATATTCCTTATACGTTGTTTTGCCTGTTTAGAAAATCTTTTTTAGAGAAATATGTAGAAAAACATGATTTTTACATGTTTTAGAAAAAGGCAGTGAAAAGGCATAATGGAAGAAATTACACATTACTACATTTCTGGAAAATATGATATTTCAGGCAGATAATTGTAGGGAGAAGAATACAGCTGCTGATTTTTAAGTTAATTTTTAAAGGAGTTGGAACTTTAGCCAGGAATGGTAAATATATTTTTGTAAACAGGCTTTAAGCAGTTAGAATTCATCAAAGTAAAACTGAGTTTATTTTGTTCTGAGGGTAATTCTACCTGCACTTATTTTTGTTCATGTTTTGTTGTGGTTTTTTAAGTCTTAGTAGATATTCCTGCGTTATTGTACATAATCAGCAAATTGGAGCTGACTTCCCTTGGACACACTTCTCATTAGTAATGGAATATGATTATTCTGAAAATTCTGGCTGGAAAAATCTGTGCAAAAATCTGAATGTTACTTACATGACTTTTAAAACCACCCTCCCTGAAACAATACAAATGGGTAAGTGCTCTCCAGAATTGTAATAAGCAGTTATGCTGACATATGAAAACATTTTCTGTTCCATAAAATGCTACATTCATATGCCTGTGGAAGAGAATGAGTAATATGTTATGAAGGCTAAAGCTAAACAAACAGAGCTGGGTTATCTATGCAGCAAGAAGGTGTTTTTATATGAGTGTAAGTCTAGTTTTGGCCAGAATGTAGTAGTAGTACATGTGGGTTTATAAGAGACTCGTGCCAAGATCTCAGGCTGTTTACAGCTTCTGCAAGCTGTATCCACCCTTCCTCATCCTAAGGGGATGATGTAGATCTAAAGAAATCTGAATTAAAGCATAATTTCAAAGAGATTCAAAGGAGTTCTATTTTGGGGAAAAAAGCATGTAGATGGGAAGCATTTTATTGGAGATGAATAAAAGCTGCATTTTTAAAAGATATGTCCATTTGATGTATCCTTAGTTTTTTGCTTGTTAAACTATTATCTTATATATACAAAATGTTTCAGGGAATCATGATGGTTCCTTTCTTCTGGAAGTACAGATTCCATATATATTTCTGACAACTGAAGGTCTTCTTAATATGCCAGATATTCTTCAGCTTTTTGAATCTAAGTGAGTGGAAAGAACCTATTTAATCATGTGGACTGTTTATTTTCAGATTTTCAGCACATGTATGTTGTTCTACTATATTATGTATTAGCCATCTACTTGGCTATCAGGTACATTTCTGCAATTACACTATTAGCATTTTAAGAGACAAGAATATAGTTTTACTATTGAACTTGATAACTTAGTAATCGAGACTCATGCACATGCCAACCAGAATGGAATTGGCCAATTTTTTTTAGTTGTTATAATAAGCCAGTACTTTTTAGTTAGAACAACTTTTTAAATTGTTTACTTTTCTCTGAAAATCATGATGTTAACGAGCTTTTTTTTTCTTTAGTGCTTCTTGGTCCTAGGGAGACTTTGTATTTAATTCTTCATAAAAATTGCTTTGGGATTTTTTTTGGTGTGTTTTTATCTACAGAAGCTATGCTAAAAACCCAAAAAGGACAATAGTAAAACATTTTGTTTTCTGATGCTTGGCAGTGTTTGGGAGAGGCTGAATTTAAAATAAAAGCTAATTTATTCATACAATTCAGATCTACTATTCACTTAATTTTTAATACTCTATAACCTGTATGAAAACTCTCAAGGTTGTAAATCATTGTGCTTCTTTATTATTTACTTTGACATAATTTTCTTGAATTTTGCATTCACAGCAATAAATAGCTGGTAAAGCTACCTTTTATCTCATGAGGGGAAAGTAAAAAAAAGGAGAAGAAAGAAACAAAGAAATAGGGACCAGAGCAGCAATATCTCTCAAACATAGTGTCAGAGGTGGTTTCACCATGTTGCAGGAAAGACATGCCAGTTTTAATCCTGGCTATATCCTTGAGTCAGCTGTGGAGCCAGCTGTGGTCTGTGTCTCATTACAGTTCAGTAGGGGGAAAAAATGCATGTCTTTAACAATTAAGATTTGAACACATAATCTGACATGCTTTTAAACTCTGATTTATTCAAGTTCTCTCTTTAGTCTGGGCATAAGCCAAATAGCTGGGAATGCTGTTTCATTACTTTTTCACTAGCTCCTCTTAGCACTGACAAAGGATTTAAATGGGTGAGCAAAGAGCTCAGTACTGTTTCAGAAAAGGCATGAGTTTACTTTTTTTAAAATGTCTGAATACACTGTCCATAAAAGTTTCTAGAGGATTTACTGCTGGCAGATTCAGGATTAGATCTCATGTGTTTCCTTGTAAAACACAATAGGAGGCTGTGCTGCTGGCAATTCTAAGTCACTCTGAGATTTTAGGATCATACCATTGGCAATCAGGGACTTGGCTTTGCCTTGTGCTGTACAATCATGAAAGGATGAAAAGAAATGCAATATGTAAAGTTAGTCAGGAAAAGTTTCTGTCTTCATTTCTATATTACCTTTTTTTTTGTAAACTCAAAGCCTGGATATCACGGTCATACTCAGTGCAGTTAGCAATATAATTTAATTTCACTAAGTCACTGCTACATTGATACGTATTGTTCAATTGTGTCTTAAAGTGAACTGACCATTTGAGAAAGATCAAGACTATGTGAGTTAAAAAACTATTAAGGAATGTATGTTAATAATTTCCTTTAAGAAAATGACATTATTTTACTTGTCTGTTTCATTATTTTAATGAAATAATTTTACTTCTTCAGGTACAGCATTACCTTTGTGGAAAGAAGCAGTAGTTACTCCTTAAGACTCTTTGGAAGTATAGATCGATATGTTGTGTTGACAATAGATGAATGTACTGCTATCTTTTTGCAGGTACAAAATCAAACTACTGTGTCCAAGTTCTGTTATGTGTTGGGTCACTTCTAGGCCTTATCTTCAGACTTCTGACATACGTTTTCTTCCCCATAATCATGTTTAGTTCATGCATTGTTTCACATCAGAAGTCATTAACCCTAAAATTCTATCTGTGCCACTTTGACTAGTTTAAAATGTTCTCAGTTTCTTCACTGAAGTAACATTTGACCTGTGATTTTATTATACTAAATGTATTTTAAGGACGCATACTTGGAAATAGGGTTGTATAAAGAAATTTTGTAACAGCCAATTAAATGTATTTATGGCTCTGTTCTCTTACCAGTGTGCATATTTATTCCTCCCATTTCAGATGGTTATCTGAATTAGTCAATAGAATAATTTTTCCTACTTTTAATAAAAAATAATAGTTTAAGCAATAGCCTACTACTTAAATTCTAGTATGCAGCAAGACAGATTACAGGTAGAAGAACTGCTTCTGAAAGATAGATACAAAATAAAGTAATCAATTACTATTACAAGTAAAACGTAGATAGTCCTACTTGCTACAGCAATTAGTGATGTTGTACTTTATAGAGTTAGTGTAGGTATGATATGATTTTTATAGGCCAAGTAAGTACTTCAGAAGTTTATAACAATATTTTGCATTATTGGAGTTCACAAAAAGTCTTAGGAACAGCCTAAAAAGGTATTGATAGTGTTTCTTCTCAGAGGAGGGAAGAAGAGGCATAAAGCAGTGAATCAGCCTTTTGAAATCCAAAGAAAATAAAATTTGGGAATACAAGCTAGTTCTCCCAATTCCCATATGTGTCCTTAATACTTACATTATTTACCTGTATTTATGTTTGATCTAGTTTCTGCATATTATATTGGTACTCATTAAAAGCTTGGG
This sequence comes from Eopsaltria australis, assembly GCA_034509425.1. Classification (NCBI taxonomy): domain Eukaryota; kingdom Metazoa; phylum Chordata; class Aves; order Passeriformes; family Petroicidae; genus Eopsaltria; species Eopsaltria australis. The sequence continues at coordinate 60,879 of JAVTVJ010000384.1, forward strand.
CAGCTATGGTAATGTATTTATTTAATTTTTACTCTTTATTTAAATTCCACGGTAGAGTATGGAAGAACTAAATTATGAGGACTCCTGTGACACTGTAATATCGAGGTTGATGGCATTATCACTCCAATACACATGCTGTTGGATTATTTTGTATTCCAGAGAAAGGCAGAGTTTAGAGTAAGTTATTAAATTCTTTTGTTATCCTGGTATTTTTAAAACAAACTTGTCACTAAAGAAAGCTGTTTATTAAAACAAGTTGATACTCATTTTTCTTTGAACTTCTCTGTAGGAGTACATTTCTCTTGGAACAATACAAATATTGTAAGCTCATATTTCTCGTGTTCTTTGAGTTTTTCACTTAATTACAGTGAAATTGTAAAAGTAACAGTGGTCACTGGAGATCACCAAATGTAAGAAAAGTTGTTTTTTATTTGTGAGTCTGTTTTTAGTCTTATGCAAGCGATACAGAAATGGTTTTTATAAAGTAACAGAGTTTGAGGCAGGCAATACTAATGTGAGGTGTATTTCAAATCAACAGGTCCAGAAATTTCACAACTCTAAGATACGAAATACTGGAACTATTCTTACATGTGTTTGTAAATTTGCCCCTACAAATGCAGTGTTATGAATTACTATGTTAATACTGCTGTATATAATTTGCAACAGGGAAACATTCTTCAAGTGTTCTTCCAGTTCATCAGTACTTCTCCTTTTGCTATGGAAGCACACCTTTTATTGACATAATTTGTAAATATTAATTTATTACCTCTTTTGAGATTTTTTTCTATAAGCAAGTGGTAATTTCCTCTCTGTTTTTTCTCCAGTGTCTCCAGTGACTGACCATGATCCAGACTTTTCGCTTCAGACCAGACTTGCTTTTCTGTGGACTGTTTTCTTTCTTTACAGTCTGTCCTTCAGGATTCAGTCCCTTAATGTATCCTAGTTCTCCTTCCACAGATATTAATGCTCAAACTCCACCAGTATTCTGGATTCCAGGAAATGAAACAGATACTTATGAAGACATGGAACAGAAGTTTTGAGATTATTACATGTGGATATTAAATATTAATGATCTAGTGAAACTGTTTTACAGGTACAGTCTCAAGGGAAATACTCTGCTTAACCTTGTCTTAATATATGCCACTCTAATTGAACTTACACAGAAGTCAGAAGACTTTGAAGTGAAGGTAATTTTTTCTGTATTTATCTTCATGATATGATATTTCTAAAAAGCTCAATCAAGTATGCCTTCTATATCAAAAACATAAAGTAGCTCAAAATTGCTAAAATAAGAGAGGATCTTAATTCAGTGCTGCTAAAGTCAGTGAAAAGTCTGTGTTGACTGCAATACAAATTGAATCAGATTCAAATAGCAGTTGAAGTCTTTTTATGACTAGGAGTAAAAAAATGAGATCATAACCTTAATAAATTATTAGAATATATTAATCCTGCTTATGTCTTAATTTGAAATTTCAGGTCAATTATGTTGCTAATGTGACAGAAGAAGAAAAGAAATAATTTGCTGTCAGCTGGTTTACTTTTTTAATGTGACAAGATAAATTAACTTTTTTCTTTAAAAAGGAAATCTTAAATCTAGAAAATCTGTTTTAGTATCTAGAATCATCAGCATTAAAAAATGGGGCAGAAGTTTCATTCAGCTTATCAACTTGTTGGTAACATATTTTTGACTGAAGTGATCTCTTTTTAGCACTTTTTTTCACTTATTTGCTGCCAATGTGGAGTGCAGATCTTTATGAAAGTCATTATTATTTGCATATTCAAATTTGTATAAAATTTACCTGATTAAATGTAAATTACAGAGAGGACAAAGCTTTTTACATTTCATGTACTCAGCAATGTAGTTTGTGTGGAAATTATAGCTTCAAAGTGTTACACATCTTCTTAAACTGTAATAGGCATCTCACAATTGCCTGTTTTATCAGGAACCCATATTATACCCAGAAACTTGATCACATATAAAAGACTTATAGGATAAATTAATTAATTTCACCTACACAGGATCTGCATAAATAAGGGGTGTAGCCAGGCTGGTGGTCTGAGGTTGAAATTTCTCTGCATGATAAGCATGGATCAGGTTTAATTACTCAGCAGTACCAACACGTGTGTTCAGGGTGACCTTTCGTTTTCACCTCAACTTCTGTAGCAAATTAAACCACTCCTTAGAGTAAATTTTAACCAAGAATATTATGTATCACTTTTAGGTAGTTCTTACGCCAGGGATTGAAGAGACAGCACTGGTAATTCGTCAGATTGCTGACAACATTTTGATAGCATCTAATATCAGTCCTCATGAGTGGCTGGAGAAATCCTGGCTTTCTGTCTTGCCATCTGAGGTTTGCTTCTCTTCCTATGAATTTACAGTTTTCTTCCTGTTTCTAAGATTCATAAAGTTTTTGGTTTTTTTGTTGTAGTTCTCTTAAAATATATTATTAAAATAAGCATTATTATATATATGTGTGTATATATATGCAGATATATATATATATATACACACAACCATATTTCTAGTATATATGCAAAGATATATATATACACACACATACATACATATATATATAGTATTCCCATCATCCTTGTAAGCACAATTAGATGCAGCTTGGACTTTCCCTCTGCTTTCACAATTAACCTGTAAGTAAGTTTATCCTCCACATCTGCCTGCTAATTTGTACAGTTCTAGGCACTAGGTTTAGAAAACTACCCAAATGTAAAAGATAAACATACAGTGGCTCACATGGTCAGGAAGCCAAACTCAGCAATGCTGATCCATTACTGAAGTCAATGGTATTGCTTCCTGGCTTGCTTTAGTAACAGATGGTAGAACCTTGTTTAACTCATGCAGTTACTTGTTTAACTCGTTCCAGTAAATGCTGGAATAGGCCCATTAATCACCATCAAATATATGATATCCTTTAACTTGTATAGTGAGGTTTTAAAATTAAACATATGGATTTGTTCATTTTATATGACAGCTTTGAACTCTTGTAAAGCTAAGATTGTTTTTGGCTTTTGCAAAATTCAGAAGCATTATAAAGCAGGTATTGGCATGGCCTTTCAAGAGGCGGGTATTGGATTACAGGTTTTCCAATTTACAGATTAAGGATACTTGTAAAAAATTGAGAGGAGTCATTGTATTGTGTCTTTGTTAAAGATTTTTGATTCTGACAGTGTTTTATGAAAGTCAGGAACAGGACATTGATAACAAGCTACTCTCAACTTGCTGCCCTCTTTGTGATATTTCTCCTCTCCGTAACAACTCCTGCTTTTGCCACCTGTTCATTGCTGTTAACAAATACAGCTTTTGTAAAACAGAACCAGTTTTGTCAGTTTATGTTGATCTAGGTAACTCACTTTAAAATGGAGAATTAAGAGTAAATCTGGTCATGCATTTTAAAATAAATTTATTTGATTCACTGGTTTTAACCTTTAGAAAATAAAGATCTTTAGACTTGCTTTTTGTCAAACTATTATGCAGAACTTACTCTTTTTCAGAAATTATACTATGTTACCTCTGTGGTAAAAAAAGGAGTTTTTAGTGGACTATAAAAGTGCACTGTTTGAAAGCTCTCTGTTTATGATATATTCTATGACTTACTCAATAAGATGTGACTTTGTAGTAAAAGGAAAAAAAGGAGAAAAATTTTGTCAGATATCAATCTAACAAAATAATTTCCATTTTCAGACAGAGAAGTGCCTGCTTACTTTTCCATGTATCAATCCTTTGGTTGCTCAGTTTATGTTAAAGAAGGGATCTTCACTGAACAGGTTATTTCTTGCAAGCTTTGATCAACTCCAGGAACTTCTGCCAGAGGTTCCAAAAAAAGTTTTAAAGGTTGGCCAAAATTATTTTATGTATTAGATCACGTGTTTATGTATTAGATCTGTTGTAATATGTGATTGTTTTGTTGGGTTTTTTTTAATCTGATGCTACATGTGCATTTATTGGTGTCATTTAAAAATTAATTACAGGTTTTAGCATATCATTCATATCCAAAATGTTGAGTCTGCTGATTCTCACTAGATTTTGTCAAGTCACCATTATGTTTGTGGGAAGATAATGAGAGCATTTCCTTAACTGGAAAAATATTCATTATATCAACTTCCTTCCTCAAGCTTCAAGATACTGAGTATTTTATCAGCATGCAAGCTTTTGTGTATTTCTAATGTAAAAGATGTTTTCCAATTAAGTATTTCCAGGACTTCCTGCCTGCCTTCCTGCCTGCCTGCCTTCCTGCCTTCCTTCCTGCCTTCCTTCCTGCCTCCCTCCCTCCCTATAATTAACCCACCACTTATGAATTCATAGTACTAGGCATTTGACAGAGCCCTAGAGATGAAGAATTGTGTGCTCCTACTCTCCCAGTTGGGTCAGGTCTGGGAGAATTATAGACTGAATATAGTCATCTAATTCAATAGAAAAGATACATATTTTATCATTTAGTAAAATGGTTGAGAACATCATTCATTTAAGGTGAAGCATTCCATTAAGGTGAAGGAGCAAGTGAACAGGTATTTGGGCACTGAATGTGAAATTGTGCAAACTGTTTTAACTGTATATGTGTAAAACCATCTTTATTGACAGAAAAAGCTCAGTTAAATTCCTCTGTGATGCATGATAGGTGCCAATCCATTGCAGACACTGCTTCCTACAGTCTTGGGGTAATAAACTGTATTGAGATATTGCTTTTCCTGTGTTTCAAGACAAAGACTATTACTTTGTTTATAGATTTAAGACAGGTGGTACATTGTCTACTGTACATGCTTCTCCTGCTTTGGTAAGTCTTTTTTTTTTTTTTTTTTTGTTACAGTAAACAAAAATTTATACATCTTAGAATCTTAACAACTGATTAAACTTCTCATACTTGGCAGTGTAGACATGTACCATGAAAATTCCTGACAAATACTTTCTTCATCATTCCAGCATTTCAGTGACATAGTATCTTCATACAGCCTAAATGCTGCTGCTCCTCTGGAAAAAACAGTGAAAGGTGCATCACACCCAGAAAACCAGAACAACTTCAACACATTGTATCTTGATAGTAAACAAAATTGTCAGATTTTAGAGCTGCTTGATAAGGCACAAAATAGCACAGGTAATACCTTGAATTACTAGGAAAATGTGTATCCTTTGAAACCAAGTGAAAAATCTGAATTTTTTAGAATCTTTATCTTCTAATCATGATAAGTTCAGTTACTCTGATGAGACAGACTGCAATCACAATGCTCAATGACATCTTGGTTTTCTGTAAAATGTAAAAAATAAGGTAATCTTTCATTCTCCAAATAAAATTGTTCAAATTTTTCTCTACCAGGAACTTCTCATATGAATTCTGAAGCCCTAATTCCTCCACTGAATCATCAAAAGGGTTTTTTAAAGTCTGATCTTCCAAGCTGTATGCAAAAGAAAGCATGTTCGTCAGATGTAATTACAAGGAGGAAGCCAGATGTCTTTGCTGTATCAAAGGATTATGAAGATTTTGCTCATCTAGACGTTAAAAATTCTCTCCATGCTCAAAGACAGCCTTTCAGGATACATGGTAGCTCTGATCATTCTTCCAAAGACTCTGAAAAAGAGGATTTCTTTGCAACTTTCAGTGACTGTGCACCTCAAGAGAACTCTAAGAGTTTTCTGGAAGAACTTAGAGACACCACATTTAAAAGCCCAGAAATTCAGATTGACCAGCCCCTGTGGAATGACTCTTCATCCACAGGCCCACATAATTCATTTGCTCATGATGGTTTTCTCTCTGATTTCTTTGATGATATGGATGAGCTTCAAAATCTGAGTTTTGACCAAATAGGTGGAGCAGCTAAAGGAAAGAGAAAAAAAATGTCACCGTTCTTATGGACAAGAGAAAAAATTAAAACAGGTAGGTCCAAAGTAAGCAGATTTTGCTGAAATTCTTTTTGTTACTCAACTGCAAAGTTGTAAGGAGTATCTGTAAGAGTGTATTTTGAATTTTATTTAAATAGTTGTTAAATCAAATTCAACCAAACAATTGCATGCTCCCTTTGCTAAAACTAACGTGCATATGTATTTCTTCTGTGATAAAAGGTTCCTAACAGGTTTTGTTTTGAGCATAAAGACAAGGGTGAATAAAAGACTGCATTTGCTCTATAGGACAAAAGGAGATTCAGCAAATCCTGAGAGTGAAATTCAGATTCTACTAATGGCTGTGTTTTACTGTTGGGACTAATGGAGTAAAAGTGGAACTCTGAAAATGTTCTAAGTTCGTTTCATATATTTCCTTATTCTTGGAATATTTTTTTAGCTAGTATCTCCAGGGCTAAACCCTCCACTCGAAATCATTCCAAAGCTTGTATTTTCAAAGAGATGGTATAATGTGTACTTCAAAACTTTGTTTACCATGAAAGTGTGGACAGTCCTTATAAAAAAATATTAGGCTTCTCTTTTTTTGTAGTTTTCCCTAGCTTACTCCATCAAATATAGTTAGCTTGAAACCTTTTTTAATAAGCCATAATATGTATCCATGGAGTCTTGCAACTAAGAAAGTCCCTGTCAGACTATGTATTGCTGTATAAATTATTGTAGTATTTTAATTCTTCTATTTCCCTGTAAGTGAGATGCCACTTTTTTTTTTTTTTAAATCCAAGTTTAAGTTTGTGTTAAGTAAGTGCCTAACACCTAGTACAGATGACTTAATTTATGATTTGTCTGTTGCTGGCTGTCATTAAATGTCTTGGTGGTACAAGGTCAGCACAGCATTAAAATGCCTTCACTAATCAGATCAGACTCATTCATGAAAACCTAAGTAACTGATTTAAATCACTCTTTCATGGACTGCTTAGGGTGATTATGGAGGTAAAGAGAGAAAAAGTTAGTTGGAAATGGTTAACTTCTTTTAATTTTCAGCCCATGTAAATTTAAATTCATATAGAAACTCTGAACAGACCTTTTGCTTCTCTGGAATTAAAAATGAGACTTGCAGTATTGCTCCAGTAACCTGTAACTGGCACTGATAGCATAAAATTCCACATACAGTAAATTTCAGTAGAGATTCTTCTGGTACCACATTTTACAGTGCTCTGAAAACACTGTGATCTCCAACTGATAAGCTTTCTGTAATATTCTTGCCCAGTAGGACAAAAGTATACTTGAATGTGAATCAAATCAAAACAAGGAAAAGTGATTTTTATTTGGAAGAACAGGTTTATTCTACTTTATAATTTACTAACCACGGGAAAAATAAGTATGTGAAATAGTTTTGCATGCTAATGCAAACCACCCCCCCCAAAAAAAAAGAAGAGAAAACAAACAAACAAACTAAACAAACAAACAAACAAAAAAAAAAACCAACCAGTGAAACAACCCTAACTTCACCTTAATACTGTGAGAGCAAAAATTTAAGAAATACGCAGTGAGTCAGGTTAAAAAGACACACTGGGAACAAATGCCACAGATTTCTTCAGGTGTCAGATCAAGCTCTCATTAAACCACAGATGATTCATGACACCATGCCAAGCCAGTATTTCCACTGGAACAGATCAAATCCTTTGGTCAGTGTTAGAGTTTTCTGACAATACTTTTTGTAAAGACTAAACATAATTTCCTTACTGTAACTTGTTTTGAATAAGCAACTTCTCAAATATGTTATTGTAAAAGTACTTGCATCTTAACAATGTAAGTAGCTTTTTTAAACAACTTAGAAACATGACCATGTCTGGTTAAAAAGAACTACATTTCCACAATTATAGAATAGTTCTAAGTGTAGTATTAATAAAATAGAAATAAACATTAAATATTTTCTGAAATATTGTGGTTAAGTATAGTGTAGGTTGATTTATTCTGTATAAGATCCCTTATTCCTATTACAGGACAATACGCATAAAATAGGTCAGTAGCAGTAAGAAGTAGCAAATATGAATCTGTACACATTTTATTTTATGACAATTGATACTTTTCTTAGGGAACACAGCAGTTAAAGCTAAAGTCTGTTACTGCTTCTGAGAAATACGCAGTCAAGTCTGCATACACGTTGTATTTATAGTTTATCATGGCTTTTCTTTTTTCCACTTCTTTTTCAGATTCAGGATTTCCAGAACTACAGGAGTTCAAAAAAAGGAGATTGACATATGAAAGAGTCCCTGGAAGAAGAGATGGACAAACACGTCTTAAATTCTTTTGAATGGAATGGGGATTTGCATATTACATACTTTTTTTTATTCTTGAACTCTTTAAAGGAAAATAAATAAATAAATTATTGTTGTTAGTTTTTGGAAAGAAATTAGTATTTGGAAATTCTTACTAGCTCAGGATTCCTCTGTATGTTATTAAAATGTTACTAAACAAACTAGTTTCTTGAAGCTGGTTAATTACTGCTTCTCTGTTTGTTTTCATGAGTGATATAGAGGTACTTTATCTCTCTATGTAAAAAAAAATACGAATGGAAAAAACCAGACGCCGAGGCTCACTGAGTTTACAAGGCACCTGTGTTTGCTCCCTGAGCCTGCTGCTTTTCCAATGTAGAGATGGGCCAGATGTGCCAGAATCTCAAAGCTTCTCAGGGCTTCTCAAAGTCTTAGAGATTTCTTGCAGTTACAGCTGTGACCTTTTGTAGATGTCCTCTGGGCTCCATTCCACTTCTCTTCCTCTGACAGCTCCTTTAGGAAAGATGTGGTAAGTTCCTGAGCTCCTTTTAATCATTATCAGTCTAGGAAAAAGCTCTTCGTTTCATGGACAACATGCGAAGACTGTGTTGAAATTTAGCTTTCTCATAGATTTGATTCGGGGAACTAAGCTGTGACCCTCACCCTTTGCATAACGTGGTGGAGGCCATTTGTTGGCATCCACGTTTTTCTGCCTTCTGCAGGGCATTGGCAAGTAGGGGGGTGAAAGTCATCTGGGACGCAGATCCAGCTATTATAGGGTAAAACTAGAAGGGGTATAAGAATGAATTTTTTTAAAAAAGTTGTCTCAATTGTAGTCTAAAGAATATTACCCAAACCCTCACTGTCCATCAAAAGATTTAGCAACAAAACTGGAAGTACGTGGGAGCAATGGCAGACAGTAACTCCATTCTGCTGCAGGAATGCATAAACAGTTTGCAGAGGCATGCCAGCCAGCTCCAGAATGTCTCTGCCTCTTCAGTGGCCTTCAGCTGAGATGATTCAGGTTTCAACCTCCCAAATCTTCTTAAGTACAGTGCAGTAACAGAAGGGAGGGGGAGTGCAAATAATAAAAGAAAAAACACCAAGTTTAAGTTTTATGCTTGCACTTAAATACTTAGTAGACATGAAGCCTTCATTAAGCACATACTAACTATTTGAATAAATAAAACCAGCACTTAGGGAGGAAAGATACGGTCTCTCGGAGAAAACAGAGTGCTGGTTTTTAACTGAATGCTTAAAAGCTATGACAGCACTAACAGCAGTTTTAGTTCACAGTAATATCCCTGAATTATTTGTACGCTGATTGTGTGAAAGATTTGAGAAAATATCTTTCACAAGTGGTAACATAAAAAGACTTACAGTACAATAGCAAGCAAGCCACTGTTTCCTAGAATAAGAGAAAGGCTGAAATAAAAATTGCAATTTGCTTACTATCTATGGCCCATTTTTGTGGTCACCTGACCCTAAACATTTTCCTTCTTTGGCATAATGGGTTATGTTGTTCAGAACTACCTCCCAAATTTCCAGAACCAGGAATCTGTTTTTTCTAAAGTACAGCTCTACAAAGTCTTCTCAGTCACAGATGACCACAGTTTAAGAAAATTATAGCTGCCAGTGCCAAGCTATGTATTTATGTTCTCCTCTTCCACAGGCAAAGGCTGACACCAGTACTTCCACAGTACACACAATGAACAGTTGTGAAAGAGTAGCATAGATAATCTGTAGATAACTTTGAAAACAAAGGCATGTTGTCTACATTAAATAAAAAAATTCAAGTGCTGTCTGTGTTAAGTTTCCATTAGGTAGAAGAAACGTCAGTGTACAGTAAAATTACTGGCAATGCAGTGGAAAATGAGGAAAATGACCAATTGGTTTTTACTGTATTTATGACAAATCTCAGTCTCTCACAGATATGGATACATTGACAAATTTATAAAATATGACATCCTTCCCCCTCCTTTTGTCTGTTTAATGTGGAGTAAAATTACTGTTTAACTACTATGATGCACTTCCCCACTTGTCCCCCCCACCACTCCCCACCCTGCCAAATTACCTATAACGATGAATTAGGAAGCAACTAATTCTTAGACAAAAAGGCACAGTACAAAATCTAATCTCCAGTCTTACATCAGCAGTAGGGACACTCCATTCCTGGCACAAGTTTGTAAACATTTTAGTGACCAGGCAGGAGGAATCTGTAGATGGAGAAGAGCCTTGCTGATCAACTGGGAGAGATGACAGTGAGAAAAGGGGGTTTTGTGGCTCATGTGAGGCACTGGGCATACAAACGTGTGCACTCACTCAATCTTCATTACCGTGGGCATCCCGTAGGCCCTGCTGCCATCCGATGGTATGAAGCCCTCTGCACAGCAGGGAGCCCTCTTGGACAGTCTTTGGTAAAGGAAGCTGAGATGCTGCCTGCAGCTACCCACCTCACTGCACATCACACCCGTTGGAGCAGAAGTGGCAAAATGTGATTCCCTGGTCTAAGCCATGGCTGGGCTCAGTTCAGCAAAGCTGTGCAAACCCAGGTACACCTGCAGCTGTAGAAAAGACATTGCCCTGTCGCCTGGGTAGGTAAGGGACAACATGTTCTCCTGCCTACAGAAGCAGCCAGCTGCCCATGCTCGTCAGGCTCTTTGGGTATGCCAAGGAAAGAGGACTTGCAAATGCTGAGCCACTGAGATGCAGCCACTTCACCCAACCAGCACAAAATAACCAGCAGTGGCACACCTCACCAAACATTGCCAGCAGGAACCAAAGAGCCTCAATGCCAACCAGTCCTGTTTTGGAGCTTGTTCTGGCACTCAGCTTCTCTCACAGAACATGCCCTGGGAGGGCAAAGGTGGCATTGTAGTCACTCCTCTCCCTGCTTCTACCCAGCAGCTCAGACATATACTGCCCTGAGAGCAAAGAGGTGCAGCAGCCACACTCTTCTGAAGAGGCTGGAATCCATGTCTGAGGAATACACACCATGCTCAGAGGGACGTCTGGGTGGAGTGTTCCCAATCCATCTCACAGCTGCTGCACAGATTTTTCTAGCCCTCACTGGTGCAAGACACTGATGCAGCCAGGTCCTGTAGTATGCTCACAGTGCTACTCCAACTGTATTGACCTGGTGCTCCAGCTGCAAGAAACCAGATGGAGTGGGGCAGGGCAGCCAAGAGACAGCAGTGGTTGACTGGCTGTCTAGAGCAGTGGCTCTCTGATGCACACTGTGATTTGGCCACTCCTTATGCCAGCTCAGCAGCCACTTCAAAACCCAAGCTCCAACTGACATTGCTGCGCCTGAAAGTGTATGCAACAGGGGTTCTGGGGAGAGAAACAGATGTGGGGATGAGCGGAGGTTTTATAGCAAGAAGTAAAAGAAATATGAAGGGCTTGCCTGGGAGGAAGTAGGCAGCAGCCATACGCTGGCTGTCCAAAGGCTTTTGAGGTATACATTCATCAGTATCTTTGACATTTTGGTCTCAAACCAAGCCTCTGATGGCTCTGTGCAGGGGTAACTTGGTTTTCTCTAGACTTCAGTACTAACAGAAAAACTGCCTTACTTAAATAGCCTACAGTGAAAGGAAGCCAGAGTGAAGAAAACCTCTGAAGGAAGGACGTTCTCCTCTGTATTTAAAGGCACAATACGTACTGGCAGTATTACAGCTCTCGTGTTGGCGTCTTTCTGCAGGACAGCAACGTGAAAATATCTGACAAATACTGAACTGCCTGGAGGACACTGTTGCTCCATTTCAGTTAACATTCATGAACATTAAGTACTCAGACTGCAGAGTTCTTCCTTACAGCTTCAAAATATGTAACTGAGCCTCATAACATTGTTAGTATTTACAGATATGGTCAATAGAGATGAATGGGATTTTTCTACTAATAAGATACAGTTTCTAAAAATCCAACAGCAGCCTTCTCTTCCCAAAAAAGCAAAGAGCTTGAGGCCTTCCCTCCCACTGCAAAATCCAAGTATCCTCTTCCTTACAGTAGCTGCTCTTTGTTACAATTAGACAATGAGTTCAAAGCCAAGAGGGATAGGAATTTTATTTCCAAACTTCTAAAAGATTAATACAAACAATAGAAAGTAGACAAAATTAAAAACCTATAAAAAAACTTGTTCTTGTAAAAGTGCTCTATCAAAAAAGTGAAGGCAAATGACCGAACACATTTTAGTAAATTTTGTGTATTACAAACTGTGACAATGATGCATGCAATTATCTTTGGGTGCTCACAGATTCATAGTGTCTGTCTGGTAACATTTTAAATATGTCAAAAAAGTTCCACCACAGCAGTACTGTTACAAATACAAAGTAGAAGGCCTACAGATTAGAAGTATTGCAAGAAACATGCTTTAGGAATCAAGCCTCTGCTACATATTGTGTTCAGCAGTTACTAAAATGTGTCATTTATGCACTGAGATGCTCTTGAAGAAAACCTAAAGTTGGTTCCAGGTCTTGCTAATGGAAGCAAAATGTCCCCTGAGGACATCAGCACTAACAGCATTTAGCTTTACACTTTAATTATTCACTTTTTGGTTGTTTTATTTTGGAAAAAAATCCCCATGAATAGCTTCTGCTATTATTCCAGTGTTATGGTTTATCAAGATCAGAGTAAGTAATGTAGTTAAAAATTCACATGTTTTTAATTTCTAAAATGTAAATTTCTCAAGAAATATTTGTACAGTTAGCACAGTGTAGTAAAAGTGGTGATTATTATGAAAAGAGTAAGTTACATTTAAAAACTTCAAGAACACTACTAAAAGATAGTGGAATATGGGTTCACAAGATCACACAGACAGATATCTAGGATGCTGTTTTAGCCACATAAAAGATATAGAGACTTTTCTTGTGAAGGAAAGGCAGTTGTTATTCATGTCATGCTTGAAGGCAATTCTCCAATGACCTTCCCTACAAGAGAAAAAAAAGGCTTATTAAATGCCATCTTCTTAAGCTGATAGATGTAATTTCTCTTACAAATTATAACAGAAAAGCTCCTTTGCACTGAGAAAAACCAAATAATGACTTTCCTTTGCTGGATGTTGGTGTCCTCACAATATCATAAAATTTTTAACTGGCTTTTTTACTTTGCTCTGAATTTCTTATGAACCTAAGGTAACACAAGAATAATAAACTAAATATTTGATCTATCATCAAAAAAATACCAAATTACTTCCTGCACTGAGCTATACATTTTTTAAAGTATCGTAAATTAATCATCAGATTCTTCTGACAAAATACTTTGTTATGTATCTGTACACTGTGATCACCTCAGAATACATAGACACACACACACAGATCCCCAAAAAGCCAAAAAGTTGAAAGGCTGCTTAAATAATAGAAGAATATATGCAATAGTCATTAAAAATTTTATCTTATTTGTGTGCAGAATTACAGGTAGCACCCAAATTAAGAAAAAGTTCTTTTGCTTTACTCTCCCCAAAGTTTTCCAGAAGAGCATCTCATGTTCAGTTGTTTCCTTTGTTTAGGTTCAATCCTGTTTTGTCAAACCTATGTAACAACAATCGAAGCCATGCTATTGATGAGGCAAAAGCTCAAGTGCAAGCTCAGGAACAGTTGGCAGCAGCAAGGGGAAGATTTTATGGGTACTTTATGTTCTAGCTTCAATTCTGCCCTCAGAGAAAACATTTATTTTTTCTTTAATAGCACTCTCATCAAAAGAACAAACTTCAGTGTTTCTTCCTCTCTCTGTAGATTTTTCAGCTCTTTAGCAGGAACTATTTTTATTTTTTCTTTTAAGGAGGAGTAACCCCTTCTGAATATCCTACTTCCACATTTGTCTGTCACGCAAAAGATTTTCCAAGTTATGGTGTGGTTCTGCCCAAGATTAGCATGCACGGCCTTTCTTTCTCCTGCTGCAATCACTGATAACCTTTGTGACAAATGGGAGAAGCCAGGCTGGGAATCATCTTAGGGAACTGGATCTGGAAGGTTTGCAATTGTTGGATGTTCACTCCCCCACGTACTCTGCAGACGTTACATGGGTACAGGCAATGCAGAGCACTGAGGCAGAGTTCAGAGTGTAGCTCATTCTTTAGACCTGTGTTGAAAAAAGCTATAAGGATGTGATTACAGATTGCCTCAGCTCCTCTCTGCTTCCACTAGTTTTGGTGCTGTACCAACAGTAAGAACAGGAAGAGCCTAAGGATAGACACAGTGAAATGAACTGCAATATGACATTAAAGACCAAAACATGATTCTTTTAACATGATTCTTGCTTAAGCTGTGAGTTAGTCATCAGAACATATAAAATTGCCACAGCTTTGTCTTGCTTCTCCAGGCTGGGTATGTGCCTGTCTACTGTCCAGCTGTGTCAAACAGTTGCATGTCTTAGACAATTTTAATTAGTTTGGATGCTGCTAATTACCTTATTGCCGTGCAAACACAGAACCGCAACTATCCCAACAAAAAAGCAACTCATAAACAAAATACCTCTAGAAAGTGCTCTAGAAAAGAGACATGCTTCAACTTCTGCACCTAAAAAACCCAGAAAACCATTTGCAGAGGCAGCAGGGAAATGATGAACACTTGAGGAAGAACTCAACACTTAAACAACTATCATGAGATGAGGTGTCTTTGTCTCTCCAAGGGCTTGAGTTTCAAATTAGAGTGGTTGTCATGGCATCTGTGACTTTATTACCTGATTTCAGAGCAGAGCACAGGATCGGGGTTCTCGGAAGGGATTGCTCCCTGCAGGAACCCCAACAAGCAAGGCATCTTTGCAGGCATTTTGCATACAATATTGCTGGAGTTCTGCAGCTGCCTGAGAGACCTGAGAAGGAAAAAAAAAAACAGAGAGGAAACTAATTCATTCACAAGCATCTATTAAGCATTTCCTCTTGAAGAGCTATTATCAAACAGAGCTGGAGTGCAGCCAAATCACCTCTTCAATTCTAGAACACCAAGTAAATCAGCACAGAAGCACAATTTACAAAGCTGTGATGAAGTCCACATGAAACACCATGCCAGTGATAAGCCAGAAGAGTGTACAGGACTGAGGTGCCAGTGTGATGCAATTTCTTCCCATAAAAATGCTCAGAGCCATGACCATTTTCCAATCTACTGTGGTATTTGCAGATTTATATTTAAACTCTTACATCCTCTGATAATTTATTAAAACTATTTTCATTCCAAACTTCTAAACAACAGAGAGTATAACAAGGAATGAAAGCA
Organism: Eopsaltria australis; assembly: GCA_034509425.1. Taxonomy (NCBI): domain Eukaryota; kingdom Metazoa; phylum Chordata; class Aves; order Passeriformes; family Petroicidae; genus Eopsaltria; species Eopsaltria australis. The sequence continues at coordinate 76,211 of JAVTVJ010000384.1, forward strand.
AAAAGATGAGGATGAAGAGCTTTTGAAGTCCAAATTGTCTTTTTCCCCTAGCAGTGAAGTGAAAACTTCAAATCCACCCTCTTGCCCCCTGTAAAGTAGAGTCTGGAGCTGCAGAACAAGCCCAGGATCCCAAAGGTAAAATGCCTTCAGCACTGAACTCCCCTGCTCTCCTTGTGGATGGCAAGTCAGCCATGTGCCTACATTTTTAAAGGAAAATGCAGAGGAACTTGCAGTTTCCCAGACATTAGGAACAGCTGCAGGGAACTGTCAAAACTCATGCTGTCTGATACATATTTTATAAAAGGAAATACTAAACATTTTGATGAAACTGTAAGTGACCACACCTCTGCTTTTGTTACAGGACCCCTGAAATACTGATTTTTCTTCCTACACAACTCTGCAGTGTTGCCAAAATGATAACCAAAAGGACCATCCACACTTCCCAACCTCCTGTCTAAAGGAACCATCCCAGAGCCCCAGTGGATCCCATCTAACAGCATCTGGAGACACATGGGAAATCTGGCCTAGCACACACTTTTGTTTGCTATTTTCCTGTTCTCCTGTTCACTGCCTTCCAAATCTTCTCCAGGCTCTCCTCCAGGACACTTATCCTGGTAATTTACCCAAGTTGTCAGCACTTCAGGGAGCTGTTATGAGAAGCTTTTTTCCCTCAGCCTCCCAGGTTCTCTTGAGCAGAGTACAGGGAGAAGCATCTGCAGCAAGGATTCCTGCTCAGTCAGCAGGTTTTGTCACTCCCTCCTTACCTGAGGAGAAGCCCTTTCCAGAGGCTGCAGAGGTCTCCTTCCCTGTCCTGCCCAGCCTCTTGGACCTCCTGCAGCATTAGCACCCTTGCCTCAACCACAGCACCTGCTCCTTGTGTCCGACTGTGCACCCCATGGCTACCAGGCAGAGATGCCACTAGCCAAGACAGATCAGGCCAAGGCCATGTGGAGCTTCCTCCTTGGAGAGTCAGCAGTGCCTACAGCATCCCCTTGCACTTTGCTGCCAAACCCCCCAACACACACTGAGCTATATGTATATCCTGGTATATCCTCAAAATATACAAACCAGAACTGCCTACTCTTAGCCCTGCATATGCCCCATAACAGTCTTCTTTTCTCTTGTTCACACAGAAAGTTTCTGCAGTATTTCATCACATGGTAAACACTCTCCCTTCAGCAGCCTCCTGCATGCAAGATGTGTACGGGTACTTCTTTCCTACTCAGTTTCCTCTTTCTGAAAATATTGTTCCTGTCTGCTTTTTTAGCCAGCAGGGTAAACAAGATCACCATTGGAACTTGGCAGTATGGAATGTATTTTTAAAAATGCTTTCATAACCAGCTTCCGTCTGGAAACACATTGTCTATTCAAAGTAGCTGAAATGTTTTCTCCTATTTCAGTGGTTGCTAAAACTGAACCAAGTGGTTTTTCATCAGCTGAATATATTTTGCATTAGTATTATACTCTATGTAAAGAAACCCAGATGACACAATTTATACGACACATTTTTAATCGTGTGTCATTTCAAAGCCATGAATAGGCTCCTAAAACAGCAGACCTGGAAAGACTGCTGTGCTGCAAGAAAGATGAGACTGAGGTCCATCAAGGACAAGCCTTCCTGTAATACGAACAAACTCATAAAAAATATGCAGCCTTTAGAAGCCCAGCCCCAGAATATGTTACTGCCACAAAATAACACCTGTAAACTACAAACTATGTCTTTTATAGCCACTCCCCACCCACAAAAAAACAGTGGGGAGGAGTATATGAGTATTTTGAGTATATGACTCAAAATGAGCAGGAACAGAGATCAAGGCACCAACAATAACTAGTGGGCAATCATTTCAGTGTTTGACAATATTTCTCTTGCCACAAAAATCTACATTTCTACTCTGAAACAAGCTGTTTTTCACATATTCCCACACCTTACTGCAGTGATAAACACAGTCACTTCTAGTGAATCAAGCATCTGCTGATTCCGTTTTGCTAATAAAATGAAGTAACATCAACAAGTTGATTAGGATGATATCCAAAAACCACAGTGGTTTCACCTTGCAACAAGCACGTCAAATTTTCACCAGCCCATGACAGCAGTAGTGGGAACAAGTATTTAGTATTATTTTTAAATCAATTAACTAAGTTCCTGCAGCTCAACGTGTTGGCACTGTCGTCAGACTGAGGAAGCTGGTCTTTTGTGACTGGCCAAAGAAAAATGGCGAATGCAAGGAGGGAGATGAGGAAAGTGCAGGATATAAATTAATTTGACCTCCATCACTTCACAGACAACGTTGGATTTTGCGCGTGGTGATGGACCCCCCCCCCCACATCAGCTGGAAACCAAGAGCTGTCCTCGGTCAGGTCACCAAACCTGAGGAGCTAGCAGATGACAGGACCGCCTCATCATGCTGCCTTTGTCTGGAAATGTGCAAGCAGGAGAAGGTTCATGCATGCGTAGCAAATCGCCTGCCTTCCCCAAATGTGCCAGCGGGTTACCACCCCGCACCGCCTCCCCCTGCAGATCCTGCCAGCGCTCCGAAGCAGGGGGGAGTCGGGCTGGCTCCGCTGCGAGGAGCTACTCCCTATTATCTGCTTGCTGGAGCAGAACTAACGAGGAGCTGCTGTATTATTTATCGCGGCTCCTTCCACCAGGGAACGGCACTCGCTCCATCGCTCCCGCGCGGCCGGGGCTCGCAGCCCGCCGGGCACCCGCACCCCTCGCCCGCTTCCTTCCGTGGGCGGGCGGCGCAGACCAGCGCGGAGGGAAAGGCAGGAGCGGCTCCTCTCCCCCGCCCCACCGCGGGGGTCACGGCACCCCGCACCTCCCCCCGGTGCCGGGGGCCCCTCACCCCGCGCCCCGGCTCACCTTGATCCTCTCTACGGCCGCCTCCAGCTTCAGCTGCTCCACCAGCCGCTGCATGGTGCTCAGGCTGCCGCCCGACGACATACCGAAGCCGCGGACGGGGAACACGGAGAGGATGAAGCGGGCAGGCAGCGCGGCTCCGGCGGGCTCAGCTCGACTCGGCTCGGCTCCCTCCGCCCCGGGGAGGGGCCGGGGCCGCTCCGCCCGCAGCCCCCGCGGCACCGCCCCGGCGCTCGGCCGGACCCCGCTGCCGCCTGCAGCGCCCCGCGGCCGCGCCGGCTGCGCGCTCCGGGTGCTCCGGGCGCCGGAAACCTGCGGCGGACAGCACGGGCGGAACAAATAAAAGGGAAGAAAAGGAAACAAAAAATAACATGTGGAAGGGGGAGGGGATGGGGGAGGAAAAAAAAAGAGGAGGGGAAAGGGAGGAAAAAAAGGGAGGAAGGAAAAAAAGAAGAAAATAAAAAAGGAAAAAGAGGAAAAACGGGGAAAAGGAGAGAAAAGGGGGGAAAGGGGGCAGAGGGAGAAAAGAAGTGGGGGAAAAGGGGCAGAAGAAGAGAGGGGAAAGGGAATTCACAGAGTCATAAATGGTTTAGATCGGAAGGGACTTTAAATATGGTCTAGCTCTAATCCCACCGCTTTGGGCAGGGATGCCACCCACTACATCAAGTTGCTCAGAGCCCTATCAAACTTGGTCTTGAACACTTACAAAGGTGCTCTAAACATGTCTTCTGCCTGCAGCAGCTGTCAGGTTCCAACTGCCTGGCAATTGCTGCTGATGCTGCTGCATCTCCCCTCTCCCCACGCTGTGCTGTTCGCCACCATTCCAGCAGTGACCATAAATAAGTTCTCTCGCTTTTTGGCAGGGGTTTGCCAGCTATTAGTTTGCTGGCTTGTTAAAAAGTTGTTGGGATGAAGCTTATAGCCTCAAATGGTTGCTCTGAACATAAAACAGGACAACCAGGAGTTCAGGCCCAGCCAGAATGGGTTTGTGGAAGACAGGTCCTGCCTAACCAACTGGATGTCCTTCTATAGAAAGGTGACACAACTAGAGAATGAGGGAGAGGCTGTGGATGTTGTCTACCCGGCCTTCAGCAAAGCATTGACACCCTCTCCCATGGCATGCTCCTGGAGAAACTGCCAGCTCATGGTGTTTATGAACAGCTGCGGCCAAAAAGTTGTGGTGAATGGAGTTAAATCCAGCTGGCAGCTGGTTACTGGTGATGTTCCCCAGGGGTCAGTATTTGGGCCAGCCCTGTTTAATGTCTTCACCAACTACTTGGATAAGAGGATAAAGTCCACATTTAGCAAGTTCACAGATGACACCAAGTTGGATGGGAGTGTTGATCTGCAGGGCAGGAAGGCTCTGCAGAGGGATCAGAACAGGCTGGATTGATAGACTGAGGCCAGTTGTGTGAGGTTCCACAAGACCAAGTGCTGAGTGCTGCCTATGGGTTACAACACCCCAGGTGGTGCTACAGGCTGGAGTGGCTGGAAAGCTGCCTGGCAGAAAAGGACCTGGGGGTGCTGGTCAACAGCAGCTAAACATGGCCCAGCATGTGCCCAGGTGGCCAAGAAGGCCAATGTCATCCTGGCCTGTGTGGCCAGCAGGACCAGGGCAATGATTGTCTCTCTGTACTTGGCAATGGTGAGGCCACACCTCACGTCATGTGCCCTGTTCTGGGCCCCTCACAACAAGAAAAACATTGAGGTGCTGGTGTCGCCAAATTTTTGGAACTCGGACATTTTAGGAACACAGATAAAGAGTCAGGTTTAGAAAGGAGACATTACTTATTGTACAGAGGGTGCAAGGTGGATGCTTTCCTACAAATCAAGCACACCGAGGAGTAAAAACTGAGAGAATTTCTACACAAAAGTTTACATAAACCCACCTATCTAACACCTCATTACCACCTACCCCATGCATAGCCATTTAGTTTGTGCAGCCTTACGATGTGTCACTGCGCCTGCATGGGCTTCTTCAGATGTCTCTAGTGGTCACTCTTGGTCATATGGGGAGGTGTCCCCTACAGAGTTTCGAGCAAAGTTCAGCTCAGGTCCAGCAGAAGATGGTCTTAATGGTGTTTTCCAGCTTTAATAATTCTATGATTCTGTAGGAACAACCAGGCAAGCCCATGCTTGTGCCTCAGTCAGAGCCTCAGCATGGTCATGGAAAAGACACACTGAATCTTCTCCAAGATCCTAATACCTTTCAAGCCTTTTCCCCATAATGATCTCACCACTACCCAGTACCAGCAATACTTGTTCAAGTAGACATTTCTCTCTCAATTCAACCTAGACTGGCTATACTAGGCCTACTAGAGTTGTAACTCTCAGCGGTCTCTGAAAATTTATGCCCAGAAGACAGACACAATTTAGAACTACACTGATAGTCCAGAAATGCCTAGTAGCCTCTGCTAATGAAGTATCACTGCAGTGCTGACAGCTTTCTAAAGACGCCTGAGTTTTTTCTATCCTTTGTCACAGAAATGTGACTGCAGTGTCACCATCCAGCAAATTTTTGCAGCATTCTATGAATTTATGTCTGCATCTGATTATTTTCAAAGGGGTGACTTGTCTAGAGAAGAGGGAACTCCAAAATGAGCCAGCAAAATGGCTCATTTCCAGTAGGTTGTATGATACGTCTGACTTCTCCAGCCACTTGGTATCAGGCCAGAAGTGTTAGAGACAAAACACCACTGCCAATGAAACACACAGCTCTGTCCTCTGCCAGGACTGTACCTCCTGCATTGATTTCGTCTAGGTGATTTTCACTATACTATCAGGTCATGAAATTAATCTTGATTACAAGGAAGGTAGACAACAAGGGAAAACAGATCCATGTTTCAGCTTCATATTTGCATAACCCAAATACTTGGCTTGGAAAAGGACAGAGCAAAATGAGGCAGAAGGTCAAGAGCAGCAGAGCTGTTAGGTTGTGAAACTGCACACTCACATTTAGACCCTCTTGTATACAATTACCTTACTCCTTTCCAGATATATCTGTCTTTTCTAATAATCAGCACTACTGTGTTTGTGCTTCCTTCATTCTCTGTTTCTACCACAGCAAATTAATCTTCTCTCTTCCACTCTTGCAGGAGACTGACTGTGTTTTGGGGGATTAAACAGCAATACACTGAAGCTGCGGTCTCTCACTTCATAAGAATCTTTGCAGTGTCCCTAAGATTACTTTGTGAAAGCAAGCACAGCTTTTTCTGCATACCTTCTTTAACAATTTTTAGATTTCAATTGATAATTAGATATGAAGTGAATTAGGTTCACTGCTACTCTAGATTCAACAGTGATAAAGAACAATCTAGCAGTTCCTCTTCATTTTACTGCTGTGTACAGAGATTCGGCATAATCTTTCTATCGTGCTGTTCTGGTTTCAGCTGGGATAGAGTTAATTTCTTCTCAGTAGCTGTTTCAGTGTTGTGTTTTGGATTCAGAATGAGAATGATGTTGATAACACACTGATGTTTGGATTTTTGCTAAGTTGTGTTTATCCAAAGTCAAGGACTTTTTGTTCCCTCCTTGTCTTATGCTCTCCCAAACTGGGAGGGAGCCTGGCAGGGACAGGTGACTGTAACTGACCAAAGGGATATTCCACACCATAGAATGTCCTGCCCTAAACTGGGAGGAGTTACCGATCTGGGTTTGAGAAGGAGAGTCCAGACTCAGTCAGCGGCGGTGAGCAATTGCATTCTGCATCACTTGCTTTTTCCCCTTTCTGTTGTAATTGTTTTTATTATTTCCCATTACTGTTGTATTTTACTTTATTTTCAATTGTCAAACTGTTCTTATGTCAACATACAAATTTTAATTCAGCTCTCCTTCCCACCACTCCAAATGGTTCCAGCTTTCAGGCAGATCTCTGGGTAATGTTCTCAATTATTTATCTGACCTTCAAGAAGACTTCAACCATTTGCAACAACATGCTGGCTCCTAGTAAAAAGACCAGTTGGGTTTCAAAAATAGTCAAAGGGCATTCAAAATCTTAAAAATTCTTGACTACCATAATGTTGGGGTTTAGAGGTTTGGCGATTAAAATTAGGTATGAACATTAATTTTGTAGTCTAGATTATTTGATTTTGTTGTGAGATAAGGATTAATAGTAGGCAAAATCAGGCTTATACTTTAAGGAATACAAAAAGGAATTTTATTAACAGACTTAAAGTAGGAATAATAATCAGGCATCAACACCAAACCCTTTAGAACACTCTTTTCCCCTCCCCACCTTTCTTATTTTCTTTCTTGCTGACCATACAAAAGGTAACACTTCAACTTATAGTTAATCTACCACCTCTGGAACAAAACAGTTTTCTTAATTTAGGTAGAGAGAAGCTTTCTCTTGTTTTATCATGTTGACCCCCATAGGAAACACAGTTTCTAAGGTTATTAGCTTTCTAGTAAGCGATTCTCTCCTTGAAGAGAGGTATTTGCTTTTCCAGACCCCTTCCCATTTCAGTAGCTTTCCCAGGGCCACACCAATGGACATATGATGGTCATTGAGGTGTTCTTTTTGAGAGCGAATGTTTCTATTACAGTGACAATGACATTCCCTTACTTCATCATCAGCAACACAAGTCTCCTTCTACTGTTTTCCTGGGGCGAGGAAAGAAAAAATCTTAATACACAAAAGTCTCAGTCTACTGCTTATAACTTAGAACATTACATTCTCTTTTTCTCACCTTCTTTAGACCATTATTCATATATTACAGGGTGTATTATAGCTAACTTTATCAACATGTTTTTACAAAAGAACTTTCAGCATTAAAGCACTCCTCATCTCTTCCTTCTTTGAAAATAAGCTTAGTTGTGTTCATTAACTCAAAATCTCTATGTTGTACCTTTTGTAGGTGCCTTCATCCTTGTGCTCTTTCTGTGTGGAAGGGGGAAATGCATGCCCTCAAAGTCTCATTTTATTATTAGAAAAAGAAAAGTTAATTTGTCTTTCGGCTGGGCAGTAGTCACATGACTTTCGCCCGGGTGGTTTGAATGTTGAAAGTCTGTGTCTGAACTGAAGGAAAGGAGCCCGTCCATGCCAGCTCCCATCCAAGCCGCGTTTGAATGGCAGGGGCCTGGCGGGGCCGCGTCCGTGCTGCAGGGGCTGGTTCAAGCCCCCTTCCATGCCGGAGTGTGCACGGGGGCCGCCCGGCAGGAGCTGCACCCGAGCTGCGGGAGAGGCTCAGTCCGAGCTCCCTCTGTCTCTCTCCCGTGCTGAGTTTGCTGTAGGGCTAACCGGGCGAGGCGCTCCCGAGGTCCACGGGCCCGACCCCAAACCCTCTTCCCGCGGGGCCGTGCCACGGAGAGGAGGGGGAAAACCAGCCTGGCCCAGGCTAGGCAAACAGAGCTGGCGAAGTTCTTTAGCCAAGGACAGCAAGATGAAGCAGCTTGAGTTCTCTCTCTCTCTCTCCTCCCCCTCCCCTCCACACCATGCGGGTTGGCAGCCCCAGGCCATGTGGTTTGGGGAGACCTTACCCAGTTGGTGCGGAGGGAAGGAGAGTGGAGCCCTTCCTCTAAGAACCGGAAGCCTAAAAGAGGGCTTTTTCAGGTGCTTTCCTGCTTTTGTGAGTTTTTTTAGGTAGGCGGAGTTTATGCTGGCTACCTAATTTCCAACTCCACCTCCTCTTTTTACACCGGGAATTTTTAACATCAGTTACCCCATGACACATAATCAGCCTGGAGGGCAAGGAAGGAAAAAAGGACAGGGAGGAAAAAATAGGAAGGTATCCCCCCCCGCCCCCAGATTGTTCCTCTGAGGAGAAAAATACAAGGATTATTAATACTTCACAGTAAAGAGCTCCTAAAGCACAGAGGTGCCTGTAATGCTGAATACATACACCTGATTGGTGTCCTGGCCAGCAACACTGTCATATCATAGTTCCATCCCACAGAACGTACCATAGAGAACAAGTACTGCACGTAAAGTACCACTGGTACAATGCAACCAAAATGTCACAAATATGAGAGCGAGTAAGTCCACATTGTAACTAGCAACAGTTAAACTACTACAATGAATGTTATAACAATTTTCTTTTAAGTCACTTTGGTCAGACCTGTCCTTATATCAACCTTTCGGGTCCATGCTCAGGTGCCAAAAGGACTGTTGTGGTTTAAGGCCAGATGGAAATTAAGCACAACACAGCCACTTGCTAAACTCTGCCCCCTCTTCTCCACCTCCAACCCAGTGCAATGGAGAGAAGGATCAGAGTAAAATTTGTATGTTGAGATAAGAACAGTTTAATAATTGAAAATAAAGTAAAATACTATAATAATGATAATACAAAGAAAACAAACAAGTGATCCACAATGCAGTTGCTCACGACCTGCTGACTGATACCAGACTCCTCCTTTCCAAACCCAGACCAGCTGCCCTTTCAGGTAACTCTCCCCAGTTTATATGCCAGGCAAAATGTTCTCTGGTGTGGAGTATCCCTTTGGCCAGTTCAGGTCACTTGTCCATGCTATGCTCCCTCCCAGTTTGTGTTTTTTTGTCTATCTTCTCACTGGCAGAACATGAGACAAGGAGGGAAAAAATAGCCCTTGGCTTCAGATAAGTACAATTTAGCAAAAACCAAAACATCGCTGTGTTATCAACACTGTTCCCATTCTGAATCCAAAACACAGCTCTGTAACAGCTACTGAGAAGAAATTAACTCTACCCTAGGTATTACCAGGACAGTTTGGAGTCGCAGGGTGTGTGGGATTTTATGAGCAAGTATGTAGGGCAGTGGGCACATTCAAGATGCTTGCACCTTACCCCCGGGCAAGTACAGAACCCAGAAAACTGATAAACTACTTTTTAAAAGTGTGTTGTCGCCCTGGCAGGCCAGAGAGGACCCAAATCACTGCAACATGTTGTGGCTTGGCCCAGGCTTATTGAGCCATGGTCAACACTGCTCAGTAGTCTCAGGGAGTAAAGAAGGTCTCTGAATCTGACAATGAGATGAAAACAAGCCATGCAGCTGCTCCAGCCAGTGTGAGACACTGCAGCTGCTCCAACCTCAGCAACAGGAACTGCCACTGAAACCACTGAAACAGAATCTACAGGTGCCAGTGTCAGTTACCGCTGTACAGCAGCAGAAGAAATGGACATGAAAGTCACCCTGTAAAAATCCTTTAACAAAAACTGTCAAGGAGGACAAAGGAGCAGCACCATCACAAGGGTGAATTACAGAGCCATCATCAAGGCCATCACAGAAACTGGAAGAGGAGGCAGAAGAGACAACCATAACTTGATCCCTTTCCCTGAGTGAGCTACGGGAGATACGAGAAGATTTCAGTCATTGTCTGGGTGACTGTATTATCACCTGGCTGCTCCAGTGCTGGGATAACAGAGCCAACAGTGTGCCATTAAGACAGTAAGGAGGCCAGGGAACCAGGATCACTTGCTGAGAAACAGGGCATTGACAAAGCAATGGGGGAAAAGACACAAGCCCTTTGTCTGTGGAAGTGACTCTTATCAAGTGTGAGGGCAAGTGTCCCTATAAAGAAGGTATTCCATTTAACTTAAGCAAATGGACTGCAATAGAGAAATGTATTAAATACCTGAGGGAATTAGCCATATGAGAAATTACATATTTTGACCTGAACAATGCTCAGCTCCCCCCCAGGTCCAGATGATGCCTTATGTCAACAATTCATGATGGAAATTTGTATGGAGTGCACCAACAGCACGTGCCAACCTCTTGGCAACAATAGTTTGTAAAGATGATGCACAGCCAACAGTGGGTGATTTTCCACATCCAGGAATACGAGACAGTATTCCTTCCCCCATCACTGCAGCTGTGGAAAAGCCTGTTTTATCTGCAGGACCACAGAGAGCATATAAGGAAGTGGGATGGACAATCCAGTTCGATCCCAGATGTACAGGTGCAGGACTTGCAGGGGAAAACAACCACAGTGAGTTTTTTTCCAGGGAGGTTGCTGTTCCAGTCTCCAGCAGACAGTTTTCCAGGCAGAATGGAAGGTCTGGGCATACTACTGACCCTGTGGAGAGAAGTTCTAGTCCATTTCTACAAGATATTAGTGGAGACTCTTGAGATCAGTACTAGAGGGGCCCTGCCTCCAACCAGGTGGAGGGGAGGGATAACTGGGTTTACTGGACTGTGTGGATTCAATGGCCAGCAGCTCCACAGGATTACAAGGCTTTGGTGGACACTGGTGCACATTGTACCCTAATGCCTTTAAGCTACATAGAGACAGAATCAATTTGTATTTCTGGAGTGACAGGGGAGTCCAAACAGCTGACTGTATTGAAGGCTATGATTAGTCTCACTGGGAATTAGAGGCAAAAGCACCCTAGTGTGCCTGGACCAGAGGCTCTGTACATCCTTGGCATAGACTGTGACAGGAGATGGTATTTCAGAGATTCAAGAGGGTACTGGTAGGCTTTTGGTATAACTTCCCTGGAGACAGAGGAAATTAAACAGTGGTCTACCTTGCCTGGTCTCTCAGAGCACCATTCTGTTGTGGGGTTGCTGAAGGCTGGGGAACAGCAGGTGCCAATCAGTACCACAGTGGTGCTGGGAGGTAGTAAGGCTTCAATCAAGTCTCTAATTCCTACCCATAGGGTGGTTTGCTGGCTGGAGAGCTAAGGAGTGATCAGCAGGACCTGCTTACCCCTTAACAGCCCCATATAATCAGTGCCAAAGTCTGCTGGAGAATGGAGGCTGTCAGTAGACTGTCTGAATGAAGTCACCCTGTCTCTGAGTGATGCCGTACAAGACATGTTGGAACTTCAGTATGAGCTGGAGTCAAAGGCAGCCAGGTGGTGCCACCATTGGCATTGCTGATGTGTTTTTCCCAATCCTTCTGGCAGCAGAGGGCAAGGCACAGTTTCTTTTTTCACTTGGAGGGGTGTGCAGTAGATCTGGAACCGACTGTGCCAGGGTTAGAAATGGAGCTCCACTGTGGGGGCCGTTGTGGTGGCCCCTAAGGCCACCCCACGGAAAGGCCGCGTGTGGGACCGGCCCAAGAAGTAGCAGAGTCTCCCCTGGGGCGGAGCGAAAGATGGTTAGCCCCGAGATGGGGTGTGATCTTTAGTGGGCTGCTGGCCCTCTCCCCATTTATTTCCTGTTATGCCTATCACCCCTAGTTTCTAGAATGTTCTCTTATATTCGGTAGTTGGTTGGTTTCCCCCTTGTCCTTCTCTCAGCCCCCTCCCCGAATTACCCTTCATTGGTTCCCTTCCCCTTATCCCTCCCTGGTCCCTCCTTGGTGCCCCCATCCTATTGGTTGTTATGATTATAATAAAAGTCTGATGCACGCTGGGCTGTGGGCTCTCAGCCGTCAGAGCTCATTGAGCACAGATCCCTGGATACTGCATTGCAGTGTCCTTACTCCTGCTCGGGAGCCCGTCGCTACTGCTACAGTTTCGGCAGCCGCTTGTAGCCTTTAGCCTCCCTGCTGAGGGAGGCTGCAACCCACAGCTCGGAGTCTCGGGATTCTGATGAGCGTGAACCTGGCACCAGGGACACTCGCTTGCTGCTGCTCGGGTTGCTGACCTCTACCCTGGCGGTCAGCCCTCACCGTTAGAGACCCGAGGGATGCGGCACTCCACCATCTGCCATGGACTGATCCAGGCTGCACTGGGGCAGGGTGAAGCAGAAATTGTACACCTGGAATATATTGATGATATCTTTGCTTGCAGTAGCAGAAGTTTTTTGAGAAAGGAAAGAAAATAATCCAAATCCTTTTAAACCCCATTTTTCCATAAAACAGAGTAAGGTAAAGGGACCTGCATAGGGCATTCAATTTTTGGGAATAAAGTGGCAAGATGGGCATCACCAGATCCCAATGGATATTATTAATAAGATGAGAGTGATGCATCCACCAACTAACTAGAAATAAACACTAGCTTTTTTAGACACTGTGGAATTTTGGAGAATGGGCATTGCAAAATACTGTGATCATAAGCTCCCTCTAGCAAGTGACACAGATGAAGAATGATTTTGAATGGGGCCCTGAGCAGCAACAAGTTTCTGAATAAATCAAACAGGAGATAATTAATGACGTATCACTTGGGCCAGTCTGAATAGGGCAAGATGTAAAAAGTGGGCCTTATACTGCAGCTGAAGAGAATAGTTATTCCTCTGACAGAAAGCATCAGGTGAAGCTCAGAGCTGACCCCTAGGTTTTTTAAATTGGGCATACAAAGGATCTAAGACCTGTTAGATCCTATTACTCCAACTAAAAAGGAGATACAAGGCAGCTTATGGTGTCCAAGCCGCTTTGGAGGTGATTGGTAGTGAAGCACAGCTCCTCCTGGTATATTGGTTGCCTGTGTTGGGCTGGATGTTCAAAGGGAGGATCTCCTCTACACGTCATGCAACTGATGCTACATGGAGTCAGTGGGTTGCACTGGTGTTGCGGTTTTGAGGTTTGGGGATTAAAATTAGGTATAAACATTAATTGTGTAGTTAAAATTATTTGATTTTGTTGTGAGATAAGGATTAATAATAGGCAAAGCAGGTTTATACTTTAAGGAATACAAAAAAAAATTTTATTAACAGACTTAGAATAGGAATACTAATCATGCATTAATACCAAACCTTTTAGAACACTCTTTCTCCCTCTCCACTTTTCCATTTTCTTTCTTACCAACCATACAAAAGGTAACACTTCAACTTATAGTTAATCCACCACCTCTGGAACAAAAGAGGAGGGAGAGAAGCTTTCTCTTGTTTCATCATGTTGACCCCCATAGGAAACATAGTTTCCATGGCTATTAGCTTTCTAGTACGCAATTTTCTCTTTGAGGGGAGGCATTTGCTTTTCCAGACCCCTTCCCATTTCAGTAGCTTTCCCAGGGCCACACCAATGGACATATGATGGTCATTGAGGTGTTCTTTTTGAGAGCAAATGTTTCTATTACAGTGACAACGACATTGCCTTACTTCATCATCAGCAACACAAGTCTTCTTCTACTGTTTCCTGCGGCAAGGAAAAAGAAAATCTCATACATAAAAGTCTCAGTCTACTGCTTATAACTTAGAACATTACATTCTCTTTTTCTCACTTCTTTTAGACCATTATTCATATATTACAGGGTATATTGCAGCTAACTTTATCAACATGTTTTTACAGAAAAACTTTCAGCATTAAAGCACTCCTCATCTCTTCCTCCTTTGAAAATAAGCTTAGTTATATTTATTAACTTAAAGTCTCTATGTTGTACCTTTTGTAGGTGCCTTTATTCCTGTGCTCTTTCCGTGTGTGTGGAAAAACGAATGTCCCCAAAGTCTGATTCTGATATTAGAAAGAAACAGTTAATTTGTCTTTCGGCTGGGCGATGGTCACATGAGTGTTGTCACTCACACCGAAGGAAAGGAGCCCGTCCATGCCGGCTCCCATCCAAGCCGCGTTTGAATCGCAGGGGCCCGGCGGGACCGCGTCCGTGCTGCAGGGGCTGGTTCAAGCCCCCTTCCGTGCCGGAGTGTGCTTGGGGGCCGCCCGGCAGGAGCTGTTCCCAAGCTGCGGGAGGGGCTCAGTCCGAGCTCCCTCTGTCTCTCTCCCGTGCTGAGTTTGCTGTAGGGCTAACCGGGCGGGGCGCTCCCGAGGTCCACGGGGCCCGACCCCAAACCCTCTTCTCTCTGGGCCGTGCCGCGGAGAGGGGGAAACCGGCCCAGCCCAGGCTAGGCGAACAGAGCCAGTGAAGTTCCTTGGCCAAGGGCAGCAGAATGAAGTCTCTCTCAGCTTAGACGGAGCCGAGCAGAGTCGATCCGGCTCCCTTTTGCATGGAGCTGCCGTGAGAAATGAGACCGGCTTGGGTTCCCTCTCCCCTCCCCCTCCGCACCATGCTGGTTGGCAGCCTCAGGCCAACATGGTCTGAAGAGACCTCACCCAGCTGGTGCAGAGAGGGAGAGAGTGACGTCTTTCCTCGGCAAACCAGAAGCCTGAAAGAGGGCTTTCTTCACGTGTTCTCCTGGTTTTATGAGTTTTTTAGGTAGGCGGAGTTTATGCTGGCTACCTCATTTCCGACTCCACCTCCTCTTCCTACACCGGGAATTTTTAACAGCAATTACCCCATGACAACTGATCACATAATGAACTTAGACAGGAAACCTCATCATCCAGGAATCTTAGAAGTGATCATGGACTGACCAGAAGGCAAAGATTTTGGATTTTGGGAGAGGTAATATGTGCTGGAGAGGCCCCACTATGTAATAAATTACCAGAAAGGAAGGAGCAATACCCCTTTTTTATTAGGGTCCTTGCTGTCTAGTGGGAAAGCACCAGAAATGCAAAGCAGCTGTATGGAGTCCCCCAAAAGAGGTCACAGAAACTGCTGAAGGAGAAGGTGAATTGAGTCAGTTTGCAGAGGTGAAAGCCATTCACTTGGCCTTAGACATTGCTGAACTAAAGAAATGGGTGATGCTTTATACTGATTCACAGGTGGTGGCAAACACCCTGTGGGGGTGGTTGCAGTAATGGAAGCAGAATAATTGGCAGCGTAGGGGTAAACCCATCTGGGCAGCTGTGTCATGGCAAGATATTGCTGCCCGGATGGAGAACCTGGTTGTGAAGGTACGTCATGTATGCAAGCCTTGGGCCACCAAAGAACACCAGAACAACCAGCAGGTGGATCAGGCTTCCAGGACTGAGGAGTCTCAGGTGGACCTGGACTGGCAATTCAAGGGTAGATTTTTTCTAGCTTCATGGGCCCATGACACCTTGGGACACCAAGGAAGAGAAGCAAAACAGAGATGGGCTTGGGACTGAGGTGGACTTAACCAAGGACACTGTCTCACAGGTTATCCACGAATGTGAAACATGAGCTGCCATAAAGCAGGCCAAGAGGATAAAGCCTCTTCGGTGTGGAGGACAATGGCTGAAATATAAATATGGGGAGGCCTGGCATATTGACCATATCACACGGCCCCAAATCTGTGATGCCATGTGCTGACAGTGGTGGAAGCAGCCACTGGATGGCTGGGGACGTGCCCTGTGCCTCTCGCCACTGCCTGGAACACCATCCTGGGCCTGGAAAAGCAAGTCCTGTGGCAACATGGCACCCCAGAAAGATCTGAATCAGACAATGGAGTTATTTCCTAAACGTCCTCATAGACATTTGGGCCAAAGAACATAGAATTGAGTGGATGCATCATTCCCTGCCACGCACCAACCCCTGGAAAGAACGAATGCTGTAATGGACTATTAAGGACTACGCTGAGAAAAATGGGTGGTGGGACATTCAAATGTTGGGATACACATTTAGCAAACGCCACCTGTTTGGATACCAGAGGATCTGCCAACCAGGCTGGCCCTGCCCAAAGTTTTTATGTAGAGTAGAAGGGGATAAATTTCCTGTAGTGCCCACTAAAAATATGCTGGGCATGTCTGGGGTATTCCTGCCTCAGGCAAAGGCAAACCCATTTGTGGGATTGCTTTTGCTCAAGAACCCAGGCGCACTTGGTGGGTAGTGTTGGAGGATGGGGAAGTCCTGTGTGTGCCTCAAGGCAATTTGATTTTAGGTGAAAACAGCCAATGAATTGAACTGTATGATGTTCAGAACCATGCAATGCTCTATTAGCACTTCCATGGTGATACATGTATATCACGACATGGAGCACTTCACAGCATGATCTTAACCACAGCTGTTCTGGGGATCTGAGTCTGACTTCCCTCTGATGGTCGCACTTACAGAAAATGAACTTTGATAAAACTGAACAAGTGCAGCAGTACTGGGATCAGAACAGGCTCAAATGTGCAGCATGCAACAATCCAACACCTCACTCTATCTTTTCTGCTTGAAAGACTCTTACCAAGGATGAATGCCAAAGTCATGGACTAAATGAATTCAACAAACTTTTTTTTATTGTGTGGATGTTTTACAGCCACTTAAGAGGGGTGTTCCATTGACTAAGAGAATGATGTTTGTATATCTATCAAAACAGATAAATAAGGAAGGTGATGGGATATTGGGGAATGTGAAACTTGGCATGACACAGATGATACGGAGTAAGTGCTGAGTATTGTCCTGGTTACAGCTAGGGTAGTTTCTTTTCAGTAGCTGTTACAGTGCTGTGTTTTGGATTCAGAATGAGAATGGTGTTGATAACACAGCAGTGTTTTGGGTTTTGCTAAGTCCTGTTTATCCAGAGTCAAGGACTTTTTCTACCTTCTCTGTCTCATGCTCTGCCAGTGAGAAGATACACAAAAAAAAAACTGGGAGAGAGCACAGCTGGGATAAGTGCCCTGAACTGACCAAAGGGGTATTCCACACCAGAGAACATTATGCCTGGTATATAAACTGGGGGATTACCCAGAAAGCTGGCTGACCTGGGTACAGGAAGGGGAGTCTGGCATCAGTCAGTGGCTGGTGAGCAATTGCATTGCGCATCACTTGTTTGTTTCCTTTTTATTACCATTATTTCCCATTATAATTGTATTTGACTTCATTAAACTGTTCTTATCTCAACGTACAAGTTTTACTTTGACTCTCATCCCATTCTACTAGGGTGGGCAGAAAAGAGACGGGAGTTGAACAAGTGGCTGTGAGGTGATTAATCTCCAACTGGGCTTAAAACCAGAACACATTTTTGACTGTGTTATTTTAAACAGAAAACTGCAACAACATTTCAAAAATTTGCAAAAGGTCAGGAGTATCAAGTTCAAAACCTTTGCTCCCAGAACCAATCTCCACAGCAGGCAGCTTACAGGGAAGTGTTTTCAGCAGTTTCATTCTAAGGAACTGACTTTTACAGGTGTGATGATAGGAGAAAGACTCTGCTCCCATCTGTCCTTCCCCAATAAAATTACTGAAGAGGAATAAGGTAACAGAATCCCTTTTACCAGCAAATCACAGAAACTGTCTGACCTGGACTGTCACAGAGCAAACCACAGACTGCTGTTATGCATTATTTATTCTAAGTACTCAGAGGTCTGATGAGAAGAGATAAATGTAATGAATACTTAAGATTTAGAATTTAAAACTAATTAAGTCTGCATATATAAACTTTTATTTACATAAGGCATCAAAATTGCCCTTTTTAACAAAAGGGTCATTTTTCCCTTTAACCAATACTTTGGTGAAAGAAATGTCACATTTAATAGACTAATATTCACTGGTATACTTGTTCTGAACAAGCATGTATAATCCAATGTACAAGATGAAAACCACAAAATATCCAAACATCCTGTTTTATGAATTACTCTGTAGAACAAAGAATTAAGGCTTGTTTGCATCACAATGATGATCAATCATGCATCATTTATTCCCAAAAGAATAAAATCCATTTCCGAGTGAAGCAGGAATAGCAGTAGTCTTGTATAATCCCCATACTGTTTACATGAAGAAAAAACCAATTTGGCTTCGTAGGAATTAGATTGAAAAGTAGGGGGAAATAGAGGAAAACAGAAAATGGTCTTCGGAAACCTTTATAAGCATTTTCAGTGTTCACTTGCAGGAACCCTTCTGTTTAAAGAGGAAAACTAGGACCTGTCAAGGCTTGAATTAAAGACATTTCCAGAAGGACTAGAGTTATGGTTTCATTGATGATGAATATTAAGTATCTAGCAAAAATACATTATTTGGAATAATGAATTCCACACTGATATCCCCAAGTAAATGGCATATATACATTAGGCTGAGCCTGTTTAATAGGTCTGATTTATAAAAACGGTAAACCTGTATTATGCTTCGGCCGGATGTAGTTCCTGAGTTTTAGATCACTGCTAAGCCACAGCAGACAAAACTCTGAATGATGTAATGAAAAGTTTTGCAAATCACTTTCAGCATTTGCACACATTTTGTTCAGCAACTTTCAATCATCAATAAAAGTCAGTCTTCCAGGTCCTTCATTTTTCATCCACCGCCGGTATCTCTTCCATCGGGGATCCATGGCCATCTTCTTCTTTAACTCCTCCTCTTGTTCTCGTTTATACACCTGGTAAGGCAGACAGAAGTTTTTAATAAGGACGAAGAGAAAGCTTAACTGAGCCTCAAGTGGGGTGCAAGTGTTTATACTTTAATCATTTGCCAGTCTATTGTTCTTACCAAAGACTGGATTGCAGTGCAGAAGCAGACCCTGATCAACACAAAGTGTTGGAGCACCTGCAGCCCACGAGCCCTGTGTGGCCCAAGACACTTTGTATTTTTGCTGAGAGCAGAACTACCTTCCTGCAGGCTCCAAAACTTTTTTTTTTGCTAAAGAAGTAGATGCTCAATGAATTCAACGAAAAAAAATACACTCTAAGCAATGGCTAATGCTCCAAAAAGCTAAACTTTTGAGTCGCTTTCAGCATACATACTGTTCAATGCAGCTGTTCAGCTCCTCATTTAGCTGTTCTCCTTTTTCAAAGTCATCATCTGACAGAATACTGCTGTGGAACTTTTTGTTCCTAAGTAAGGTTCTCAACAAAGTTGAGAATATCTCAAATATCTCTGCATCCAGTATTTACAGTACTGAAAGATAAACAATTATATTCCGTCAAGAGACGCTGTCATTGTAATGGAATCTACAGTTATCAGCAAAGTCAATAATCTTAAAAAAAAAAAGGCAAAAAAAAAGCAAGACAGTTTATGTAGATGCAGCCAGCATAAATCTCAATACTATCTATGATTTTATCATCTCAGTATCATGCGACTTAGTCTGACTCAAATGACAATTAAATTTAGAGTTCTGCTGTGCATGAACATTCTCCATTTCCAGTAATACTGGAAAGAGCAGGAGTCCAGGTGGCTTCGAAAAAATCATCTTCTACCATGTTCTACAAGAATTGATGAACTCACAACCAGATGGCCCAGCAGACAGTGAAAACTTCAATGCGTTCAAGTGACTAGGTAAAAACTCATTACAGCAATTACCTACAAAGACACCGTTTCCTTTTCAGAAAGTCACAAAGCTGCAAAATATGTTGGATAAATATCACTATACAGGTGCAGCTGTCATGTATTCGTCAGGGAAAATCAACTGCTGGCTACAAGAGACAAGTGTGAGCTAAACAGACTTCACTTGTGGCAAATACAGCTCTTGCACATTCAATGACCAGAACACCCTTAGTTAAAAACTGGATAAAAAAATGGATGAGAAACCAGGGCATTTTTTTCTCTATGACAGGATATCCATTCAATCTTTTTCCATATTAACATTTGCTATGACTAGCAGCATTAGTCAGTCTTTGGACTTCAAGACTGCTCTCCAGCAAACCCATCCTAACTGAGCACATATACGTACCTGGCAGCTAATTCTTTCCTTACATTTACACCTATTTTACTATTTTACTCTTCAATTAAAGACTCCTGTCTGCTTTTGAAGAAACATTCTGTTATCTTTGGTGTCCTTCCACCATCCCATCTTTTTCCAGCATATGCAGAGCAGCAGCACCACTTCCCTTTCCCCTTAAGCAGACTAAGTTCATATTCTCATATTTAGAAACCTCCAATCCAAATGGCCCATAGATGCACCTCTGTGGAACAACAAAACGGTTTTGTCAACATGCCATGCCCAGCATCCCAAATCATTCTGGACTGCAAATTTAATGCTGTGGCTAATGTTCTTTCTCTGCTCTCATAGAATTCTTAAAAATTATATAATGACTATTTAGTATTGACTAATGATTTATGGACACCATCTATGGCAAGAGTAGAAGTTGTGTCCAATGGTGCTTTTTACGCCATCCTTACTTGAATATATCACTGCAAAAACAGTCCATGACTCACCACAGGCCAAAGAACTATCAAAGGACAGTTGGGAAAACCAAAACAAAACAATAACAAACAAACAATCAAAACACCCTGAGCCAGGAATTAAGAGCTTAGAAGACTGATTAAATAGGACCTTCAGACAATCTGGGTAATTCTTATTACAAATTATTACTGTTTGGAGAACAGACAACAGTCTTCAACCTACCATAATAGCACATCGTTATTATTGCTCTGGGAGTGCTGGATGACTAACATTAGTTTTTCCACCAGGGTTACTGATAAATAACGCAGAGAAATTTTCAGTTCCCCTGAAGCTGCTGGATAGACCTTAAAAACTAATTAGCAAAAAAAGATAAATGTATGTAAAACTAGCTGAAACCAGTGGATGAACAGATAAGGAAGAACATAGTGGTGCTTTTGGCAAGAAGCAACAGCACATGTCTGAAGAAAAAGTTCAAGGAAAGGTCACCTGTAATATTGAAGCACTCAGTAAACACAACCACCACAGACCCCTTCAAACAACGCTCTAGAGCCATAAAAGGTCTTCCAGCAGGAGTCGGATGCATGCAAATTAGCTCTAGGAAAAGTGATGTTTATGTATTAACTAGGAAGTATATTGTAATGAACATATGTGATCCTGATAGAATAAATATCCTGTTGTAAAGTTTCACAACACACATTCGATTCACGGATATATGTTCCGGGTGTGTCCAGTGCAGAATGCCTGCTTTCTAAGACTTCAAATTGTGTTACAAAGTTTATCTCCTGCCCGATTTCAGTATCACTACCCACCTCGTAGTTTTCCCGTATCCACAGTTGCCGTTCAAGAAAGGTCTCTTTCTGGTGATCTTCCAGGCTGTCAAACTGAGACTGAGACATTTTCATGTACCTTCGTATGATATACAACTTCTCTTCCACACCATACTCTTGCCCTTTAATAGTAAAACAATAAATCCACCAACAGTACCAAACTATGTATTTGCACCAGTAAAAAGGAGCAAGAAGGATCTGAAATAGAAGGATATCATATATTTTGGGCTTCTGATAACCACCCTTTATATCTATTTTATTTTTAATAATGTCCTTAATAATTTCTTCCTCCTCTTCACGAATTTCTTCTTTAGACCGCCTGTTCTTGCCTTTTTCTTTAGTCTTGTTGAGTAAACCTTGTTGCCTTGCAATCTCAGTAGCTTGTATACGGTATTTTGGCACAGAAGCTAAGTAGTTGATAGCTTCATTGTAACTACTCCACCAGCTGAAGAACTGTAATTTAAGAACAGTAAAAGTAAAAACCATGTTTTTATACAGACACATTCCTATTTGGGGGGTTTGCCAGGAAAAGAAAAAAGTAATGCTGTCACACACTCTTAACCACAGTTACATTACAGTAAGGGTAAAAACTGAAGCTAACAGTACTTCTTTGGAGTCCCAGAAGCTATAAATATCCCTCCAGACTCAGAGAAGCACCTGGAAAATGGATGTATAGAAGTGTATCTCACAGAAATTTACGATGGCAAGGAAGGCCAAGCAGACACTGCTCTGAATGGTTTTGTTCCTCCTACAAGTTAATACCAGGCTGTGCCAGCCATTCTCAGAAGCCCCTCTTCTTATATTCATAAATAAAGGAGCTAGTATATGAACATTCAAGTTTAAAATTGTTACCCATTTAAAACAGTTCACTGAACACAGACTAAGTATGTGACAATCTCATTAGTCTGGCAGTGTCCATTGTACAAGATACAACATACCTCTCTGATCTCTAGCTGCCCTCTGGATTTCAAGAAAGGGGGGAAAAAATGCCCCAAACAACAAACCAGAAACATACTGCCTGGGTGAACACAGAATCATGGAATACCCTGAATTGGAAGGAACCCACATGGATCATCAAGTCCAGCTCCTAGTCCTGTACAGCACAACCCTGAGAATGCTTCCTTCTGAAGACAGAAGAAGCACAAGGGCTACCTGAGAGCTCATGTTGTTCCCATCTAGTGTCTTGTAAATGGCCTGAGATGAGGCACGGAGAATATGGAAGAAACTAGACAGGCACAAGAGGGAAAAAGTGAGCAGCTCACTTTCATTCTTGCGACATCCAAGCATGTCTCACTGATGCAACTTTTTGAACAGTGATGCATCTCACACCGTTTACCAAGACAAAGCACAGATATAAACCCACTCTACAACCTTAGCAAAGGCCAAGAGCAGAATCAACAGAAAGCAAGATGGGCAAACCAGTTTACACAGATGCTTACACTGAATTTAGAACCATTTGGCAGTTTACTCCAGGAAAGTGAGTGTCCCCATTTACAGACAAAATAAGAAATAAGATGTGAAATGAAACTTTGCCATTGGAACTAAATCTGAAGAGAAATTAGGCATTTGGTTGAATATGCCATTAGAATTTTTTATTCCAAGTTCTCAAATTATGATCAACATATTTTTTATTTTAATTTCTAATATCCCACTAAACATTGAGCAACCTGCACTACAGCATAAGCTGTATTTTCATCTCTTAAAACTTCTTGGGTATTTTTCATGATGTTTTGAACCAGTGATTTAAAAGATCCTAAAGAGTAATTACTCACTTTTGTCCTCTTGTTAGCAACAGCACAAGTTTTTTCATCCAAAACACAGCGTGTTTTCTTGGCCTTGGATCTACCACTTTCAGAGTAAACTCTGCTGAACTGAATTTGCTTCTCTCCTGACTTCATCAACGTGGTGTTTAAAATACACAGCAGTGCAAGATTCACACGTTAGTAAACTCCTGATATTCAGTCCTATCATCTTGAGTTGAATTCAGTTTGCTACTAGTCTGTTTTTTAAAAAATTTACTTCCGCACCTTGACAAAGTGACACACGTTATTTCGAGCACTAGTCCTGCCTGAGCTACTCTGAGCCTGACAGGAAGAACCAAGCAAATTCTTCAGAAAAGATGTACCTTGTCTCAACAAAAATAAAAGGAACTAATCTCTACCTTTGTTCAAAGTACCAAGGGCAGCCAAAAATCTGCTAAGTACCTCCTGATTTTGGGATTTTTATGGACACCACACAGAACTGGACCACAGCATACAGGAACAGGGTTCTTCACTGACACTTTTTATTAAATGGCACCTTATGAGACCTGCCACTACTTCTTTTCTTGTTCAGAAACTCACAGAGGAGTAGGTTGTAAACATGAAATTTTACCTGAAACACGGAGATGGCACACACTGTAACTAGAATCACTATTGTGACATCTACTTTAGGTGCCAGTCTCCTGCTGTAGTAGTGGTAATAATGCCTGTAATATTCTTCAGGATGATCCAGCATGTAGTCATAATCTTTACGTGTTTCTTCATCCTGCAGGATGAGATGAAAAACTCATTCAGGTTTAAATTCCTGCTTTCACTTGCTCTATTATACCTGTGTTTTACATCTCATTAAGGGACCATGCTGCTGTAAAACTGGTGACAGCCCAAGTGAGTATGAAACATAGAGGAAATTCATCCTTTTCTCATATTCTCAATTAATTTGTTCTCACACTTATCTGCCAATGCACATATGACATGTGTAGTCTTCAAATGAATAAGCAGGTAATGTGCAAAGGCATTTAAAACTGAAAAACAGACAGGCAACTACAATCCACAGAGTAAGTTGTTTAACTTCAGAATGGGAAGTCCAGATGGACTGGAGTTAGTAAGTATTGCTCAGGAAAAGATTTTCAGATGAAGAACCTACTGGGAGACTGTTTCACAAAATTAAAAGGAATTAGTTTACAGGGCTATGGAATCTGTCCAATGGAAGGCCAATTCAAAATGTCATTGTTCTCATTTTCTCTGAGTTTTTCATCATTTTCCTCCACATAACTGCAGGATGGGAAATTTAATTTTGCCAGGCTCAACTGCATTCCTTTCAAGCTCCATTCCGCCCTTCTCCCCACCCCGGTAAAAAAAAAAAAAAAAAAAAAAAAAAAAGTTCCCTTTTCTAATCCCTTGTAGCCTTAAAACACTTACAAGTCTCTTTCTTCCATTCCTGGGTTCCATCTTTGCCAAGTCACACATGCTTTGCCCTGAGAAGCCTTCCCTTACAGATCCCATATGCTACTCGAGTCACTCCTACTTTTAGAGGTACACCTCCACGATAAAGCCCAGTCGGTTCGTTATAAATAAATTAAATAAATACAATAAATAAGTAAATTTAAAAAGAACGAATTCTTGACAAAGAAGGATTTTCAAGAGCACTCCATCCTCCTTCCCGCACTCGGGCTGGCTACGGAAGGAGGATTTTTCGGGGTGTTTCTCCTCCCTTCCCTGACTGCTTACCGGAGCGGCTCCGGCCGCGGCGGCGGTCCCGCTCTCTCACCTTGAGGGTCTCGTAGGCGGCGGCGATGAGCAGGAACTTCTCGTGCGCCTCCTGCGCCCCGCCGCCCTCGCCGCCCGCGGGCTCCCCGCGGTAGCGGTCGGGGTGGTACTGCCGGGCCAGCTGCCGGTAGGCGCGGGCGATCTCCGCCTTGCTGGCCTGCCGGCTGACGCCCAGCACCTCGTAGCAGACTCGGCGGCCGCAGTAGAGGCGGTCGGTGAGGCCCCGCGCCGGCCGCGGCAGCAGCGCCGCGCACAGGCACAGGCACAGCGCCCACCGCCCGCCCGGACACCGCGCCGCCGCCGTCGCCGCCGCCATTGCTCCGCCGGCGCCGCCGGGGCCGGGCCGCGCTCCGCGCCGTGCGCGCGGCCGGCAGCGGGGCCGGCGCGGGAGGGCGGGGGCGCGACAGGGGCGGGTCGCGACGGAGCCCGCGCGCGGGTGGCGGGGCGGGGAGCGCGGCCTGCTCGGCACCGGGACGCGTCCTTTGTCCCCGATTTCCCGCAGGCTGCTGCTGCCGAGCCGCTCTTGCAGCCGGCGGTGTGCCCTTGTGCTGCACCCGCGCCAGCGGAATCCTGGGATGCGTTCGGAAGAGCAATGCCAGCAGGTCGATGAGGTGATCCTGGCCCTGAACTCAGCCCCAGTGAGGCCGTATCTGAACTGCGGTGTTCAACTCTGAGCTCTGCAGCCCAAGAAAAACACGGAGCTGCTGGGGTGATTTGGGGTCTGGAGCCTCTGTCTCATGAGGGGAGACTGCAGGAGCTCGGCCCGTTCAGTCTGGAGGAGAGACGACTGAGGGGATTCATTAATGTAAACAAATATCTCAAAGGCGGGTACCAAGAGGATGGTGCCGAACTTTTCAGTGGTTCCCAGCGATAGTATGAGGAGAAGACGCCATAAGGAAAAGAAATTTTACCTCAACATGAGGAAGAACTTCTTTACACTGAGGGTGGCAGAGCACTGAAACAGGCTGCTCAGGGTAGTCATGGAGTCTCCCTTTCTAGAGGCATTCCAAACCCACCTGGACATGTTCCTGTGTAACTTGCTTTAGGTGACCCTGCCTTGGCAGAGGATTGGGACTGGATGATCTCCAGAGGTCTCTTCCAACCCCAGTGATTCTATGATTCTTTGAATCTTCCAGGGAAGAAACCTTTGAAGTACTTTGTGAGCCTGTACCTGGTTTAGGCTTGCTCCTGGCAGAGCTCAGGGTCTGGCCATGTGGGATCCGGCGAGTCCCATGTTGGGAACTGTCCTGTGCACCCCCTCCATGGCACGGAATCATGGGGAACACTTCTCCTGCTGCTGCCCAAAGACACAACTGATAGGTGACCTCATCAATGTCGGGAAGTATCCTGAGGGAGTGTGGCAAGGTTCCACCTGAACATGAGGAAGAATTTCTTTACTGTGCAGGTGACTGCACACTGGAACAGATTGCCCAAAGAGGTTGTGGAGTCTCCCTCAACTGAGACATTCAAGAACTGTCTGGATGTAATCCTGTGCCATGTCTTCTAGGATGGCTCTGTTTGAGCAGGGAGGTTGGATGAGATATCCTTCCTGCCTGACCCATTCTGTGATTTCTGAGTGACTCTGCACAGCTCCCTGAAGTGGTGGCTTTGACAGCAGGTCTACCACCTGTGATGTCCTCTACCCAAAGAAATCTCCTGAAAAGTCTGCTCTGGTGTGATGCCTGAAGGATTTTTTCTGCTTTTTCTCCTGAATATTTCTTACACTGTTCCCTACATTCACAAGTATTAGCATGCATACTTGTGATGCTTTAGGTGATAGTTTAGCCTGGTTTCATGGTGTTTAGCAGGCCAGGAGACTAAACACCCCTGAAACCGCATAGAGTTAGAGACCAAACACCCTGTTTCCGTGGGCCCTCAAGGTCTCCTAGTAGGACAGATTTTGTAAACTAGAAGTTAGCCCACCCAGGCCCCTTATTGGGCCCTCCTGGTAGATATGCTAATGTGTAGAGTCTTTAATTATATACTCTACTGGGGGGACGGGGCTTTTGCGGCGTGTTCTACCTGGACAGCAGAAGCCATCGAACGGGATCCTATTAAAATACCGAGGTAAACAACCCCCAACCCTTTCACTGTGTCTGAGCCTTTATTTCCTAAGACCAGAAAAAAGGCATCAGGTGTAACAAGCAGGAACATCACCTCAGTGTTCGACCTTTCCTAGGAAAGCAGATACGGGCTTGATGCTGTAAATATCCACCACAAAAATGCTCAGCTTGTCAGAAAGCATGTGCTGTTCTTAAAGTTAGAAATTAGTGGGCCTCCCATGTGGCTGGTCTCCTCTGCCTATCTCCTTTCTGCACTGATAAATGCTTATAATTTCCTTCAGATGTGGATGGGTCCCAAATCTGCTTCCTCAAAAAAAAAAAAAAAAAAGCAAAAAAAAAAAAAAAAAAAAAGCCACCTCTTTGCAGCTCATTAGAGCCCAGCCTCTCAGCATTGGAGGCTGGGAGTCAGCTCCTCAAACCCTGACCTTAAAAAATTGTGGTGGATTGACCTGGGCTGGGCAGCTGGTGCCTACTAAGCTGCTCAATCACTTCTCAGATGGACAGGAGAGAGAAAATAAGATGGAAAACGACTTATTAGTTGAGATCAGGCAGTATACTAAAGCAAAAGCAAAAATACATGCATGCACAAGCAAAGAGGAAGAAAATAATCTTATTCTTTACTTCCCATCAGCAAGCCATGTCTGGCTCTTTCCTGGGGAGCAGGACTTCAGGATGCATAGAGGTTGCTCTGGAATGCAGCACTGTAAAAAATGAATGCCCCCTGTTCCTCCTTCCTCCGTCAGCTTTTATAACTGAGCAGACGTCATATGCCATTGAATATTGCTTTGGTCAGTTTGGGTCAGCTGGCCTGGTTGTGTCCCTTCCCAGGATCTTGCCCACCCCCAGCCCCCGTCATGGAGGGGGGAATGTTGGAGAGACAGCGCTGATGCTGTGCCAGTGCTGCTCAGCAATAGCCAAAACACTGGTGTGTTACCAGCACCTTTCCATCTACCAATGCAGAGCACAGGGTTGTTACGGGAAAATGAACTCCAGCTCAGACAGACACATTACACAAATGTAGCAAAAATGGTGCACAGAAGCTTTTGTCACCTTTTTTTTCCTGACTCGAGAGCAAGGTAGTCCTCTGACACCTGTCACTTGAACTCACGTCTGCCTGGGACTGGAGCTGGGACACGTCAGCAGCTGCCCCTGTGCCACTAGCAGGAAGCAATGAGGGAGCAGGGAACGGGCGCCACGCTGCCTGCTTCCAGAGGTGCCCCAGCGACGCCTCGGCTGCGCCATCTCTCCTTAGAGAGAGCACATGTGGCATTGCAGAGTTTGGGAGAAAGACGCAGAGTGGTGGTGTCTCTGAGCACGCCCAGAACGGCAGGCGCGGAGCTCTCCGGAGTAGCTTTATCCCTTCGGGAAATGGCTTTGGAATAGCGGCTCGGCAGCGCCGGTGGGCGTGACCGTGCAGTCTGTGGGCGTGGCCATACCGGGCTGTGGGCGGGGCCGGGGCCGCTGTGGGCGGGGCTGGGCGCCCTGCCCCTGCTGGCGCACCCACGGCCGCGCGGGGGCGCCCCACGCCGCTCCCGTGCCGTGCCTGCGCCGCCCCACGGAGCCGGCGCGGCCGCCATGGAGGTCAGCGCGGACTCCGGTCAGTGCTGCCCCCGTAAACCTCCGCCTCGGGGCCCGCCGGGCGGGGCGGCCGCGGCGGGGCCGGGCCGTGTACGCGACGGGGGCGGGCGGTGGGGACGGCTGCTCTCTCTAAATATAAACCGGCGCTGACAGCAGAGCGGGCTCTGCCACTCTCGAGGGAAGCCGCAGGGAGCGGGAGCAGGAGGAGGAGGAGGTGGAGGTGGAAGAGGAAGAGGAGGAGAGGGAGGAGGGGGAGGAGGAGAGAGGCGGCCGCCGGCCCGGTGCCGGTGCCGGAGAGGGGTGGGAGGTGCGGAACGTCTCTCGCCGCCTCCCCTCCCTCCCCAGCCAGCAACATGGCCGCGGCCGCCCAGGACGAGCTCAGTAAGTGCTCGCGGCGCAGGGGCTCGCAGCGGGGCGGGCGGGCGGGGGAGCGGGCGGGCGAGCCGGGGCTTCCCCGCAGCGGGGCTTCTCTGCGGTGGGGCCCGATCCCCGGCCCGGCTGGGCAGTGACGGCAACGGGGCCGGCCCGGCCCTGGGGAGGCCATCTCGGGAAGCGGAAACCGGGAGCAGCGGCACCTCCCGCATCCCCGGCCCCTCCGCGGACAGCGGGGCTGCGCAGTCCCCCGCCGGTTGCGTGACCTTGCGGGGAGGTGGCGGCGGCTCCTGGCCGGGACGGAGCCTGGGCTCGGCGGGACCCCCGGCGCAGGGGGGGCGGCCTCCGCCCACCGGTCCTGAGCGGGCGCAGGCGGCAGCGCCCCTGCCCGCCGGTGCTGTCGCCCTGCGTTGTACGACCGCCTTGTTTGAACCACAGCAGCGGTGTGAGCACAGCGCGGGCAGACACGTTCCGGGGTTCCCCCAGCCCCCTGAGGCGCTGTGCCGGGCGCTGGGTACGGGAGCGCATCGCAGCCGCCCCTGCGGCGCTCGGCACATGACCGGAGGCTCCGCTGCCGCCGAGCGTTCGAGACGGCGGAGCTCGGCCCTGCCTTCTTGTCACCTCCAAAACCCTTTATCAGAGACTCTGGGAAAGCAAGCACACGATCAGCTGCTCTTTGGAGAAGCCTGTGGAACTTCAAAAGAAACGGTGTTTCTTGCTTTGCTTTTCCTGGCCTGGCATAGAGCTGGTTGTTATCTGTGAAGAGTTAATAGCAAGATAGCATATGACTCAGCCGAATGAGAGGGCCTTTGGTTGCCCTGAAATAGTACTTGGCAGTCGTCACAGAGGAAGGGCAGAAGAAATACTTTGAGCATATTTGAGCACTATTGGCTTTCACTACTAAAGCATTTATTAATGCTGCTTCTTCGGTGGGTTTTTTTTTATTTTTAATTTTTTTTATTGTGAGCTGTTATGTAGACAACATCCTAATTCTGCTGTTTGTTAGATGTTACTGGAACTAAGCTGAGTGGAACGTGGCATACGGTGATGATGGTGGGGATGTCCCTCATGTAGCCAAGGTCCCATGGTGGAGTAGAGAAGAATCTTGATCCTATTGTGATCCTAGAACTGGAGGACCCAAATGCCAAGCTATTTTTTCCATTGACAACTGGGATAAATTGATGTAAGGACAGTGAAAGCTCTCACTGCTGCTGTCATCCAAGAGGTTCTATTACTTTTACAATGCTAACGTGATTCCTCTTGGGGAAACCAGTCAGTGTGAGATCTCTTCCTTGTAACTCCTTGGCTCTTATCTGTAATCTAGCTTTCCAGACGCCACATCTGGTCCTGCAAAAAATTAGTCCTCAGCCATATGCCTGTTGCTACACAGACCTTTCTGTTAAGCTGAGCTAAAAAGACCAATGTCCCTAGACTGAGATTCACATTAATAATTACACGATGTCATTCAGGTTATTTGACTACTGCATCCTTCAAAAATTAGGGAGTTTTGTTGGTTTGCTTAGAAATCTTTTTTTCTTGGGGTGGGGGGAGGAATGTCTTTTTGGAAACTTTTTTGTTTAATTTGGTTTTTTTTTCATGGTACCTCTCAGTCAGTGAATAGAAAGTACTGTATTCTTAAATAAAAAAATTAAAGCTAATGGAAAATTAATAACTTCATGTAGAGAAAGAGAGGGAAAGTGAGCCTCCATGTGGGTTTGCTGTCTTTTGATATATTCAAATAGTTAAATTTCAGCCTATTTAGAAAGAAATCCTTTCTTTTGTAGGCTGATGACTAGTCCTGAAATAACAAGAATAATTGCCATTAGGTTTAGATTTATTTATAGCTTTGTATTCACATGGCTGTAGGAAGTTTTCATCTATAGCCCCAGTCAAACACAGAAACTGTGTAAATGTTGTGTAAGAGATGCTTCTCATTTTAGAGGACAAGTTGTTTGAAGGCAGCATAAGATACGGCAGTTTAAAAATAAATGCAAAATCAGTAAATTGGCCCTAAAGCCATATGAATTCAGATGCAAGAGAGGCAAGTTAATCTTGAGTAATAGTAGTCACCCATTCAGATGGAGAACCTGTGCCTGGCACATTGCAAATTATTTGGGTTCTGTTGTACTATTCAAGCTTTAACATAAGCCTTTTTATAAAATGAAAGAATAGGATGGGAAAAAACCATAATATATCCCCCTCCAAAAGGTCTTCCTAGCCTTTTCCTGTCAAATCTTGCAAAACAACTTGGTGACTGGCCTGCTTGTACAAGTACTCCCTTAAGTTTTCTGGTTATAGGCACACAATGGGTTACTGGTAGAGACAGGAATAGCACCAGCAAATCCTGACTCACTGTTTGCTACTGTAATAATACTAGATATATTTTCTCCCAGAGTCTAATACCATTTGAACAAGAATTTGACTCCTATTTTAGTAGTTGCACAGCAGATGAGAACTTTATTCTTTCTTCTGCGTGTGGAATAATGCAGAAGCAGTTGCTTAGTTGTAGAGGGACAAAAGGGTGTGTTAAAGCTTTTGTTTTAGCAGGAACCTGCCCCTAAAACTACTCTTGCTATCTAGGAGCTGAAGGTGAAATGCTTTTGTGCCCAAGACTCTTTGTTTGATGTAGGGCCCTTTGGAGAAAATGTGAGGGGGATGCTTGCGCATGTAATGGTTCTACAGAGCTCAGGTAATAGAGGAGGGTATCAGGGGTTTTTGTCTGATTTACTGAAACAGTTGTAGAAATTATTTATTTTGTAGCGGTTCCACCAATCTGTCAAACTGATAGTTCTCTGGAAAGTGAAGATAAATTCTGACTTCATGCACAAATCTGCTGTGTTTTGCAGAGGACTCAGACACTCTTTTTAGTTCCTCACATGTTTGTGGTTAACAGTCAAACTATGAAGTACAGCTAGCTTGACATGTCCTAGCCTCAGCAGTTTCTTGAGTCAGTTTTCATAAAAGGAAGGGCGTGTGTTTTACTTGATACGCCGCTACACAGATGTGCATTGCTGAGGGGTCTGTGTGGAATAACTGGTGTGCTGTACATAACATCTATAAATACCAGAGGGAGCTGATACGAAATGGAACTGTGCTTGGCTGAACTGAGAGATTTCTGTGATAAAAATACAGATGAACAGTGGCACAGCTCCCTCAGTAAAGTCAGGCATTTATTTTTTTTTAATTTTGTTTTTTAAATTAAAATAATGAGGGCAAATGCTTTGAATTCTTGGCTTTATTGAGGTAGCTATTTCACTATTTATCCATATTTTTATCCTGTTTGTGTCTTTCTCTCAGTTTTCTTTGATGAGCTCCATGTCAATATTTATCAAATGGAAGGAAAGGGCATGTTTTGTCTGTGAGCAGGCTGTGGGGTTTTACTGTTACCTTGGGTGACCGACCACAAGGTCAGTTGTGAAGTAAAAAACCTTAAAATAACTCCGACTCTTTTATGGGTGGCATTGCAGGATATGGAAGTTAGTGTCTCATTGTCTGTGTGACTTTTTTGTAGAATTTCTATCAATTATCTGTGTTTTGAAGGCGATTCCTTTCTTTTTTGTCTTTGCAAGATAGTTCAGTGCTGAAACCTGGATTCCTCGTTGTAGTCTTAAATGGAGACTGGAAAGAACCAGAAGTGAAACATGCAGTTTCTCACAGATAGGTAGCTGCATTGCCATGGTAACTTGGGAATTGCAGATTCCAAATACATCATGTCAGTTCACACAAATTGGA
Source organism: Eopsaltria australis (assembly GCA_034509425.1). Taxonomy (NCBI): domain Eukaryota; kingdom Metazoa; phylum Chordata; class Aves; order Passeriformes; family Petroicidae; genus Eopsaltria; species Eopsaltria australis. Next base: position 108,803 of record JAVTVJ010000384.1, read on the forward strand.
CACTGGTGTTGGAAATAGGGTACAAAGATATATCTTGTTTTTCTGCTCCTTTGTTTCTTTTACATTCAGTGAAAGGAACTGTCTTCTTCATACGCAATGCCTATTGTTTGGTTCTCCGTCTTTATCTTTGTCTTCTTGTAAACACCTTTTTTATCTCAAGAAGGTGCCACAAAATTGGCATTTTGTGTGAAAGTACTACACAGCAGCATGAAATGAAATGATTGTGCCAAAATACATGAATAATTGTTCCAAATTCTGCATGGATTTAGTTGTATGTATTTTAAAAATAAAACTGTTTACCAATGTTTTTACTCATGCACGTTTTGTTGTGTTGTGTTTTTTAATCCATAGTAAAATGTTAACTGTCATAGCTGTGGCACACATATGATGTTTCTAAGATTTGTTTCCAGTTGCTAAGGCTTTTTCCAAACAGTTTTTGTCCTTTCTGCGCCCCCTCCCACCCTCTGTGGTATGTAGTAAAGCAAGTTAGACATCTTGCTTTACTTATTTTTCTATCAGATAAACTCCTAAAATTACAATTGTGCGGTTTTTCAGTTGGCAGTAGGGGCTGTAAAATCAAATGGAGAAGATTTTAGCTTTATACTTAAAAACTTGGGAAATGCATGATGTGGGGAAGTGAGACCAGTTGTGAGCAAAATGTCTTGTTTGATGTCTGGTGGATAGTGGTCTGCTTGCTGGCTGAGGCTGAGTGGAGGCTATGAAGAGATGTAAAGGAGGGAAAGACACTTACCCTATGCCACCCAGGAGGTCTGCAGCACAAGTGAAGATAGGACACAGCATCTGAGACCCAGATACTTCATCCACAGTTACTTTCCTGGACTGTTGATGTGGTGCTTTAAATCTCCAGTGTTTATGCTTCCCTGTAATGAATGCTGTCAGCTTGAGAAATGGTCTTAATTGTTAGTAGAATAAAAACCGTGGAGGAAATGTTTGATGTACAGTACTTGGGAGGTTTTATAGTTCTTTCTTTTCCTGTCCCACTGCTATGGATACAGCCTGCATCAGCAGCATGGGAGGGTGCTCTGACAAACTCCTGACCGGTTTCTTAACTACATCCAGGTGGTCAGTATTCTTGAATTTGCTGAAGAGTCTTGTCATGATTATGGTTAAGGGAAGAATATCTGATGACAATATTAGGGCTTAACTGACTTTGCAGCAGAGGTATGAGAGAAGTAATAAACTTATTCACAGGCGGCGTAAAGAAGGGGGTAGCTTTTTGTCCTCTTGATCTCTGTTATTATTGTTGTTGATACTATTGTTATTTCTACCATTCTGGTTGCTGCTGCTTGAAACAAGAGAATAGTAGAGGAAGCTGGAAATGGGGCAGGTGCTTGCAATTCAGTGCATTGCTGCATTTCCTGCGTGCACATGTGAAATGGTTTCTCTGCCTTTCAGAAGGGGTGTGTGTGTGTAGTCTAGTGTCTACCAACAAACGGCTTTAGAATTTGTATCCTTACTCTTGTGTCTGATCTGTTGTTATGTGAAAGAACATGTTGAGAAGGTTCCTCAGCTGACTTGCTTGATAATGATGGTCTGCAGTGTTCTCCTGGAGTTCAAGGTCCAGGGGGAAAGATTTGGTAGTTTTTTTCATTGTTTGAGTTATTTCAGCTGCTGGACATGGCTTCAGTAGTCCCTTACTGCCTGTGGGGTAGTGAGGCACCAACGAGGTCCTTGAAACGGGGATCATTGGGACCAGAGGGACGGGAGGAGTGGGGAAAGGATGACACAAAAAGGAAAGTGAAAAGAAATCAAATGTCATGGTGTTTTTAAAAATTGAAACATGACATAAGTGTCATGAAGCCATTGACTAGCTGACAACCTGAGTGGTCTGTGAAATTTCTCTGAAACAAGATTGACTCTTATCTTTAGTTTACATTATAGAAGCTGCAGAGTTTTGGCTTGTAGTTTCCTTGACAGTAAAATTTCATCATCCTCTGTCTGTTCAGCTGCCTGTCATATTTACTCAGCAGAAAAATAAAATCTTGGGAGTGGTATGTTTATGTTTAATCTGCATCTGGGAGAGGAGGAATGAAGCTATGAATGCAGGGATAACACAGGTTTTAAAAATAGGACACTAATAGCCTCTGAAGCTAAGTCATCATAGGTTTGCTGGTTAGAGCTGTATTATTTCAACATCCCTTTTTTTCACTTTGGTTCTAACCGTATCCATTCACTTCAGTTTTACTGCTGCCCTGTACCAGTGCTTTTTTTGTATTTTTTTCCCCACTGTAGTCCTTTACAGCGAGGTCGATGATCCTCCTCTGCTGAAGGAGGCCTCTCCTTGGTCTCCCTCTAATCTCAGCTTGCTGTAGGTCACTTGAGATTAGTCTTCGGGGAAATGATTTCCTCCTTGTAGAATGTTTTAAGACCTTTCGCCCTTCAAAAGCATTGGGTCTCCTTGCTGCCTGTGGGTCTGGCCTTCATTGCTGCAGGATGAAAAACAGATGCTCCTGGTCCTGTGCACAAGGACTCTTCTCAGTCCAGCTGTTGGGAATGCTGCTATTGCTGGGGTGGCTTTGCTTTGCTTCTGGTGTAGCTGTTGGGGCAGCTGCGTGCCGGCACTTAAAATAAGGACTTTTAACCTTGTTTTTATAAAAACAAATGGTCCTCAGCCTTTGTGCTTGAGTTATTGACAGGAGATTTTGGTGTCATCTGTTTTCATGAAATGATTTTTTGTTTGTTCCTTTCTCGATTTGGGGAGTAGACCAGCTGGCTGGAGGAAGGTGAATTAAAACATTCCAGCCACTTTGTAGAGTGGTAATCACAGCAGCATGTCCTACATTTCACGCTTGTGCTCTTACTCCTTTTGATAATAGCGTTGTCTTTTGAAAACAGATCAGCTAATTATAACAAACAAGTAACTGGTTCAGCCAACATTTGTTCAGATTTTCTGGGAAACGTAAGTGCCCCAATGGACAGGTGCTGGACAGGTTAGCCTGTGTCAAGATGTTGTGTGAATACTCCTGTAACTTGAAGTATCAAATTTACCCTGAAGCAGTTGTCTCAAGCTTCAAAAGAACTGATTTTTCACTCTAGCTTGTTTCTTGTGCTTTCAGGTGTGCGGACTGTACGTGCAAAGGGAGCCTTAATTGCTTTTGTCTTTGCTAGTAGAGGTCTCCATGTGCTTGTGAAGGCTAGTGCTGAAAGCCATCAGGCTGGTTTCTACTATCAATAATTTTCTCTGTGTTAAAAATCTGTGATGAATGCTGTTGAGATATAAGTTCTCTAGTAACATTGTGCAGCATTTCTTGTAAGTCCATTAGGGAATGTTCAGAAAAAGTTCTCTTGCTACAGGAATTTTGAGTTTCAACCAATTTCTCTTTTTCTTTTTTTTCTTTAATTAATTGCAGATCAGCTGGAGCGCGTGTTCTTGCGTCTCGGCCATGCAGAAACAGATGAGCAGTTACAGAACATTATTTCCAAATTCCTACCCCCTGTTCTCCTCAAGCTGTCCAGCACACAGGAGGGAGTTCGCAAAAAGGTAAAGGTTCGATTTACCATAAAGATACATTTTCCTGATCAGGAAGAAGGAAATGCCCGTGATATATCATGATTTCCTATGCTAGGGTGTTCCCTGAAAGAAAATTACTCTAAGGAAGACTTATCATGACCCTAATAGAGAATTGGTTCACTACACCTGTTAGAGCTTAAACAAAACAGTCAGTGCTTGTGTCAGCAGGGGCTTTGCAGATGTGTGGAGGCTGCATTTGTTTCCGCTTGAGGCCAGCTATCTCTGAGTTAGCCTGGGACCGAGGCTTGCTGCTATAGGGGCAGTTGCCTTGGCTTCCAGGGCTGTTTTGCTTCCACCTGACTTACGGCATATGTGAAGTAAACTTGCTTCTATGCACAAAAAACCATGAAGCCATACTCATTGATGTCATTCACTTGGCTGGTAACTGGAATAAGAGCAAGAACCAGGTAATTCTGAAGATGGGCTGTGATACCTACCTGAAAAAATCCAGTTCCCTGGTACGGAAGACAGCTTTATCAAAGAATTTATTCAGGTACCTTAATATGTACTTGAACGACCAAAACTGATTTTTTCCTGTAACCAGGATCAAGGACCAAGCAGTTTTATAGGTGGAATTTAATATATAACTGGGGAATTCAGTTCCCTGCATTAGGTTTTAGGACTGGTAATAGCAGTGGACTGGAACACTTTGGGGAAGAGTGCAGATGAAGTGTTGAGGGTTAATGGTGGACAAGAATCTTTTCATAAGCCCCCCTGTCTTGTAGAAATAGGGAAGTAATCATACTGTCACTGCATTTATAAGTAGATTTCAGAACCTGCAAGTAATTGTGATGCCGTTTGGTTTTTGCCTTTTTTCTTTTATATGTTCCCTGTACTCTTTGTAGCTCTGTAGCTTATTGTCTTAGTAGTTAGTTTTCCCAGTATTTTTCCATGGCCTTTCCCTAAGCAGAACGAAAAAACAAATTCCAGAGCTCCAAACCCCTTTCGTATCTTGGTTCTTCCTGGGATCCAAGGCCGAGGACAACTCTTTATAACTCTTTGAGATATATTTGCATAAACAAAGTACAGCTGGTGCTGAGAGGGGATTCCAGAGAAGGGACTTGACCTGGGGAGAAATTGAATCACCACTTGTCCTCCTAATTGTTGCTTTTTATCAATTACGCTGATTTCCTAAAACCTATAAATATGTACTCACCCCTGGAGGGGGTGGGCTTTTATGGACACCTTTTCATAACTGTTCCTGAAGATCTTAAAAATAAAGATCCCCTTTTATATTACCTCCTTGCTAAAATGATCTCAAGTTTCTTTTCCAGCTTGGGGGAAAAGGCAACAACTGTAAAACAGATTTTTCTCGAAGTTTTGCACAAAGCATGTCCCTAAGGGTGATTACATGAAAGTGGGTCCATAGATGTCACACTGTTCCACTGTGCTGAAGGATGGATACTCCAGCTCAGATGGGGTTTTCTTCTGAATACCTGCTTACTATGTGTGCTTGAAGCTGTGAAGAAAGGCATTCAACCAGCTGGTGAAATTTTTTAGGATATTTTTGTATGATTTTTTTTCTCTAAGCTGGAGTGTGTTGTCAGTTATTTTTGAGTACTGGAAGATTCAGGGAAGGGGGAGGACTAGTCCTTTGAAAATCAAATTTTAAAAGGCCTCTTGTAATCACACAGTCTACTTAGGGTGTATTGTAGTAGTAGTACTGTTCATAGTTTTTGTGTTAGAGTGAATAATGAAATAAAGTGCATTTCTTCTTTTTTCTGGGTGTTTAAACTATTGATTTTCATTCACACCAGATGATAATGATACAAGCAATTATACCACTTCCATGTACTTCTTCATATTTGTCAAATTCATTGTGGCCATGTAGATTACCCTGAATTTTGCCCTTGCCATATCAGTGAAGTGCATTTGACTTTTTCAGTATTCTGTTTTCATAATAAATTCAAAATGTAGCAAGAAGGCTCTGTATCTGTAGAATGTTTTTTAATTTGATATTTTTCACATAGCAAAATAATTTTTCAGTGAGGCAGAAGTGAGGGGAAGATTGTCAGTTTTTTATTCTAATTAATATCAGTGAACATTTACTATGTAGCATATAACCTGCAAGTAAATCTCTTCCATGTGCATGTTCTGCTTTTCCATAATTTATATTGGAACTCAGCTTGCCAATCTCCTTGCTCTTATATGTTGTTAATGTGGTGGGAAAACATGCTAAGAATTCTGCTGCCTTTTCAAGTTCCTAACTTTCCATTGCTAATTTTGCCTGGTGGGTAACTAAGAATGTGCCTGTTGTTCAACACCAGCTTAAATAATTTTTAGACAATGTAAGCAAAATGAAAGCATGTATTTTTTTAACATGAGCACTCAGGTGATTGGAAAGCTGATCTAATAGAGCTAATAAATGAAATAGAATGGAAAAAAAAGGGCAGACTCTTTATTAACCCCGTGACTCCTATTACCAGTGACAAAACAGACACCCCATGTCATGTCTCTCTCCTGCAGTGATTGTTGTGGTTAAAAACCCATAAAACCAGCACCACCAGCAGCAATAAAAAGTGTGCCAATATAGTTAACCATGGTTTAAAAACTTACATAATTTTAATTGAATTGACAGTGTAGCTTTTGATAGTAGAGATCTGAACAACTAAGAACATTTGTGTATTGTGAGTATACTGCTAAGTGTAGAGCATTACAGTTGTTTAAGGACTTCTTTCACCCAGCTTCAGAGGCACAGTTTAGTTCACAATATACCAGAAGGATTCTCTGTGTTCTAATTTTACTTTGACTCCCCAGACTAACTCTATCCTCAAGCTTGTACTGCTAGAATAAAAAAGGGAAATTAAATTCCATTTTATTTCGTGTTGCCTTAATGTATTTCTTTGTTGGTTTTATTACTGCCCTTAATTTTATGACTATTAGGTCAGTATTGCTGTAACATTCAGTAATTTGAACTCATTGCCCTCATATGTGTTCAGATCTGGGATATAGTCTAACTGTGGGGATAAGCTTGTAATGCCTATACCTTCTTAATCCATTTAGGCTGAAGAAGTAATCCTTTTTCAGACCAGTTTGACAAATGAGTTAAATATTACTCTAGGATGTCTTCTACAACATCTAGTGGTGTCACACAAAGAACTAATCCTGAGTAAATTCACTCTGCATCTTCAGATGATCTCTGAGAAGTGTTTTTGCACTGGCAGCATTTGTGCCAGACTGAATACTGTTGACACTTTACATGCAGCCCATTTGAGGCCAGCAAAAACAAAAGAAGTCAAAAGTGTAGGCTTTTGCTTGAGTCAGATCTGAAGAGCACTACTCATGAGATCTTTTGTGCACTTGTTTGACATTAATGATTAGAGAAACAGGACACGAGCTAAACCATTGCACATACCCAAATCCAGTCACATATTTTTTTATCAGCCACTGTTGGTAATTTGAACAGGTTTATTGAGTTCTGTCTTAGTATCTCCTACCCTTTCTCAAAGAGATCTGTGCAGACAGATTTTTTCCTCTGTAAAATACTATGACTTTGTAACTGTTGCAATAAATTTACAGCAACAAAATTTGATAGCTGTCAGTGTTACTTAGTTTGTCACTTATCTCTGGTTTCAATTACCTGCTTGCAGTCAGCTCTGCAGTTTCCCTGGGTTATAGCTGGGCATTATTTTGTTTGAGGCCTAGCCATGGAGTGGATGTAAAGATGGTGTCTAAGAGGCTGCTCATATGCAGCTCAGCATACATATGGTTCTGCAGTTTCCATTACGGGCTTCAGTGACTGCTATTTAGCTGCTTTTTCAGCATACTATAACCAAGGCAATGATCCATCAAAAACACAGGATGTCCTGGCTTTTTGACTTGAATTGCTTGAAGTCAACATGAATCTAGGACTGGCTCTGACTGGTTTTGCTGGAACTGAACTGACTTCATCTAATGTCGCTTCCATTTTTTTGCACCACCTTCTTTGAGAATTTGATAAAGTTTGCAAGCAAGATGCAGGTGTTCAGTGTGATTTCTCACACATTGCTCAGAATGGATAATTGTTCTAGGGTAGAAATTGTAGATTTTCAGTTTCCTTCATTCAGTTGTGATACCTCCTTCAGGGGATTTACAACTGGCACTTGGTGATGCTAAGAAACTACCTAATGGGATTGTAGAATGTTGGGATTCCCCCTAAGGAAAGGGATATCCAGGACAGACCAATCTCCTCTTTAAAACAGTCCTTTACATGTTCAGTTCAGGATGGAGCTGAAGATTTTATCGAGATGCGTTCTTGAAAAACCTCTGAGAATAAAGGCCGTACAAACCCTCTGGGCCTCAACTTCACTACTTGATAGTCTTCATCATGAGGGAGTACCATGGTGCACCTCTCTTGTTTCAAGGCACACTCTGGCCCCAGTTTTGGTCGCTGTCTATCAGAGCCCAGGGTTATTCCCCTCGAGCAACTGCCTGTTCCCTTTGGCATTGCTGCTGGGGCTCTGCCTGCCCAGGCGGGGCTGCACATTGCTTCTGCCTGACATTCACAGCACTCCTGTTGGCTTCTCTTGTTTGAAGGATTTCAGTTCTGTAATGTTCCACTCCAAACAGTTCTCAAACACTTACTTGGTAACTTTTATGGGTGGGGATTTTTTTTTTTTGTCAGTTTCGTGAATTGGAGTTATTCTGCAGCTCAAGATAGTGCAGCAATGCAGATTTCCAAGCCAGAGTCAGTTTTAACAGATAGTAACAAAACAGTGGAAAGAACTGGTCATCTTCAGTAATCCTTTCTTTCTGATATTTCTGTCGATGTATGCTATTGATTGTGGTGTAGTTTGGCACTTTTGTTTATACTAACAGTGACTTGAGACATGTCGGAGTATTATTCAAGATAATACTGTAAACGATAGCTGCTGTTTCCTTATGAATTTAATAATCAGTTAGATCAGGCCTGATTTGCTTATACTAAGTCTGCCTAGTGGACTAAGCTTAGTAACATTAATGATGGCTCTATCAAGTTTTTTTGGGTTTTTTTTCCCTCCTGTCAGGTCATGGAGCTGCTGGTTCATCTGAATAAGCGCATCAAAAGTCGACCAAAAATTCAGCTTCCAGTAGAGACATTGCTAGTTCAATATCAAGATCCTTCTGCAGTGTCGTTTGTCACTGTAAGTGTCTGTTCTTCAAAGATTGTTTGCTGCTTTACTTTAGCAAGCAGAATATTCTTTAAAGCTCCTGTATTTAGCTCTGTGAGTTTTCCTAGCAAGTATTTAATTGTTATGAGGTTGATGCTTTAAGAGCTTTTTTTATACTCAGTTTTATGGTCTGATGTGGGTGAAACTTTGTTTCATAAAGCATTTTGCTGTTCAAATTACTGGCAGTTACTCTTGATATTTCATGATTGTAGGAATTCTCATTGCTTGTATTGTAAAAGGTCTGTTCATTGGTAAAAGCTGCATTTTGCAAGCAGCTACCAATCCTTGTCCTGATATCTGCAGGATCAGAGTTTTACATAAAACACCTTTGTCTCTTTGAACACGTGAGAACATGTATTTTTATGTGGTTTTAGGGTCAGGACCTTAGTTGAGCAAATGTTATTTTATGGATGTTGAAACTTTCATAGATTATTTCGATCAATCTAATTTAGAAAGCGAAAATAGTTTTAATGTTTTTCTGAAACTGTGAAAACGTTTACATTCCAGTTTTGGTAGTTCTGTTGCAAATCATAATCTTGAAATAAAAGTGATTAAATCATGGGGAAACCTTGGACTTTCCATTTTACTATTTAGTCTTGTGTGTAGCATAAATTAAAAACATAATGTCTTAGAAATGTATGGAGAAATATTTGGACTTTAAACAGCAGTGACATACATAAAAGTAATCTTAGGTTGTAGTGGCATTATCTGGAATTCTCTTTTTAGACATGACCAACACTTCTAGAGTGCATGTCTGTTTTAGAACAAAACGAACCTTCTTATTTAAAGACATACTTGACAAACTCTGCATTTGGCTGGACTTGTCAAAAATGTCTTTTCATTCATGTATCTCAGCAATGCATATTGCTTTGCATCATAAGGCTTCATAGCATTTTAACTAAAGTGCTGTCTACAAAGTAGTGTAGTGCACTACAGCACTTCACTTTGTCACTTCTTTCCGCCAGGTCATGGAACACCACTCTTACCTCTGCAGTTCTTGGCTGGATTTAGATGAACAGGATAACAGTTAGACAGTCCAGTATTCAGTATTGCTCTGCTGTGCTGTCCTGTCACTGGACTCTTAACTGCATTTGTGGCTTTTAAGTACGGTGATTTAGGAACATCTTTTCAAGAGAAATTTTGTCTATGCTGCTGACCTTGTATTTATTCAATATTGTTTTGTATTTTATTTCAGAAATAGGTAGGAGAGATCATTACATTTGCTTTCTTTTAAAATGTTGCTTGGTTGCAGCTGCTTTTGGTGAAATTGACAGTGAAAAAGACAAACCAGAGAGAGGTTTTTTTCATTGTTTTTTTTCACCTTTTAAAGGAGAGGCTCAACAAGACCTGCTCTGAGTTGTCCTTTCTGTGTCTCCACTTTAGTGGTTGTCAGTCTGATAAGTCATAGACTTAAGAAATTGGTCTTATAAAACATATAAAGTTTCCAATGTCCAATTATGTAACACAACACACAAGAAGAGGTTAAGGAACACATACTTCTTTTGCATTGCTGCAATACTATGTGCTTTTTCTACTTCTTTAGAATTTTACCATAATTTATGTTAAGATGGGATACCCCCGTCTGCCTGTGGAAAAACAATGTGAATTGGCTCCAACCCTTCTCACTGCAATGGAAGGGAAACCTCAACCACAACAAGACAGGTATAACTATTTACTCTCTTGTTGGTACTGTTTTAGTAAAATAATTTGTATCAGTTGTTAAAATATTTCTTTTCTTTGATGCTGTCTTCATTACTTAGGATGTTCTTGACATGTACAGTTTGGATCAGTAATTCAGTCATTTGGGTGGTACAAAATATTCTTGTAGTCTAATGCTGTAATAATATACAGAATCTGCGGCTGCAGACTCCATATATGATAAGCGGTCTGTGTTATGATGGAAGTGAAATGCCTGTCCGTATCCCCAGTGCATCTTCGCCAAGTTCTGGTTTCAAGCTTAAGGCCAGACCTTCAGTAGACACCCTCTGACCAGGTGCAGGAGCAGTGCTAATATCTCAGATTGGCTGCTCTAAACTGAGAGATAGTGTTTCAAGGAAGTAGGAATTTTAGCTAAGTTGTAATACATGAAAAAAAGACTGAAATTGGGAATTGCTATATATTAAGAGCCTCTAGAAAACTGTTACTGATGGGCCTGGTTCTTATCTACGCTGAGATGAGTTTCCACTGTGCTGCCGTTGGAAAATGTCATTAAAATCATGTCTTCATTCACTCTACATACTGTGATGGTGTAAAAGTATTTTAAAAATGACATTACTGAAAGGTCTTGCAGTAAAATCTTGCTTCCATTCATGACATTAATGTGAAAATACTTGTAAGCCCCTGGAAGCATGGTTTTTCTCTGTTGAAAAAGCAAGTGAGTGAAGAGAGCTTTGGAAAATTTGGCTGTACTGGTATACAACCAGTGTATTTTCCAGTGTTTCTTAAGGATGAGATGGTCTAGATTTTGTGGAATAATTACGAAACTGTCAAAAATCTGGGCAAAGAGAGTGACTATCTCTCCAAATGTCTGCATGCATGCAGACACATATGTTCCATTTTAAGGACAAATCCTAATTTATCTTCTGTTTTCCATTTTTAAGTGTATCAGGTGGAAAACAGAGGCCACTGGATTATGAATATGTTTAACTTTTGTTAAGATTTTCTTTTTTTAGTATTAAGAACCAGGTTTGTTGTAAAAGGTTTCTCTCTTGTATGTTATAAATAAACAAGTGTGTTTTTTGAAAATGGTTGCAGTAAATGTAATTGTTTTTCAGCCTAATGCATCTTCTAATACCAACCCTTTTTCACATGAAATACCCTGCTGAACCACTGAAAGCAGCAGCTTCTCCATTTAATCTTGCTGAAAAACCAAAGACTGTACAGCTGCTTTTGGACTTTATGTTGGATGTTCTTCTTATGCCTTATGGGTGAGTTGATACCAGACCTCTCTAGCATTGATGTGTTCTTTATGTGTGAAACAGTAAAAACTACGGTCTTGGAAACTCGTTTAAAGTACATTGTTACTTCCTGGCTTGAATGAAACCAGTGGAAAGGTACAAAAGAAGTTGATCATTTTAAGAACCGGATCGCCATCTTCCTTATTTTACAAAACATCTCTTTTCTACTTAATTAGGTGTTACACCATTCTATCCTTACCTCTTTTGAGATCCAAGTGAAACTATGAGACATATGAGTTATCTGTTAAGTAGCCAACCCTTTCAAATAGAAGCCTGACAAAATTGTGTGCTTGTCTTTCTGCAGCTGAGTTTTAAGGCTTATTCCTCTGAGGTCATAAGCAAGAATAATCTCTAAGAACTTGTGCTTTCCAGAGTTGAACCTTTGAACAAGATTTGTCTTTTGTCTGTCTTCTGGTGAAAAATGTTCAAACTGCAATGATGGTGCCTTAGTGTGAACACTGTTTTTGAAAGCAAGAAGAATGTACAGACCAACTTGAATTTACTGATCACTACTTGTTAGGAACATTCTAGTGTCCAAAAGCAATGCTTTCTCGAAATGTTTATTCCACTAACTATTTTTTTTATGTCTTCGTATTGCTAGGGGAGCTTTTGTTTTAAAAGAAAATAGAAATAATTTTGATGGTAGAACACATTTCTATTTATTCTGGCAATAAAAATCTCATAGGATTGGTGCCAGTATGATGTTTTTGAGCTCATAACTTTTCTCATATGAGTGAATTAACCTAAAGGAATTAATTTAAAATAATGAGCACATGATCTTTCTCCTGTAGATTTGTTGGAGGCTGTGCTCCCCATCATATAATTCAGGACCACTTCTGTTTTGTCTGATTATACAGAATCTTGCAGTTTATAGTTTAGAACGCCTGCTCTTCTGTTCATGATTCACACTCTTCAGTTGGCCCAGGTGCTCTTAGCCTCATCCGTGGCTGTAGCTTCAACAGATGAAGTCCTTGGGATTTCCAGTGAGACTTCACTCTCTTCCATGCTTTAATAGTTGGGCCAAGCATGAGTTTGTAACTCACAGAATCATTTAGTTTGGGAGAGACCTCTGAGAAAATACTCAGAGACACTCAAAGTAGGAGGTGAAGGCTTTAGTTTTCTGTCCAGAAGGTGCTCAAAGAGTATCTTGAACTAGCCTGTGGCTCTGGATGTCTGTCTCTTAAGGTCTTGCTCCCTGGGATGAGGCTGTTTGCAGTGGTTTACAGCTAATTTTTGCTTGTTAGAACTTGGTCTGTCATTGCCCAGTTATGAATTAGCCTTGCCAGTTTGCTGCAGTAAAACAATTAGAAAGCTTAAGTGTAGGGCTTAAAGCTCATAAAAAAGTGTTTAAAGTTTTAACTAATGATCCTTGGAATTAATCCTTATTGTTGAGATTGTTTACCTCTTTTTTGTTGCCTGTGCACTGAATGCAAAATGGGAGGCTGGCTCGTGCAAAATAATTCTTCTTGGTTTCTGCACTGCAATTTTGAGGTCATCATGTGTTGGCCAGCTTCCAAGCGTACATGGAGAGGTGGGGTGCCTTTTATGAAAGCATGGAGATGAGCACAGGATAGCTAGGCTAGCTGGTCTTACACAAGACTAGGCTCTGTAAACTTTACTTTTTATTCTTGCTTTCCTTCCCTGCCCAGTAGGGAAAACTTCCATTTTCCAAGACAGTAGCTCATTTGTTTTTTTTTTTTTTGTATCAGGATTTGTTTCCTGCCACTTGTGTTGCATATGCTTCATTATTTCCCTTGTTAGGTTTGTGTTTTTTATAGAAATCATACAAAAGTTGTTGGACCTTTTAGCATGAGTTTCTTGAATGTAGTACTACATGAGTAGTTACTTCTAATGCAAAAGAGATAATTTTTTTATGTTTGTAACCTAAGAACTCTTTCTGGAGATGCCAGTTGACCTTTCCCTTTTCTAACTTAAGTTTGTTTTCATTTAGAGTGACATTGTTATGGCTCTTGCAGAATATGTTGGGATAATTGGTAGCAGAGCCTCAAATTCTGTCTTATATTAGAGTCATGGGATTAATAAAGAAAAATACATTAAGTTGTACAAGTCTTTCTCCATTCCATTTCTGATTCAGCTGGTAATGTGGATTGGAAAAGGCTCTAATAAAAGTCTTTCCCTGCTTGCTTAGGTTTGTATTGAATGAATCTCAAAGTCGACAAAATGTACCCTCGGCCCAAGGGTCTTCATCAAGTAGCGTGGGAGGTCCTGGAATCCCTCAGCCACCTCCAGGGATGAGCTTTTATGCAGCCAAAAGGGTAATTGGAGATAGTCCATGGACACCAGAGCTGCTAGAACAGGTATTTAGAGCTGTGTGGCTGGTCCTTGGTAAACTGGGGGAGGTAACAGGGGCAGTTACAGATGGAGGAATGGAGGGCTGGAGGGAAAATATGTAACTGGTTCTGACCAGATCTTTAGTTGCCCTGAGGGAATTTATTGAGGGATTTTGCATGATGCCTTTAGGAATTTTACAGTGGTTGGGGTAGTGAGGAGGGTGGTTATGAAGCAACCAGGACTGCAGCCTACTCCTATGTTTTACTTCCAAAAGTTGTAACAGTGTCTTCTGTTTCTGAAGCATCTTTTTTAGCAATGATGTAAGAGAGTATCTCCTAATGGTAATGCTGATACATTGCTGCAGATGATTTTGACAGGAGGCAAGCTAAGAGATGGAGAGCATGTGAGCTTCTCCTTAAGCAAGCAGAAGACATAATATCAGACAACTGAGCTGCTACAGCTACTGTAACATCCTCTTTCTTGTCAGTAACACTGTCTTTCCCTGGTGTTGAACAGTGTAAGCTGGGAATAGTGAAGTTCATTGAAGCTGAGCAGGTGCCCGAACTTGAAGCTGTTATACACCTGGTTGTAGCCTCCAGTGATACAAGACACAGTGTTGCCACTGCAGCAGACCTTGAACTAAAGAGCAAGCAAAGGTAAGGTCTGGATGGTTGGAAAAGATGATGTGAGTATTCCTGAAACGCTAGCTGCAATGAATGTAGTGCTCCAGAGAGGCTGTTCTCGAGGGGAGGAAGGCTGAAGTCCCCTGTATATCTGTGAAGCTGCCACATATTCCTGGGAATTCCCACTGGGCTGGGAATGGTGTGGTTTGCAGTCTTGCAGCTGGAAATACCACTTGGCTCCAGAGCTGACAGCTTTAGCTGTGTGGGTATGGTCATTTTTGGTATCGCTTTTGGGCCACTTTCTTACCAGATCGTAAAGAATAACGGTGGTTTCCACATTGCCCTCTGTGGATTATCAATTGTCAATAAGGCTTTAGTAAATGATTCCCAGAAAAGTATACTTTCATTTAATTTATTAGGAGAGTAAGGAGACTAATTGTGAAATGGATCGTAGTCTAGAAATTTTGGTGAACACTGTTTGTTATTATTATAACTTCTGCTCACCTGCAGTTCACTCCTCATCATCCAAAGACAATGCTTCTGTCTTTAACTCATCAAGAGGCCAGAGTAATGGCTGTTAGTACTGTTTGCTGAGACATTGAGAGGGGGAGATTTGCTGGCTCATGTAGGAGGTTGGAGCAAGACAGGCCCATCTTTGAAATGTGTAGGTGGCTCTGGTAGGGCTATTTAAATATAAGTCAAATTTGTGATGTGAAACCTTCTGCAACTGAAGTCTGTTCATGTGCCTCAGTCATGACAGGGGAGATGATTCTATTAAATGATGAAGCCTCATTAAGGAAACTGGTCTCTCCTTTGCAGCTTGCCTCATCTTTCATTCTATGTTGGTATTCTTTGCCCAGAGAGAAAAATAACTGTGTGGGCAAAATGCATGTTAATGTGTAATGTTGAATTTCTTTTATGAGAAATATATGCTAGTTCACAGATTACCATTCACTGTTCAATTGGTAGATTACCGTGGTCTGTATGTCTTATTTCAGTGGTGAAGAAGGGAGCATGTAGGTTTTTAACAAATTATTTGATATCTTGTTGCGAGAAATTGTTGAAGTGTAATCAGTTCACATTCTTTATGATTGTTTATTATGTGGATGTGGGAAAAGTGGTTAGAAGTGAAACTGAGGAGTTCTGTGTAAATTTTGGGAATAATATGAATATGATGCAAAGTGCTGTATTTTAAGAAGCGGTCAAAGGTTAGAATCATAACGCGTTGGTGTTCAATGTGGTTTTTTTCTTCAGTTTAATTGACTGGAACAATCCTGCTATCATCAACAAAATGTATAAAGTGTATCTTGGGGATATACCACTGAAAACCAAGGAGGTAAGATTTGCCTTCACAGTTGTCTATCTTCTTAATTCCTGAAGAAGTAGTTTTAGTTGTCTTATTTTATTTTAAAACATATGTATGTGTTTCTTAAATCTATCACTTCCTTTGATATCTGCTTTCACTGAATATTTATGCTATTTGAATAATATTTTTCTGTGTGCCAGTGTGTTCTGATTTGCAGCAGAAAGTAATTTAGCTAACTTAAATGTACTGATGTCCAAAGATGCACTATTTTATCTGTGTTTCTGGCAGGGATCTGTTCTGAAACCAGAAATGAAACGAGAGTCAGTCAGCACCCGTGTTAAATTAAAGATAGTTCCTCATCTTCTACGATCCCGTCAAGCTGCAGAAATGTTCCCAGCTAACATTCAGGTGATGCTTATTTTCCAAAGCTACTCTTCCTAATCAGTTTGATAATACAGTTCCTCCTGTACTTAGAGGTAGGAAGCATTGTTACTGATTTCAGTGTTCAAAGAAGAGGGGGAATGAAAATCTTTGAAAGTGAAGCCAGACACTCTCTAATCTACTCCTTCCTTTTGGTCAGGTGGTGTATGATGGACTCTTCGGTGCAAACACAAACGCAAAACTGAGAAGCCTGTCTTTGCAGTTCGTGCATCATATTTGTATCATGTAAGTAGTTCGGAGAGCGCTGTGTTTTTTAGCTATTTGCCTGGAAGCCACTCTGTTTAATAAAGATAAAACTGAACTAATGAGTACTAAAACTCAGAGAAAGTAGGGGTTTTTTTTCCTTAATCCTGAAAGCCCAATGTGTCTGTGCTTGCACACCATAAGTTGTAATATCTCAGCACAGTCGAGAGAGGTGATACTAGAGAAGATCTTTTTCAGGGATGCAATAGATAATATTTTGTTGGTTTCTCTAATTGCAGTTGTCCAGAGAGTAAAATAAAGCCATTAGGTCCAATGCTTTTAAATGGACTTACAAAGCTGATCAATGAATACAAAGAGGTAAGGTGAAAAATTCTTTACTCTAATTCTCCATGTGAATACAAGCAAAAGATAAATAAATTTATGATGGAAACTGATGAATCCTTTTTTTTGTGTTTGCTTGAGAGGCTGCCAGAGGATACCTCTTAGGAATTTTTGTTGGAAGAGAAGCAAACATTTTAAAATACTATACAGGAAAACTGTTTTATTTATTTAACATCTATAGATATGTACTTGGGCACCAATTGCAAAATCTCAGGAAACAGTAGTGTTAGTAATATAGAGAAGTCAAAGTAGTATCTAACTGCTTTTACTCTGGAGCACCCAGGGACCTCAGCTCTGGATATTTATCTTACTGTGTTAAGCATCTGTATAGGTCTGCTTGTAGTACATTCCATCCTATCTATCCAGGGACGGTACTGCTGTAGGAAGGGTGTTACCAAACAGAACTGCAAATGCCAGTCTGGCCTGACAAGGTGTTTCCAGTGCCATTTCAAAAGTCAAATTTCCCATGATACTTCTGTGTGTGCCTTCGAAAGGGCCAATGTTGCAGATCACCTCTTCTGCAGCTTTGAGCTTCTTGCTGCTTCATTTGAACTTTGAATGTGACATTCTGGCCTGAATTGACATTTGAATGCATTGGGACTCCCTGCCCTTGGGAAGGGAATGAAAAAGGAGGAAGTAAGCCCATATGTATAAATGTGCTGTATTGGTCATCCGTAGAATGTGTTGTGCGAACAGCTTCCTTTGTTTACAGCTGCTGCTCAGAGCTAGTGGAAGGTTTCTGTCCCTCTGCTATCATTTCATATGCTCACTGATTCTCCTTATTTGTTTGTCTTGAACTAAAATGTAGTTAACTGAGACCAGAAGAGAGATTTACATTTTGCCACCATTTGCAATTTCTCTGTTTCTTAGACAAAAGTGTGCTCCCTCTGTTTCTATATAATGTTTTTATTCTTGGGTAGAAATATTTTTTATTTTATGATTCTTTTTCCATGAAAGCCTGCCTGAGCAATTTGAAAACAGGATTTAAAGTAAATGTTTATTTATAAAAGATATACCTGTATATATTTCTGGTTTTGCTAAATTCTGTTTATTGTTTTATCATTCAAGGATTCAAAACTGCTATCAATGGCGTATTCAGCAGTTGGAAAGCTCTCCAGGTAACTGAAGCATCATTTAAGCAATGGGACATTGAGTAACTTTTCCAGAGTTATCAGTTAATTTGTCAGCAGCAAGCTTTATGCCACCTGCCAATTTTGTGCTTGAGTGCATGGTGCAGAGAACAGCGTTCTTCTTGTGACAACTCCAGAGATGTAAAAAGAAATATGTTTTTAGCTGATAGCTTCTCTAGCAGTGATTAATGACAGCTCATGAATTATGTACAGAATTTAAGGAATGGTTCCACATGCTGTATTGCCAGAAATACAAATTTAAGGAATGTACAGCAAAGACCAGAGTGCGTGAAGCTAGGCAAATGGTATGTTCTGTCATCTGCTGGTGAGCTAAGTAGTTGTCCATAAAATGTCTCGCTTTCCAAACTGTGTTAAGGGAGGAAGAATGTGCTGCTTTATGGTGGATATGGCTAAGATAGAGCAAACTTTCTGTACTAGCTCTGATTGTTTGAAACTTAAAATTTGGAATGAGGGGAAGACCAATGAAATGTGAAGTATTTCAGTTTAAAAAAACAAAAGCTTCATGGATTAAAATATCTTGTTTCAGCCGAATGCCTCAGCTCTTTACCAAGGATATAGCACTGGTACAGCAGTTTTTTGAAGCCTTATGCAAGGTGGGTGCTGATGGGGCTTTGGGAAATCATTAGTGTTTTCTTCTGATCTTGCTCACTTCTTGACACTATACACTGTAAAGCGAAAACTCTTGGTTTTTTACTGCAGGAAGATGCTGATACTAGGCTTGCCATTCAAGAGGCATTGTCTATGATGGTTGGAGCATATAGTAACTTGGAAGGAGCCCAGCGTACCCTGATGGAAGCTCTTGTAGCTTCTTATTTAATAAAGGTATTTTCAGTGGAGACAAAATCATGTACCTTAAAAAAAGAGCTATTAATTGTCTTCCTGTTTTCTGACACTTCCTGTTAGATACTTTCGGAGCATCTCTTCCTTTTCTTACTGAACGTATTGGCCTGTCTGGGAGAAGGCAGGTTGTGTATGCTCAGATAAAATACTTCTAACATGACTTGGTGACCGCAAGGAAGGTGATAATGCAGTTCTCTATTTGTGTTCTGTTTAGCAGAGAAACAAATCCATTGCAATCTCGTTGTATGTTTGTCATAGTCTTCTCCTTATAAAACTTTGAGAAGTAAATGCTTCTGTAAGGCTTTGGGACATTGAGAGTTTGGTAGAAAGGATCATTAACTGCTAAGTGGAGTTTCAGCAGGCCGTGTCATATCTGACATTAGGCACCTGTGAACCTCTCCAAGATCTCAGCCTTGAGACACTTGAGACTAAACCAGACTTGATTTACTCTTACTTTGAGTACCTTGTTTGTGTTCAGAATACACCAGAAGTCTGGATTTTCGGAAGGAGCGTGTGCTGTGTACTCTGTGTTTGCATGGGTGCTCAGGCTGACTGTGGAGGTGTATGTATTCCTAGTGTAAGAGATAATTTTCATGCTGATAGCTCTTTTGTTCAAGGGATTTAAATTTCCAGGCAATACCTTTCTGAGACTATCTGTACCTTACAGACAGAATGACCGTCCTAAGCTGGTGCTTCTTTCCCACCTCTGGCTGTGCTGCTCCTAAGCATAGCTCTGTTTTCCATGGAGGGGTGATATATGTCAGTTTAATTTTGAAACTGCCTGGATGGAGCAGTTTGGTTTTTCCAGAATTGGTATGATTCTTCTAAGTGTGCATGTGTTTAATTAATCATTCAATTCCCTGCTTGTGTGTATGAGAAGCTTTCATTGGCCCTGTCTTCTGCCATATGAAGAGTAAGCATGAATAGCGTCTCAAAATGGCTAAACTTTTTGAATCATGTTGGTACCAGAGGTCAAAACAAGTGGCTGATGAGGTACAAGTGGTGAGTGAAAGTCATTACTGCTGTCATTTAAAACTCAATCACATGTTTGTGTCTTTTCCGTTTAAGCCTGAAGTTCAAGTACGTCAAGTGGCTGTAAAATTTGCTAGCACAGTGTTCCCTCCAGATCATATCCCTTCCAGATACTTACTCCTGTTAGCTGCAGGAGACCCGTAAGTTATTTTACTTTATAAGTTATTTTCTTATATATGTATGTATGTATGTTTGTGTATGTGTATGTATATATATATGTATGCATATGCACAGTCACATGAATATACATTCAGTATGTATTTGGATTAAATATGAATACATATATCTATGTGTGTGTGTAAGTTCGCACATAAATAACTCAAAATAAAATATAGTAATTTAGAAATTAAACTTCACATTCTTGACATTTCTTTGGGGAGCTATTATTGTACTCAGTGGCAGTCTTTAGATTGTTTTTCTTGTTTCAGATGAACTGGAGGCACTAAAGCACTTCATATTAATGATCAGTTGCAATTGCAAAAGTAAAATGCATTAACTGAAATCACTTTTACAGTGTCTAGAAATTATTTTTTTCTGGCAAATTCTGTCAGTCTATTTTTAGCTTATTTGCAGAGAGTTGAGCACACAGTTTTAACAGTTGCCACTCTACTGAGGAGTAGGTGACTTGTTAAATTACGGTAACCACTTAATTTGCAGTTTTCTGTTACTGCAATGTAAGTGGTGGGGTTTTTTTCCAACTTACTTTAATTACTAAATTTTTGACGTGAGTAGCTATTGTGTAAGGAAAGCTAAAAAGATCAGTTACAGCAACCAGCTCTGTCATTGCAGTGTCAGCACTGTTTCAGGAGTAGTTATCTCTTAAGTAGATAATGATAAACCTGGTAAGTGGCAGCTGAAGCTTGACTATAGGAAGTGATAGGGAGAAGTAGCAGATAGGAAAATAAGGATGTGCTCACCAGTGCTCACCAGGAACTGATGGTGAGCACTACAAGGATGTAAGAGGAAAAGGAGTGAGCTTATGCAGACATTTTTGCAAAGAGCACTCAGTACTAACTCTTTTTCTTTCCTGTTTTTAAAATAAACAAATCATTAGAAGTTGTAGTGCAAGATTTTGTCTCCCTTCCTTTCAAAAAGACCCCCCCCCCCCATCTCATTTAAAAACTGCTCTATCTCCTCCAGCTTCCCAACATATCTTACTGCTTATTAAAGGCATTTGTTCTGTTAAAATAATGTCTGTTTCTCATCTTTTCTTCTGAAAGTCGGGAGGAGGTACATGGAGAAGCCCAGCGGGTACTGAGAACATTTTCTGGAAAAAATGAAAAGGAGAGTTCTGGGAAGCAGATGCCTTCCTTCCCTGAAATGGTCCATTACATTCAAGACAAGGTACAGTACTTCTGTCACAGTAAATGACAAATACATGCGTGATGCTCAGGCATGTGCTAAGTGTGGTCTTGCCTTTCTTGTGTCTGTTTCCCATAGCTGCCCCTAGGAATAAAGTTAGTGAAAATCAAAGTAAGGACCACACATAGTGTTTCGTTGCCAAGATTACCACTTGTCAACGCTTTCTGCTGGCAGCAATTGCAAGAGATCCAAGTGTTAAGTAGTGAGGCAGATCTTTTAACAGAGGGAATGTTTAGCTTTCTTGCAAATTTGTGTGGATGAGGAATCCAGTTTTTAAGGTTTATAATCTGGCGTATTTCACAAACACAATTCCTGAAGGTGCAAGAAGACTACTTTTTATTTGACCCAGTGAACAATAATAAACATAAACAAAAAAAATCCTAGGCTAGGAAAGGAGATACTAGGACAAGTGAAGAAGTCTGATTTGTTGACTTAAAGGCTTAATTTTTCATCTTCATTGTAATTTTTGGAATAATGGCCTTTCACGAGTTTAGTGGAGCGATGTGCCAAAAGCTGTGCCGCTCAGTTTACTCACAGCTGTCTGCACTGAGAGCTCATCTGGAGAAGTGCTAAAATATCATCTGTGTTAAATACTTCTGTGTATAGTAGCTGTACTAGGCTTATAAACAACAAAGGAGATGTGGAGAGTCACTGACAGTATTTATTTTCCTGTGATAGCCTACTTTTTAAAAAAACGTCAGAAGTATGTTATGTTGAAGCATGTGATTTTACAAGAGATCTGTGATAGCAGAACTCTTACACTTGGGAGATTTCTTCTGAAATGTGTTCTCTGATGGTGTTGTACTCTACTAATTTTCTGAAGTATTTGAAGTTCTATGAGAAAACTTGCTTTTTGTCTAGAATCCTGGCTATTTAAGATATAAAAAAATTTAAAAACTAAGATTGAATTTTAGATACCACTCTTAAATGCTGTCCCCTTGAAGTTAGTTTTAAAACTTTGCTTTACATTTGTAATGTCACTAAATAATTATGGGTCAGTGTAGTTTAATCACTACTGAGAAAAGTAAGAGTCCCTCAGATATGGGGGAATTAAAATTTTTTTTCAAGCACTTTTCAGATCTTCTTTACGTCCTGAAGGTGTATTAAAAAATCCTGGGGGTGTATTTATTTGTTCAGTTATCTCAAAGTGTGATTTTTCACATACTGTCAATAATCTGTGACTTTTGGAGATGTTTGAGAAGTCTGTATGCATTGCTTGGCACAGCTGGCTGAGATGAAAAATGACTGCAGGATTTAGCATGATCCTTCTCTACTTCTGAAAGAGAAATATGTGAAAAAGTAGGACCCAATCTGCTGCATGTGGGTGGGCAACCATCCCACAGGGGAGTCACTGTCTGTTCACTAAATCAGGGTTTTTTTAATAATTCTGTATATCATTGAAGTTAGCATTACAAAAGATCATGGCGTGTTAAGGGGAGCAAGAATGTGTTGTGTTCTGCGACTGCCTTGTGTGTTTACTCAAGTACAAGGCTGCCTGACTGAACTAAGCCCTACCACTGATGTGCATGTTGCCTGTTTAATATATGCATACTGCTTTTCTATACATTTGCAGTGGGTGTCACTTGAAACTTCCTGTTTGGATGTTTTTCTGCTGGCATATTCCTGCTTGTCAAAGCTAATGTTTACATGGAAAGAAGCTGATCACTTGCTGCTGCAGCCTTCCACATAGCAGGTAGAGAGACTCCCTCTGAGTCTCTCTCAGTCTGAGAGACTCCCAGGGCTTGGCTGACACAGCACAAGGCACCCACTTCGCAGTACTGGGGAAGCCTGGCTGCTCGCTCTTCAGCCTCTCCAGGCAGAACTGCCATTTTAAAGCTTTCTCCTGCCTGTTGGGGGAGCCTCGGAGGCTGGCAGTTTATGAGGTACTTTAACTTAAATTCTAAAGTGCTGCTTTGTTTCCTGAAAGGAAGAAAGGATGTTGTACTCCTTCAGCCTCCCCTGCTATTCCGTCTCATGCATTTAGAGTTTCCACTTTCTGAATTGATGTAAAGTAGATTGACCTGGCTATTACCAAGTGCACTGTGCCCTTTTTATTACAGAACTGTTACACATTTTCCGTTGCTAAGTGGAGGATTAACCCAGTCACATCAGCAAAATTTCACTGACCTTTCCAACATCTCTGCTAATATGAGTCTGAATGTTCCACTGTTAATATATTCTGTTGTTTAGGCCACTCACCGAATGAAAACCCCAGCTAAATATATGACTGGAACTGCAGCGTTGCCTTTTAATCCTGCCACGTTTGGGGAGGTAATTGTCTGGTTTTACTTCCTCGGATATGTGTACCACTGTTTATCTAGAGGACAATGTAAGAAGCTAACAGCTACCATAGGTCACCCTAGACTCTAATATTCTTCAAAACAGGTGTTGGGATTAACTGTCCATCCTTTGTCCTTAAACGGCAGTCTGAACAAGATTTTCATGGGGAGGTTGGGAGGAATATTCACAAGAGCGTTACTCCTCTGCTTTCTGCAGCATTTCTAATGGAGCACCATTAGATACCAGAGAGGCAGTCCTGTGCAGAGGTCCCATTATACTCCTTGGGGCTCTTTCCCTTACAGAATCCCAGACTTCAGTGATCTGTAGACACAAACTGAGATGGGAAGCGAGAACTGTATTAGCAATGTGTTGGATTGCATTGATGCCAAAAAGGTCTTAGGAAATAAAGGCTCAGACACAGTGAAAGGGTTTGGGGTTGTTTACCTCGGTATTTTAATAGGATCCCATTCGATGGCTTCTGCCGTCCAGGTAGAACACGCAGCAAAAGCCCTGTCCCCCCAGTCGAGTATACAATTAAAGACTCTACACATTAGCATATCTACCAGGAGGGCCCAATAAGGGGCCTGGGTGGGCTAACTTCTAGTTTACAAAATCTGTCCTACTAGGAGACCTTGAGGGCTCATGAAAACAGGGTGTTTGGTCTTCTAACTCTACGCGGTTTCAGTTTAGTCTACCAGCCTGCTAAACACCATGAAACCAGGCTAAACTATCACCTAAAGCATCACAAGTATGCATGCTAATACTTGTGAATGTAGGGAACAGTGTAAGAAATATTCAGGAGAAAAAGCCGAAAAAATCCTTCAGGCATCAGCATTTGTACATATGCCAAATTGGTATAGGGTACAGACTGAACTGCCTAGAAGGAGTTGCATCTGCTGGTGATAAACCAAAAGTCTATGTACTATTTAATCTTTAGAGAGTGATGTAGGGTTGTCTGCTTACACAGGCATATTGCAGAAAGTGGTTCTAAGATTTGTTACACTTTATATTTGTTCCTGTCTCTATACTAACTCTTCTGTCTATATTTGATTAAAGAAAAAACTGTCCAGTTTTAGTTACATTTAATACAGCATATTCTCTGCTTTTATGTCTCCCGCATGGTTTTTCAAGTGCTTATACATTCAGGATCCTGTGTTTTTGTCTTCTCTACTCAGATAGTTCTCTATCTGCGGATGTGTCTTGCTCACAGTGCTGGTGTGGTGCCAACCTCACAGAGCTTGGCAGATATGCAAGATCATGCTCCAGCCATTGGACGTTACATAAGAAACCTCATGTCTGGCAACCACATATCTTTCTCTTCCTCCTCTTCCTCCTCCTCCTCTTCAAAAAGTGCAGAAACCAACCCTGTACATGTATATATTGGCCTTCTTCAGCAGCTATTGGCTGGTGTTGGAGGTAAGAAGCTGTGTGCAGCAGTATCCTGAAGACATAAATGTCTTCTCTAACTAGAAATGAGTAGACTTGTGCTTTGAACTTGGCTTCAGCAATCACAGAGTTGAAACACAGACTGTATACTATTTAGCTTAAACTTGTTTTCTTCTGTGCTATTTTGTAGGTGTGAGAAAGCACGGCTGTAAAATTGCAGCATCAGTTGACGTAATAGTGTAAAATTGTGAAGCCATTGTATATGACAGCTTCCTCAGCAGTGAATGCTGTCTTCCTCACTCTGATAATAGCCTGTCTGCCACAAGTGTAGTCTGAAACATTTGAATGCATTTAGAACAAGTTGCTACTGGAGTGTTTGCTTTTATTAGTTTCCCCAATATGTCTGAGAAATATTATACCCTATTATTCTGTATTGTTTGTTATTCCTAGTGAATTTCAAATAAATGCCTGAAATGCCTGATACTTCTTTACCTCTTTTTAGCACTGAATGTTACATTGTTGTAAATGCTGGAATTGTTTTTATAACCTGTTTCTTTAATTATTGTTTAGGTTTGCCAGTCATGTATTGTCTTCTAGAAGTTGTTTCAGTATATCCAGAAAAACTAGCCACCAGATTTGTAGACAAAATGGATTGGATTAAGGTATTGTGAAAATCATTTTTTTGGTGTTTTTTCAGGGGTGGATGGAATTTGGTGGTAGCAAAATCTGGCACATTTCCCATGGTGGAACAGAGTATTATTTCCAAATATGTGCTTGATTTGAAATCTGGTATTTCTACTCACAGTCAACCCCTCATGAAATGTTGTATGTACCAGGATGGGGAAAATTATTTTTTGGTTCTTTTATATTACTGTTTTTGTTCATTGACATATGTGTTCTAGATAGTCTGTCATCTGTCCTCTTGGTATAGTCATCCATTTTCTTCTCTGCAGAAGAAAATTAAAGACGAAATTCTGCACATTTTTTAAATAAATTGTTGAACAGTGTGAATGTTTCAGTGGGAAGATGTGAGTGACTTCTTAAAAGATGAGATTAATTACATCCCTAGTTGTTTTAGAGATCTTTCTGTGGAGATTTTTTTTCTATTTATTAGCCCCAGACAAAAAAACCCTGTACACTGGAGTCTGCTTGAGAATAAGCCAAAGAAAATTCTGCTTTCCCTATATTCTTTTCTCAGGCAACTCTCTGCTTTTTCATGATTTTCCTCAAACATCTAGGAGTTTTGAAGGTCTTACAGGTTGCTATTGCTTTCACTGGGGCAATCTGGCAGAAACAAATACTTAGTCAAGGTTAGAAAAACATTGGAATGTGTTCTAATAGTTTCTCCTGATGATACCTGTGCTGCACTGCACCGTATGCAGGTTATCACTTCTCATTTATGTGCAGGTATGAGCCACACAGGAGAATACTTAAAAACATTCCCCTTTTCAGTATTCTTCATCATTTGTAGAAAACCCTTCTTTGTCTTTAGCCTAGTGTCCATTTGCAGAATTAAGCTTCTAAGGATAGTTATTAACAGTACCAAGCATCAGAAATATGTTGTAAATCATATTTCTTGTGTTTTTGCCTTGCCAAGTGAAACTAACAGGTTGAGGAGTTTGTTAGAAGTCAGATATGCGAACTGCTGCTAGGTTGAAGTTAACATTACATTTCACGAGCCTGACAGATCATTTCTTGTTTGTTTGCTTGGCTCATTTTGGTTTCTTTGTGGTGGCCCAAGGCACTCAAAGATTTGGGTATGAATTTTTCATGTGAGTTGCATTATACTTCAAATTGCTGGTAGAGGTAAGATTATATTGTAACAAGTTACCCAAGCCTTCCAAAATTCAACTTTTTAATAACTTATTTTGACAATACAAGATCTCAGGTACAAATTGGGTGATTTTGCTTTGAGAACTGTGATTTCTTGGACACTTTTTTTTTGTCATGGTTGGATTTGAATGGTTAACCCTCTTGAGGGTTTTTTTCCCCTTTGATTAATAAGAAGGGTAAGGAAGCCTCCAAAAGCTCAGGGAAAGTAGTGGTTTAGGGTGTGGGTGTTTTTAGCACAGTATTAATGCAAAACCTGGAAGCTCTTAGCTGAAGACAAAATTTGGCCAGGAATTCAATCTGCATGTTTTGACACAGAACTGGTGGATGACCTTCTTGTGGCTAGTGGTCTTTCTCCAAAACACTCAGCTTTGTTGAATTGAGGGCTTGGTTTCTTATTAAGTGATAATGTTGTTGGTTTAAAGAGTGGTTTCTGAGTTAAGAACTATTTATGTATCTCCATGACAGTTGTATTTTGAAGCTCTTTTTGAACAGACTGGGTAAGAAGCTGCTTCCATATTTCATAGTTTCGTTTTTTTAAATTCCCACAGAACCTGATGAACACTAACAAAGAGGAAATGCGAGAGCTTGCAGCGCTGTTTTATTCTGTAGTGCTGTCTACCATGTCTGGAAATGAGCTTAGGGTGTCCTTGGAGCAGCTGATCAAGATGGCAAAAGACAACCATGTAACTACTGTCCTTTGTCTGCTTCTTGTTTTTTCTCATGTCATGTAACTGATTGGGTATTTGAATCTCACCATGTGTCCAGGATGTATTAACCTTAATCTGGGTGTAAAATTAACTAACTGACTTCCAGTTGGATGGTGAGAAGGGATTTTTGTTGTAGGTGAGTGCAACAGATCTTTAAATAAATTAATCGCTGAAGCTGTTGTTAAGGTCAGTAGGAGGATTTCATGGAGGCACGTCCCAAGCAAAGCACCGCCATGTATTTAACCAGTTTTAGCCAACTGAATAGCCATATCCCATTGAGTGATAATGGATCACACTGACCTCAAACTGTTTCCTTTTTCCTGAACACCCACAGAATCAAGAAAATTTTTACCTTGTTAAATGTTTGATTCATCCCCTCCTGAGCCATGGTCACCTCCTGGGTCCTCACGGCCTCAGATCTTTTGCTGTGTTAGGGCTGTGCCTTCTTCCCGCTCGCCCCACATGGACTGTTCAGCTGCCCTCCAAAGCTGCGTCTTTACATGCTGGGTTTGCCTGCCTTCCCTCCTCCAACAGCTCTTTTTGCCTCCCCTTATCCTTATTTCTCCATTTTGCCCCTGCAAGCATGGAAAAAGGAGTCCTGAAAACGAATTGGTCTGGTTTCTGTGCTGGTGTGTCTTGAATCCTGCATGGAAGGGAAAGGAGTAGCATTTCTAGGTTCTGTTTCCCCAAAATGGTTTTGTATCACTCTGAAGGATTTAATGGGCCACCATTTTACTTTGCAGGTAACAGGCTGACAAGAAGTGCTGATTGCTTTGTTTAGTAGTTAACAAATGTGATTTATTTTGAATCTGTGAAAGCTCTGCCTATAAGCTAAAGCCATGTCATTGCTCAGTTTTGTGTAGGGCCCAGCTCCTGGAGTCACAAAGCCAGTACAGATGGGTCCTAACCCCCCACTGCTGCTTTCAGCCCCACTCACCCATGTGAATTGTGGAAAGAAAAAAAGCAGAGTATTCCCGTGGCTTTGTGAATCTGAGTCAGGTAGAGCTCTGACTTGCTGCTGCTGTATAAAACCACTTGAATTTGTACAGCTAGGGTTGGTGGTGATCCTAGTATCTCAGCAAGGACTGCAGTGTGAATGGGGTAAGTAAAGTGGAGATGGGGGAAGGACCCATCTTCTGCTGGCTTTGCTACAGTGAGACCACATCAAGGAATGAATGGTCCCTGGTGGCCAGGCGAGGTTGAGGATCCCATTCTGGCAGCACAGTTGCGCTGGTGCAGCTTTTTGAAGTGTTAAAAAACAAGAAGTATGAACTAATCCAAACTTAAGCCCCAGCACTCTTCCCTTTGTAATTTTTTTTAGGTAGCATTTGAGTCTCACAGCCTTGTTTCTCCACAAAATCCTTTTGCCAGAATTCACTTGTAGGAATAAATGTGGTCATTAAATAGTTCCAGCAACAAATCAGCATTGGAGAAATTGGTGTTCTTGACATTTAATTACATCAATTAGGTTTCACCATTTGTGGCCTGCCGAACTGTAGAGACATTGCCTCCAGCATAGGCCAGGTGTGTTCTCATTCTTAGCCATGCAAATGTAGAGCAATTCCCCTCTACTGCTTTTTGCCAAAGTGTACATTTTGTCCCCTTAGTCTGAGTATGTCTGATTTTAAGTAGAGACAATGTAGTTTGTGGGTTTTTTTAAGTCTAGCTACCAAAGGGTAGCTTTAGGAATGTGAGTGTTGGTGATAAATTCTTAATCTGTCCTCTTTGATCTCTTTTAAGTTTTGTTAATTAATCTTAAAGAACTCCATTAATCAGAGAGCACTAACAATATCAAACTCTCTGTTGTTTTATTACGTATTAGAGCTCTGCATTCTTCAGGGTGCCTTCTAATCTGGCTTGTCCATATGTGTTTAAATCAGTGCTTTGTGCAAAGTGTTACTTACTTTGAAAATGAGATTTTTTGCACTGTTGGTGTTGTCTGTAGAGCCCGGAGGTCCAACATGGATCCTTGTTGGCTTTGGGATTTACAGTAGGAAGGTACTTGGCCAAAGGGAAAATCAGAACAATGGAGCTACATGACTTAGAACAACCAAACACTGCAGTCATGCCGGAGCAAGAACAACTTATAAAGTCGACAACAGAGACAATAGGTAACTTCCTAAGAATTTGCTGCATGTAACAGTTGTTTTTTTTAATCCACCCTGGGCTGAGGATTTTTCTGAGATACTCAGCCCATAGACAGTGTAATCTAGAGTTCCATTTTTGTGATAGAATTTACAGCCTGTAACAATGTAATCTGATTAGATGTATAGACATTTCAAGAAAACCTAGGTGGACTTTGTAACTTGTAGAACAACACAGCACAATCAGGAGTGGTGTCATTGCCTAGATTCCTTTCAATGTCTCCTTTCACCTCTATTTTTTTCTAGCATAATGCTTCCTACCAACTGTAGAGGAGATTAATGCTTTGCTTCTTGCATGGGTAAAATAAAAGTGCCTGCCCATTGCTAAATAATAATAATAATAATCATACAAAATCTGAGTCATCCTGGTTTGCTTTTCCCTGTAGGTTCTTTTCTCGACAGCACCTCTCCCTTCCTTGTGGTGGGTGCTTGTACAGCTCTTGGGGAGATTGGCAGGAATGGCCCCTTGCCAATCCCCAATGAAGGAACAGGATTTACAAAGCTGCAACTTGTTGAAAACTTACTGGCCCGAATCCCTTCCAGCAAGGAAACAAATAAGGCAAGGTTTTTTTCCAACCTTGTTTTTTAAAGGGATTAGGCTTTTTGTGGGCTTTAGTGAGTTGGGTAGGGTCAGGGTCTTTCTAATATTGTCTAGCACTGATCACTTGTGCTTTCTATAGTCATGACTAGGGGCTTAAGGGATGAAAATATTAATGGTCTTAATTTAAGTCAAGAAAAATGGGAGTATCTTCTTTTACCTGCAAATAATCCTCAAAGGTAACAGGACATTTGTTCTGATCTGCTTTGGAAAAGAGGTGCACTGATTATCTAATAAGCTGCTTGCATGTACTTCTGATACCTTGAGTGAAACTTCAGCAAGGATGAGAAATAGTGGGTTTAAAGTGCATCTTCTGGACTTACAGGGAGGTTATTATAATTGTGTTATTTTTTGTTTATATTTAAGATGAAGGAACGAGCAATACAAACGTTAGGTTACTTCCCAGTGGGAGATGAAGATTTTCCCCACCAGAAGCTGCTGCTGCAGGGTTTGATGGATTCTGTGGAGGTGAGACACTATCAATGTATTATCCTTTCTACTACAGTGAGTATTTCTATTTGGATGCTTTTTATGTACTCTAGAGCCAGATTTACAAAAGGGAGTTGTCTTTTTGTAATAGTTCCTATGGGTTTTTTAGGTTCTGTGCCACAGTTTAAAAACTTGCTAGTCCAGGTCTCTCCCTCAGTCTGAGACAAATACTCATTCCCCTTCAGGAAGCTTAAGGACTTTTTTTTGCACACTGTATGTATAAAATCTCTAGAGCTTATATTAATGAAGCCATAGGCCTGTACTTTGGCCTTCAAAAGTATCCTGAAAGTTAATATAAATACCTCTGAACTACATCAGCTAATACAACTCACTTGAATTAGAAGTTTATAGGAATATATGTATCTCTTGTCCATTTAAATACATCAATGTAGTGCATTGCATTCTTTAACAGTACTTCAGAGCTTCTGTACATATTGCAATATGCCAAATAACAAAACTAAATAAAAGGAGCTTTTTTAGTGTCCTTCATTGCAGCTTTACCTTTCTTCCTTGCTGATATTGACATAGGATTCTGCATTGTAGTAGTGGCTGTTGAGTATCAGACAGGCATTCTTTGCTGAGTCCTCCAATCTGATGTGATGAAACAAGCAAGAACCATGGAATTGTAGAATGGTTGGGGTTGGAAGGGACCTTAAAGATGATCTAGTTCCAACCCCTCTGCTGTGGGCAGGGACACTTCACACTAGACCAAGTTGCTCAAAGCCCCATCCAACTTGACCTTGAGCTCTTCTGGCATTGGGGCGTATATGGGTGACCTCTTCCAGTGCCTCACCACTGTCACAGTAAAGAATTTCTTCCTAATATCTCATGTAAGCCTACTCTCAGTTTGAAGCCATTAACCACTTGTCCTGTCACTGTACTTAGAATACTAATAA
This sequence comes from Eopsaltria australis, assembly GCA_034509425.1. Classification (NCBI taxonomy): domain Eukaryota; kingdom Metazoa; phylum Chordata; class Aves; order Passeriformes; family Petroicidae; genus Eopsaltria; species Eopsaltria australis. The sequence goes on from JAVTVJ010000384.1 coordinate 140,386, forward strand.
TATTGTGTACCCAAACATCAAAAGATGTTTTCGTCTGTAACTGCATGGGGACAGTATAAGTTTCTTTATAAAAGGTGTACTTGGAAAAAAACTATTTATCTTAGACTACAGAAAGCTGAGGGCTTAATTCTGCAAGAGCCTGAGCGTTTTGTGCTTCTAGAGCATAAGGAAAGCAATCTAGAAGGTACTCAGCAGTTATGGAAACCAGTTCTTACAATACAAAATTAATCATGAATAAAGACAAGAAAGTGGCATATCCTGTTCTTGAAGGCTCAGAGAATAGTGTAAGGAGGACAGTGAAGCAAAACAAGTACCGTCTGAATTCTTTTAATGTGAAAAACAGGTTTCTGCATCTTTTAGGAGATCAGCTTCTGGGTAGCATTACAGGAAACTCTTTCAATGCTACATATTATAGTAATTTTCATTAATCACTATCAGCATAATTTCAACTTTGTTTTATTTTCATTCTATTGAATTATTTCTTTTCACCATATTGGACTTCTGAAGAGACTAGTGAATACTTTGTCACTTTTTCAAAGGTATGCTTTGAAAAAAGTGTGGAAATTTTAGCTTTTATCATTCAATTCAGACAGTTTGGCATTGCCTCATTTTCCATCAGCTTCAGTGGGTCTGAGGTGTCACATAGTCTCAGAAGCTCACCAGAAGAGTGGTGTCAGTGATGCTCTGATGTGTTTTTCAGGCCAAACAGATAGAGCTGCAGTTCACTGTCGGTGAAGCTATAACCAGTGCTGCTGTTGGAACCAGCTCAGTGGCTGCACGGGATGCATGGACAGTCACAGAGGAGGAATATATCCCTCCTCCAGGTAGGCCTTCCTAATGTAGGGGCTGGGTTGGGAAATGTCTGTATTAACACTTGGCTCCATAGCTTTGTTTCTGTGGTGTTTGGTTTATAACAGAACATGCAAGAGAGATTTTGTGTTTGTGCTTATATACTGGTTGTTTTACCTCTTCATGTCCACTTGCTCAGAGGGCAGAAGACCTTATTCATGGGCTGTTTAAATATTCTTATTATTCATTGCCACTTGACTCAGTATTTTTTTTGTTCTTTTTTGTTCACCGTGTTGAGTTAGTTTTGGGTTTTTAATTCACGAATCCTTTAAAATGCTGTTTGAAACCTGAACACGAAAATAGGGTTGTAAAATCAAATTGCAAGTGTTTTCCAATAACTTCAAGTGGTACAATTAAGTGAAGTTTACATACAGAAAATGCAGAAATTCTATGTAAGGACTGAGGTTGTGCACCCATGAAATACAAGTGTGGCCAAAGGCTAGCTTCAAATCAGGCAACTGTAAATATCAGTCTCAGCCCTGCAAACACATGTCTTAATTTTGTGAGAGTGGTCTTGTATGTGTAATGTGCACAAAGCTGAGCATGTGATAGAAATTAAACCTTGCAATTAAAATTGCTCCAGAAATTGTGAGTCCTAACAAAAAAAGTTTTGTCCTGAGTCTTAGACAATGTGAATGGTACTCTTCTTGGCCACAGGCTGTGAAACACATTCATGAAGGGTTAGGAGGATTCTATATTTCTCTTATTTATTCTACTATTATTACTTCCCCAGTGACTTCCTAAATAAGCAGAGATTAAGGTGTCACCTCAGTACTCTTGAGTTCATTAGGTTTTTCATTATTTTCATTAAAATGGGTGTGGCTGATTCTCAAAGCTCCTCCCCTCCACCTTAATTCTTTTCATATAGATTTGAAAGTGAATGATGTGGTTCCCTGGGTCCTAGACCTTATTTTGAACAAGCACATCATCAGTCCCAACCCACATGTTAGGCAAGCAGCTTGTATCTGGCTTCTGTCGTTAGTGAAGAAGCTGAGCACCCACAAAGCAATTAAGGTAAGAAATATGCCTTTTCCTAACACTGGCTCCTTGTCCTTATTTTTACTTCTCGCCTTGTTTCTGTCCCTTCTTTCCCCTTCACTTCTGTTGCCTCTTTTCTCCCTGTACTGGTGCAGTCCTTACTGAGGTCTTTTTGAGACGTGGCCGATCTTTTGTTTCTAGATGAACAAGGGTGTTTGTCACCCTTTGTAAACATCTGACTTGCATCCAAGTGAGAGTAAGCTCAGTGTAAATGGCTGTTGTAAGGTGAAGTAGCAGTACCTCTTCCCTTGGGAACAAGAAATTAGTATCTGTATAGTGTTTAGGATTCATATTTGGGAAATATTTAAGAGAGGTCTAGGAGGGGAAGAAGAAGGAGAGCGGGACTCATTTGTTGCACAGTGTTTGATACCTAGGAGCAGTTATGATATGCTTCATGTACTGTGTATTTTTGGTACACTTTATGAACCTTATATATAAAGTGCTTGTCTGTGATGAGGGAATGTGAAAAGTCCTATACAAGGACTAAAAACATTGGCAGCCAAAATGTCCTCTGTCTGCATAAAGGAACTATGGACTGTGATGGGACCAAGCAACATTTTGTGCTCTCCAGGTATTGTTAGAGAGGTCTGGGACAAGGTGATTTGCAAATGTAAGCTGTTTCATTGCCACCTATTGCACTCATCTAAACAGTGCACCTTGTAGGGAGGTGGCAAAACTCACCAGTTTGGGGATCAGGAAAGTCCCATCTGACTGGATGACAGATTTATGATGCACTGCTTTTATGATTGCCTTGTATTAAACAAGGAAAATAAAATATGTAGTTTACTAATGGCATGGTCTATGTACATGGTGGGCTGGACAATTAACTGTTGTCTTCTGTGAATGCCAGTCAGGCTGCTACTTGCGTGTCTGGAAAGAAGGGCAGTTCTTGCAGTAAGTGTAGCTTGAATAGGCAACTCCATTGATACAGTAGTCTCTGTTTATCTATTAGAAACTTGCCTGGGAACCAATCAAAAGATCCAAAATAATGTCCATTTTTCTCATCTTACAGTCTCATCTCAAGGATATTCAAAGTGCATTTGTTTCAATTCTGTCAGACAGTGATGGTGAGTAATATTGCATTTTAAAGAGTTGTGTCTTTTTGTGGGCATTCAGCAGACTGAAGGGACTCTTTCAACAGGCAGAAAGTCAACTACACTCTGTCAAGTCAGCATTAAAAGGTGACTGTAGAAACTTCCCATTTCTTAAGTTAATAGGAATGGTTTCTTTTGTAGGCATCATATGCAGGGGTAAGAAATACACCTTTTTTGTGTGTTTGGCTGAAAAGCACACTACATTTGCTCCTTCAGACTGTAGTAACAGAAGTGTTACTTCTGCTCTGTTTTGGGCAGCAGGATGTTCTGCATGGACAGAAACTCTGAGACTTCTTCAAACTAGCACATTTTGGCTTACAGCTCTACCCATGGCAACTAGTGAAAAGGGTGGTGTCCAGCAAAGCTCACTGAAGCTGAAGAGAGAATTACCACAAATTATTTCAGGTGCCACTAGCATGTCAGAGTACCTACGGCTCTTGGAACCCTTTTTGCTGTTTCAAAACTTGCAGTAACAATACTTATGTGAATACGTCACCTAATTCGAAGGGGTTTATTCCTTCTGAACAAATTGCAGCTTCAGAATGCCAAGTTTGTGTCATGACAGACTAGATCTGCACTGAAATGGGGAGTTGTGAAGTGCAGCACAGCGCTACTGTTAGCTACATCCTGATTTTGGTTGAACCTTGCTTTTGAAATTTGTCTACTGCTTAGTTACATGCTTATCTTGAATTTTGCTTGGTAAAATCTCTTGCAGAGCTTAGTCAAGATGTTGCTTCAAAAGGTCTTGGGCTGATATATGAACTAGGAAGTGAACAGGATCAACAAGAGCTAGTCACTACGCTCGTTGATACCCTTATGACTGGGAAAAGGTACAGTGAACTCAGAACACAGTGAGAACACTCCGAGTTATGTGTCTAGTTGGAATAAAAATGTGCCTCTTTTTGTGTGGAAAGAGATGTTTTGGGGCCAAGGACAAGCCAATATCCATTCATGGAGAGTCAAACTGAGACATTTCTTAAATCAGCTTGGAGTATTTTGTGACTGAAGTTGTTCTGGTTTTGTTCCATTCAACACAGCTTCAAAATAGTGTTAGTCCTGATGCAAGTGGTTCCTATTAGTTGGGATTTGGTTAGGTTTGCTACTTGCTGCAGGTTTCCTACTAATTACGGAGAACAATGACCACTTGCAGCAACTCTGCACATTGTGAATATTGCAGAAGTGGTGACTTGCTTGTGCTGAAAAGCACCTTTTGCTAAGGAAGGGTTGCTTATGTCGCTTGTCAGCTTCAGTGTGAAAAATGCTGATCTTACAAGACTCATGACTAGAGATCATGTTGGTCAGTGTTGGAAATGCTCTTTAATAGACTTCCATCTAACCTGGCATGGGTTTGGCCACTGAATGATAAAAATGTAGGCTTGGAGTATAAAGATTCAGTTGTGGTAAGCAGGAAGAAATAAGATGAATGGAAATGATATTACTCATTTTCAAGTAGAGATTTGCTGTCTGTGTCTGGGCAGAACTGAAAAGTCATCATTCAGTGTTTTGACTTTCTACCTTTGCACAGCAAAATTCTCAATTGCTGCAATGTCTCCTTAACATTACACATGATACAGGTTAATGACATTCCTTGCAGTGTGTGTAGCTTTGCACACCTGTATGTTTTTTGTGGGATTGAAGCTGAAAAAAATGTCATTACGGAGTTAATAAAGCAAAATTACTTGTTCTGTAGTGTGCAGTGTATTCAACTGTAGATTTTGGTAACTCTAATACTGGACCTCTTTTCCATCAGAGCCAAACATGAGATGACTGGAGAAACTGTGGTATTTCAGGGAGGTCTGAGTAAAACACCAGATGGGTAAGTTTACTGATAGTCTCTGACAGAGAGAAGGTCAGTGCTGAAACAGAATTCCCGTAAAAATCTGCTTCCTGAGCTTTTTGTTCCTTCTTGTTCTTTGAGTTAGTGTAACTATTTCTGTGTGATACAGATGTGCTACTCACCTTTCTCTGCCTGCTTTAGGATGTGAATTGAAAATAGCTTTAGGTATTGTAGCATTTGTGTACCTAAAAATAGTAACAGTGATTTCCCTTCTGCTTTTCAAAGTCAAGGTCTTTCTACCTACAAGGAGCTTTGTTCACTGGCTAGTGACCTTAATCAGCCAGATCTGGTGTACAAATTCATGAATCTGGCCAACCATCATGCTATGTGGAATTCTCGGAAGGTAATGTTCTGCTTTCATACAACTTCCATTCACACTGTGAACTCTGAAAACAAAACTCCATTTCTCTATTTCTGGTTATATGTTTCATGGATAACTGCATGTGGAGGGTGTTGATGCTTTGGTATCAGTCCAAGGCAAATTTAGCTGAAAAAAAAATTCAGGATTGAAATTCTTACAACAAAACTTTGGTATCGTAGTGTTCATATGAATTCCCCTCTGAATCAACTGTCATCCTTTTATTTTTTTGAGTGTGCTTAGAGAGACAATCCTTAATGTGTTCAAACAGTGATAGTGTTCTCAAAACTGGATGAATTTATGGGTGCCAGTGAAAGTGATCTTTGTTATCTAAAGAGGCAGAGCAAAAAGTAATCAGCAAGTTGCTAAAAAGCACTACTGTCAAAAAGATCCCATTTTAATTCAAGTTTTGATATTTTAAAGCAACCGTGAGCTTTAGCAAAGCCAAAATACTATTGGATCCACTTTCAGGTGAAAAAAAGGAAGCATCATAAGTTTGAAGATGTAAGTGTACTATTCAGAGCTTTGATGTGGAGACTCTTCACTGGCTTTACAGAAGCATGGAAGAACTTGTTTTGAGTCTCTGACAACACCACGTAGTGCAAAAAACAAGCCCCAGCTTAAACTCTCATCCGGAGTTTGACAAGTCAGCACATGTCTCAAGACCTCCCTCTACACTGGGACTTCAAAAGCACAGAATATAGTTAGGTTCCTGACCCTTGTGGAATTTCTCCAGCCAGGATGAGTCAAGAAAATCCACTCAGAAGGTTGAGCTTTGGCACTTATATTTGCAGAATCTTTTAAGTTGAAGGGGACATATGGAAATCTGTGCTCTAAACCCCCCACAAGAGCTAGACAGAGCATACTGTTCAGGGCCTTGCAGGCAATGCCTCGCTTTTCCTTTATACTTTCTGCAGCTTCCTGCTTTTCATGGCAATCATCTTAACTGAAAATGTGTCTTCATTGCTGTTTTCTAGATTAACCCAAACAACACATCCTGTCCTGTGAAGTCCCTAGTGTAGGATTTTGAGTGGCAGCTTTTGACACTGCAAGTCAGAAAACATGAAGTCATTAGAAGCAGTCACTGCACTGCACTTTGCTTCTTGGGCTATTCTGCCAGATCCCATGGGACTTCACAGGCAAGCATCATTTCCACTGTATTAGAAGTGACAGTGGAACTGAGTGTTGGAGAAAGAAAAGATCATAGAAGAATACTTAAGTTTAAAGTAAATATGGACAGACACAAATTTGTAATCCCCAGAAATTTCAGGTTTTAGAAATAAGGTGGAGCTACTTTGTTTTTAGTTTTTCGGTTCCTAAGTTATTCTAGTTCTTCTAAATCAGCAGAGTTGTAAGGAAGCAGTGATGCACCCTCACCAGTTTTGCCAAGAAAGAATCTCTTTTGAAAGAACGTCTTTAAATCTTCATAGTTTCAATTCAGCAGTACTACTTCTGCCAATGAGATTGATCAGTATCTTGGGAAGAAGGCTGGAAGAAAGTTTTGCACTAGTCTACTGAGTGTGATTGTATGCGTGAGATCACTGTGGTACTGTAGCAGCGAGAATGGGCTAATTCTAGTACCGTTCTAGTCCTTTTGATCTGATCTAAATCTGAACCATGTCAATCAACTTTGCCCATGACTGTGGTGTGCCCATCAGCAATAACTGAATGAGTGAACAATGTTTCTACAAATACTGTTTTGTTGTCATTTCAGGGAGCAGCTTTTGGTTTCAATGTGATAGCTGCCAAGGCTGGAGAGCAGCTGGCTCCATTTTTGCCCCAGCTTCTTCCCCGGCTCTACCGTTACCAGTTTGACCCCAACCTGGGCATTCGACAGGCCATGACCAGCATTTGGAATGCCTTGGTCACTGACAAGTCGATGGTGAGTGACTAGCAAAGTGCGGTGAGGGGGTTTGCTGCCAGCCAGCAGTGTATCAGAGATCCTCATGGGACAGATGCATTTTGTGAAAGGAGGGGCTGTGCAGAAAGGGGTGAGGTACTGCCCTGGAAAGGAGGTGTTTGAATGCATGGATGAACGTGGAGCTTGTGCAGAGGTTTTGCACTGTCTCTCATATGTGAAAAGACATTGCAGACCTTGTTTGTGCAGCCACCATGAAAATTTATTATTTGCTTAAAATAGAGTCTTTTCACTTTGATATTGCTTTGATACTGCTTATGAGAAGCTCTTCAGGAATCCTTATGGCCTAAGATTCCTTCCTAAAGCAAGAGCATCTAAATACAGTTCCTCAGTTTTTATGTGGGAGGAAGCCCATCGATGAAGGCTATTTCATCAGTGTGAGGAGAATTCCGCCCAGGTGTATTTCAGGAATAAGTGATTTTCATAAGATGCTTGTACTCTCATTCTTCAAGGCTTGGAATTGAGTCTGCGTTTTTTTCTCCTAGGAAAACTGATCTTAATGTGAAGTCATTCACTCTGATCCCTCATCAAAGCACAACTACTTCTTGAGTAAATACATGATTGGTGTTGCACTTTCACAGTTCAGTTGATAAAGGCCTTAGCAGACTTTCCTTGTTGCATCTTTCACAATGTTAAGCACTCAAGCAGTGCAGAGAAAGGCATGTCTAAAGTACAGTCTGAGAAAGTTTGCACAGCACTGGCAAGCATTAGTTCATCTGATGTGGCTGAAAGCAGTTTGTATTGTCCAAAAGGAGTTTTCTAACAGAGTACTGGACAAGGATGCATAGCTGTGCTTGTTCCATGATTTTTCCTTTTTTAATTATAGGTTGATAAGTACATGAAGGAAATTCTTGAGGATTTGATCAGTAACCTAACCAGCAGTCTTTGGAGGATCAGAGAATCCAGGTATTGCTAGGAAAAATATTAGATTTGTCTTTGAACTCTGTTTTTGCTCTTGTTCACCATAAACTTGTTAACCTGGAGATGTTGAGGTGGGAAAAGAGGAGATATCCTTTCATCAGGATAGAGCCCAGCCTTGTAGCCTTCCCTTGGAAGTGCGATACAGTCTTGAAGCAACTTCCCTGAAATTTTTTATTGCATGTAGCTTTATACTAAACAACATTCTCCGAAGAATGAGTTTTCGGGTTACTAGTTCTTGCCTATCCTTGGATCTGAAATAATGCTTTCTCTTAGAAATTCTTTTCAATCTGACAATTATGTACTTGGCAGCAGGATGCCATTTTTAATAAACTGATTTTTGTTTTTAATGGTCTGTACCCATGCTGTATTCAAAACCTCCATTTAAATTTCAATTCCATACTTTATACCATTTTGGTTTCTTCTTATCCTATGCTTAAAGAAAAGAAGTCTAAAACAATTTCGTCATTGGAATGTTTGCATTAGCAGTTTTCACCACAGCAGCCTTTTTCACTTCCTGTCAACTGTTCCAGGTTTCACCTGAATGACTGAGCATTTTTTTCTCTGCTAAAGAGACATTCTTATGGCAGTAGATTTAGGATTTGGGGAAAGTAAGGAGTGTGAAACAGTTCTCATTTTTTAAAACTATTTATTGATATTTATATCTGTATGTATACACCTATATTATGTAAGAACACAGTGTGAAAGAAGTAAAATTCCCTGTTTGCAGTTGTCTGGCACTAAATGACTTACTAAGAGGAAGACCTTTGGATGACATCATAGACAAGCTTCCAGAGATCTGGGAAGTCCTGTTTAGAGTGCAAGATGACATTAAGGTAATGGAACTGAGAACTGAATAGGAATCTTCTACAAACAGTACAGTGATCAAGCTCTGAGCTTGATCTTGTTTAAAGAGATTCTCTGACAAGTCAGCTTGAAGCAAATGGGAGTTTTGACTATTAAGCAGACTAGAAATTCATGCTTCTTTGCAAGTAAAGTTTCCATGCCACCTTGGAAATTCTCTGTATGTTTGAAGTGTTGGATTTTGTTCCTGCTCTGCTTATTCTAGATGATTTGGGATTTTTTCCTTGTTATAAAAGAATTCCTGAGTAGTTGCTTAACTTTTGAATATAGAAAAATTTATTTTGGGCTGCTAGTATGCTGAAATGTCTTGGCTTTATGAATTCAGAGTCTTTGGGTCCTTCCAGGTTTGAGCTCTATTAATGTATTGATTGTACCAGATACTTAGATGGACCAAACCCAGAATTTCTTCTAGCAATGTTATAATACTTTCTTTTGAAGATATTACTACTTTATAGTAAGTATTAGCCATGAAGCCTTGTCAGTTCTAGTGTTAACACTTACCAATTAATATGAATCATTCTAGAAGAATAAAAATACCAGAAATGATTGTTGACTTCTTTTCTTAGGAGACTGTGCGGAAGGCGGCAGAACTAGCCCTAAAAACTTTAAGCAAGGTAAAGCTCTACAATTTTGTCATAGGCACATGTAGACAAGACATGTATGGTTTTGATGTCAGGAGTGGCCATAGACTATATTTACTGTAGACTGTTGTCTTGAGAGGATCTCTAGTGTAAGATCCAGTTGTGAAAGACTGAACAGCCCCCTAGAAAGCATCATTAAATACTCCCCAGTACTTTTATTGATGGTAGTGAAGTCCTGCTGCTTGAGTGTAATGTGATGTTAAGTTTGATGCAAGCAAAGGAAGGATATAATAAACTGGGGTTTTTTCCTCTGATGTTGTTTTTTCCTTATTTGGGAGTGGAATTTAAGTAAACTACTGTAACTTCAACAGTTTGCCAAGACTGACTGATCTAGTTGACCAAGTCTGGTGGTTCCTCACCGATATGAAACAGTAATTGTGTGTGGACTTCTCTATGATGCTGTTACTGACATGACTTTTTGGGTGTAGTACGCATATCACTTGATATTTTGTTTGGTCATCCTCTAAAAAAGTCACATTGGTGACTGTGTTTGAAATCACAGTCGTCATAATGCATGACATTTTAATGCTGCAGGTGAGGATCTGGTCCCAAAATGTTGTGAAATGTTGTGGTTGCAGAGTCTGTTCTCCTCTGGGACTTGCTGCTCTGCCATGGGTAATAGTTGAGTCCCTGTGGCTCAGATAGGCTGTCCTTCAGCTTGAGATGCTGTTTGGTTCATCTGTTCATCCAGCTTCAGGTCAAGGCCTGCTAGGCTTTGAATTTACCCTTTCTGGAAGTTGACTGTAGTTGAAACCCCTTTTAGGGATGAGTCTTAGGGCTTGGAGAGAAGACGAAGATGTAACAGAGCCAGGGCTTGTCTATGAGCAGTTTGTCTAGTTGCTGTTGGCTTCTTCTGTCTGAAGGAGAGGTGCTTTGGTGTAATCTGAGGGGAGGTTTGTACATGTTTGCAGCACTGATTCTCACCTGTCCCCAGGTCTGTGTGAAGATGTGTGATCCCTCTAAAGGAGCAGCAGGTCAGAAGACAATAGCTGTGTTGCTCCCTTGCCTCCTAGACAAAGGAATAGTAAGCACAGTTGCTGAAGTCCGATCTCTCAGGTTAGTTTTGCACCATGTAAGTTTCCTGGGGGTTGGGTCGTGATTTGTCCCGAAGACACCAAGCTTCTTCACCTGAGCTGCAGAACATTCTTTGTGTTTGAAGTTGTAGTGGTTTTAGTTCGCTTATTTAGGTTTGTGGCTAAATGCCAGCACACTTATCTAAATTTATTTGATTGCTTGTTGTGAGATAAGGATTAGGAGTAGGCAAAGCAGGCTCAAACTTTATAAAGTACAAAGAAGTTTTATTAATATATCTAAGACAAAGGGAAAAAAGAAAAAAAAACTAAGAAAAACCAGAACAAACTTTCCAGACTACCCCTCCTTCCCCACCTCTCTATTTTATTCTCCTTGACAACATACAAAAGACAACACTTCGACCCCCAGTCAGTTTACTACCTCAGAAATAGCTCTTGTTCCAGTTCATTTAGGGAGAGAAGTTTCTTTTGCTTACAGTATGGATCTTCTGTAAGAAAAATACAGTTTTTATGGGTCTTCTGCCTCACCATTAGCCGCCGCCCGGCGCAAAGTCCAGCTTAATGGTGGATCCCTCCCACACCAGTAGCCTTCCCACAGCCACTTGGCTGGGTTATGAACAGTCCACAGGGTACCTGTTTTAAGGATGCTCAGTTCAACTGCAGCAACAAAGAAAATCCCTTCTTCTGTGCTTAGCAGCACAGGTTCTCCTGACAACTCAGGCTCTCTAGCATTCTCCCCGGGACCAGGGCTCTGGGTCACAGCCTCTCCTCTCTCTTGGTTCTAGTTTCTCATCAGGCCGTACTTTTTCAACACTTACTTGTCTGTACTTAGGTAATTCAGTTCATTGGCTGCAATAAGAACCTCACATCCCCCTTTGGACTATATCTTTATATAGTACAGAGAATTTATTAGCTCAGTCCCCAACCATAGTTCTCCAAAAGAGTTTTCAGCTTCACTCTTGAAGCAACTTCCCATGCACCCCCTTGTAAGTATCAGTTCTGCTTTCCTCACTGACTGCAAAGTCTCTGCGCTGCACTATGTCGATGTCCTCACTCGTTCCTCTCTCTGCGAGGAAGGATGGGTGTCTGTGAGTTTAGTCCAGGCATGGAGAGAGTTAATCTCTGTCTCTCTCTCTCTCTCTCTCTGGCAGTGTGACGATCCCGTGCTCCCTGCCGGGCTGTTTGAACAGGTCTGAGCTGGATGCCAGACGCTCTCAGAGTCTCTGTGCCTGGCTCTGCGGAGCTGGCTCGGCCCGCTGGGGCCATCTGGGCCCGGGGTGACAGCGCAGGGCCTGGCCCGAGCTGGATGGAGCCGGCCCGGTCCTTGCCTGGCCTGGCTCTCCCTCTTGTGTAGCTGACACACCGGCTGAGCTGGATCTGCTGAAAATTCCAATCGTTTCCTCCCCCATGCCCGGCTGCCGTAAAACCTCCCTTCCCCCCCCGCATCCCTCCTTTGGAAGGAGGTGGGGGGGGCCTTACCAGTGAGAGAAGCAGGAGCTGCTCCTCTCCACACAGCAGCAGCAGGTCCAAAGAGGAAGAGCGTCAGAGAGTCTCTGCTTATATATGGTTTTTTCCTCGAAGGCGGATCACTTTTTGATTGGTTTACCTACTTATCAACCCTTAAAACTACCTGATCATTGGCTCTCTCTCGCAGGAAGGAAGTTGTATTCCTTCCTGCAGCACAGATCACTTCCTAGATTTTGACCCCTCTGGCCTAACCCAGGACAGAAGTGACAAGTTGCTCCCCAAAAGAGCTTTCCTGCTGAGTTCTTTTTTCACGGAGTTTAAACAGCAGCCCTGAGAACTCTGCCTGTCTTTTGGGAGTATGTGTCCTCTCTGCAAATGCCCAGATTGAGTTCCCAGCAGGAACTTCTTTTCTCCCTGTACAAATGGCAGGCTGATCCACAAGCAGTGTGCTGTGCTGAGGGTGTCCTTTGGGACTGGCATATCTGTTCTGGTTGCAAACAAAAAGTCCCATGGTTCTGCAAACAGCCATGTCTGATTTCACAAGTGCTTGTGAGTATTGACAATTCACATCCCAGATGTGACTGCATTTGGTCACGCTGTTCAAATACATTTTATGTCTTGTAACAGTTCAATGTCCCTTGATGTATAGGGACTTCATGTGCTTGTCAATTTATAACCTTGTTTATTCTTTCCTTTGACAGAGGGACAGAAAAACTGGAAAATTCAGAGTTGGAGTGTAGCTAGCTGGTCTTCACAGAAATAATTACTAGGAAGCTAGAAGGCTTTCAAACAAAAGAATATTTCTTGAACTTTTTTCTTTCCTTTTGAAGATATGAAAACCGTTTGTCAAAATGTAGCATGAGTGATGTGATCAGTCTGAAACCAACTAGTGGAGTTTGAATAGATTGTTATAACTTGTCTTTTCTTGGGCAAAGACAATGGATGTCTCAGGGTGACTTTGCCCTGAAACTGTGCTTGTTTAAAACATGGGTTTAAAATATTATTTCTTCCCACATCTGTCTGCAGCCTCTTTGCCCACTCCATTTGTGATTCCAGGGCCAAAGTAAACAATCTCTGGCCAAAATATACATGACATCCTTTGGAAACTCAGGGCTAGAGAATAATTTTGTTTAAGCAAAAAAATACAAATTATTTTGTTTGAAGGAAGATTTATATTGGTATATCTGGATTACAGATTGGAGAGGCTTTTCAGATCAGTCTCTGTGTATCCCTATTGACCTTCCCTTTAATCTTTTTCCAGCATTAACACTCTTGTGAAGATCAGTAAAAGTGCTGGGTCTATGCTGAAACCTCATGCGCCAAAGCTTATCCCAGCCCTGTTGGAATCCTTGAGTGTGCTGGAGCCTCAAGTCCTCAATTATCTGAGTCTTACTGCAACAGACCAGGAGAAAGTAAGTGCAGCTATGATGGGAAACTATTAACAGAACAGAGATAACAAAGATTTATTTCACTTCATTCAGTGAACAAAAGAACAGCAGATTTGGTAGAGAGGTGTTAAAAAAAAAGAGAAATAGGTAAGGAGGTACTAAGAAGTTTGGTCACAGAATATGGCTGGACAAATGTGAGTTTTTTTGAAGGATTTGGATTATTTTTATTCCCTAGACCACTGTATGTTTCCAAAAGTGAACAGTGAAGAGAATTTTAGTAATCTAAGATATTGCTGCTGTTTTTCCCAAGGGATTAACGTCAGGACTTCATATAACTTAAAATGGAAATTGTGTCGTAGCTCTATGGGCTGGAGGTGGATGTTGTCAGTACCATGTCCTTTAATTGTTATCCAAGAACCATATTAATCAAATCACAGTCTTCTGGGAAAGTGATTGAAACCATTGATTAGAAGAAAATTTAGCTAATTCTGTATTGGGAGGGAAGAGGGTCAAACTTAGCCCTTTGCAAATGAAAAGGGAGAGAACAATATGAACAGTTCAGTGTGAGATTTTATCTCTTTTTCCCCTCTTCGTTTTCCTTTCCTCTCTCCCTCCCTCTAGAATATGTATCTGCCACTGAAAGGGAAATGTTTAGGCATAATTGCTTTCTCCATGCATCTGTAATAGATTTTAGTATGAGGTAGTGAGTTACAGCTGATGTTGCCCTTTCTACTGCTTCCATGTTATGTTTACACTTGGATTTGTTTGGGGTTTTTTCCTGTTGTTTTTTTCTTTTTTAGACTGCAATGGATAGTGCCAGACTTAGTGCTGTCAAGTCATCTCCCATGATGGAAACCATTAACATGGTAAGTGTTTATTTCAGAAGGGTTCCAGTGTAAGGTATGTTGTAGAAAAACAGGAATTAAAATGGAAGCTTTACAGAATATCTCTTCAGAGTTTGTTTTCTTATCACATCTCCATGTGGCTATCTGTCCACTTCCTTTTTCATGTGCAGGCTTCTCATCATGCTACCAGTGCTTGCCCCTCAGAACAGTTGTGAATAACTTTGGCTCCTTTTGGAGTCAGATGGATTATTTCTTCATCTGAAGACCTGCCTGCTTTGATGAAGAGGGCATCCTTCAAGTGTTTTTCTTTGGATGGGGGCTCAGCTGGTTCCGGGTTGTTAGCTAGCATTTCTCTTCATCTGGCCTACAACTCCAAAATCAACTTCTCACCTGGGCCTTCAACTGATGATAGTCATTGTTTGTAAGGCATAAATACTGTTAAGCCATTACCTTGTGGTGCCTTAGATATTCCTTACTTTCAGTACTTTCATGGTGGAGCTCTTTAGAGAAAATGCTAATACCACTGAAAGCAAGTGGTGTTTGGCAACAGTTTCCTGCTGCTGGAGGAGGAGTTGCTGATGCTCAGATGCTGTGCTGTAGGATCTGTCCTGGCAGAAGTCCCTGTCCTCTGTAGGAAGCTGTTCCTTCCCAAAAAAAGGCCCTCTTTTCTGCTCAGGCATTGCACATAGCCAGAGGCATGTGGGCAGGTAGAGGATGTGAGGGTTGAGCAAATTTTAGAGGAGTTGTAGCCACCAGAGCAAGTTATTGTTTCCTCGACTTGTGGAAAAACAGCAACAGCAAGGCCTCCTGTACATGACAGCGTGTGGAGTTGAGTTTTGGCATGTGGAGTTTTGAGTGAAGTGGTCTCTATAAATAGAGGGTAAAGCAGTTGGGAATGAAAGGCTCCGTGTAAAAGTGTCCTTGCTGCAACCCTGCAGCTGGCAGCAGCTGCTGCCGTCCCTCCTCCAGGCCATGCCCTACCCTGCCAGTCCTGGGGGAACAGCTGTGGTGCCCTGATCATTGATTCAGCTGTGGTGCCCTGATTTTTTAGGGTAGGGAAGAGATAGTAATGGCTTCCCTGGAGTATTGTGAAGATGTCCCAGCTTATGAAAAACCTCCTCTATTTTCTGAGGCTGGCTGGGAGATTATATCAATTCTGTGTGATAATTTCCTTCCCCATACCAGTGATGGAGAGGGAAGTAACAGTTGATCTGACTTTGGAAGCTCAGTTACCTTCATTTAGTATGTTATCCTTGAATCTGCTAGAGAATGGATCTCCTCTCTGCAGACAGTGTGTTAGACAGAGTACTGGTAACATGAGGCTTTCTGTTTTGCCCAGTGGCATTTTAGGCATAACAGGTTAAAAATTATACTAATCACATCCCTCTTGTACCTTTTTGTCATTTATGCCACTTGTTTGTCCTGATCTGTTTAAAAACTGTCTTGACCGATTCCTTGTCATTGTCTGGTTTGGGTATGTTATTGCTTCCAAGTTTCAGAGAGTTGGGGAAATACTGGGTTTTGTCCTAAGATACACGCACCTTTGCATCTTGTTCTTGCTGGTGTGTTACTTTCAAGCTTCCTGAAGACTTGGAGTGCAGGAGCACATCAGTTCCAGCAAGTGATAGTTTTAGCAAGGTCAGCTCAGCAGAGAAGTGGGATGGGAGAATCTGTATGGGGTGGAATCCTTCATGTTGGCTGTTTCTCGTCATGCAGCAAACTCTTGTGATTCATCTGAGGTCCAGCCCGCAGTGCTGAGGCGACCTCAGCTAGAAGTACACCAACTTAAGTCTGCCACCATTACCTTTCTTTTTTCTTTTTTTTTCCTCTTTTTCTGTCTCTCCCCATCTCTTGCCTTTCTCTAGAGCTTGCAGTATTTGGATGTGTCTGTCCTTGGGGAGCTGGTCCCTCGGCTGTGTGAACTGATCAAAAGTGGAGTTGGCCTTGGCACAAAGGTATGTCTGTGGTTTTAGTTGTTCTTTTGGAAATTAAGAAGGGAATATAGAGCAGTGTCAATGTAAATACGGTTATTTTGACAATGTCTTTTAAAGCAACAGCTTGGGTTCACACATACTGGAGTCATTTGACATGAGTCCTACTCCACTACATTGCTTTTCTGAACGAGTGCTGCCCTAGCCTCCTCTAGGCTACATGGCTGCTGTGCTCTGTGTCACATTAGTGCAGAAGGTTGTCCTTGGTTGCTGCAAATCTTCTAGGATCATCTATCCTGAGTATGGGTCCTTTTTCACTTTCTATTTCAATTCTTGTCATCCATGTTTTGCAAACTTCTACTGCTTCTACTTTTACTGCTCTTGGATTATGAGAATAGAGGCTGAGTGGGTATAGATTATGTCTTACAAGTGCAGGTAGCACCACAGCAAGTATTAACAATAATAACCAATGTCAAATATTGTTTTATCTTACCTTTGTTTTCCCTTGCAATCTTCCAGGGGGGCTGTGCCAGTGTAATTGTGTCATTAACCACACAGTGCCCTCAAGACTTAACACCTTATTCAGGTAAGGTTTGTCTCTAGTGTCAGGTTTTAAAAGATGCATTTGTTGCTGTGGTGTTTCTTCCCTTGAGTTTAGCACAAGAATGATCTTTACATGTGTATTTTTATCAGCGAGTTGTTTGAAGTTACCTTTTTTTGTTTGAGATTGGCATGCTTGGATTAGGTTCAGTACCTTACCAAGTTGGAAGAGGTTGAGGAAGGAGTTGGGGGAATTCAGTAGCACTGGACAGGAATAGGCAAAAATACTTCCTTACTTTCTTGCATCAGTCTAACAATGCCTGTGTTAGTGCAGAACCATCAATATGCACTTGTTCCTTGAACTTGAGCTATGGCTGTGCCATGAACAGTGATTTTGCTTCATTGGGTCTCTTCTGATAGTAGAAGGAACATCCCCTTTCTGTTGCAAAATAGAAATGAAGCTGAAAGCATGATCAGCTGGAGTGCTTGCATATAGCAACATTGTCAATCAAAGTGTGCGAAACACTTAACACTAGTTTAAACATAAGGACCAGACAAACTTAGAACCCCACATACAAGCAGGGAGGAAAAATGCTAAGTTCAGACAGTCTAGTGAAATGCAGGCTATTGTAATTCTTGCCATAGCAATAAAACATGATGCATTTGATAAAGTAAATTCTCTTCCAACAGGCAAACTTATGAGTGCTTTACTTAGTGGCCTGACTGATCGCAACAGTGTGGTACAGAAGTCTTTTGCCTTTGCTATGGGGCACCTAGTCAGGGTGAGTTGGGCTTTGGGTTTTCTTTTGGTTTTTTATTGGTGGTTTTCTTTAAAGTTTTTGAATAATTTGAGTGTCTTCCCTGTTACAGACTTCCCGGGACAGTAGCATTGAGAAGCTGCTGCACAAACTCAGCAGCTGGTACATGGAGAAGGAAGGTATGTTGCTTTTTGGGGTATTCACTTACAGAGCATAGTGCAGAAAAAGTTCCTGGTGATAGCAAAAGTTAGTAAAGAAACATTTCTGTATTGTGATGCTTGGTTTCACTGGCTGAATAATTCCTATACAGTGTTATACAGTACTGTGCATTTCTCTGCTCCCCAAGAGTCACACCAAGCAGTTAAAAGGATAACCCTGCTTCCCAGTCATTATGTGCCTGTTTTGCTCCTTCAGAGCCAGTTTACAGAGCAGGCTGTGCTTTAACTGTGCATGCTATGGGACGCTACAGCCCAGATGTACTGAAGAACCATGCCAAGCAGGTGCTGCCATTGGCTTTTCTTGGAATGCATGAAGTTCCTGAAGAAGAGAAAGGAGAGAAAGAGAATTCTACTCTGTGGACTGAAGTTTGGCAGGAAAATGTACCTGGTATGTTGTGTTAAGAATAGTAAAGCTTTCTGGGAAGCATGGGACAAGAAATAGCATGCTTTCTGGAATTCCACATTGAAAATACAGAGTTCTCATGGTAAGAGATTTGGGAAGTTTGTTTCCATTTCCTTCCTTGCTCTAGATTTGTATGAAGGTTATCTTCTCTGGCTGTTTAAAATAATTACAGAGGCATTGATCACAAAGATGGACAGGCACAGTAGAAGTATTTTTAAATTGTGAGGCACTGAATGCCACTATAATATGGCCTTGCCAGTACAGCTAACTAGACATCTTTGGAAATTTTGATGCCAGCCTTTAGGGGCTGCAGCACACTTCAAAGTTACAGGGGCTTTGGCCTTTCTCTCTTGTTGGAGATCTCTGTGGTAAGTCCTGTGGTTTTAGCTTCAGTGAACGAATCTGTGCTATTGAAGGGCTGTCTTTCTATAAAGGAAGATCTGGATGCATTGTAGTATTGTTTGCTGACATTTTCAGATTTCAGATCGGGTTCTTCAGTCACCAGATGTTTTTTCTGGAGTCTGAGAAAGGAGCTGAAAAAGATTTTCTAGTGACCTGTTCTTGGAAGAAAAAAAAAAGACATTCTATTCCTTAGAAATAGGCTAACACAATGTCTAGTGTCTGCTATATGAAAGGACTGAAATGAACTCTGTGTCTAAATACACAAAAACAACTTTGTTTTGAGTCCCTAGAAAAGAACCCATCTTCAACCAGGCTGGGAGGAATTCTTCACCCTTTTGCCTGAAGTAGGCCTTTCTGATATGTCTCATAGCCAAAAACCCCAAGAGATCTGTAACTGTTTGGTTTTTATTTTTTGCAGGGTAGGACTGGGCTTGTTTGCTTGTGGTGTTTTTTGTTATGGGTTTGTTGGGTTTTTTTAGTAAGATGTTTTGCTGGTTTTGTGGCAAAATTACAGTTTTCCTCCATTTGACATGCAGGTACTCAGGGTGGGATCAGACTGTATTTGCAGGAGTTGATATCCATCAGCCAGAAGGCTCTACAGTCCCAGTCCTGGAAGATGAAGGCTCAGGGAGCAGCTGCCATGGCATCAATTGCCAAACAGACAGGCTCCCTTGTACCACCACATCTGGGAATGGTGCTCTCTGCACTGCTGCAAGGCCTGCCGGGGAGAACCTGGACTGGGAAGGTAAAGAGGGAATTGTCACTTTGTGGTTTGCTGTGAGCCCAGCAGCGTGCTGTCCTCAAGCCAGGAGATGCAATGTCCTCTGCTGCAGAGCAGCACGATGAGAACCCTGATGTAGGGAGTCTGCCTTTTGTCCTGCATTTAGCAGATACAGAAATGACTGGGAAGATAGGTTGGTGAAATCCAGTTTGATTTAGGAGTTGGGTTCCCTCTTAGACTGATTCCACTGCCCCATTTCTAGCCTGGAGGGATACTAGCACATGAGGGCTACTAGCACATGCTCAGAGGTGCTGCAAGGGCCCCTTTCTGCTGCCAGTTCCATGCAGATTGAAAGCAAAGTCCTCTGCAGCGGGAGTGGCAGGAGATAGACAGACATTGCTTCTCCAAACAGGTGTCACAGGCATGTTTCCCCACTGCCCCTTGCAGGAGAGCACAAAGGTTTTCCCTGTGTAGTAGGACTGTGCATTTTGAGTGTGTGGCACTTCTCAGTGATGTCTCTTTTGTCATTGCAGGAGGAGCTGTTAAAGGCTGTTGCCAGTGTCGTTTCTGCATGTAGGTAAGTGGCTTGAATGAGGTGGTACCCTCAAGATCTGAGATCTCAAAAGTGAAATTGTGGTACAGTGTTATTGCATTTGGGTACTAAGGAGATTCTAGAAAGCTCGTCGTTGCCATACTGATCTCCTATCAGCATGTGAGGAGCAAGTGATGCTTCAGAGAGACCTGCAGACCTAAATGGTTAATTTAGAGAGGAAAAGGAGGATGTTGAGAAGCCACAATTGCTGAGAGGAAAACAGAGACTAAAGGGGAAGATGCAGACCTGAAGTGGGAAAAGGAGGAAGACGTAGAAGAGTAGTGAGGAAGCAAGTGCCTTGGAAGCATATGAGAAAAGAAAATAAGACAGGGAGAGCAGACAAAGAGTGAGAAAGAACATCCCAGTGTAATTTCTGTTACAATATTTGGTAGGAAACTGAGTGCCTGGACACAGGAATTAATTCCTCTCTGGGAACAGTGGATTTTGGGAAGAGATTAACATGATGGTGACCATGTGACTTGCATTTCAGTGCAGAGCTGCAGAAGTCGGTGCCTGGTCAGCCCACCATCACAGATGTTGTCCAGGCTCTCCTGAAAGAATGTCGTAAAGAAAACCTGAAGTATAAGATGGTGGCACTGCGCTGTGCAGCTGGGGTGCTGCAGGCAACAAAGGAAGACCGGTTTCAGGAACTTGCTGATATTATCTTCCCCCTGATAAAGAAGGTGACAGTTCAACTTCTTGAGTTTTCTGTCTTTCAAAGCAGAACACCCATGTGGTGACAGTCCCAATGATGCTGGCTGCATGCTAGGCTTCTGCCTAGAGTGTTGATGATGTGAGGGATTCCCCATACTCAGCCAGGTCTTTGGTGGGGCTGAATACTAGACTGTTGGTGAGCCCTGGAGTGGTTCTGCCTGTGCTGCTCAAATTCTGAATTAGCCCAACTGTTCTCTAGACAGAGAGATGTCCATCAATGCCCTGCTACCATATGAAAAGTTAATTCCTGGCTGCTCTACAGGCAGCAAAAAGCTTCTGGGAAACTGTGTAGAATGCCTGTGTTTAGTATCAGCAGAGCCTTGCAGCTCTGTGAGTGGCACTCGTGTAGCATAGGCACGTGTTTGGTGCCAGGCCACAGAGCCCACTGTGCCCCTTCACAGGCTGCCAGCAGCACCAGGGCTGGGCACCAGGGCTGCTGTGTGCAGACTGCAGGGGAAGACTGAGCTGCACTGCAGTGTGTGCCCAGCCTTCCCTCATCCTTCTGTCAGTCACACCTTCCCCCATGGCCTCTGCAGAACTCTCTGGAGAGCATGGGAGCCGCTTTTCCAAAGCATGACGAAGAGGACGAGGACATGAGGGAGAAGGAAGTTCAGATGGAGTCCCTGATCTGTGCCTTTGAGACCCTGGGCAAAGCCTGGCCGAGGAGCCCAGAGACACAGCGTAAGTCAGCTGATGACATGCAGAACAAACTGTTTTCTCTTAAAATGAAAAGCAGAAGAAGGGAAGGACCTGGAGATCATGTGTACAGTGGGGAGGCTTTGGAGAAGATGAAGGATCTCACTGCTGACAGCTTGTAAGGATCTTCAGTGAGAAAGCTGCCCCAACAGCTTTCCTGCAAAGTAACCCGTCCATGGGGAAAATCTTTTCTGTTGTCTTAAATTCACTTCACAAAAATGTTCTGAGTTTATAGACATGCAGGATGAGTGAGGTGGCTTGCCTAATGAAGCCTAACTCCGCTGCTCGTGTTTACACTTGCATCAAAGTGGTAAAAGGTGGAAGAATTGGGAATACATGGAGAAGAGCCAGAACAGGTTGCTTGCCAGAGTGTGCAATGCAGCCGTCTGGTCTGCCAGCATTTGTGATGATTGAGTTGATGTGGTGAAGATTTTTGGGGTCACTCGTTACAGGATGTTGACTTGGTCACATGCAGTGATTAGCTTGATGTCACTTGTTAAGGAGCACTTTGAAGAGAGCAGTGTTTCCTTCTGCCTTTCCCTGTGGTAACACAGCGATGTCCTTATTTTCCTGTAGGTTGCTATCGCCAAGAGTTTTGCAAGTTAATGTGTGACCGTCTGAAACTCAGCACGTGGAAAGTGCAGCTTGGAGTGCTACAAGCCATGAATGCCTACTTTCAAGGGTAATTCTTCTTTCTGCAGTCCACTTCAGTGCTTTGTCTTCTCTTTGTTGCTTGAAGCTGTTCAACGAACTTGATGACACTGAATTCTTGGAGAAGTTGAACAGACTTCTGTCCCAGTGATGCAGGTGCCTGACTGTTTTTGCATTTGACAGGCTAATGCTGTTTGATGAGGAGCACTCTGACCCTGTGGCTTTGACAGAAATACTGTTGGAAACCTGTTCCTCTATCACCCATTCTTTAGGTAAATGGACTTCTGGTTTGTGATGAATTATGAATTGCTTGTTAATACAGTTGTCCTCTGGGGTTTTGTGTGGTAGAGGAAGTTCAGAACAAGCAGAACTTGTCAGAGGTAACGTTTAGCCCTTCCTTGCACTGCAGTGTGATATTGTGAAGTTGCAGTGTTCAAGATAAGTATTGTGCAAGGTGCAGTGCACAGAAAAGTGCATTCCTCTGGTGCAGGAGAGCTCTGCAAGGGTAGGGAGAGGACATAGCAGACGGTGCAACCTCTCAGAACACAATCAAGCTATTCCTGAGTTAATGAAACACAAGCTTTTCTCCTCTACCACTCAGACTTCTTACATACATACGCATTTTGTATCCAAGATTATAGTATCCTAAAGATACCCTAGATTTTCTCAGATAGCCAGTGCATGAAGCTCCAGTTTGTGCTCTACTGGAGCAGGGCACCCTTATATAGGGGATATAATTGCTGCTTGTATTATGTTGACAGTCATGGGCCTCTTCATTATTTTGATAGTGTTCCCACTTTTCCTGTGACTGTAACAGTATCCCTAATCTCATACCTGCATGTGGTCTTGCATGTTTCTGCATGTTTCTGATGTGCCTAAAGACAGCACGTACTTTATTGCTAGCTACCAATTCAGAGACCCCTTTGGAGAACGTTTCTTTTAGGTATCAGTCTTCATGGAATGAGGACTAGGGTCCTCACCTTAGTAATATTTTGGCTCGGAGACCAAGTAATCTTTTGTGACAAGCTTTTGCTTGATGGCTTACCTGGGGTTTATGTACCTCACTTAATGCTAGTTGTTAACATTCGTATGGTCTCTAGCCAGTATGACTCCCCAGAACAGTCTGTTATGCACAGTTGGCTGCCATCACCCTGCAGCTATGGCAGCATTTTGTTCCCTGTATGTAAGGAATAGTAGCTCTGTGGTAGCGACAGAGGCAATGCTCAAGGTTTAGTTGACTTGTCAGCATCCCGTTGTTGACTTTCTGCCATTCAAATATGCCTAACTGAGGGTCACTGCAGACTGTCAGCACAAACAAGAGCTCAGTGAACTGTGCCAACAGAAGTGGTCTGGAGATCACAGAGGTGACTGCTTTTTGTAAGGTTGCTGCATTTGGTTCTCAGCGTGGTTTTGGATTTTCTTATCTGTTTTCTTTAAATCCACTAGAAAACAAAAGCTACACATCCATAAGAACAGAAGCTTTGTCTGTGATACAACTGCTGCTCACCAAACTACAAGGTGAGACTTTTTACTTGCCAACTGGAGGAGCCAATGTTTGGTAAAGATGGCACCTGGCTGTATGGCCTGGAACTCTGGAGAGGTGGCCTTATGTTCTGCTTGCAGCAGGCGATTCTGAGGAAGCTGGGACTTGGAAGTAGGAGAGGGCTTGAAGTAACTGAGGTTAATACTGAGTTCTAAAGTGTTGTTGGATATTTCTTCGGTGAGGAAAACGTTCAGCATGGAGCACACAGAACTGTCTTGTCAGAGCTATCTGTGTTACGTTCAAGCTCCGTAGAGGGGGGGAGCTCTTCTTAGTACAGAAGAGTGATTTTTACCTTTTCAGTGCCAAGTTTGGTTTCTCATTATTATTTAGTATTCAAGCCTTGCAGAATTGACTTCATAGGGTGAGTCTTCTTAGCTCTCAGGTTCATATGTGTCTGCAGTTGTTATGTAGCAAATTTTTCCTTTGGGTTTCTGTTACGCATTTCATGTTTCCTTTATTCTGGCAAAAAATCTTACATGCCTCTTTTATGAGCCAGTTGCAAAATGGGAAACGTTTGGTTCTTCAGGCCCTTGTGTTCCCGTGTTGCAGGCTGAGACTGTGAGACCTGGTCTAGAGAGACGCAGTCCCTGGCAGGAGGCAGCACAATCATCCAGGTGAATCTGAGTTCTCCTGGAAGCAAAGTACGGACTGCGAGTGAAGGGTTGAAGCAGTCACTCTTTTAGCCTGTCTGGGGAAAGCAATGTCCTTTGGGATTTTTTTTTGTTTGTTTTCTGGTGTTCATGTCCAATGTCTGTCTGTCTTTATCCGCACAGAAGCTCAACAGTGGGAAAGCCTGACACCAGAAAGCAGAGAGCACCTCATTCATTCATTGTCTACGATGGCAACAGACAGCAGACCTGAGCTACAAGAGAGGGCATTTGTGTTGAAGAAAACAATTGAGAATCTTGACTAAGTTGTAGAACATAAATTTCAAAGTGCCATGTAAAACAAAAACAAAAAAGTGCAGTGGTCTGAAAACCAAGTGGGGAAATGAAGATTACTCTGTAGGATGCATCATTCCTGGCCAAAATAAAAAATGCCTTAAATTCTTTTCCCCATTAATATTATTTTTACTCTTAAGGTGATCGTTAGTTGTTTTATCAGCAAATACCTCTGTCTGCCCTAGAATGTTTGTAAGTGTGCAACATAAAAAACGCAAGGGCAAGATGCTTTTTTTTTTAATCGGCAGAAGAATGTTACTCAGACCCTCTTTGTCCTTCAGAAAAATTGTTGCAAATCCACCAGCACAGAAAGTGAAAAGCATATTTAGTTTTCACATTTTTTGTATGTAGAGATCTGTTACCTGGTGTCTACTCCAGTAGTGCTGGTGTTTGTTATCTGTAGAGAACAAAATGTTTCCCTTGATGAGGCCTGTATTCAATTCCTGTGGCTTCCCAGGGGCAGGGTTTCATCTGACAACCCACCTCTGCTTCTACTTGCTCCTCCCTTGCAGCCTGTTGTCTGTGCATTATGAAAGGCAGAGTACTGTTAACTTAACTCCTTCCTCCTTCTCTGACCTCAGCATGGATTGACCGAGACCTTACCCAGCTGGCAACCTCGGCCTCCCAAACTTTAAATGAGAACTTTTTCCCCCAAAGGATGCACAAGAGAGCACTTTACTGAGCTGTGTGGGACAAAGTTGAGCCTAGTTGGTACCCAGGTGGAACACTGCTCTTCTCAAAATTGTTTTGCATGGACACTCCTTAGCTCCAGGAAATAAAAAATGGAAAACAATCTTTTTTAGGTATGTTTTTGAAGAGCGTTTGAAGTTTGAAATGATACATTTTTTAATAGTGGTAATGTTTTATTCCCTTCCTGTTCGTAAACCTGTTCTTGCTTTGGAAACCTGTAACAATTTAGACTTGTCAATATTTGTAAGAAACTGAATCATCTGTCATTTATCAGAGCCCAAGTCATGCTGGTTTCTAGCAATTTGCACTTAAGATAATATCTGCATTAACATGGGAGTAAAATTGCTATATGGTGATGTGGCCCTGCTGCCTGTCTCCTTTTTTTCCCCCTCCTTCAATGAAAGACAAATCTGACCACTATAGGAACAAACTTCTAATAGTGTGAAGATAGCACTGCTCCATAATCTGACCAGTATGTGTACAGCTTTTTGGGGATAAATGCTCTGCTGACGGTGAAATAAAATCATTAGTGTGGGCAATATCATGTTCATGGCTTTCAGCACCGGAAGGCTTGTTTCTTTTCTTGCAGTCTTGCGGCTCCTTTCAGATATGCTGTTAAGGAGAGGATTGCTCAGATGACACCATGTTTCCTCCATGCCCATTTATTCAGATTCAGGTATGCAGTACCTACTCTCCCCTCAGGTGCCATTCCCCAGTCAGTGTTTCCTGGTACTGTAACAATCTTATTGTCTGACTTGCTCTCCATAGGGAAGAATGTAATTTGTGCACACCTGGTAAGAGGATGCCAGGAAGAGATGGGCAGAGCTGTCCCACTGTGGCTCTTGTGTAGCAGAAACCTCAGCGAGCGCTATTGCATTGTGCACTAGAACTGGTCAGTGGCAACTCCTTGGTGCTGGGAGCTGGTGCTATAATGTTTTGATTTACACCTTGTTGCAGGGAGCTGCTCTTTGTTTACGTGTAGTTTGAACTATTGAGCACAGTGTACATTTTAAAATTTTACTGGGCAAATCATTTTGCGGTATCTTTAAAAACTTGCTTACCGTGACATGTAGTGTCATGAGTGCTCCTTTTTTTTTTCCTTTGTATTAGGTGAATATTACTGGTGATGCTTTGCTGTAGCAGTTCATTGTCTGACTTGGGTTTTTTCATATTGGTGAGTGACAGTAACAGAAAAGCAAGAGCCTCCATGTCTCTGGTAATTTGAGCTTTCACTGTGGACTGGAGTATTCAGAGGCAATGCCTAGTATAGTCAAATGACTGTACATAGAATAACTGTAGTCATTGTCAATAGCAACCTGAATTTCTCTATTGGGGATTTACACTAGAGGGAAGAGCGTATTCTAGGAACTCTATAAAACAGCTGGATTAACAACTCTGGCCAAGAGTGTTAGGAAGGTTAGAGATGGTATGACACTTTCTGAATCACAAAGCAATATGTCTTTTTCGTGATTACAGAGCAGATTCAGAGCTCCTCTCTAAAGCATGTGCCTATACACAAAACCTACCTGTACAAAAGTTAATTAAGTCAGAGGTTTGATTTCTACCCCCCTCGCATTTGTAAACTTGATAGGATTAAAAAAAAAAAAATAGATGTGGCCTTCCTAGAGTTTCTCCTCTAAAAGTGATTGCACTATGTAAAACACACTGTACTTTGCCCAGCACGGGCATTTCTTGTGCTGCTGCGATGCTTTGTATACCTGGAGTGCAGTGCGCAGACTCGACTCTAGCACTCTCGCTCTGACTTACAAGCTGTTGCTTAAATGGATGTATATTGAGAAAAGTTTTCTAACGTTGCAAGATCTCCATCAAATTCACTGCGATCTGTACTGTCCAAATATGTGAATGGTCTGACTGAAAGAAAACCCTCCTGCTTACCAAAAAGGAAAAAACTAAATAAAAGCTGCATGACCTGTTCCTTGGAGTACCTGGTGGTGTTTTTTCTCCTGTGGTGAGTATTTTGTGGTGTTCCTGTGCTCCAGATTCAGAGTGTGCTGCTGATGTTGTGGCCCGGTGCCCTTGCCTCGTGGAGACACATGGTGGCTCTGCAGCCTTGGAGAGCTGTGTGTTTTTGAACCCATAGTTTGGTCTCCTGCAACCAGGCAGGGTTAAGGAACACGTGTCTGTATTACACAGACACATTATTTGCATTTATTATATATACAGTCTTGTATATATTACATATACATGGTAGATGAGGCCACGAGATTGAAAACTTACTTAAATAATATTCAAGAAACTTAGTATTTCCAAATTATTCCAGACATGCACACATTTCCCTCTCAGTGCAACCTCAATTATATGTACTTTTCTAAATGGTATTCTGAAAGGAAGAAAAAGGAGGAAGGGACACAAATAAGTTAAGCAGAGGAGAGCACGCAAACAAACCTTACAGATGCTGGCCACCAAGTGGCTGAAGCATCATCTGGCAAGAAAAATGCTGTCAGACCATACAGCCACCATGCACAGACCATGCAAGGTGCCTGTGCTGTGGTGAGCAGAGATGTGCTCTGCAGTGCTGTGACAAAGCTGGGTTTCTGCCGTTTGGGCACGAGCCCCACAGACATGTCATTCCTGGCCAGTGAAAGCAGCAGGATACATTCAGGTAAGTTCAAAACTGAGAAAGGGTTCAATTCTAAGTAGGCATTGTTCAGTGAAAAACTATGAGGAAGGAAAGCACACACATGACCAGGTTCTGTAGTTATATTTAATAGCAACAGGTTAGCAATTACAAAAATAGCTTGGGAGTTATTTGCTGATGCTGGCTTTGCTCCTTAACAAACAATTACATACCAACAAAAATTGTTAAAAAAGTTTTCTCTGGAATTTGACAACAGGTAAGGAAGATCGCTACTACACTTTGCAACAGGTCTTCTGAATGCTGTAGAACACTGATAGTTGAATCAGATTTCCCTCATGGAAAGACTTTAAGTTTATGAAGCTACTGCTTATATACTTTTATATGTAAATGTCACAGAGGAATGACGAATTACGGCACACTAAAATTGTTAGTTTAGGTACAGCACTAAAATTGTCCACTAAGGACTAAAATTTATTTAAAAGAACAGCCTGTTAGTTTGTTACGCATTTCAAGCAACGGGGAACACTTAAAAACACATAAAAAGGTGCTAGTGCACAGCAAGGACCACTGCTGTACAGTTGTGCAGGTCCTCTTTACTCCTTAATATTTTACGTATTATCTTAGCTTTCTTCTCAGCAGGCTTTTTATTTGTTCTGTTTTGAATCTGACTGTATCTTGCAATAGTGGATACACCATCCACAAACTTGGTCTTGTAGAGGACATTTGCATTGTTGAACATTCCATCCTTCAAGGACACCACAATAAACTAAAACAAACCAGAAACTTAAAATAAATGTCGCTATCCAAACAAAGACTTTAAACAACACCAGAAAAGGCTTTCAAAGAGAAGACCCCTTTTCCTTCATTTGGCTAATACCTCAGTAATAATCTTAAAAAAATATTCTAAAACTAACCAAGGCCCAACAGAGTGTGCTATGCAGGTCAGTGTACACCTACAGGCCACACTTTTTCTGCAGGTAATGACATTTCTGTCCATATCCCAACACCTGGCCTGGGATACAGCCCACAATGCAGGATGCTTGTTCATGGTGGAAGAAAACATGGAAAAAACTGTGCCACTAATTATGAAAGAATGTAGGATCTAGTTAAAAGATACTACTCTAATCATTTTACAGTACTGGTAACAAATGTTCCCTTCCTCTCATAATTTGGAATGCTCAAGTCCTTACACCAAATAAAGATGGGTACTGCCTTTTTTTCATGTACAGCTTACAATGATACAGATTTTTTCCAGTAGTGCCTGACTTACTTCAGTAGGGTCAACCCAAAATATTTTTAACCTCAAGTTGAACAACTCTAGGAAAAAATAATTCAGGATGTTGTCATGCCTGAAACTGAGCATATAACAGATACTCCTCCCTATTACTCTCTTCTAACCAGTGCAGCAACAACATTCAAGTTTCACCATTGCCGTATCATCAGTGTAGCTTTCAGCTGAAACAACTCGGAAATATAACCCCCATCCCTAGAATAAAAGAGATAAACAGCTCAGAGTCCGCAGTGCCAGACTGCCTTTAGAAACAATGGATGCAACTGGGAGCAATCTGGCCTGGTGGAATGTGTCCCTGCCCGTGGCAGGGGATTGAACTAGACAATCTTTAAGGCCCCTTCCAAATCAAACCATTCTATTACCACAGTAATACCAAGATCATACCTGGGAGTGTCTGAAATGAGTTTGAAGCATCTGCCCAATATTTTGGGTGTGAGAGAGATCAAGGGCTGCATCCACTTCATCCAAGATATAAACTGGGGCAGGCCTGAAGAGGAGCATGGCTAGTATCAAGGATAAGGCCACCAGTGATCTAGTATGGAGACAAGAAAGTTATGATTTACTCTCATCTGAAAGGCTTTGGCTTTTGAAAACAAGTGTTGAAGGGCAACGAAGGTGGTAAAGGGTCCAGAGCACAAGTCTGATGAGGAACAGGCACTGTTCAGGCTGGAGAGAAGGCCCAGGAGCGACCTTATTGTTCTCTGCAGATGCAAAAAAGGAGGTGTAGCCAGGTGGGGCTCGGCCTCTTCTCCCAGTTAATGAGACAGGCCAAGTAGAAATGGCCTCAAGTTACGCCAATGTAGGTTTAGATTGGATATTAGGAAAAATTTCTTCATTGAAATGGTTATCAAGCATTTGGAATGGGCTGCCCACAGAAGTGTCTGAATGGAGGGATTTAGAAGACATGTAGATGTGGGGCTTAGTGACATGGTTTAATGGTGGACCTGGCAGTTAAGTTAAAGGTTGGACTTGATGATCTTTTGAGAGTTTTTCCAGCCTAAATAATTATATGATTCGAAAATGCTCCCTCAAAAGCACATTACTGCTATGATTCCGAAGAGATGAAAGTGTAGTTTCCCATTTCAAAATGTGAAGTCTTCTGTCGGAAACAGCAAATGTTACTTCTTCTTATTGAAAGATAACATTAGTTGGGTGATGATATTTAAAATTATGCTGTTGTTCTATTATCAATTCTGAGTTTTGGGATGATGTTTTTCCATGCCTAGTTCTTCAAGTATTCTGACACTGGAGAAGAAAACTGTTGCCATGACACTGCTTTTATACCAGGGAAATACTTGCCTATACAGGTTTTTGTGGTTACAACTCAAGGCGAGGAGCATTTAATTCAACATTATATCAGTACCACCTAGAGTTAAATGTGGTTTCCTCACCATTCAGGTTTTTTTTGCCACTTCAGTGTGACAGCAGTAAAATTGTGTTTGTTATTTTATACTAAGTAAAGCATTGTTCTAAGTCAGAATGTATTAATAGTGCTTCCAATATTGAGTATGTTTGGAAGAAGGCAGAGTCCCTGACTTGACAAGGAAAAGATAAATTTTTTGCTTTTCCAAACTTTAGTTAGACATATCAATTACATACAAAATGTCAATGGAAAACAAATTAATTCACCAACCTTTGTCCTCCGCTGAGTTCTGTTAAGTTTTCCTTCCAGGTGTTTCCTAAGGCAACTCTGAACTCCATACCAACCAAGCCGTTGTGATTTTTAGAGGCTGATAGCATAGCTCTGGCTCCAGGTAGGAGTGTTGAGAAAATAGAACCCAAGTCTTTATTCACCTAGAGGTCAGACCACAAAAGATGTATGAATGTGCTTTGGATCAGGAGCACAGAGTGAAAAACTTAGTGGCAAGCAGCACGACATCTTTCCCAGTTCAACAGAGTGACCTCCCATGTCACATATGGGAGAGTGAGAAAACACTAGCTTTTATTTTTCCTGTACTGAAGAGAGAAGCAACACCAAAGGATACATGACACTTCATACTAAGCATTTTAGAAGGATCAAATGAAAGATGTAATTGGAAGGCTTCTTATGCTATCAGCCAGGAAAACGGTTATGCCCTAACTCAGATTTATTGACTGGCAAATTGTGATTTCTCCGCAATTAATGTACTTCTAAAAGTACAAGCACCGTGCAAGAGACACATGCTGTCATCATCCCCACTCTTTTTCTTCCCAGGTTTACTTAAGCAATGTCCAGGTGTGGGATGGGATGCAACTTTGTAAATGCAGATTAAAATTTCCTAATAATAATAATAAAATGCATATTTCATCTATGTGCAATTTAATCTTGGTTAAAATAAATTTTTCTCAAAGGCCAAAAAGCACAAGTTCTGCTAGTACAGCAGAAAAGCAAATGTCAAGACTTCCATGTAGAACGGGATAATTTTATACTTTTGTTATAATTCATTATATGAGAGACCTGGTAAAAAGGCAGAGTGCCTAGGTAACAGAAACATAAATCAGACATTGCTCTACCCCTCTATTATGTATCCTGACAGTAGCAGGAGCAGTACCCCAGGTCCACAGCCCTGCACTGTAGAGGGCAACATAGAAGCAGAAAATTCTAACTCTGGTAAAATATTTATTTTAAGAAAAAAAATACCAAAAATAAAACCAGGCACTAAAAGGGAATGAGAAAGTAGTTTTGCAGGTTTAACTGGACCTTTACAATTCTCAGAGCATTCATGCCTTATTCTCAAAAGTAGAAAGAAACAGAAGAAATAAAGCGGTTATCTTAAAATATAGGTCAGGGATATTAGTTCTGAAAACAGACTTTTTTCCCAAGGAAATATGCAAAACAGTAATCTAAGATAAAGCTGATCCTCTACTGAAACATGAAGATAAATTTCAAGTGTCATACCTTTTTCCAAGCAATATCTAAAGCTTCTTTTTTTTTCCGGTCAAGCTCTTGAATAACTGCAAGAATTTTTAACTTGTCATTCTCTACAATTCTTTTTTTCTTCATTAAGTCATTGTACTGGTGCAATGAGAAGAAAAGATGGATTTCAATGAATAGTCATTAAGCGCAAGATTAAAAGCCAGTGCATTCAGTCAGCTGCATGAAGGACGTAAATTTTGGGACTATTTGCAAATTAAAGCATCAGAATTTTCAACAATCGGCAAAGCAGAAGGACAACATTGCTCTGAAAGCTGCACTTCCAAGTTAATCGTGTTTCGTTTGCTTTTCCATTGAAGAAAGGATGTTTCTGGAGGCTGATAGGAGGAAACCGTACTAGAAAAATTGAATGATAAAATCAGTGGGCAGTTTTGAGACAATCTTGGAATAGTCTGAAGATACAGATTAATTCAAGACAACTTTGCTACACTGTCAAGCTATCATGCTTGAAGATCAATATTTTTTGGTCTGCAACTTTTAATACAGTATATAGTTCTCAGATACTCTAATGGATGCCACTAAGCTTGCTAATGCTTCCACTTAAGATGAACTGGGGTAGGAAGGAATAAAATAGTATTTCTTACCATCCAAAGTCAAGATTATGAGCAACCTAGAAACCTGGTGTGCCAATGAACAGTTCAAAGGTGTAAGATTAGTACGAAAGAGCCAGCAAAAGGTTTCCTGCCATCTCCTGAAGGTTTAGTTTTATTTTTGGTGTCTTGAGAAACAGCATATGAAAACATAAAGCTACATTATATATATCTGTATATATTGTACATATGACCAGCATGCCCAACCTTTATAGATTAAAGCACAGAATGTTTACCCTCTCCTCTGTGTCAGAAAGCATGTTCATAGCTCTTGTGTTCACATTCCTTCCCAACTTCTCTTTCTGCTCCTGCAATTTCTGCAGCTTCTGACTTGCATCTTTAGGGTTGCTGCTTTTGAAATCATAGGCTGTGTTTGGCTGGCCAAAGAGTGGTTTGTCTGAAGCTATCCACTTGTGCTCTTTCAGCATTTTGGCCACCTGTAAACAAAAAGACATGCTGAGGCTTTTCCCTCACCCTTCTCAAATGAGAACTAAAAATTAAAAACCAAACAAAACCCAAAAAAACCTGCCACCTACACTCTGAAATTACCACATTAATTCTTCTACCCCAATGCAGCACAGGCACATATCTTTAGAATGCTTTGTGCGATTTCCTTGACTGTAGACAAACCAAGAATTTAAGGTTGCTTTCATGTCTATCTTACTTACTTACTTGAAGCACTTTTTCTACATCTGACCTATAACAATGTCACTACATCCTGGAATTACCTTTTTTAATTAGTTATCTAATCTGTCCATACAGTCGGAATGTTCTTACTGCTCACTTTCTCACCGTGATCTACCCTCTGTTACTCTATACACATAAGCTCTTTTACAGTGTACAATTTCCACTTCCCCTTCCTCAGATAAAACTTTTCACATTGAGAGCTGCAAATATGACAGTGCTTAAAGAAAAAAGGCTATATCCTTTGCATGTGGCAAGGGAAATAACCATTCTAGGTCACAAGACATGAAGAAAAGCAGAATCTTGAAATACCTTGGCAGCAGCATCAGCAGCCTCTTGTTGACATTTGGTGATACTGTGTTCTAATTCTTTAACCTTAAGCTGTAATTCATTATTTTGTTCTCTGTATTTTACCATCTCTGCAGATTTGTCTTTAATTGCATTATCATGTAATGCAATTATTTCCTTTTGCTTGGCAAGCTCCTTCTGTGATATCTCCACAGATTCCTGAAAAAGCAAATCAGCAGACATATATTGGCCTCTTTTAAAGCTGGTGTTAAAGTGTTACTAGAACCGACACAGCAAAGAGAAAAAATTCACATATGAAAGTAAAGCAAAAAAATAACTACCGAGGCTGACTGAGTGTGCCAAGCAAGTCTGCAGAGAAAAATACACATTATAATGTGAGGTTCAGAGGATCACACAGAGTAACATCAAAATGGGTAATTAAACACAGTATTCACTTTTACCTCTGTCTTAGCCACTTCAGCCACCAGAGCATCAACTTGTTCCTGGTAGGATTTGATTGCTTCCTCTGCAGCTGCTATCTGTTGTTTACAGGAGGCCTGCTCTTGTTTCAGCTCTTCAAGTTCCAGAACTAAAGCTTTGACTTCCTAGAGAGATATTTTCCAATTTATTCATTATACTTAAATAGAAAGAATTAAGATTCAGTTTGATGAAAAGAATTAAGATTCAATTTGATGTAGGAAATGCTGTAGAAGATTAACAGCACCCATTCTTGAGCAAGGGTGCAATCTCACAAAAACAAAGAAAGAAAAGGACAAAAACCTCAGTCAGTGATGATGTCAGTGACTACACAGTAATATATTAAGTCCCAAAACTGAGAGTATTAAAACCTCAGAAGAATCAAACTTTCTGATTTTTGTGGGCACTTTTAACATTGAGAAAACTGCCAACAGAAGTGAAGTTTTACCTGCTGCATATCTTTTGTTTTTTTGCTTGAAGTATCTACCTTTTTCTTGGCTTTGTCTAGTTTCTGCTCTGCATTTTTTTGTTCTTTCAGACATTCTGCTTCTGCATTTTTAATTTTATTCTCTAATTCCTTGTATTTTTCTTCTGCTTTCTTTTTGCTGTCTTCAGTTTTGTTTAATGTCTCTTCACAATCCGCTGAATCAAGAAGTAGAGTACTGAGATTGAGCACTGTTCTAATCTTTACTTTTACATCCTAAACATCAACTGAAATAAATCTCTGCCTCCAACAGAAGAAAAGTGGTTGAACATTCACTAGTTGGTGAAGTCAGATATTTCAATGATTAATCTAAGACAGTGTGCTGTTTTTACCAGTTATTGGTAGGGGACCAAACAGACATGAAAAGATGACTTTTTTTGGACAGAGGGAAGAATATGTCAAGTCTCAGGATCACGAAGTAATTAATCAGATGGCTACCTAACAAGATATCACCTCATCCCTAGAATACTATGTCTGGATATGTATCACTTCTTTTTTTTTTAGCTGTTTTACTTGTTGCTGCTTTTTGTGCATTTTTGTCTTTCCTTAGCTATATGAAACACTATTTCTTTCCAATGCTTTCTTGTTATGCAAACTATATTACTAACCCTTAAGTACCTACAGAAACAGATGGCTTGAGAAAAGCAAAGATTACTCAAACAGGGAATTAAATTAGTTTTTAAACTTCCCTGCAAAGACATATTTTCCTTTATTATAAACTATATTAAAAACATTTAATGAGAGAATAACCTTTACTACAAGAGAATGACCAACTTTAAGATGATCACCTCTATGCAAGTATACTGTGATTCTGTGTTTGTTACAAGTTCCAAAATATAAAGCTAGTATTTTTAAAGTGAAAAGTACTTATTTTTAAAATAAGGATTCTGTTACTCAAACAGCCTGATATCCATCTCATTCTCAGCAATTAGTTTTCAGTTAAAAGAGTAAGAATTTATTTGTCACCAATGGTTTTCTTCAGGGCAAGCAGTTCTTCCTCTTGTTTGTGGTAAGCACTTTGATGAAGCTTCTTGAGCAACAGTTCTGTTTCCTCAGACTTCATCTCCCATTGCTGCTTCAGTTTCTGGTACCTTTGGAGACAGAAGTGACACACTGCTATGTGGAAGGGTACCCAGCATCTCACTTTCAAAGCTGAAGTAAGTAGATAAATATCTATACTCCATTTCTCATGTGAGATACAGTGATGACAGTAGGGCAAATAAGCTTAAATGATTGAAAATCTGATACAATTGCTTTAATAATGATTGTGAGGTTTGTAGGCATGTAAGTTGTTATTATATACATAGCTCCTGCTATTTAGCCCTGATCCAACATATTAAAACAAATGCATGGAATTTGGCAACAATTTAGAGATCACTTTTTTCCAACTGGCAGCATGACAGATGTTAGGCTGAAAAATTAAAGAAAAGTTATCTAAAAGTAAAAGTTCTTGCTTTCTCTTGACTGTATTTCTGGAAGTCTACTGTAGCTCAAAACAATTTGAAAAAATAAATCCAGCTGGTAGATAGCATGTTATGCAACCCTACCTCCTCATGGAATTTTTGCAGAACTGACTAAACATATTTTTCTATTCCATCTTTTAATATAGTATTCAGTAACTAAGTAAATGAAAATCAAATATACTTCAAATTATTTAATTAAAATGATTACAGTAATATCACTCAGATACTCCTTTTAAACATCTTTTTATTTTCTTGCGAGAAAAATAAGACTGACCACAAATTGGAATTCTGTATAGGTGTTAAAAATATGTTTGGAACACATCCACTCTTCAGTGGACTTCATGAAACTTCAACCAATTTCAATTAAACATCAGTGTGTACCTTTTTTTTTGCCCTGTATGACCCAAAACAAAGGTTTTTTGTATGTGTTATCTAAAAACTGAATTTGCTTTTTGATTGCTGAACTTACTAATTATATTGGGAGGAGAGGGAGGAAGGGAATTTTTTTTCTCCATATTACATTCTCTAAAGGCTTATGGCCTCCCAAAACAACTTGTTACATTAAATTTACTCAGTCACATTAATACAAATTATACACATTGTAAAGTGCAACCCTTACTTTTCAGCAATCATCTTCAAGCTTGCCAACTCCTTCTCTACAGCTGCAAGTTCAGATTCCTTTTTCCTGAGTTCTGTTTCAACATCTTTCATTTCTTGAAGCTTAGTCAATATTGGTGCAGCCTTTGAGAAGGCACCTGTTCAAGGAAAAAATTAAAAAGTCAGGCTAATTGGAATTAGACTAGGGGATTCACCACTGGTAATTGCAAACTCTAAACATTAGTAATGATGCAGGCTGACGATTTATTTTAGTTGAGAAACAGATAAGGCAGCTAGGCTAAAGTTAGATTTCTCTGAGGAGAAAGATTACCGCCTCTGTTACAGAACTTAGTTCTGCAGGCTTTGAAAACTACACGTGTCTTGTGCAAACAGTTAACTTTTCATAATTTATGAAATTATCACAAACCAATGATGAACTACTTCAAAAAGTGCTTGAATTCCAAGCACTTCTGCTTCCAAGAGGATTATACAGTCTAATAAGATTTAAGTATTTAAAATCTAAATTACTTCATGTGAAGTTTGTCATTAATTTTTTCTTAAACTAATTAATATTATTTCAGCTCAAGACAACTTCAGCTCAAACAGATTATTCGCAGTATGTGTCTAAACAAAAAGGTTACTGTTCATTTTTATAAAAAATAGGCAAGAGCAGTAAACATATTAACAGACACACAATAATACTGTTTGTATTATATGAATAGAACCAGCAATTACCTCCATGCAGAGTTCCTTGGGGATCAAACAGATCTCCATCAAGAGTAACACTTCTCGTCATTATCCTTTTGTCAAAAGTCACTTTCTTAGCATTATCCATGTTATTAGAGACCAGTGTTGTTCCAAAGACATATTCCATTGCATTCTGCAGTTCATATTCATATACAATCAGAGAAATGGCTAGATGCAAGTTACCAGGGCCAGCCTAGAAATCAAATTAAATGCAATTAATACACCTTAAGTTATAAGTAGTTTCAAATTTGATTTCTGCCTTTTGTTGATAAAAACTCTTTCTAAAAGTATCATTACATTTTAAAACTAATTCAGTTACAAGTGGAATAATTATTACCCATTTAAACCTCACATAATTGAAAGGATACAAAGGAAAACAAAATCAATATATCCTCAAACCCTGTAGAAATTTGTATTATAATAACTATTAAGAATACCAATTTTTTAGTACAGAAATAAAATTAAAATAGGACAGAAGCAATGTAGTGTAAAGAGTGTATTTATTTACATACCAAGCTTTGGGCCAACTTGACTATGTCTTCTTGAACACACCTGGCTGAAATTTTGCTTAATGGAATGATGGTGTATCGGTGCTTTAGTTCACCCTTTTCTAAAAGAATTTTGCCAGTAACCTCAAATGAAAAATAGTTACAAAACATACCTGAGTACACAAGTGAGTTCGTAAAGTGAGACAATAGGGCATTGGAAGAAGAACACACTGTTGCCACCAACTATGCACAACTTTCTTGACCCAATTAAAACAGGTACATGGGTCCAAACCCCTCTCAAGCATTCAGTAACAAAGCACATGCTTGCCAACCCCGAATCATACAACCACATCTCAAAATTCAGAGCTCTGTACTAAAGCAATAAACTTACTTCTGTGTCCACAACAATGTTATAGAGTTTCCCTCCAGCCACAGCTTCCAGGGCTTTGGCATTGGTTAGATCTTTCACAGTGAAAAGAGACATAACAGGTCCTTTCACATAGCTTGGATTCCAATTTTTTTCTGGATGTCTTAAAATAAATATAAATTATGACTTTGAATAATGTTTATTTTTCTCTCACACATCGTCACAAAATTTATATTTAAAACCTATGATGCTTATTGTTATCATATAAGCAATTCCAAATTCTATCAGAAAAAGGACCCCACGCAAAAAGTGGTTAAATTAAATACTTCACAGCAAGAGACTTGACAATAAAGAGTCAGTTACACAGTCATTAAAAGAATGTAATTCCTGATTTATTCACAGAATTGTCAATTGATTTTTTCCAATGGATTCTGTTATTACCACAACTATAGGAGTATGTTCAGCCTATTACACAAAAAATTAAACCTAGGGATACAGATATTTGACTGGAGTTGACCTCCAAAGAGCAAGTCTACTTGTGTCCACAGGCAGGAAACAATGATTACATATTTTCCAGTTTAGACCTTTGGATTCTTTGGCTTTAGCTACTGAAGTTACAACTTGAAAACACCATCAGACAAAACTTTTAAATTCTAGTGAATTTGATAAGATTATAGCATGCCCTGACTTTCCCCCCTCACCCTCCCCCTCACTTTGCAGCATGGGTAAGACAGTCATTATATACTGGCACTAATAGGAAAGCAAGAGCTAAGACATTGGTGGAATTATCTGGTAAAAGTCCCTCAAAAGCCCTTTCAAGCATCTTTCAGGATCATGCTGAGATCTTACTTGTATGTGAACTGTAGATGAGGAAACTTTGCCATTAAACTTTCACTCAGTTCTCTCAGCCAGCTGATATCGGAGACCAATGCCTTCTTTTTTGCTAGGAGGGCTTCTCCTTTCTCTTCTTCAGAGTTGAACACAAGCAGTAGACATACATCCAGAGCAGAGAAATCTATTAGCTCAAAAATTGGTATCCGACACTGTTTATCTACATATATGCAGAGAAGACTTTCTAAAATTCTTTGTAAGTTTTCAGACTAAAGAAGTTAATACCATCATGACACCAAACATGCAAAGAAAAAGTTTAAAGTGCAATGCTCTTCTCTAAAGGTTTATCTGGAATATCAGCTAACAGTTTTGAGCAGTGCCTGAAATAAATGTTATCTGGCATGAGAAACAAACTCTAAGTGTTTCAGGTACAGAAAACCAGGAAACAATAGGGATGTTGGTCCCTTCTTCCATCTAAATTTTAGCTGGAATTTCATTGTGCCATCAAACTTCCAAACATTCAGCCCAAAGTTGATAAAATCAGATTATTTTAAGCTGGTTTCAGTAGAAGTTTAAAAGTTTGCAGAGCTTAGATCAGAGAAATTTCTTTATACATGAAAGCAGTGTACTTGATTTTTTATTTCCCTCCTGCATTGGGGCTGGGCGAGAAGGAGTTAAGACCCCCCACAGCAGCCCTCATCATGCTGTTCATGTTTCTACTAAAAAGGCATAGATGTAACAGTTTGGGCTATTGCTAAAGCATGCTGGCACAGCACCAAGGCTGTCCCTCCAGGCCCTCTTCCAAAAGCCAGTAGGCTCTGGGTGGGCGTTAGGTTGGGTGAGGACATAGACAGGATATGGGGTCCAAGGGATATTCCATACTATTATGAATGTGTGCTCATCAGTAACAGCTAACAGAAAGGACGAGGGAAGGGAGTATCCATTATTAATGCCTTTGTCTTCCAAAACAGCATACTGAGGTTCTACTTCACAGGAAGTAGCTGAACATTGCCTCCTAATTCCTCATGGGAAGCAGAGCATTTTTTTTGTTTTCCTTTGTTTCTGCATCCTCCAGCTGGCTCCAAGACAGAGCTGGCACTGGCCAAGGCCAAGATCATCACTGATGGTGGTGAAGCCTCTGGGATAACATATTATAGAAGGGGAAAACAAGCCAAACCTATCTGCATTGGCTGGAAAGAGGAGTGCTAATATATAAGAGGAGCAGCCCTGCAGACACCAAAGCCACTGAAGGACAGGGAGGAGGTGCTCCAAGCACTGGAGCTGAGATTCCCTTGCAGCCTGTGGTGCAGACGATGCTGAGGTAGCCGTGCCCTGCAATGACCATGGAAATCCACAGTGCAGCAGACATCCACCTGCAGCCTGTGGAAGCCAAGACTGGAGCAGGTCCTGTCAGAACCTGCAGACCCACGGACAGAAGAGCCCATGCTGGAGCAGGTTTGCTGGCAGGATGTGACTCCCCAGGGGACCCACACTGGAGTAGCCTGCTCCTGAGGGACTGCACCCCATGAGAGGGACCCATGCTGGAGCAATTTGCAAAGAATTGCAGGCGATGAGAAGGATTCACACTGGAGAAGTTCAGGGAGAACTGAATCCCTTGGGAGGAACCCAATGCTGCAGTAGGGGAAGGGTTGAGTCCTGCCCCTGAGGAGGAAGGAGTGGCAGTGATAACATGTGAGGAAGAGACTGCAGCCCCCATTCCCTGTCCCCCTGCACCACTCATGGAGAGGAGGTACAAAAGATCAGGAACGAAATAGAGCCTGGGAAATCAAGTTAAATTGATTTCCCCAAGTCAAGTCTATTTTGCCTGTGACAGTAATTGCCAAGTGATCTCTCCCTTTCCTTATCTCAACCCACGAGCTTTTGCCATGTATCATCTCCTCTGTCTAGTTGAGAAGGGGTGTGAAAGAACAGCTTTGGTGAACACCTGGCATCCAGTCAGGGTCAACTCATGACACTTCTATACTCCTTTACAGATTGCCCCAAAATTATGTATTAGAAGTCTGTACAGACCTGAATAGTTCAGCTCCTTCATTTGGTTCTCTAGGGTTATTTTCATTTTTTCAACAGCTTCAAATGCTTTTCGGTCTTTCTTGTAGCCTTCATCTGCTTTTTTAACTTCAGCTTCTTTTACCTTTAGTTCTTTTTTTGCATAATTCAACTTCATTTGAGCCTATACGGAGTAAGCAAATATGGAACCACATCTTCAAAGATAATCTTGCAGGTGCAAATTTAAAATGCACTATCAAGCTGCCCATGTAATTTATAAAATTTTTCACAGGTTGCAGATATGAAAAAAGCTTCCTTGGCTTTTGAAAATAATGGCACAGGTTATTTGGAAACAAAACCACAGATCTTGTATTTAACTATGGTAACATATTAGAACATGAATAGAGTCTGAGAAGAAACAAAGTAAAATAAGGTGGGATACAGCTGTACAGAATTTCTCTTAAAGTGAGACAAGGAAAGTGAATTTTGGAAATTTAAACTCCACTATCAGAACTCCCCCAGCAGAGGTTTTCTATCTTAAGACAAAACAAGCATTGTCTCTTTCGGTCGTGTGATGAGCATACAATTTAACTAAGAAGAAAACAGTTTCTTCTGAACTTGCCATTTCACAATCTCAGGCATCTTTATCTTGATTCCATTAAGCTTAACTTTAGAAATCTCTGTGTTTGTGTATCATGAACAACAGTTCTAATTTTTTTCCTATTCAATACTATTGATCATTAGAGTACAGTGAATCCTACTTTATATCTCAAATGCCAGTTTCTAATACTTCCTCACAGCAATGCTACAGCATTTTCCTGTGCAAGGATATTTTGTTTATATTTTATCAAAATGTTAGTTTAATGCATATGTCAAAATGTAAAATATCTTGTGTAGATATTCTGCACCTCTTTCACTGATCTTTCAAGCATGTGTCAATTGGTTTTCAGACAATTTTCAAAAGCATGAAGGCAGGTCTGAGACAGACAGGTTTTTTTCTTACCTGTTTAGCCTCTGTAACTGCTTTGCAAATTTCATCTTTGCAGATCATCATCTGTCCTGAAAGAGTAGCTTCTTCACCATCCTTATTGCTGGACATGCCAGCAGACACAGCATTAAAATGCTCTTGTGCTGCAGCTAAAGCGTGTGCATCTTTTTCACTTTCTTCCAGTAAAACATTTAGTTCTTTCTCCAGATTTTTTACTTCTTTCTCCTTTGACACTAATGCTTTAGAATCCTTCAGCAAAAAAAAAAAAACAAACAAAAATTTAAAAAACTAAGAGAGAACCTATTACCTTGAAATCCACGTTGTTTAGGTGAGGAGCAACAAGTAGTTTCATCAACTGCATTTCTACGTCCCTTTGTCAGATTCTGTGATCTTGCAATATGTCTTTGCATGTTTTCAAATGTGTTACTCGCCCCATGAGTGTACTGAGTATCTACAGACAGATGAAATACAAGTGGTAACAACTGCACAAGAACTAGGAGAATTATTTCACTCTTCCCAATATCTATTAAGTGATCCTCCTGCATAAAAAACATCAACTGTCAAAAATATGCAAGGCAGAGATTTCTCATTTAATTTTAAGAGTAACATATGTCCAGAGAGCATAATCATTTTAAGATACAGGAACCTCTGCTGAGCTTAAGAGAAGATTTGGAACCACAAGGAGTTGCACTTTATTTGTATTTGCATAATGTGTTTTTCTAATCAGAACCTACTACTTATACTGTACAAATCAAACAATGCCCTTAACATTTGTCTCTGCTTTTCTGATGTAATTCTTGCCAATCACAGGATTCTTCATATCGTAACAGGAAAGAAAAACCAGCTGTTCCCACAATCTGAATTAATTAATATGTAAAGAAAATGATATGCAAATATCTTACCTTCTGCATACGTGTTACCAATTCATTGTACTTAGCCTCTTCACCTTTTAAGTTTTTCTTCTTGAGATCAAGAGCGCTTCGTGCTTTTGTATTAACTCTTTGATTTTCTG
Source organism: Eopsaltria australis (assembly GCA_034509425.1). NCBI lineage: Eukaryota > Metazoa > Chordata > Aves > Passeriformes > Petroicidae > Eopsaltria > Eopsaltria australis. The sequence goes on from JAVTVJ010000384.1 coordinate 183,261, forward strand.
AAAGTGCAGCTTCCAGTGCACGGAGTCTACCACCAACTTCCTACAATCAGTAATAAAGGAAATTTAATTTAACCTCTGAAATCAACACAGTCTTTGTAATATTTCGTCTTCTGTTCAGAGCTTTATGTAGAAGGAAATCTGACCAAGCAGGCAGCAGTCTCCAATACAAACAGGTACATCTCTTCCCTCTGAAATCCCACCCAACTTGAAGCTACTAGACCCACATCATTCCGTAAGATGGGACACTGCCCCTGTACAGAAGGTAGATTTAGACATCCAAAGACTCTAAGGGCCATCCTGTATCTCATTAAATTTATTGTCCCCAAAATTTAAGTCAATACTTATTATTGTCAAACAAAAGCTTGCTTACTTTTCTTTTGAGACATGAACAAAAGGGGAGAAAAAAGTCTCTGACAAAACTTACCATTGAATGGACAGAGTGGAAACATGAGGGCAAACAGTTTTTATGTTTCAATTATTTTGCATTTGTATTTCAGACTGAAAAAACCCTTTAAATGGATGTCTTCTGGACAAAACCGACAATGAACCAAGAACGAACAATGCATAATCCAAGCAACATACCATAAGAATGTTGGAGAATAACTATCTCTGGCTGCACAGACATAAAGTATAAGTGAGTAATCTAAGCTCTTTAGATGAGAATTAGGCTTTTGCTCAAGGTTATTTTCATAAGACAGCTGTAAGAAAGAGAGACATGAAGGCCGAAAACAAACTACAAGTGTCTAAAGATTAACTTGACAGAAGAAACTGTTATTGTAAATTTTTGATACTAACATAGTGCTTTAGAGAAAAGTCTCGTGTGAAACTTTTGTATAAGAACAAACTTTGTGTGAAAACTTATTACGTAGTTTTATTTTGAGCACGCGGAAAAGTATAAATATGCTCACTGTCTAACAATAAACAAACTTAATTTATCACTCACATTGAGTAGGCGTCTTACTCCTCCCACCCCCCAACACACGAAGATAAAAATTCAAGGGAATAGTATCTGTAAAAATAATTCCAGTGTCTTAAAATTCTTTGTACTCAGGTATTCAGACGAGCATATCTGTTTTCATTTACCTTATCCTTTTCCTTTTCCATCTCCACTATGTCTTCATTAAGTTGTTTTGCCTTCTGTTCAATTTCAGCCATTGATTGCCGAAGCTTCTCTACATTAGACTGCATTTCCTTTAACACATCAACGGAGGATACCTCTGTTTCTTCAGCCAGAACAAACTGGTAAGCTATACAAAAGCGGCTTAAATGTTCTATTTCTCGTACTACTTTCTGGTATTCTAGATAGGATGCTCGCTCCTGAACAGACAGAAGGGAAAAAAAAAAAACTCTAAAATTTGATGGAAAAATGATGTTACATAAGACTACTATAGAAATCTTTTAAGCACCTCTAAACACCAGTATTTTTAAGAGGAAGGATTCTTCATATTATTCTTAGCTAAAACAATATTCATATAACTGATTGCATACCAGAAATACCGTTTGACTTAGTTTTTTTAAGAACTAAGACATTTTTAACCTATTTTTATCTAATTTTCTTGTTTTCTTCCTTCTCCCTACATCTCTCTCTAGGATTTCTGGAAAGTCCAAAATGTCACATTTTCTGTGTCTGGAAGTATGACAAAATTCTGTTATAAAAGACTCTACAGAGCTTGAAAACATACTGGTTCAGGAGAATTTAAAGTATTTTTTTAGTACTTGAAGGGCCTACCTTAGCACCCTTCTAATTTGTCCATACCTCTTTCAGTTTGTGTAAAGTGGGATTGATCTCCTCATTTAAGACCTGAAACACATAACAAAACGTTTATACTCTGGTTTTTCTGAACTCTAAACTTTAAACATGTCTAGACATGAATATCTAGTTCCAGGTGCAGAAATGAAATATTCCACAAGTCAAAGTCAACATTAAACTAGTTGTTCAGTTACCTTTAACAAATATAAATGAAAGTATACTTTACAACATGTAGTACCGTTTGAATGCTTTTCAGTTTGGATTCCTTCTTCTCTATGGTTTTCTGGACAGATATTTTCTTGCACTCATACATCCTAGTGCCAGCTGCTTCTTCAATCATAGCTAAAATCTAAAACAAAGCAATGCAAAAAACTTTGATGTTTCTTCTTAGGCTATATTGGTTCGACTAAGCTGACCATCTCATCTCCCTCCAACTCCTTTATTTTTGTTGTTCCCCTCCCAACATATATATTCTTATCATTCAAATCAGTTCAGTAACACTTCAGACAAAAAACTCCCACAACTTTCCTACCTCTGGTGGCTTCATATTTAGAACTTTGGTAATTTGTCCCTGGTGACAGAAAGATAAAAGAAAAACAGTGATTGTGTACAATGCAATAGTAAAAAGAAAAACCAAAACCCCAAACCCCCATTCACTTCTATACATTGTATTATAAGTTCAAGCACATTTGGGGTTTTTCTTGCTACAATAATCAGTTTATGCTATTGTTTTGCTGCTCAAAGTTCAAATAAGTCACTCTTTCAGGAAACATGCTTGAAATGGCCCTTGCATTGTATCTTAGGCTTATCCTCCACAGTCCCGATTACATATCAAAGGAACAATGCAAATATTTTTTCTAGAGTCTTACTAGTTTGCTGATGTTGAATAAGCTCCTAATCATAAACCAGCTTTCTTGGTGATGTAGCTCATATACAATAGGGAGAAACAGAGTATATACAAAACTGTCCCCACCTTTGCCATTCACTTGGGACAGTTACATTTGAAACAATAAATCCTGCTTTATTATTCCTTGCAAATATTTCAGGGATTTGCCTAGTCCCTGATAGACTTCTCAATTAATGAGCTTTCTTTTGATAATTGTGACTTAAAAAGGTACACATCTCACCTTCATTCAAAATACTGTCTAACACGGAACAAAAATAATAGGAAATTAAATCCGACATTTTAGCATAATTATAAAAGCAATACCTATCTGTTAAGGAGAAAAAAAAATAGAAAATAAGAACATATTTCAGAAAAGTTTGCTAACATGAGGGCCACATGAGGCCTTGTGCTACAAGATGTGTTCCAGGATCAAATTATGCTGTACTGGAAATCTTAACTACTTAAAAGGCTTCATTTTTAGTTGATAAGATGTCACTCTAATTAGGAAATTAAGTGTTTTCCCACTATCTCCCCTGTCTTAAATTCAGTGCAAGTCCTGTTCTTTCTGGATTTTACAAAGATGCACACAATACCTGCATAATGAGGAAGTGAGGATTATTGACATTGAGTCCAACAGAACAGAAGAGATCCTGCACGCGGTTGTTGGCAGCATTCACACCATTGATAAGATACTTACTTCTACCTCCAACGACAACCTGGAGAGCAAAGACAAAAAAACTGCTTGGTGCTGTGAGAATATAAACTGTAATAAAGAACAAAAAACCTGAACAGATCACACGTATTGTATCTTTGCCCACACATGTATGTGCATACTGTGCAGATCATCAAAACAGAACTTGTTTGACATTTAAAATATTTAACTAATATATAAGAAAGATTAGTCATTGAGGACAATACTGTCAAGAAACTTTCCAAAAATTCTACTTTAAAAAACCAAACAGTCAAAAAAAAAAATCAGAAAACAAAACTCCAACATCTTTATCAGAAAAATAAAGGTTCCTTTGTTCTTGGAGACCAAATTTAACACACGTATCAGATACTAAGAGGAAGATATGAAAGCAAGGAAAGCCACAAGATAGACAATTTTAATTTGCTTTATGAACATTTCTAGCTAGATCACTGGATCTACTCCTACAGTTTGTGTAACTGACTACACTGTAGAGGCAATGAAGAAGCTTTGCCTCTACTACAGAAACTCAGGAACTTTAAAAATTACTCTTTTTTTCCTTGACCACTCTGTTGAATATGGTATGATGCCTGAAGGATTTTTTCTGCTTTTCTCCTGAATATTTCTTACACTGTTCCCTACATTCACAAGTATTAGCATGCATACTTGTGATGCTTTAGGTGATAGTTTAGCCTGGTTTCATGGTGTTTAGGAGGCCGGCAGATTAACACCCCTGAAACCACGTAGAGTTGGAAGACCAAACACCCTGTTTTCATGAGCCCTCAAGGTCTCCTAGTAGGACAGATTTTGTAAACTAGAAGTTAGCCCACCCAGGCCCCTTATTGGGCCCTCCTGGTAGATATGCTAATGTGTAGAGTCTTTAATTGTACACTCGACTGGGGGGATGGGGCTTTTGCGGCGTGTTCTACCTGGACGGCAGAAGCCATTGAACTGGATCCTATTAAAATACCGAGGTAAACAACCCCCAACCCTCTGACCGTGTCTGAGGCTTTATTTCCTAAGACCAGAAAAAGGCATCAGGTAAAAATATATATAGGTTATTAAAAAATACAGATAATAAAGACTCACCTGCCTAGTCACAGTGATCTCATCATTAGATTCAAATCCCAGTGGACTTTGACTCTTGTCTGAATTATCAAAGCTAATAGAAACGGTTGCCTTTGTAATTCCAGCTTGTCCACTCTTGTAAACTAGGTCTTGCAAGTGGGAAGCTCGCACCTAAGTCCAGGGAACAGATAAATACCTTTTTGAAAGTAATTAACTTCACATTATCATTGTACTGCAGCAGGTTTTGGAGAAATGAATGAAAAAAATGAAGACCTAGCTGCATATTTATGAGTTCATGTGAACTGACACATGGGAGCTGCAAGGTGCTATCACGGTAAAACCATAACCAGTGTGTGCCAGCCAAGTTTTACTTATCCAGCCAATTGTTTCTACATGAGGCTCCTGACAAACACTGAATACATGTGCAAAAAAAGCCAGCCACCAGTAAATTTATTAAAAAAGCATTTATTTTTCACAGTGCAGTTCACAGGGAAATGATTCAGAAAGTGTTCCTTGGAGGTCTGCTGGCTTTGTCTACAACTGGGGGAAGGTAGGGATGGGAAAGAAAGGAAATTACAAAATCCCCTTCAAACAAAGATTAAAACTGATGTCAGAATGATGCCGTTTGGTTTTTGCCTTTTTTCTTTTATGTGTTCCCTGTACTCTTTGCACATATATTTGTAGCTCTGTAGCCTATTGTGTTAGTAGTTAGTTTTCCCAGTACTTTTCCATGGCCTTTTCCTAGGCAGAAAGAAAAAACAAATTCCAGAGCTCCAAGCCCCGGGGGGTACAAGGATCTGTCCCATCTTGGTTTTTCCTGGGAACCAAGGCAGAACAACTCTTTGAGGTACATTTTCATAAACAAAGTACAACCAGTGCTGAGAGGGGGGCTCCAAAGAAGGGGGTAGACTTGGAGGGGAACTGAATCACCACTTGTCCTCCTAATTGGTGCTTTTTATCAATTATGCTAATTTCCTAAAACCTATAAATATGTACTCACCCCTAGAGGGGGGGTTTTGGTTCTTTCCATAACTGCTCCTGAAGGCCTTCACAAATTAAGATCCCCTTTTATACTACCTCCTTGCTAAAACGATCTCGAGTTTCTTTTCCAGGTTGGGGGAAAAGGCAACAAGAGTACACAGTTTTTTATGAGAATAAAGCAGATATATTATCTCTTAAATAGCAGGCATTTAATGAAAACCACTTCAAAACTTTTTTCTGATGAACCACATAGCCAGATTTTAAGATCTAATCGAGAACTGAAAATATTTATTACAAATGAGTAAATTAGTGCCTGCAGATGTAAAAGACCTTCGGCTTGAATTGTTACCTTTTTAGTCTATTGTTTCAAGCCACACTTTGTGTAACTGTGGTATATGGATGAAGCTGTAACTCAACCTTAATGTAAGATTGCACAACAATGACAGAGACCCAGATTTATGTAATGAAAAATCCAAATAATGAAAATATTTGTTTCAAAGAAGCAGGTCTTCCGTGAGAGGCTACTCACATGAAATGCTGCTGACAGAAGAAAGACCTTTCTTAAATGTCCCATCTCTTTACCTGTGTCAGATTGTTGATTCCCAGCACAAAACAGATGGAGTCCAAGACATTGGATTTGCCACTACCATTCAAGCCGGTAATGGCATTGAATAATGGGTCAAAGTCACGAATTTCCGTCCTCTGAGCATAGGATTTAAAACCTTCAAGAACAATTGACTTGATGTACATCTTCTCAATGTTCCTAAGGGTATTCCTCTGAGAAGAACTAAGAAAGGTATCTGGATTACAATCCTATATCTTTTAGCGTAAAGAAAAAAGGATAAGCAACTGAATCATACTGCCAAACAAACAACTAGACCTGTGAGAAAATGGAAAGAACGCATGCCTTTTACAACAAAACTATCATGCATTTATAAATAGAAAGAGCCAAGCAGACCACAGATCCAGGCAGCATCCCAACATTTCTAAGCGACCTGCCTTTACACAAAGTTTATCACGACACGGGTATAGACTCGCAGCAAAACCACGGTTTGTCGCAAAGCTGGCCGCCTGCGAAGGGGAAGGAAAGACCGGGGTGTTTCAGAACACGGCAGAGCCTCCCTTTTCCGCTTGCAGAATTGCTGTACTTGCTCAGCCACACCGCCCGCGAGGGGCAAATCCCAGGGAAGCGGCAGCCTCGGCTCTGAGGCACCGCGAACAAGGGCCCACCAGAGCCTCAGCGCCGACCCTGCCGCCTTCATCGCGCTGCTCCCGCGGCCCCGACAGTGACCCTGCCCCAACGAGCCCTCCCTGCCGGCTCTGACGCCAAATCGGCTGCGGGCAGCCCCGCTTCTCTCCCCGATGCCTCACTCGCTCACCCCCGTCCTGTGCCGCTTCTCTCCCCGATGCCGGTGCCTCACTCGCTCACCCTCGTCCTGTGCCGCTTCTCTCCCCGATGCCGGTGCCTCACTCGCTCACCCCCGTCCTGTGCCGCTTCTCTCCCCGATGCCGGTGCCTCACTCGCTCACCCCCGTCCGGCGCCGCTTCCCTCCCCCGTGCCGGTGCCGGTGCCTCACTCACACACTCCCGTCCAGGATCGATGGCAACCGCCAAAATCGAATTTTGGCGCCGAGCACCTCAGCCGTTAGGGGTGGTGCCTGATGGCGGCTCCCCCGCGCCGTCAGCCCGGCCCGCCCTCCGAGGCCGGAGAGGGGCGGTGCAAAGCCGCGCTTGGCTCCTCCTGGATCGGAACGAGCGGAGGGGGAACGCGGCCTGGAGGAACGGCAGGCAGCCCAGGGCAGGCAGGCACGGCGGGCATGGCTGGGAGAGGCCTCCTCCTGCTGTGACGGGGGGGGACCCGGTAGAAAATGGCGGGAGGCGGCCCCGTGAGGGAGGGCGGCCGGGGCCTCTGGTCCCCGCGGGAGGTGGGGGTGGGCGGGAAGGCACTTAGGCGTTCGCGGGGCTGAGGAGCTTGAGCATTAATTCCAGGCTGCGGCGGGAAATGTCTTTGTACCGCCCTGAAATTATATTAAAATGAAGGAAGTGCGGTTCCGTACTTTCTACATGTATTCCTGCTATGCCACCCCCACCCCACCTCTCCACCCCCCCACCAGAAAAGAAAAGAGCAAATAAGCGCCATCTATTCAAATATTCAAATCAAAGCCTATTCAAATCTATTGGTGTGATTCTGCTTCCACTCAAGCAGAATAAGGAGAACTTGTTCAAAACGTGTGAGTGCATGTTTCTGGAAGAACACTAGCTGTCTGTTTATTGCTGCACTGGTCAAAGCAGGAAAGCAAAGTCGGCTAGATGCATTTATTCATTCCTGAGCCTGCTTTAGTCGTGCTGTGTAAGTAGACCAAGATTTTGCAGGCGGGCTCCAGTCTTGCAGTGTCAGCTGGACAGTGTTACTGCTGAGGTCCGCTGTAAAACTTGGTGTCCTGACCTACTGAGTTCGATGTTATTTTAGTAATTTGAAATAATTCAGACTACAGGTCTATATTACATTAAAGAAAAAATGTAGTGTATTTGCTTGCTTCAGGAATTACATTGGATGCAGCTGTTTAAGGCATTAGTGTGACAGCACTGCTGCTGGAAGTACTGCAGCTAGAAGCACTTGATGGTCCCTTATCTGCTGTTCACTTGCTTACATCTGGACAGGATACTGGGAAAAAATATTTTGAAATAATATTGATATTGCGTTACTATACAGCCTACTCTTTATCTGGCAAACTGAAAATGTTCCCAGATTATTTCTGAGTCTGCTTTCTGTGGCAAACAGTGCCTGAGTGTTCCTTGCCTGCAGGAGGATTCCTGGTTTGTTCCTGTTAGAGGTGGCTGGACACTGAAGGTGGCACCTGGCTGTTCTTCAAATGGCCAAAGTCATTGTCAATGTGTGGTTGATGGAGCTGGCAGCTGGGTAGCTAGTATTGTGCCTGCTCCAGCTGCTCCTTTCCCATCCAGACTAACCACAGCCTGAAATAAGGAAATGGAAATAAAGCTGAACCAATTCTGATGTGAGAGGCTTTGTTCCCTATTTACATATGACATAGGAAAGAGAAATAATTTCTTAAATATTAAGAAATAAGTTTGTAAGTAGATCTGTAATAGGTTTGACCTCATAAGGCTTAAATATAAGTTCTTCATTTTAAGAAATATAAAATCCCGTTGTAGCTACCTAACATGCCGTTAGCACATTGGAATGAATATAACACATGGTTTGAGGAAGGAAAATATATTTTTAGCAGCTAGCTATCTAGGTTTCATTGTTGTTATGATAACTTCATAGTGAACTTCAGGGAAGTAAAATTCCCCCTCTTCAAGGAGCTAGTCAGTAGAACCCTCTAGGAAACTGCCCTTTTGGACAAAGGGTGGAACAGTGCTGACATATTTTTAAGAACACCTTGCATAGAGCACAAGAGCTAGTGATCCCCGGTCACAAGAAATTGGGTAAGGAAGGCAAGAAACCAGCATGGATGAGTAGGGAACTGCTGGTCAAACTGCAAGGCAAGAGGGAAATGCAGAGATGGTGGAAGCAGGGCCAGGCATCTGGGAAGAGTATAGGGAGTCTAATTGTGCAGGGATGGGCTGATGATGGCCAGGGGACATCTGGAGCTGTACTTGGCATGGAGTGCAAGGAATAACAGGAAGGGTTTCTACAGGTATGTTGCCCAAACAGGAGAGGTCAGAGGAAGTGTACACTCACATACCACCGTGGGAAATGCAAGGCTGGCAATGGACAAGAAGGCTGAGGGACTCGGCAACTTTTTTGCCTCAGTCTTCAATGGCAAACCACCACTCTTTCCACATACCTCGAGTGGATGGACAGCAGGGTGGGGACTGGAGTAGCAGTGTTTCCCACTGTAAGTGAAGGTCCAGTGGCAGGGTTGCATCTGTGAAAAGTGCCATCCTAGGGGTCCCGGTGTCATGACAAAGAAGCCATCCTGCAGTGACATATGGCACCTGACAGATTTGCCTTTTGCCTCTGATCAATGCTGGTCATGGGTGTGAGCTCTGACTGAGATACTTCCTATGATCTGTAAATGTGGGTGTTCATCTAGGTCTACCTCAGAGACAAATTGGTGAGTTCAACTAGACCCTAAATTGGAGGATTGTCCACCTCAGGACAAAGTCCTGTTGGCAGCCCATTACTAGCCATTATTTTTTATATCCTCGTAAAAGACCTAGACAGTCATGACCTGGAAGGGCAGAATCTTTCCCCACTACCCTGAACTTGGATCCAGCTGCATCAGAGTTCTTGGTCCCCTAGTAGAAGAAAGTCACTGATACACATGAACAAATGTCACTAAGAGGATGAAGGAAAACTAAGAGAGAAATGGCTGTGTTCATTATCCAGAAACAAAAGCTATTGCAAGATCTGCTGTCCTCTTTAGCTGCTTAGCAAGACAGTATCAAGAGAATGGAACCCAGCTCATCTGAGGGGAATGCACAGTAAGAGATGATAAATGTTGTTTGCTGAATAGTGTTTTCTAATGGCCCATGGAGAGTTCTGAGATTTCTACCTGCCAAATCATGGCAAGGTCAGATTTTAGAACAGGTTGCCTGTAGAGATTGTGAAATCTTTATCTTTCAAATGGAATACAACTTCACATGTCTGTGTGCAATTTGATCTGTACTTCCACTCTTAAAATTTGTTTCCTTAGACTCTTGTTGACATCCCTCTTCTTTTTTCCTCATATCCCTTTAATTTTTCATTTATCCGTCTCTGTCGCCTTAATATTATAAGGTAGCAGATAACAGATACTTGATAGCAGATCAGAGGTCTATGTATGCGAAGCATGCTGGAGCAGCGAGTTTCCATCTTGAGGAAGAAGCTAACCATGCTTAACATGTGCATGTTGCAAGCAGGAACTTGTTCAACGATGAAACTACCCTTGTAATATTACAGAAATCCAGGAGAGGGCTTCAGTGAGATCTCTGGTGCTTGAAAGCACCAGCTCCGTTTGTCACTTCCCTTCCGAATTCACTTAGTACACTATGCTGCCAGAGATGTGTACGCTGCAAGGGGATGTTTAACCTTTGTAGAAGTCTAAGTTTTATTTGGCAGCTGTAAAATCAAGCAGATTAAACATTTCTCTCTGTGGTGCAGTAACAGGGCTGTCCCTGCAAATCTAAGAAGTGAAACTGGGCTACAGGATGTCTCTACAGCTTTGCTGAAATTTGGCATTTGCTTATGTTGCAACATGTGTTTGTCCTGTATCAGCATTTAAGTAAGGCAGAAGTAAAAAAAAGGGCCTTAAAGAAGTTTAGGGTGCTGTGCAGTGATTGGAAAAGTACAGCTGGCCCTTCAAAAAGCTTCAGCTTTGTTTGTCAGTCCACGTCAGCTGCTGTACCCCGTGGAACCATAGAATTGCTAAAGTTGGGAAAAGACCTTTAAGATTGAAAGGAATGAAGAAACTTGTCTTCACAAACAGTGTCTGAGAGATATGGCTGGCACCCAGAGATAAAAAAAACAATGGGGAGAATTCCATTGAAATTTACATTTACAAACAAACCACAGGTCTACTGGTAAATAAAACTGACTGTTGGAATATGAAAGGAACTAAGAAAGACCATTCCAGGAAAGACAAGGGGGGGGGGGGGGGGGGGTCTGTATTAGGCGATTCCGGGAAGTCTGTACCTCTCGGATACCTCAGCCAATGGGGAACGAGAGCAGGGCCTGCGGTCCGGGATTTAGGATAAAGGGAGGCTGCGTCCCCCAAAATTCTGAGAGACCCCAGGGGAAATGCCCCATGGCCTCTCCCTTTATTCGAATAAAGTTACAGGACTCTTCTGTCTCCTTTTTGGACGTAAACTTCTGGTGTTCGTGGATTATTTTCCTCACAAATGGGGGCTGGATCCGGGATCCTTCCACCTTCGGGAGTGCGGCGGGCAGCGAGCGGAGCTGAAGGCGCGCCTCACCCGGTTTCGGTGATCAGCTCTCCTCGGTGCTGGCCGGCACCGGGCGATTGGTTGGGTACCCGAGACGGTCCAGGAGACAGACGAGTGACGGACCAGGGGAGTCCACGAAGGGTCCACAGGGAAAGACCGCTGAAAATCTCACCGGTGAGTGAAATGGGATCTTTGGGGAACAAACCTGAGAGGGCACCCAGGGAGGGTCGCACAGGTTATACAAGGCACCCAGGGGGGGTTGCAAACGTAAAGCCGGGAAGGGGCCCCGGCAAAAGGGATGACGATCCCGAAATATCTCCAAAGAATCCCTTGTAAGAATGTTGAGTTGGTTTACACATTCTTCCTGAGGTAATTAAAGACACAGATGCCCAGGGGGGGCAATAAGGGAGAGTTGAGAAGGGGTCTCAGCAATCCATGCCCAGAGGGGGCAATAAGGAAAGTCGGGAAGGGGTCTCGACAATCCGTGCCCAGGGAGGGCAGTAAGGGAAGTGTGGAGAAATAGTTAAGGCAAGTAACAGCGGAGGCTCTGTGATAAGGAAGGACTGAGAAGTTCTCTACCTGATCTTCAAAATTTTCAGTCTAATACAGGGCTGGCTGCAAGTCTTTTGTATTCCCAGCTTTCAGGGAAGGGAAAGCAGGGATGTGTTGTTCCTACACCCCCACCCACTACGCCTACCACCCACCTGAGCCATTAGCCAGGGTGGAGAATTTGGGTATGTCCGCTTGCTATTCAGGACATCAAGGGGGTTTCTGTCGGAAGCTGGGGCTGGGAGGTCTGTGGGGGAGGTGCGGGACCAAGCCAAGGCTGTGGGACAGCCGGGCCTCAGTGCCAGGCGGGGCCTGACGCTGCCAACCCCCGCGGGCAGGAGCTGCAGTGGCTCCCCCGGCCCATGAAGGTGCGGGACGCCCCGGCCCCAGCCCGTCCCTTGGGCATTGTTGGCTGTGCCCGCCCGCTGAGCTGCACCGGCACCTGAGGCTATGCAGAGCTTGTAGTGCTGGGAGCCCCAGGACCAAAGGGAAGGGAACGGCCACCAGGAATGAAACATTAGAAATGAATTGTTCAGGGTGTCGGGATCTGCAGTTATACCGGTATCTCAACTGAAAAGTGTGTTTTATATTAAACACAGGAACTTCTCTATCTATGCCAAATGAAGAACAATTGCTCGAATGTTCTTTTCATAAGTGAGAAAAGATATGTGTGTGTGTGTGTGTGTTAAATTAAGTTTTACTGGCAAATAACACGGGGATGCTCGTGAGAGTGCTGAATGTGTGAGATGGGTTTGAAGAGCATGAGTTTCTGATAATTCCTAATTGTGACTGTGGTTTGCTAGGAAGAAATTTAACAACTGGAGTTGAAAACACGAGTTGGTGTTGTGAGGGGAAGTGGAGAAACTAACACTGTTGTGAATACTGGACTGAACCCAGAGGTGTGGGCAGTCCCAGGGACTATGGAGAATTGGTTATGGAGCCTCTCCATATTACTCTAAGGCAACCTAGACAACTGGTACCTAAAAAGCAGTGCCTTCTTTCAAAGAAAGGAAAGAAGGGATTACAACCTGATGCTAAATTAAAGGCGGGTCTTTTGAAACCATATGTGTGTTCCCCTATAACACTCTGATTCTGCCAGTTATAGTGTAAGACCTGACAATAGTAAATGAAACTGTTAAACCCAGGCACTCCACAATCCTAGATCCTTGTATCATCTTGAATCAGGTTCCCTCCTCACATTGGTGCTATGGGATGCTTTCTGGAAGTGCACTCTTGCAGAGCATGGTAGATAGTGATTTGCCTTTGAGTGGAGGCAAGAGAGAGAAAAAGTTGATTTACTCCATCCCTAAGAATGAAGTCATTGCAGTATGTGAAAGGCTTGCTCCTATTGAGAGAATGGGGGGAGGTAGTAGGTGAAACCGCTGTGATATTGTTCAGTTTTCTAAATAGTGGGAGAGTTGTGTTTGAACACTGCAGCAAGACAGGGACCAGCTCTGGGCTCTGATATACTGTGTGTGATAAAAAGAGTGAACACAAGGCGAAAAGAAAAACTGGGAAATGCAAATTGTACATAGAAAGGTTAAGATTTTCTTTTAAGGATTTTTTTATTCACTAAGAAAAATAGTCAAAAATAGTAGTTTCTTCTGTAAACTTAAAAATTTGAACACATCTTACTCTGAGGGAATTATAAAAATTGTGGTAAATGAATTTGGAGATTTAATTCCTTTGTTTGCATGAGGTTTTCTATAGAGCTGAAAAGTTCTGTTTGGAGGGGACCCAATCCCCTCTACTCTTTGTATGTTTTATTGTGAAAAGCCAGAGTTAACAGGATTCAATCCTGAAGCCAGCTCTGCTGCTGCTGCTGCCTTACAGGAATGGTGCTGTCCCTGTACAGGCCTGGGAATTTAAGAATACAAGGAATTTTGCGGGTGCCAGTGCTCCGAGCAGGGAAGGAGCTACAGCCGTTTTTTCTTTAAGTTAGTGGGGTACTGCAGAGTGTGGACTGGGGATTTTTCTGTTTTGGCCAGACCTTAAAATGACTTTTTGGCCCGCAGCAGTCCTAGTATTGTGGTGTGGACACTAGAGGGAGAGCAAAGTTTTGGAGAATTGAAGAAAAAATTATTTAATACTCAAGTCCTGGCTCTTCCAGGTTCGGAAAAGAGATTTGGGTTGTGTGTGGATGTGGAACAGAGCCACGCTGGAGGAGTTTTAATGCAGGAACACGGGGGAACACGGCGACCTGTTACTTGTTTTTCTGGGCTGTTGGACCCTGTAGCCAGGGGCTGACTTCATAGTCTGCAGAATTGTGCAGCCACAGCCCTGATGTTGAGTGAGGCCAGAGAATTGACAATGGGAAGGTGTTTGATTGTTAAAGTTTCACATCAGGCTGGGGCTTTGTTGGCTGAGGGAGCCTCTAGGTGGATGGCTGGCGCTCGGTTATTGCAGTGTGGGTCTTGTTTGGTGGAACAGGAGGATTTGGGGCTGAGGAGTAGAGAGGGGTCTGGCCCAGTCTCCTGTCTGAACGGCCCTGGAGAGGAGGGCTGGGAAAAAACCCATGACTGCATTCGAGTGGTAAATCTCCAAGCACAGACCAGAGAACGTTTGCGAATCACTCCCTGGCCTGGGGGAGAAGGTTTGTTTATTGATGAGTCTTCAACAGTGATAGAAGGGCGGTTGCCACCCACATGGTCAGCTCAGACAGCAGAGCTGTGGGTGCGCCTGTGAGAGCCTGTGAATTATATCGACACAAACTAGTGAATGTTTTTACGGATTCTAAATATGCTTATGGGTAATACATGCATTTGGGAAACTATGGGGAGAAGGAAGTTTATTAATCTGCGGGGAAAAAAACATTAGCTCACGAGAACTCAATTACTCACTTTTTGGAAATGGTGGATTTACCAAGAGAAATAAAAACTGTTAAAAGACATCAGGCAAGGTACTCAAAAGAGACAATAAGTAATTAACTAATCAATGAAAATGTTAAGAAAGCAGAACTTTTGTCAAAGGTCCCTGAGTACCGCCCTTTGCTCCCTGTTGCCGGAGGGAGGGGGGAGGAAGTGGTACTGGTGCTGTCTTTTCCACCAAGGGAGTTAGAGATAATTAAAGGTAATAGACCAAAAGAAAAAGGGGGGAAATTGATTAACAAAGTGGGTGCCAGGAACTTTGAGCATGGAAATGTTAAAACAACTCAATGAAGAAAGTTATTGTGCCTCTCCAGGACTGGCAAAGACCTTCTTCAAGATGTACTGCCTTGAGTCTTTTTGTTTCAGCAAAATGGACTATTGAGGAGTGCCTGGCTAAAGTCAATTACCACCCTACAAAAGAAATTGCAAGGCAGTGAAATAACCTTGAGCTATACTCCTTTCCATGAGTGTCAGGTACACTTTACTAAGATGCCCCAGGCAAAGAGGGCTAAGATATCCTCTGGTAGTGATATGCTGGCTGGCAGAGTGGCCAGAAGGGTTCCTAGTGACTTCAGTAACTATTTGATCAGTTAACAAATAAAGTTGTGAAAATCGTGAGTTTGGACAAAAGAAGTAATTTTACAGGGGGATCCTTCAAAAGATTATAAGTGTTTTGAAAATTCAGTAAGACCTCCATACGCCTTAACACCCTGAAAATTCGGGTCAAGTAGAAAGGAAATCCTTACCCTAGTGGGGGGTTGGAAATAAGTAATATGTATTTAAACCAGTCTATGGCTAGGATACTGTGTCTTGTGAAATCTCTTCGACAGGAAGCCCAGTTAACACAGACGCTGCCTTTGGACTTTACTGTTCTCAACATCCAGCCAGGAGACTGGATCCTAGTTAAGGAGTGGAGAGAGGCACCACTGGTGGCGAAGTGGCGTGGACCTTTCCAAGTGTTGCTGACCGCAGAAACAGCCATCAAGACAGCTGAACATGGGTGGACTCATCACACTCGGGTCAAGGTCACTGAAGCCCCAGAGATTTGAACATCTCGGCTGGAGGAGAAGGACGGGAGACCACGACTGACACTCCGCAAGAGTGGAACAGAGCAACAGCAGCCAGTGAGTGGACATTAGGGGAAGCCCTGTGTGCCACCCACAGACTGCTGAAATAATCTGTATGGACATCCCTCCTCTCAGATCTCCAGCCATTGCGGGGGGCTAAACTTTGCTGTCATTGTAAACTGCTTCTTGTACTTTCACTCACCACAGGTGGCGCAGAAGACAACGTGAACATTAGATTAGAAAATCAGATTACACCATTAGAATGTGTTTCTTAATAATCTTACCTTTGTATTGTCAATTGAGTTTGGGCTAAAGGTGGGAGAATAAATTTTTAGTTTTAGGAGAAAAAGTAGCAAAAACCTTTAACCTTAGTAATTCTTTGGTCTGCGGGGGGCCAGGAGAATCTGAAAACTGGCCATGGATGGTCAGCCCAGTTGAACCTAAATGGTGGGTCAGCACCCTGAGTAATATCCATAATGGGACAGGATTTTGGGATGAAGAAGGAAGTCCATGGCAACTTCATTCTTCTGAAAGAGGCATTTATTGCCTGAATAGAATAGGAGACGTATGTGTAGGAAAAGGTGTCTGTGACTGGACTTTATCCTTGGGTTTAGACTGTTGGTCCCCTAACTGCCCTCCTTACGATTGTTCCAAATATCAAGGCAGATGGAATCAGACACATGTTAAGCTCACTAATGCTAGTTGGGTAAGGTGTTCCTACCATAATTATTGAAGGGATTTTGAAGGCTGTAAAGCTGTGGGAAAAGACAAGTTTTTTGACCACTTATTTTTAAGCTGCCACCGAGATAATTCCACAAATAAGACACATGTTGTCTGTGACTATCAATGGAAGTGGCAACATCGGAATGGAACTTGAACCCTTTTTCATACATTCTGGTCCAGATCTAACAAAACAGATCTGGGATGTAACTGCAGGTGGAAACCTCATGTAGGAGGTTGGAAATGCAACTACTGTGGTTCTCATAATGGAGCACCTATTATTGGAGGACCATTAGACCCAGGAAACAAATTATATTTTGACCCACCAACTGATGATGAAAATTGGGAAGGCCCCTTTGGTAATGGGGCCTGGGCTTTAAAAGGGCATTATTGGATTTGTGACCAAAAGGCCTATCACAAGTTACCTCCAAGCTGGTCAGGGATATGTTATGTGGGGTATATTAGACCGTTGTTCTTTTTGTTACCACAGGTTCAGGGAAACCAGTTAGGAATCCGGGTATATGATGATCTAATTAGACAAAAGTGGTCAATTAATACAGCTCTGGCTGGAGGAAGTACCCAAAAGTGGGGAAAAGATAAATGGCCCCCTGAAAGAATTATACAACACTATGGACCAGCCACTTGTAATCCTAATGAATTAATATCAGGTGCCAGGGAACCCATTTTTAATTTAAATCGGATTATTAGGTTACAAGCTGTTTTTGAAATAATAAGTAATCAGACAGCTACAGCCCTTGACTTATTGGCTGACCAACCCACTCAAATGAGAAATGCAATATTTCAACACCGGATGGTATTAGATTATCTATTAGCAGAAGAAGGAGGAGTGTGTGGCAAATTAAATGACTCTAACTGCTGTTTGCAAATAGATGACAGTGGGAAAGTGGTGAAACAAGTAACAAAAGGAATAAGGAAGTTATCTCATGTACCAGTCCAAACGTGGAAAGGAGAATGGGATATGTTTTCATGGTTACCTGGTGGACTATGGGTTAAACAAATGCTTTTTTTCCTCTTATGTGCTATAGCAACTCTCATCTTTTTACCATGCATGATCCCTTGCTTTGTACAACTTATTCAACATGAAATGAAAGGGAGGCAGGTAGTAGCCACACCTGTAGATCCAGAGGTCGCTACAAAAGGACAAAAAATGATGTCATTACAAATAATGGCAAAACCAAAACGGACCCAGGAGCAGAAAATTAAGTCAAGGATAAATAAAGTTTGTAAAGACAATTATTAAAATAAAAGGGGAGGGATTGAAAGGAATGAAGAAACTTGTCTTCACAAACAGTGTCTGAGAGATATGGCTGGCACCCAGAGATAAAAAAAACAATGGGGAGAATTCCATTGAAATTTACATTTACAAACAAACCACAGGTCTACTGATAAATAAAGCTGACTGTTGGAATATGAAAGGAACCAAGAAGGACCATTCCGGGAAAGACAAGGGGAGGGGGGTGGTGGGGTGGTCTGTATTAGGCGATTCCGGGAAGTCTGTACCTCTCGGATACCTCAGCCAATGGGGAACGAGAGCAGGTCCGGGGATAAAGGGAGGCTCTCAAAATTCTGAGAGACCCCAGGGGAAATGCCCCATGACCTCTCCCTTTATTTGAATAAAGTTAACAGGACTCCTCTGTCTCCTTTTTGGACATAAACCTCTGGTGTTCGTGGATTATTTTCCTCACAAGATCATCAAGTCTGACCTAGCACTGCCATGTTCACCAGTAGATGAATGTAGTTTGTCCCTATAGTACACATGTCCTCAAGTGCCATGTCCACATTTTTTTTTAACACTTCCAGGTATGGTGATTCCACTATTTCCCTGGACAGAACGTTCCAATGCTTTACATCCCTTTCTGCAAAGAATATTTTCACAGCTCCTATACTAAACCTTCCTTGACTCATTTTAAGCTCATTTCTGTAACTCACTTGTTACTCTGTCATCCTGTCACTTGTTACTTGGAGACAGGCCCCCACCTGACTACAGCCTCCTTTCAGATATCTGTAGAGAGTGATAAAGTCTTAATTTATGTGCAATTTCTGAGAGCTGAATGCCGCTGACCTATTTCCATGATGGTGTTGGCTTCCCTTTTCACTTCCCTGTGTGAACTTTTGCCTTTGAACCTCTGTTGGAATTGCAACCTTGTAACAAAGTGCAGGGTGGCACAGTAATAACTAGTCACCTTCCGTCTTTGACTTTCTTCCAAGATTTGATAGTATTGCATAAGGAAGTGAAGTTGCAGCTGTATTGTTTCATAATGCAGAGTCATGCTTGCGTGGGTGTTTGTGATATGGTCTCTGCCAAAAGTAGTATGGGAATGGTTTGCCTTTTACTTTATTCTTACCACAGGGGAAAAAATTACAATTGAAAAACCATTGTAAGAACTAAGCCAGAGGAGAGGAGCAAGTAATTTTTGCTAAAGCTTGTAGGCACATAGGATTTGAGGCCATATTCACTCCCAGGTAACTGATAATCCTTGAATGTGTGTGGGAAATCCTGAGGTAGCCTCTGGATTATTACTCCCTTGGCAGTATCTACTACCAAGAAGTCCTTTTGTGTTTGTTTGAGGTTTGCTTTTTTTGTGCTTTTTTTTAAGGTATTTGTCCCTTATGCTGGTTCCTGACACTTTGCTTTGAAATGCTGCAGAAGACTAATAAATTAAATCTAGAGGAAGAAAATAGATAAGATGATGATTACCAGAAAAACTTTGTTGTTGTGCTGATGGGTGAATTTCTCCTCAGAACCAATCTACAAACTAATTATGTCTGAGAGATTCACTTTACTCAGTTTTTAATCATAACCTTTTCTCCAGTGTTGGTGTGAGCATAGGTGTAACTGCTTCAGAATGGAGGTAAAAGGAAAAGTACCGCAATCATATCTGCAAATTGTGGCTGTCAGGAAGATGAACTATTAAGCTAATCTAAAATTTGAATTGAACTCATGTAACTGACAGGTTTCTAAGAGGATTTTATCCTCAAGGTTAGATTTGGGCAAGTCCAGGCTAGGAAACCATACCACACCAGTCAGGAATAACAGCTGTTACCTAAGAAATGTAAACTTTTCTGATTTGACTCATGCTCCCTTGAGAGCTTTACTGCTTTTCTACTTTAATGTGAAGATTCCCAGATTTTGGGTATCACCACTAGCTCTTCAGCCTTCAAACTATTCTAATTTTCTCAGACTTGTCTGTCTCTTTTATTCCTGACCTTCTTTTCTAGTTGCTAATATGTATTATGGAATTCCAGCTTTCACCTCTTCCTTCTTCTCTTCCTTTTTTCCCTGAATTGTGAATGTCCTTACCCATGCTGATTTTGGGGACTGAGCTATGATTACCTGGTGAAGGTGCTTTACTTTCAGCTCTGCTACAGTTTGCAGCAACTGCAGTGTCTGAACACAGATGGGATCTTTTCTTTTTTACATATGTTGTTAGTGCAAAAAGCCAGGATTTCCCAATCCATTACTTTTTGTGATAGTCTTTATTACTTGATAACTTGATGGGCTAGACCATAGGGCAAGGACATCAGAATAAATGCAATCTTGGACTTCAATTTCAGCAAAGGCTTTGAAGGTTCTTTTGTAAGAAAATCAAGCAGAAATGCATCACCTTATTTTTAAAACAGTCTTCTTATCACAGTCATAGGCTGTTCGTTCTCAAGTTATCATAGCAGTCTCTTTACTGTAATGGTTTTAATGGTCTGTGAAGCACTTTATACAGAAACATGCAGAAGTGAAACAAAGAGTTTTAAATCTAACAGCAAAAAGCTGTTTGATGAACATTCCTAATAACAAATTTGAGTTAAAATTTGAAACATATTGGGAATTTATTTGCCAGAAACATGTTCAAAGAAACAACAGTTTTCAGGCATACACTATAACGCCTAAGACTTTTTATAGACACTCCCAAAACTCTGCCTAATTTATTGCATCGTGGTATACATGTTTTGTTTCTTTTAATTACTTCCAGAACATTTCATCTATCTTTGTTTAATAAATAACCCAACTTTTATCTAGCTAAACAGTTTTTTATTGTATTTACCGTACCAGTTGGACAATTACTATTGGTTAAGTTTTCTGGGGTGTACTCAGCTATGAAATGGCTCCTGTATCACAGCTGCAGTGTATTAGTCAAGTTTTCTGGGATATATAGACCTTTGACTCCTTACCTTTGTCAAGATATCTTTCTTGTTCTGTGACTTCTAATTCATCTCTAGTTAAATGATAACCATTAAATGATTCTTTATTGACTTTCGTTCTTCAATTATTGATTAAGTTCTCTAAGAGAGATGGGTCCATGTAGTTCCTTTTTGCAGGAGCAGTGAAGTAATTTCTCAAGGTTTTCTACTGACACTCAGCAAACACAGATCTAAATCTAAACCAGCTAAAATCGCAGTCAAATATTTTTTTGCTAATTAAACGTAGTTCATTACAAAATTTTTTAAAAATCACGAAACTCCTGATTAATGATGGTATAACTCACTGTCAAAAGAAATGTATTATTCAAGCCTACTGCATTGAAGACAAAGTAGTTTTACAGTTTACAAGAACAGAAACCTGTTCTTGTAACTGAGATTATGGCTATGACATGCTTAGTCCAGTAAGATTTAACTGGACCCTACAGATGTATCACTGCTGCTTATCCTTTGGAGTTACTTAATATGCTTAAGCAATGTAGTCCTTATTACTTCTTATGATTTTATATCTTGGTTTGTTAACCCAGAAATGAGTTTGTGGATCCATTAATCAAACATGTGTCTGTGTTGTTTTCTGTTTGGTTTGGGGCTTTTTGCTTTACAACCTACAGAAAGGTCTCATAGCCTTGATGTGGCTATAATAAAGTGATTTCAGTAGAACAAGAGAAATGGTAAGCAGGAAATCTGTTCTGTTTCCAAAATGAGGCCTAACTATAATAAAAAAATGGTTTAATGAAATGAGTCTTTCAATATTGTTCCTAGGCAGGATCATTGCTATGCTGAAAAAATCTGTGTATTACAAAAAGTAAACATTTTTGATAGGAAGGTGAGGATTTGTGTGAATGGGAGGTCAGAGAATGGAAGGATCCGAAGAAACAACAGAAGAGAGAAAGAAATGGCCAGTACTGATGGCATGTAGATTTGCGGATCATCATGAGTACAGCACGTTTGAGAGGGCCGGATAGGGTAAACAAAGGACAGCCCGAAGCAAGTAAGGAGTTCCTGTACTCAGACATGAGAAGACTCAGGCTGTTAAGGTAGGATAGTGGGAAAGTAAAGAACAGGGCTGGTGTCTTGGAGGCATACAGACAAAAGAGACAAAAAAGCTGGGAGTCAATATTGATGATTCACAAACATGTGACAGGATGCAAGACAAAGCATTTCTGAATCACTGTTGGCTCCCCGGGGGTACAAATGGCAAATCAGTGAATGGCTGCCAGCCTAGCCAGCATCCCTTTGTCCCTGGTCATTACTGGTTGGAGCACTTGCCCTGCATTGAATGCAGGGCACATAGGTGGGGACAAATCTCTCTCAATGCCTGCGAGTGTAAGCTAGTGAGTGGGGTCAGTTTTGTGTTACTCTGAACTCACCTTTTGCTCCTGTAAACATGTTTTCTGACTTCGCTTTCTTATTGCTGGCTGGCGTCTTTTGTTACAGCTGAAGATTGTTGATCCCAAAGCAAATACATACAGCAGCAGATGCAAATGCTGGCTTTGGCTGCCCACTTACCAACTGTGGGATGCTTTGACATTGATTTTGATGATACTTTTTTCATTTTGTGAGAGGTAATTTCCCGGGCGTACACTTCTAGTGCAGGAAACATTCACTTGTGTTGTGTTTCTTTGTCATTGAGGAACACGGACTATCTGTTTCATCACAGAAAGTTGCTGAGTGCTGATCAGTTTCTGGATTTGGTGACCTACTCTTTTATCTAAATAGTGGAGAGTGTAATAAATAAATATGCCCAATTTATAGTAAAACAAATATAACATTTATTTCGTGTCCGAGAGTTCGAACACGCAATGCCACGATTGAAAAGGGAGACAGTGCCAAGCCCGGGGTTGGCACTGGGTGAACGCAGGTCTGACCTCTATCGCATCAGACCTCCCTCTGTTCACCCCGACTGCTTCTAACAGCTGGTTTATATACAGTTTTGACCATAAAGTCCGGATTTTGGGCATTGTTTCTGTCACTCAGCATATTCATGAAGCATGCTATTCATGAAACTGAGGTGGACAAAATGCATCCTGTGTTTGATTGATTTCTCATCACCAGAGGATGTTATCTGATGGTTCATGATGTTCCTTATCCAGGTCCGATCTGGTCGTTAGCACCTGGACTGGGAGAGGATTTTCGGAGATGGTCGATCAGCTCTGCCATCAGCTCTGCTGGGAAGTTCTCCCTGGAAAATGTAGATATCAGGGATCGGCTGAATGCTTTCCTGATGTGCGGCCGTTCTTTGTAGTGCTGTCTTTGGGATGTAAATCCGTTCCCTAGGCGAGGCCACAATTCTTTTCTTGGGCAGGCTCTGCTTGTTCTAAAACTGGTTACAACTAAACCTTTTTTACTATATATTTCGATATTACATATTTGAGCACGAATTTCCCACTTTTATTTATAACAAGAGCTTGTCCTGTTCTCCCTGATCCTTGCATGTGCATCTTTAATATACATGTTTTCCTTTTTTTCCTCCGCTCGTTGTTACAAATTAGAACTTCTGTCTTCACGTGTTTTGTAGTTGAACACATCACTATATATTGGTTTCTTTACACTTATCACCTTTCATATTGTACTTGTGCGTTTTCACAAAAAGAACAAAAGCTCAAGACAGTTCCCTGGACAAAGTTTTCTCCCATTCTCCATATCTCATTGCAACATAGTTGGGGCAAAATGCCAAAGTTTGCTATTGTTTCTTAAGGTCGCTCCTAGATAGAGGCTTAGCCACACAAGCTCTCCTTGCGCTGGGAGCAGTGAACATGTCAGAGCACACACCATGAGTGGCAAACCTGTGGGCCATTTGCTGTGCTAAGTTATGAATTGAGCAATGAAACTGACATTAATTTTTAATTAGATATTTTTAAGGTAGAACTCTTAAGAGTTTCAGGGTTAGATGAGTAAAATGTAATTTGAAGAAACTCCTGTTTGTGGTGGATAGTCTGGGTCTCCTGATTGCAGTATTTTGTGGGTTCTGGAACCGTAAGGTTTCTGCATTTAGCTTTGTGTGCTTGACAACGTGCTTGTGCAACTGTCTGGGCACTGAACTGCGGGGGAGGGGGGGGGGGGGTTTGAAGGGTTGATCTCAAACCTTAATGGGTAGGAGGTGAATCACAATGGGTGTGCCTTATGCTGTGTTTACTGAGGGTTTACGCTTATTTCTGGGAAAGTGTACTGAGGGCGGTACCTGCCAATAGCAGACATTTTCGCCTTTAAGAGGTGTGTGACTGCAGGAGTCCAGCCACTGACTGAGCAGACCCAGAAGGCTATTGATTTGTCGCAGAAGACCCAGTTTTCACCTGGTTGCTCTAAGTATAAACTTATCTTTCTTTGTTCTTGTTGGTGCACTTGGGTATGAGAAGGGAAAAGGACCTGTGAGGATACAATTAATGCAAATCTTTTGTTTGTTTCTGTCTTGTATGGAAAATGTTGGCAGCAATGTGCTCCCAATTCTAAGCTCTGAGCTTTGCAACTGGAGAAGCGTTTTCTTTAGTATAATGAGAGTCACAGAAAGAGGTCTTGCTTTCCTTTGTTTTTCTCACTTGCACTTTGGTTCAAGCTTGTAAAAGTTTAGGTTCAGTAGACACCTCAGGTAATGGGGGCAATAGACTTGGTTTTTTTTTTCCTAACTTTTTTTTCTTTTTTTTTTTTCCTCCTAAAAGTAATAGATTTTCCTTCTTTAGTATCTTTAGAGTGGGAGTTGTTAATTTTGCTTGGCTGACTTCTCACATGAGTACTTGCTGCCAGAAGGCAGGGAGGTCTGGCAGGTCGCAGGAAGATCTGGGTTGCTAGAGCAATGAAATTTTTCTGACATTTTCTTAACCTGCTGATATTAGCACAGAAGCAGGCAGATGCTTTCTTGTGTGATGGCACATTATCGAGATAAGTGTTTTCCCTGATGAAATCTAAGCCAGTCCCGTGAACAACCCAGCGCTGTCGGGCATTGCTTTAACTGGTGTGCTTTGTCTGTGTGTGTGTTGCACAGGATGGTGATTGCCAAGGTGTGGATTCTAAAGAAGCATTTTGATGGTTTTCCCAAAACCAGCGACTTTGACCTGAAAAAGATAGAGCTGCCAGATCTGAAGGATGGAGGTGAGCAGTGTGCTACCTGCTACTACTAGTTTTTCTGGAGGTTATCTGATTGCTGATGTAAGGCTGTGCATCTACAAAACTGCGTGTTTCTCTTTGGAATTTCAAAATTTGGCGGCTTGTCACAAGCCGTGTACTTTAAGGGAGAAGGACAATTGCTGAAGAAGTACACTGATGGGGTTGGTGGTTTCAAGGACACTTTGCCCTCTTATAACGCCCTTGAAAACAATGATTGAACTCTTCTAAGTCCGTACACAGCAATGGCATACCTTTCACAGTTTCATGCTGCCTAATCACATTTGCTGTCTGATGACAAAGGCATTCGAATGGGCTTGCAAATGGAGAAAATTAGCGAAGTGATATGGCCTCAAATCCAACAGCCACAAGGAAAACAGGATTTGTTTAATGTAGAAAGAGAGAATTGGACTGTGACACAGAACCAATGAACTAACTTCATTAAAATCCTAACCTGTTTTACTAGTAAAATGTTTTTGTCTACTTTAATTTGCAAAATCCTTTGGAAAAATATGGAGACCATGATACCCTATAGGAGTAGGTTTTCAGTGAAGTTTTTCATGCTGATAGGGAAGATATTGAGGATAGTACTGAGGGAGAGCAGTGTGACTGCATTGAAAATGAGCCTGCAGCTGAAAGGCCTTGGGGCTGGAGTCAGTGAAGGCTGGTCTTTTATTTCAAGAAGCAAGATGGCAAGATTTCTGCCTGCATTCCAAACCTATTTTTTTGCCAGTCCTTATCTTATTTGATCTGTTGCAACAAGAAGAGAGGTTAATATAAATAGGAAAAAAAAACCAGTTTTTATTCCTGTGTTTCTCTGTTTTGAAAAGAGTAAGGAATATGATAATTTATTATCATATGAACAGCAAGAATTGTTGATAAAAGAGCGAACTTTGATTTTTAGTTTCACATGGACATTGGTACCCTGTTTTCTTGAGCTTAATCCCACCACTTGTCATTTACAAAATTTGCTGCACTTCAGAAGGTGTGCAGAAGGAATTGTGCAGAAGGATATTATAGTACCAATTATGTTTACAACTTAAATGTTTGAAAACTGATTTCTCCTAACATATACCGATACACTTAAAAATTTCATGCCTGTGGGTATTTAAGATCATGGAGTGATTTCTTCCTTACTATTTTAATCCCTAAAGCCAAAAGAGGCAGAAATTCACTCTACAGTGACACTTTTAAAGGTGATGGCCTTCCTTGTTATGTTACATGGTTTTCTGCTCACTCTTGAGCAATGGGAAGGTATTTACATCTGAATACATTTCTAGCTTGTACTAGCTAGACCACTGCAGCACAGGCAATGAAAATATTAGTAGGTGGAGATGAACCCCTAAAAGTGCTGTGTAAATGAGAAGTCCAAAACATGTTTAACAATGTCTTTCCCAAGAACCAATGTTATTAGACACAGTAAAATGGATTAGGTTACTTAGAAAAGATAAACTAATGCCTTCTGTTTAAGGCAGCCAAGTAGTTTGTATTTGACCTGTGCCACCCTCTTCTGGCTGAATCATGGGATGACATTTGTTATTAAACAATAGAGTTTTGTTTAGGAATCCTGGCTGCTTGACCCTTCTGTAAAAAGAGGAGACACATGCAAAATTGCAGGGCTGAAAATAAGACAGTTTCCTATAGCTACACTGCAGAAAGCTTCTTTTTCAACAATGTACCAATGACCCAAAACTAATGAATGTAGTAGTTGTTTTTGGTAGGTTTTCCCTAAACAAAGATGGGATATGGGGGTTTTGAGCTGTCAGGAGTTCATATCAATTTAGCTGAAAGACTGACTTGTGGAAACTATGCTTTACTGCACTGCTAATATCCAGGAATTTGCTTTGTCTTTCATTACAGAGTTGCTGCTTGAATCAGTGTTTCTCAGTGTTGACCCTTACATGAGGTATACTTTTTTGTCCTTTCTGAATTTCTGGCTAAAGCCTCATTTGATTTTCCATTAAAACCTCAAAATAGTGTGTACTGGCAGCACCCACTGTTGCCAGAGTCCCAAAGCCTTTGTCTGCTTTTTATAAAATGTATGTTAATTGCAAAACTCAAAATATGGAGCTGTGCCAAATACACCTAGACATTGGGGTAATATTTCTCCTGCCCTAGACTTTTCTTGGACTCAGCTGTTGTTCCTTGTCATGTCTTCAACTGGAACGCAACGTACTCAAATGAGACTGCAGCTCTGTAACAGTTCCTGCTTAATTTAACTTAGCAAACTTAGATTCTTAGTTGGACATTCCTGGTATACCCAATAGGCAGTAGTTCAAACATGGGGAGATTTGATAGTTTTAAGAGGCATTGTGGACCCTAAATTCAGAGATAGTTCTCTGAGTCTCAGGCTTCTTGTAGTGGTGGACCATGCTGGGAAGATTAATGTTATCATCCCTCCAACACTCCTTCCCAGGATACTCAAGTAGCTGGCTCTGGAAAACATCCGGTTATGCTGTTACAAAGACAAGCTATCTATGATCTGTTCAACAACACTGCTGATACTCTCTTCCTGGGTCAAACAGTTGCTACTACTTCGTAGTGTGTCTGGAACATTATTAAAATTGCATACAGTAAGCTGTATTTGCTTGTGTTGCAGACCTTACAGTCAAAGGTACATGAAGGAAGGCGACGTAATGATAGGCACACAGGTTGCCAGGTAAGATCTTCATTTCCTGTTATCAATGCACGTACCAGATCTCAATAGGAATGTGCTGACACTGTAGACATCTGCAGCCTATGTTACCCATCCTTCACTTGAGTCTACATACTTGTGCTACTGACATTCTTGCCTGTAACTGGTTGGAATATGTTTTTCCTCTAAGAACCTCTTTTGCCTTTCTGGAGAGCATTTAGACCTCTGATAAAATCTGTGTGTTGTTTCTGGTGCTGATGTCTTCAATGGCAATTTTTACAGGCATGAAGGACCAGCCATTGTACTTGCCACACATTTTGAACTTCACATTTTAAACTTCACATTTTAAAACCTGATGTGCTAGTAGCTGCATGTCTGCAACCATGCATGCTTTCTATTCCAGCTGAAAATACCTCAGCATCACCAAAAATACAACTCTAGCCAAAGCACTACATAATCTTAAATCTATTCTTTTCCCAAGCTTGTGGTAATGTAGCTACACAGATGTTTCCTTCTGTCAGTTTGTTCCTGCTGTGCTGCCTGTAAGTTGTTGCCTAGGAACATCTATGGCCTTTGACTCTTGTGTTTCCCTGCAGAAACACTGAGGGCTGGGATAAATTAACAACCAAGTCTGATGAACAGAAGGTCAACTGTTTCTAATAACTCTAAGCTGCTTATCTACCCCTTTCCAACACAGTGTTCCTGTTGAGCTAAGAAAGTGGAATTTTCATTTGGCATAGAGACTGCTGATACTGATATCTCCCTGATTTTAGATATTGCTTTTTATCTTGTTTCAATACCCCAAGAGGTTCCATCTTCAGGGCCATCAAAATGAGATGCAGGTCATCTGAGAACAGAGAGCCTATCAGCAACTCCTTGCTATTCCATGCTTTAATGCTAGCATCCTCTTTCCTGCATTCTAACTCACAGAAGCCTGGTCTGATCTCAAATTGAGCTGGTACTAGTCAGAGAAACAGTTGGCACTTGTGTGGGAAAATGGGGTTTGTTGTGTGCAGGGCTGAATCTAAAATCATTTTGCCAGTATATCTCCTTCATGATAAGAGGTTGTAGACACTTCATGAAAGACACTTGACACCTACAGCATCAGCAGGTATTGGATAAAAATCATGACATTAAGTATTTCTTTTCTGAATGACAGGAAGAATGGAAGAGCCACTATTGATTTGTTTCTGACAGGATGTGTTGCTTTTGGTTTTGTTTGTTTTGTTTTTTGACTTGGTTTTGTTTTGTTTTGTTTTACTTTTTAAACAGGATTGTAGAAAGCAAAAATCCTGCTTTTGCAGTGGGGACCTTTGTTGTGAGTAGCAAGGGCTGGAGAACTCATTTTATCTCAGATGGGAAAGATCTACAACTCCTTCCTTCCAATTGGCCAGAATCACTGCCCAAATCTCTTGCTCTTGGAACAGTTGGCATGCCAGGGTAAGTATTGAGATGAAAAGGCAACTATCCCCTGGATTGTGGTGTGCAGGTTTCTGCCTATCTGAATGTTCTTTGTCTTGTTCTACCAGCATATTGCCTATATGGCTGGTAAAAAGGGTGTGCTTCTACCCTGTATAGGGCATGAAGTTTGGCCTGTCCTTTACCATCAGAGGAGATTTACCATGGAGATTATTGTGCCTCTCCTTGAGGAGCCGTAATAGGTCAGAAAGAGGATCCAGGAAGGGCTGGAATGTATCTACTTCAATCTGTGTTAACCAGTGGAAAGTCTCAAACTTCACTGGCACGTGGACTAGTCTGCTTTTACTGATTGTGCTCTTTTGCTATCAATGTATTTCCAGAATCAACCCCAAAATGCAAAAGACAGATGCTGTATCATGCAGTGAAATAGACGTTCTTTAAATTGCACTACAACAGACAGAACTGCTGTGCTTTGGAATCTGCATTTACTATTAGAATCTCTCAGTCATCTACTTGCATTTCTTACCTTGTTCTCTGTAGTTTTTATGGGAAATCAGAACTTAGTCAGTCCTAATGACCTGGAAGGGTTTCAAAATGATTGTAAAATTGTGTGTGGTGGAGAACTCAGATTTCATATTAACATCAGTCAAGATGCATGTTTATTAAGATGTCTTATGGAAGGATTCAGTTAGCTCTTTCAGTTGAGACCATGTGGGAAGCTCTAAGCTTGAATTTAGAAATTAGATGAAGAGTTTTGTGGGATTCTGAGCCACTCAATGAGCTACTTTAGTGGTTCCTGCAGATTAGTAGTGCACTGGTGAGACCTGAACTACAGTTTCCAGTTTTGAGCCCCTCACTGCAAGAAAGACTTTGAAGTGCTGGGACATATCCAGAGAAGGGCAACAGAGCTGATGAAGAACTTGGAGCACAAGTCTGATGAGAATCAGCTAGAGGAGCTGGACTTGTCTAGCATGGAGAAAAACAGGCTTAAAGAGACCTTACTCTTCTCTACAATTACCTAAAGGAGGTTGTAGCCAAATGGGGGTCAGTCTCTTCTCCCAGATGAAAAGTGACAGGACAACAGGAAATGGCCTCAAGTTGCATTAGGGGGATATTCAGATTGGACATCAGGAAGAATTTCTTCACAGAAGAGGTTGTCAAGTCTTGGAACAGGCTGTCCAGGGAAGTAGTGGATTCGCTATCCCTGAAAGTGCTCAAGAAACAACTGGATGTGGCACTTAGCGCTAAGGTTTAGTTGACAAGGTGGTTGGAGTCAAGGTTGGAGTCAATGATCTTGGAGGTCTTTTCCAACCTTAATGACTCTGTGTTTCACCCAGTAGCCATAGCTATGCACAGTAGTCCTAAGGAGCAGTGAGCCCATCAGCAGTGAGCAAGTTTTTCTCACCCGTTTTATATTTTTCTGCCAGCTTTGATTTGTGATGACTGTCATTTAATCTTGCGACTGACCTCTGTCTAGCTTGGATTTACTGCCTCTTCCTGTATGTAACTGAGTTATCACAGAGTTATCTGTGTTTCTCCTTTTGACTAATGAACACAATGAAGGCTGTTTTCACCTTAGAGAGATTTCTGCCTCAACATTCTCTTTCCCAGCAGTGCATCTGTGTTTTTTTTTTTCTGGGATGACTGTGAAAAAGCCAAGTTAAGAAGGTTGGATTAAGTTTTGTATTTCACAATATAGGAAAACTCAATCTTGTTCTGGTGGTGACGATATTTTGGTTCAGTGTGGTCAAGTGTCTATGTCTATCATATTTTATTCCTCACTGAACATTCTTTCCTTTTCTTTGCAGCCTTACTGCATATTTTGGTCTTCTGGAAGTCTGCAAGATGAAGCCAGGAGAGACAGTGCTGGTTAATGCTGCAGCTGGTGCTGTGGGCTCTGTGGTGGGGCAGCTCGCTAAAATTGGGGTGAGTGGCTTGAGCTGCTCATACTTGCTGCTGAGAAGACTTAGCTGTAACATGAGGCAACAAGGCCATGAATAATCAGTAGGACAAGCATCTCTGAAAGCATGCCCACACTAGGGTCTTGAGATGGAAAAGCTCCTGAAGACATAGCAAATCTAGTTGAATGTTTCAGGAGCTCATACGCTGACAGCACCCTTACTTTAAGGGTGAGCCCTTCACCCAGCACTCTCTGAGTGTCAGCCTGTGTTGTCAAGGAATGTTTATAAATGTTTTTCTCCTCTCCTTGCAGGGTTGCAAAGTGGTTGGCTGTGCTGGCTCAGATGACAAGGTTGCCTATCTGAAAAAAATAGGCTTTGATGAAGCCTTTAATTACAAGACTGTTAAATCTCTGGATGAAGCACTGCGTAAGGCCTCTCCTGATGGCTATGACTGTTTCTTTGACAATGTAAGTTCAGAGAGAAGGCCTTGCCCTAAGCAGCTGTCATTTTCTTTAAGCTGTAGAAGGAACTCAATGTTGTAATCATCTAATTGAAGTCTACACCAGGAACTCAATATGGAGATCCATTTAATCAAGCAATGGTCTCTGTAGAAGCTTACTGCTTTGCTGTTCCCTTCCCACACATATTTCTGCAGCTGACTTGAGCAGTAACAGAAAGAGCAAAACCCAAAAGGCAAACCTGGATTGTTGGCAGTGTTTGTGAATGGAGAGAGGGAAGTTTTACTTCACTCTTTGAAAAACATGGCACATTTTGGGGAGGTGATGGTCACAATAACTGTTCCAGTCCATTCCTGGCCCCATCTTGGACCACAGACAGTTCTGTGCTGTTGCTGAAAAGGGAATGAGTGTGGATGGCTCCACATTATATGGTCATGGGGGCTGTATTGGTACCTGTAAACAAAACAGTAGCAAGGCCCACTTACAAAACTACTGGAGCAGCCCCCAGAAGGTGTCTGACATCTCCCAAATATAGCTGGATTTAATGGGGACTAATTACTGTTCTTGATAGGTGTTTAAATGTGAACATCTTGTTTTGAAGACTAACAAAGTTTAACAGTATGGATGTAGTAAAGTCATGCCAGTTCACTTTCAAGCCAGAGAACCAGCCCTGTCTCTTTTGATTTCCTACTACAGCTAACATATGCATTATACCTCATAAAAGCCACCTTATATACCAGCCTTAAACTCCCTGGCTAGCTATCTGGTTTAAAAGAA
This sequence comes from Eopsaltria australis, assembly GCA_034509425.1. Taxonomy (NCBI): domain Eukaryota; kingdom Metazoa; phylum Chordata; class Aves; order Passeriformes; family Petroicidae; genus Eopsaltria; species Eopsaltria australis. Next base: position 215,229 of record JAVTVJ010000384.1, read on the forward strand.
GCCATCATCACCTCTTTAGTGTGTCTTTCCTTCTGCCAATCCAGGGATGAAGGTCGTGGGATTCTGCCCTTCTCTGGCAATTGAAAGGAATGTTTGGTGTCGAAAAATGCTTGTCTCTGTGGCAGGAGCTCCTGCCACTTTGCATTAGCCTTCCAAATGTCATGTCCATGCTGCTAAGGTCTTAAATAGGTTTTATGGTCATGTCCATTCCCTTCGTTCTCACTTCCAGTGTTTGTACAGAGCTCCCCACAGCAGTAAATTTTCTCACAGCTTCTCACCATTAAAAGCTTATTTTCACAGTACCTCCCTATTTTGGAGATGAGAACCATTAAGTAAAAAATTTACATCACCACAATGTGAAGATGTAAAATTGCAGACTGGTGTGTGGGAAGAGCAGAGTTGGTGCTTCTTAGCACCCATAGGAGGAGAGATCTATGTGCTAGTCCTGCCTGATGCTTCCAAACCAAGCTTCATGAAGCAAATTTGGAATTAAAACTGATTCTCTACATTCATAACTAATTTTTAGAAGAGTGAGATTGAGTCCTCTTAGCACTGTGTAAATGCAAGGGTTTCTGCAGCCTCCAAGTCTTTGGGGTAGTGGAAGTCGCTTCCCCCCGCTGAACCCTGCAATGTTGGCAGGTTTTGGCAGTCAATGCTAAAGATTGGATTGTCTCTACTGCTGCACATGCTCTGGTTCTTGTAGGTGGGTGGAGAATTTGCCACTGTTGCTATCAACCAGATGAAGAAATTTGGAAGGATTGCAGTCTGTGGTGCCATCTCTCAATACAATGAGTCTGTGCCTCAGAAAGGTAAGTGCCTTTATTCTGTCTAAATTGATTTTCTCTTTGGTAATGGCAGAAAGATATAATGGGAGTCTACTATTTACTTGCCTGTGCCATTTAAGTGTATGTATGTGTAGACATTTGGGTACTTAACTGCTGCTGCTGGACACTAGGACCATGCTCCTTGTGTGTACATGCACTCATCCTCCTTTGTGCACACTATCTGGTGAACATTAGCTGGTTAGAAATGAAAAAGTGGCTAAAAAAACAGGACTCCACAGGGCCCTAAGGAGATATAGATCAGCAGAAGGCAGGTGTGGTGTCATGATGCCATTTATACAGTAGTATGTATTTTAATATGAGATAATGGTTTTCCCTCAGGTTTTTGATGATGCAGCTTAAAGTTTTTGGTTTTTTTTTTTCATAAGAGTTCGGCTACTAATAAAACTACTGAGAAATGTGGCTGAATGAATATTCATTTTCAATATCATTAAATTTTCCAGATTTGCCTTCTAGAAGAAATAGGAGGACTGTATTCTCTTTAGTAGCTGACTGGCTTTGTACTGTCAGATCACTGTAAAATAATAGAACAGGCTTTTGGTAATGAGGAGACTATCACACATTTTTATGATAGAGGAAACTGTTTAGTAGAGTTTATAACTTAAATTTTGAGAGTTAGAGAGAGCATGAGAACCTGTCAGGCTATCCATCAGGGTGTTAAAACAGTATTTTTGAGATTCAGCTGAAGTCCCTCAGGTGAAGCTTTATTTCTGAATGAAACTGTTTTCAGAAATATTTAGCCCCATAGCTTTATGGATCAGTCCTTTGTCTTCCCAGGTGGCTGTCTGTCCATGAATCTTCAGTCTTTTGTGCTGGAAATTCTCTTTGGAAAAAATATTTGTTACTTCTGGCCGAAACAAAGTGATTCAGTGGTCTTTACTGGCTAAAAGCTCACTTTATGCATTGAGACTTATTCTGAATGAAACTGATATATCAGGTGGCTTGCTGTTTATTTTCTCTTGCAGGGCCTTATGTGCAGATGCCAATGATCTTCAAAGAGCTTCAAATGGAAGGGTTTATTGTGAGCCGATGGAGCAGCCGCCGAGACGAAGGTCTGCAGGCCCTGCTGAAGTGGGTCGTGGAGGTAAGGAAGGAGGAAGGAAAGAAGGAAGGGGAAGTTGTCTGTAAGGTGTACTCACACTGCAGATTCTGTCTTTGCAAGAGGTCCCTTGTCATAGATGTTCAGGTGAGGTGCCAGCATCCTTCTCCCTCCTTCATCTTTGAGACTCTTGGGGACACTTGAACCATTGTAAATATGCCTGATCCCTTCTGTTTTGTTAAGATGTGTGATATCAACTTGTAGACTCAGATATAATTCAGAATATATGTAGACTTTGAATAAGCATGCTTCCAGAATAATTCAAAACACCTATCTGGTAATGAAGACTTTTGTATTTAGAGTATTTCCTGTATTTCTCATTCAGTCATTTGTAGTATGGGCCAGAATTTCCAGTGTAGTATTGTGCTGAAATTGCGGGCAAGAATGAATGTTTTTATAGTATTGGGAGTTGGCCTTTAAGGAGACTTTATAGGGAATTTCTTATATTTTATTTTTCTAGGTGAGGCTAAGTTAGTAACCAAGTTGGTTCATGGCTATGGGAAGTTTGTGAGTGTAAACACTAAAGGCTAAGAGGTTCTAGCTTTTACAAACATGAGGGCTTGGGATGGGCCAGGTTTTGATCGTTGCATTTGCAATTCCATACTTTGTATGGGTAGAGACAGGCCTGGCTTTGGGGAAATTATCCCCTACCTGTCAATCGTTTGGGGACCAAGTAGCAATAAATCTGTCCTGGTGTGTTTTTACAGAAGTGATGTTTGCTTCCTGTCATGACCCCAAGTAGAAGGTTTCACAGCACATGCAGATCCTCACAAGAGCCCACCTGCTTGTGCAGTTATCCTGGTGCATGCCAGCTTGCATGTTTCAAATGAATCATATATGCTGGAGAAAAATTTTCTGCAATTTATTCAATTTTGGTGGATGAAAATTCAGCAATTTTCTTTCTTACTTTTGACAGGGAAAAGTGAAGTGCAATGAACAAGTCACTGAAGGATTTGAGAAAATGCCAATGGCTTTTATGGGAATGTTAAAGGGAGAAAATCTTGGAAAAGCTGTTGTAAAAGTGTGAAGGTCAGATATTCCTGGGAAACTGGTGCAGGAAAATGTGATTCTGTTAAGTGTTTTTAATTCACTGTCAAATCATACGATCAGTATGTTTCAGTCATTTTGCTGGATGTTTGGTGATGATCACTTCTGTTAATAATTTGGCTAATAAGTATGTTCCAATTTGCTCTTGAAGAAATTGAGAGTTGCTTCCAAGAGCTACACAAAACAAAGTGCCTTAAAATTGCTGAAAATTAGAACTGTAACAGATTTGATAGTAGCTTGAACCTTTCTATGAGCAGGCTTGTAGAAAGGAAAATCAATTCAAAAAGCTTTGCTAGCTGGTGGCACATTTAATGTTTACCCATTTATTTGGTCCAGACCTTTGCAAGGGGGGTTTTTTGACCCGTATCAAGGAGCGGAGAAGAAGCTTAGCTAACAACACTTGGGGATTCCAGCTTCCTCTCTAGCTGGCCTTTTTTTTTTTTTTTTCTTTTATTAAACAGTGTAGCTATCAGTTATTCTGAGAATATGAAAAGGAAAAATAAATATCTTAATGTATACTTTGCTTGTGTTGTAGTTGTTTGTGGAACAGTCTTTCTTTCACTTCCTTGTGGTAAACATAAAGGAGCTAAAATATTACAAGGACTTGATTATCCCAGCAGATCTCAGTACAGGTGATATGGATAGATCACTGATTTCCTTGAGAAGCTTGTCATTGGTGTCCAAGCTTGGAGCTGACCTTGTGATAGTGTTCACCCTGGCTCTCCTGGAAGGTGAGATGAATATGATGGCCCTAGCTGTGTTAAGTTGGTGTCCTTTGCCAAGCAAAGGAGACACACAGATCAGCAACACTAAATATCTTAGATGTTCTGAAAGACAGAAAAAGGACTTGTAATTATGGGATACAGACAGGCTTTGAGGGTGATGATGATCTTCTTGATTAAGTTTTCATTACTGATCCTTGAAGAGGGATCCTAAGCAACCTTTGCAGTGCCCAGGATTAGATGCTCTGTATGTCAACAAAAAGAGATCACTTACTTAAGATGCAGATTGACAATACTTTCTGAGTGGACTTAAAACACACCCTGAAATGCTGATCAACTGGGCCACTGGGGCAATAATGAATCTTGGCACAAGTAGGGAAGAGGTTCTGGTAGCTTTATAGTGTTTTCTGAGGAGAATGAATTGACAATTTGTGTTAGCTCCAGTGCTGTGGTTTTACAATGGCCACTGAGGAAGATCTGTGGACTAATACCGCTGAATGTCATATAAAGCGGTAAACCAGAAAAGGAAACTTGTTGTCCAGTAGACTTTAGATCCACTGAGTAGAGGTCTGCAGTTGTATGGTGGCTTTTTGTTGAGAATTTTCCAGAGGACTTGCAAGTCCTAAAATACTGGATTAAGTCCAGTGAATTAACGATCTCTTGTTTCAAGTAAAGTGATGATTGGGAAATGAACTAAGAATACCCACATGGAGTTCCTGTCCCTTGGTCAGAGTTGCAGAAAGATTTGTCAGTCAGAATAATCCTGACTCAGTCTGCTTCTTCCTAAAATATTGATCTGTACATTCCCCTTACTGTGTGTAGATTTTATGCTTCATAAATTGCAGTTGATTTTGCAAGGTTGTTTAACTATGAAAATGTAATTTTTCTGTGTAAAACCAACACCACACACCTCTGAGCCTCTGAACTTCTCTGGGGAACATAACTATTTCCTCCTGAAAGTTCAAGTTTTCTGTTACACATCAGAAACACTGCCACCACATGAATAATGACAATTTTATCCCTCATTGTCTGGCACTGTCTGGAGGTCTTGCAGTAGTTTCTTACTATGAGCTTTGTTGTCCGCAAATTTCTAAGTTTGTACAACAATACCTGGATTTTTCCACATGTTGAAAAGAAAAAGCAAACATTAAAAATTTTGGGTTTTTCCTTGTGGCAGTGGCACAAGGCAGGATCAAAGTCTCTCTGTTTCCCCCTGCTAGTGAAGCAAGCTCATCCTATGAGCACAACCAGGGTAACAAAGTCAAACCAGGTGCCGATGCCCAGCCTAGAACAAAGAAGCAGCGATGTGTTGCTCGGATTGGCTTTTTTGCCAGCACATGGCTCTGTGTGTTTTTAGGGGCAGAGCATGAGTAGTACCATGCAGGCATTCCAGCCCATCCTCTGACAGCTGCACAGGGCCTATGAGCAGCAAACACTCTGCCAGGCGCCCCCTCCTCTAACATTATCACTCTGCAACTGAGATTAAAAGCTTGCTGGGGAAGAGTGAGCTCCTGGTGGTCCCACAGGCTCTCAGAAGGTGTGTGAGGGACAAGGTCCTCCTCAGCACTACAGCAATTTTCCATTGCATGTGTCTGCAAAGGTGGAAAGGGTGTCAGCTCTGCCCAGGCTGCAATGGTCAATCTTCAATCACCTTGCTGCTATGGCTGTGCTGATACTCATCTCTGGTCTTTTTGTGCTGCATTTCTCCAGTCCACATGGCCATGTTTGTGTCACAAAATAAGTTAAACTTCCAAGTAGGGTGGCAATGGGATTCTTGAGATTTTATTATCCTAGTTAATTGAGGATGTAATATATGAGAGCAACAGAAAGAGTTTATTTAATCTTAAATGTAAACAGCTGCAGGCTTCATCATTTGTCGGCTAAATAGCTATTCATCTATACATATTATTTCTAGAGTAGTGGTTTAGCTGCTTAACACCTTATGCTTGCCTGTGCAAAATGAAGCAGTCTCTAGAGTTGTTCTAGGCTAATAAATATGCAAGTTTTGTGTCCTGTTCTTAAGCAATGTCAGGCTGGGGCTGGTGGCAGTAATTTGTCTGAGCTCAGGACACCATGGGTGCCCTCCTTGAGGAGTTCACCATGGTCTGCCACACCAAAGGTGTCCTCAGGAAGCATTGTGAATTGTTCCAAAGGGCTGTTGAAGTCAGGGAGCTATCCCTGGAATGCATTGCTGCCTGATGAGTTTCTCTCATGGTCCCCCCAGGGTGAGTGCCCACAGGAAGGGTCATGAGACACCGTGGCCCAGCCAAAGCATCCATTCTTATGTGAGGTGAGATCTATTCCCCAGCTGGATCAAATCCAACCTTAAACCTGCCACCACCTTTGCCTGTACTGAAGCAAGCAAGCCATACCTCGGATTCTTTATTCTTTGCTTTTATCTTGCTCCCATGACCCCTTACTTTAATTGTTCATCTCACACCATAGGCTCCAGACAGGTTAGCTTGCTGCTGGCCATTACCTACAGCGCAGGGAGATGCCTCCTGTCCCTATCCTCACCCTATCATCACTAGCTCAGTGTGGCCTCAGTCGCCTAGGAAGTTGAAAGCCTTTGGAGCAATCCTGCTAAGTGGTGCTAAAACTGCCCATTGTCTTTCCCTTATCAGCAGGCTTCACAGCTGTGAGTACTGTTCATGGTGTGTGTCCTTGCTCTCCCCTATGTGCCCCTCTCAGAGGAACTAGAAACATACAAAGAAAGCTGAAATACCAGACTTCATTGTCCCCCTGAGCAAATGTCATGGACTTACTCAAGTAGAAGGGAGATGACCCAAGCCTGGTCTAACTCTTCCTCCTTCTGTGCCTTTGGACCTAATGCCTGGCTTCACCACCTCCTAGAGTCTGTTTATACAGACTCCCTGTCACATCCATGACAAATGCCCCAATTCCTGGAAGCCAGGCAGATAGCACCAACAGGATGGTAGGAGCCCACCTTACCCCATGCATTCCTCTCTAGCCCATAACCTTAAGGTACAACCATCACCCCAGCACTGTCAGACAGCTACAAGCACAAGGCATTCCCAGAGCCTGCCTGTGTATACACGTGTATAAAACCCACAGACAGCCATGGGCACCTTGTGGTGATCTGCATGTCATTAGCTTGTCAGCTGCAGGTAGAAATAGGACTTCATGCAGCTCCCATGCCTCCCTCACCTTGTCTGTCTACCAACCTGGACCCTCTCAGCTTCCTCTCTCCAGAGGAGGAAAAACTGCATTGCAGGTGAATGTCCTTCTCCAACATCTCCTCAAGAATTTCTCAAGTTTTCTCAAACTCATCTAGTTCATCCTTATCAAGGTTTTGTTACTGGGGAGGCTGCAGGGATGGCTTCTGGTGAGGACCAGAAGCTGCCACCACATCAGACAAGAGCCAGTGACAGCCAGCTCCAAAAGGGACTTAATCAATGGCCAAAGCCAAGCCCTCTGTGATATCTGAGTTTAAATAAAAGGTCTAAACTATGGCAGCAAGGAGAAAGGAACAAGAGCATGTGAGAAAAAGCATCTCGTAAGACACCTTCACCAGGTCAGACTCTCCCACCTTTCACCAAGGGCCAGAGACCAGCACAACAGAGTTAATCCAGTAAGGATTTCAACAGTATGCTCCTCAAGCATACAGTTCCTTGAGTGGCTGAAATCTGTACGTCAATATAGCACAACACAGAGGAGCTGCTATGCCACAGCTGGCATTGTTAAAACAGTAGAAGTAATTTTTTAGCTTGGTAGATCCAGCTAGTTTTGATGTATGAACAGTTAAGAAATCAAACATTAAAATCATTACCAATACCCTTACTGGAATCATTCCAGAGGGGAATCAAAGTCTAATTTCATTCAGGTCAAGGAAAGAATGGAAAGCAGATGGCTAGCTGGAGTTGACGTTAGGTTGACTGCTGCAAGAGGTAGAAGAGGCGTGGGTGGTTAAGCATCCCACATGCACGACATTCACTTCCCCAAGTGCACAACACCCCTTTCAGAACCCCTGGAAGGAGGTGAGGAGTGTCACTATTCCACTGCAATTTGATCATGCACAGTTCACTTGTCCACTCACTGTGACCCCTTGGCCCTTCCTTTCATGTTAGTTAGTCCTCTCTCATTAAGCCTAATTATTCCTGCTATGTGTTTTAATTGCTGTACTCAAGGAAGTACTTCTCTTCCTGCTGGCCAGCCCATTATAAGCAAGCTATGTAACAGGCCCGCAGACAAAAACATCTTGCTTTTCTTGTTTGACAGCAAGGCACAGATCCCATCTATTTCATAGCCAAATGACACAGACTGCAGTCATTGCCTGAGGGGAGAACTTCATCCTGAAACCCTTATTCCCAGAAGAAACCTTTCTATGTTGTTTTCTGTCTGCAATGTACATCAGGTTTACCAAACATTCAAGTCAGTTGGCCATCTACCCACTTCCCTCTTAAAGGCAGCTTTGCAGATCACTGGATCAAAGCAGCCAATTCTGCTTGTGCACGCAGCAGACCACAGTTTAATGCAAGAGTGAATGCTGTGCTACTGCCTGGCACATAGCAATACTGGTCTCACACCTTCACACAAAAAACAAGCAAAAAAATGCACCCAACGAGGTCTCTATGAAGTATCATTACTTAATACCCATGTGGGAGGGCATAGGGCCCTAGGCTTTGGCAAGGATACTCATACCCATTCTATTTAGAACAAAATGGTTATTTGCTATACTTTGGCTTGTTAAAGACTGAAAGACTCTGTCCTTGCCTGTTGAAAGATTCAAGTTAGTTCTCATCCTGAACTAGGGTTCTCTCCTCCCAGTAGGGGCACTTTTGCTCTAGGAACCAAAGCTTCTTACAAATAACCAGAATAATGCATAGGCTTTGCTTTCCATCACCTATAACCACAAGGTCCAACTAGAAACAGTCAAATTCTGGTATAACTCTGTATTTGAGGACCATGTGTTGTCTCCTTTAAAGGGGAAGTATACCTAACATGGAGATCCTCACTGCATGTTCCTCAAAGAGCCAAGCTATAAAGAACGTCTTTCAAATTAGGCTATGCAAGTTGTTTTCATCACAGTATGCCTACACACCAGTTCTTGGGAGGGGAAGATACTGAGGCACAGGGAGCTGAACTCACTGCCCTTTTAAGAACTGCTTTGCACCCTTTGCTTCAGCACAAGAGGTATTCCAGCCATTCTGGTCTTCCCAATCATGACTTGGATTGTCCAAGACTACTGCAGAGTAGCATCTTACTAAAAAAGTAAATGAAGTGTTAAACTCAACACACAAGTAGCAATACATCACCAACTGCACCTTTCCCTTGCTGTAATAGGCAACAACCTGGTCTGGTCTTGTCTCAGCAGAAATATTATATGTTGCAGCACACTTCAGTATTATTTCTTAAAGATGACATAGGATGGCAGGGCATCTTACTGAACTTCATCTGGAAATTTCAGCAGGAATTTTTTAAACCTTTCTAGCTAACAGTTACTACCCAAAGGGAATCAGTAGGCCACACAGAAACTGCTTTCAAAAGCAATGCTTGTTTGCAGATGGCGTGGTGTTAATAATGCATTCTTGCGACTTCATTTTGTTCTATCCTCATGAGTCTGGCCATGGCACCACTTGGGGCAGTGGCTTCCCATTCACCTTTGAGCAGTTCAAACATGCAGCTGCACTTCTCTTAGTCAAATAGCCAGAGCTACATGGAAAATATTTCCCATGTTCTCATTGCATAATCACAACTCAGAACTTACATCCAAGAAGAACTTTGATGGCTCATCCTCAAGTAAAGGGTGCGGCCACTTCTTGGACTAGAAAAATCTTGTTTCAAATTGGGAACATATACATTAAGCTGTTCAGGGCCCCCGTCTTCCAGAGCCATCAAGAAATTCATGCATGCTTGTGAAGTGAGTGTAAGGCTGCGTCATGGGTGAGTTCCCTACCACAAAGACAAGAGGCTCACTCATTTCACATTGTCTGCATATGCAGCAGGAAGTCTAGCTTTTCCATGAGTGATACTCAGTGAGCAGCACAGCTCACTAAGCTGCACCCACTGCGAGCTACAGCCCTTCTCCCTTCTCTACTGAGTTCTTATAGAGAACAACATCCAAGTTAGCAAGGAAGCCATTTTTGGTACAGTGGAAAAAACACTATTCCCCTTGGTAACAGTACCATGGTAAACAGCAGGTATAAGAAGGCTGGCAGGTCAGCAATGTAGACAGTCTGACTCAGGATTGGAGGACCACAGAGTTCAGTTTACTGTCCAAGACAGCATCAAGTGTGTTCTGAGAGTGCAACAGCGCAATCAAGTGAAAATTACAAGAATATATAAATCTAAATTCTCTTGACCTTAAGACAAGTTTTATTTCTTCAGTCATTTGTTCCAGACTTTTGCCTAGGAACAAAGCAGTTCAACTCAGACTAGACAGTTTTTTAGTAACAGAACCAGAATGTACACATACCAATGGCAAGGCAGAATTGAAAAGGAAAAAGACAGCAAGTCCAAGTCCTACCTTGCAGTTCCATGGTAGGATTGGTATTACACTCTGGAAGGACAAGTCTTACCTTTGAAGTATAAAATGCAGCTTGAAACATTTTAAAAGTCTTTCAGTTAAAAAGATGTAATGAAAGAAAGAACTATCCCACCCAGTGACTACCCTCTTTTCTCCAACTCCTCTTTCTGTATTTGTAAACCAGATTATAGCCTGGTGACTACCATCTGAGTAAGGTGGCAGCAGGCTCCTCCTAAAGCAAGTGTCATGGCTATCCCCAAGCCAACAACAGATGAGGTTGCCTTTGGTAAGTCTTTGTATACAGACTGTACTCCTTTAACACAGCAAAACCTGACACCTACCTGACATTATGAAATTCTTAACATTTTTGTTAAACACACAGCAATATCCAAAAATGAAGAGTTTATACTTTATTGTACTCATATACATGGACCAAGAAGATAGTTTGCACCACTTAATCTAGCTAGCTTGTTTAGGTTTTTTTTTAAGTAGAAAAATTACAGGCTGTAATTTAGCCAAAGCAGTCATGCTTCAATTTCTTCATGGCTGGAGATTAGACTAGACTTTTAATGGTCTCTTCCAGCTTCTCTTTATTGGCCCCAGAGAACTCCTGCACCTGTAAAGAGAGATTGATTTTTAGAACTCTTGCATTCAATGCTTCTTAACATTAGTTGCATAGCATCCAGTCACATACACACCTATTGAACTCTGCTAAAAACTAAAATTTTTCCCACCTTCAAAACAGGGAGTATTTTGCAGATGTTCATGTATTTATTTTCCACTCAACTCATGCAAAAGTTGAGACAAAAGACTATCAAAACTCACTTCCATACTACCATTGATCCTGAATCAATATTGTGTAAGACTCAAAGGCAGGCTTGAAGAGACTCTTAAGGTCCCTGCATCAGAGGCAGGTCAAAGTCACTTTGGGTTGCTCAGGACCATACCAGTCAAATTGTGGAAGGACTGTTCCAAATGACCTACTCCTGCAACTGGCTTCTCCTGTGAGAACTGCTCTTCATGCAACTTACAGGGCAAAAAGATAGAGGCAACATTCATCTGCTGTCTCAAAAACAGCAGCTGTCTTCCTGTATCTACAGGGGTGCAAGGTACAGAGCAAACTACACTACAGGCCATGAAATTGCTTGCTTGATACAAAAAGCCACACATTGACTGGTACGCTGTAATCACAATTCTTCCAATAACATCATGAAGTTGTAGAAGTTCACCTTAACAGAACTGTCAAAGGGTCATACTGACCCCATACTTACATGTGACACTCAACTATCCAAGGTGCAATTCCATTGCCTTCAACCATGAAACTTACACCCAAGCATTGTTTTCCTTCAGAAAAGCCTACCTTCAGCTTCCTTAGCAAACTAAAAGCCTAAGACGACACATTCAGCTCTGCAAGTCTAGGCAGAGAGCTACTCAAACTACCCTGCACAGGCAGCCCACTGTGCTGTCAGAGCACAATCTACATCCCAGCTCATCCATTTCTTGGCAGAATAGACATGACATCTGTTCAGTCCTCTAAAAGGGACAGCACCTTCACTTCAAAGGTTATACAGCCTCTCTGTGAAATAAACTAAACAGCTGTTTGTTGTATATAACCTCAACCAGGTTGGAGACTTCTGTTTGGCTGGGATTCCATAGACACCTGTAGTCATGTCTCTGAACACAAGCTGCATCTAGATAACAAACACTGACCAAGTAAAAAGCAGGGTGCTAGGCAGATAGACCAGTAGTCTTAACACAGACATCTCACCCCACTATCTCTCATGAAGCTCTGTCTGTAAGACTGACAGGTAACTCAGTTCACTACCTGTGAACAATACAGTTTGCATCACCAGTTAACTGCTGGTTACATTTGCTGCAGTACTAAGTTGAACTTGCTTGCTCTCAGGAGTGTCTTAATGCTGGTGGTGCCACAGAGATATAATCAAGAGAAAGCAGACTAAGTAGTCCAACCCTATCTTCTTTCAAGTGTTTAGCTTGCCTGCTCCAGTTCCAAAAAGCCAGAGCCTACCTTCTTTCCGTTCTTGTAGAACTGGAACGTTGGCATGCACTTCACATCACAGTGTGAAGCGACATCCTGGAAGAGACAAAAAACAATCTTCAACTGGGCATATTCTCAAGGATGTTAAATTTAGAACTCATTCTAGCTGACTTCTATTTAGGTGACAGGGTAAAGCCATTAGTGCTCAAGATAAAGCAAAAGCACTTCTAGTGCATCACGAGCAAAAGAAGTACAGTGTTAACATCTCCCTAAAGTAAAGATGCCCTCTTCAACATCTAATTCATCCAATAGCAAAAACCTTAACCTGTACTCTGTGTTTGGAAAAAAACAAACAGACCTCTGCATCAAAACAGATGTCTGTTTGTAAGACTCAAGAGCCCTATGGCATCTCTTGGGCTTCCATGTGATATTTTTCAAGTACCTATTTGACAGTGCTGAAACTGCAATACAGCAGACATTTTATTGCACTTAATTCAAGACCTAATTTAATTTTTAATGAAAGAGGAAACAGTGCCAAGAGCAGTGGATGGACCAGACAGATCAGTAGGTTGTGAACCATTAGGTTTAAGGAAGCTTGCATCAAAGCAGCTTAAGACCTTAGACTAATGCTCCCTCCCAAAGTGAAGGGTCAGTGCTTCCAAGGTACACAACACATGCCATAGGACTTCAAGTGTGCTGATAACCAAGGCAGTTTGTACTGTTCAGGTGTTCCCTGAAGAAAATAATTTTTGCCACTTTGATCCCTATGCTTCAACTTCAAGTTGAAGTAAACTCTTGTTTTGTTTCAGTATGTGGGAAGACACTTTGAATTCTCATCTGTCACTTGTGTGGAAGTCCTTAGCTGTCCTCCCTCTGCACCACCCCAGACCTTACCTGGGCATCATCCACATCGATTTCTATGAACACCACATCACCATACTTATCACACAAACTCTAGAAAGAAATAAAAAGAACTGTGCAGTTACAGTGTTCCAGGAAAACTACCTGAAAAGATGCATTCATATAAATTGAAAGGCTGGTGCTGGTTAACAAAGCATGTTTTGCTAGCAGTTTATCTTACTATTTTACTACCAGAGCAAAAATTTTCTGTTCTGCTGCAGTCCGGAGGAGTCTGTGGAAACATGTTCTCTCCACAAAGACTCAAATATCCCAAGACATAGGTGGAAGGCCTTCTCTTGCAGCTTTCAGCTGATCACCAAAAGATGCTACAGCTTCTCACACCTTGTCAGGAGATAACACAGCCACCTAAATGCAGCTGGAGAAGTTACTTTAACTGTGTACAGCAGGATAAGCATCATTTCCTCTCTGTATCCCACTGCTTGAGGCAATGCAACTGGCAGGTCTCTGTGGACCTGAAACGCATGCAAGCACCACAACGAAAGCTAAACCTCATATTAGTTCCCAGCTATATCAAAGGTCAGTCTATTTCACTTGGTAGTATTAAAAATAGATACTTCTGCAACTTCTCACTTTTCCAGAAAATGCTGGCAATCACATAAGGCAAAAGGAACTTTCCTCCATGTTATTGTCAAGCAACATAAGCATTTATATATGATTTAATATAGAAATAAACCCAGAAAAGCTACTTACATGGAAAAAGGGCTTGATCATTTTGCATGGTCCACACCATGTGGCAGAGAAATCAACTACTATAAGCTTCTCACCAGCAGATTTCAGTTCTGCCTCAAATTCAACCTACAAAAAAAAAATAATTGAACACATTTATGATTTTCCCCCTCCTTTCCTAAGGGATGTAAGATTAATCCCAGTGCTGGCTTGCTCTCAGACCTAACACACTAATCATTATGGCAACACTTAAACACTTAACTGAGTTATTTGTACCATCAAATATGTGCTTCAGTATAAATTGTTTTCATTTGTGCTAGCAGCAGTCAGTGTCTTTTGACTTATGAATTAGAAAACAACTACAATGCTCAGGCAAACTCACTGAATTGTGGAAACAAGCTAGAACTTCTCTAGCTATGATGCTCAACTCTGTGTTATCCCCAAAATGTGATCCTTACAGTTTTTTATAGTCCATATTCTCATTTCTGTCTTGGCAGTAAGACTCATTTTCCTCTGAGATAGACTTTCCTCTGCAGAATTTGAAAACGACAGACACAAACCTTTGCATAGCCCTCCACTCTGGTGACTTTTCCAATCAATGGCTAACATTAAAATGATACTGTGTGTTTTACTCTAAAGCATGTTTTTGAAACAACCTCATAGGATAGCTATTTTGCCAAGTGAACCCACACTTGACATCACTAGCCAAAGCAATGCTACACATAAAGACTACACAAATAAACACTCAATACTTATTCAGAGTCTTCAAGTCTGTGTGTTGCACTTAGTCACATGAATCATCTTGGGACAATATTTCTTGGAACTAAACATAATTACAGGCCATTACTCACTTTTTCTGGTCAAAAAGTGAATGCTTTAATAGAACTGAAAGACATTAAAAGCAATAAATACTTGCATGCTAGCAAAAGGTAAACAAATATCTCAGGCAGAAGCAGAAAGTGCTGATCACCTCCTTCCCAACACCGTCTTTGTCAAAGAAAGTACAAGGCACTTCAATAATTTTCAACTTTGTTGTCTTGGCAATCCAGCTTTAGGAAAGCTGTTAGTATAAACTTCAAAAGATAGCTGCTTTAGACCCCCAACTTAACGGAGCAAAGCACTGGAGTTCTGTCAGCAACAGTTGACTGAAAGCAGTATGGTTACTGCCAGGTGTACACAGGGGTTCATTTTGCAGTGCAGGAGTTAACTAATTCATACTGCTTCTGCAATCAGCCACAGTAAGCTGAGACTTGACACTAGTAAGCTAAAGAATGTAATGCAGGTGAGGAGCCAAAAGTGCGCACAGTCAAAGTGGACATGAATATATTTAACAAGCAAGCACAGATCCTGCATGAGCTTTCTTATGTATGTATACTCCTATGTGAAAGTCTTCACAGCTTCCTCTAACTTCACACTCAGCATTACATCTCCCTGTTAACAGACTTTTTCCCTTCCCACATAGCTCTCTTCAGAGATGGTTTTTCCATCCTTGCATCTTGGACAGTCACAGTCTACTCTGCTACAAGACCAGTAGTAACACTCCACACCATCTACTCTCATTCTGAAAGAGAGGGGAACAGTAAAGTTTTCCTGTCTCCCTACATTCCCCTACTCCTGTACTGACACAGTATGCATTCCCACGTCCATTCTCACCAACGATGTTTAATGTCCCTGTACACAGCAACCCACGCTTGCTGCTCCCTCCCAGTGCTTCCTTATCACCTAAGTTCCTCAGTCAAGCCTCACTCCTTTTGGCCTTGAAATCCTACTATCAATTTTTGGTATAGCTTCTCAGACCTCTGCACTGTAACATCATCACTCTATTGATTCCACTTCCTGCAGCTGCCAGTTAGACCATCTTCTTTTAACCCATAGATCTCCTGTCCAGCTACATAACTACTGTAACCTGCAAAAGGAAGCCCAGCTCTGGAATGTGTGCATCATATGGCCACACACCTCAGGTTTGCTATTGCACAGAACAAAGGGAAAGTGGGATGGCATCATAATTACAGCTGGTCACATACCATTCACGACTGGTGACCTGGTCCTGACTGCAAATCAGGTGTTACCCTGCAAATCATCTCTACTATCAGCCAAAATTGCTGCAGGACAGTGATAGTTTTAAGCATGCAGGGGTAACACCTTTGGACACAGCATCTCTTTTCAAACTAGTGAGAAGTTCTGAAAGTTTTTCTAATGAGCTTAATTTCCCTGGAGGAAGGCAGGGAGCAAAACAAAAAACAAGTTGCTTGACCTGTCCGACTGACTTCACTAGTAGTCTTTCATGTTAACTGTAAAGTGACAAGCTTTCTTATAAAAAGAAGGGGAAGCTCCCATCACAAGACTATTTTGTCATGCTTTGAGAGGATCATACAGCTTTGTTAGACAGCATTTTCTCCAGGTAGCAGCTCACTGGGGGAAACCTCAGCTAGCATGCTGGTCAATATTGGTTTGTACTTTGGGGGGGTTTTTTGTTTCTTTTTGTTGCTGGTTTTTTTTTGTTGTTTTGTTTTGGTTTTTTTTTTTGGTAGGACTTTTGTTGGGTTTTTGTAAATATTTAACTACAACCTCCCTGAGCACACACAAGACCTCATTTTGTTTGTATTGTCCAGCAGAAAATGGCATGCTACCTTCAACAAACACATTTGTAGCAGGCATCTGTTCCCAAGGGCCAAGTAAGTTCTAATAAAGAAAGCCTCTAGTTAGTGCCTCAGAGGTTTCCAGCACCTCTGAAGGTAATGCTTCAAAAAGGAGGCTGCTGGCCACAGATGGTGCTGAAAGGAGCCTGCTGCTCTCAGCAAAAGATAATGTAGGTCCACACTATCTGGCAGATTTGACTAAAGCTTGGTTGTAAACATTATTTTCAACACATATCAAGTCACCCTTGAACTTGCCCAGTCATCAGCTGACTGCCAATGGTTACTATGTAATTTAGTGAGGCTTTTTAAATACAGAAGCTAGCATAAACAGACCAAAGGTTCAACTGCCTGAACTCCCTAGCATACACCACTTCTAAAACTATCACTTATAGCAAAAGCTGCAATTTTTCAGCATTTTTTGTAACTCGAATAACAAGAGAGGCAGCTAGAATGAAGATGAAAGCTTTGGCAGCACCAGTTTTAAAGTTTATATACCCCATTAACTTTGGCTATAAAAGGCAGTACGTCCCATAGTTAAACCCTCTTACTAGTTACACTAGTCACTCATCTCAAGGCCACTACAAAATACTGCTCCTTCTGTGCTCTAGCGGGTACTACAGAGGGATCAGTCAAGCACCCTGAAAATAGCCATTCTTCAGAATATAATCTATTTCTGAAGAGATGTGTAGGGAGAAGGGCCACATCTAGCTAGCTCTCACTCACAGAAGCTCTTGCATACAGTGCAAGAACGGGTTTTCCCCTTTGTATCAGAGAAGAATACAAACCTGCTTTACTGAAAACCGGAATTAATCCAGAAATCCCAGCTGCACTGTGCTTGAATGCTCTGGGTGTCACTGACATTAAAATACTGTTGTCAGCACGACTGTTGAGTCTGCACTCCATGGATGAGCAACAAAACTTTGCTTTAACTGTGATTTAACTACAGTAGACTATTAATCAATGCTCATAGCTAGGAGGATAGTGGAAGCCTAGCTAACTCAGAACAGGCTCTTCCTTCAGACCCAGGTTTGACTTGCCATGTTTAATCTGTTTCTGTGTGTAACAAAAACCTCAAACCTTACACCAAAGGTTTGCACCTCCTGTGCCACCATAAACAGAGAAGGGGGAAGAAATGCGAAGCAGAACAATTTCAGGTTGCATTCATACACCATTCAGGACTTGAATGGTAAGGTGTTTCATTCATTTTAAGGAGCTTCCTGCATTCACCGGCTTTTGAGCTGTGGTCTTAAGTGTTAGTTTGTATATTTATGTATCAGATGTCAACACTTCTGCGGTTCCCTGGGAGGTCGAACATGCCTCTCATTCATGAAGTGAACTGGCTGTAGAAGAGCACAGCCTGGAAAACAAACTTGGATGAGTAAGAGACTGGAAAGACTGAGGTCTCAAAACATTTTGGGGTGCAAATGCGTGGGGGAAGGGGCAGGTCAGGCCTCACTGTGGTGAGACAGTGCACTGCCCCACACCCCCACCCCTAGAGCCTGTATCCCAGACACACAGTGGCTGCCAATCACGGGCACACTGGAGGAAAAGGGTATTTACGGCCAAACATGCTGCTAGCATATGCTTTGACCCTACCTCCTCCTGGAATATTTATCAGCTGAACACCGTTGGGACCCAGGAGTATGTAGTTATATATGCCCTTTTTATTACATCTTTTCTGTTTTTTTCTTCTTCTAAGTCCCTCTTCTCAGAATGTTTGAATAACTTGAAATCAAACAGGCTTAGAGTTTGCGAAGTTGAATGGGCTAAGTTAATGCTTTGAGAAGTGTTTTATGTTGATGGAATGTTGCACTAAACCTTTTGCCAAAGTTCTCTGATTTTCTAAAGTTGCCAGCTAAGTATTTTTTGTTGTTTTGACTTCTTGAGAATATCTTGTCGGTACTTCTCCCCTGTGTCTAGCTCAGAGTACACGAACAACCATAAGCCCTGTTAAAGCCCTTGTGGAATGACATCTTGGGGCCTTACAGGATACCACAAAACATCACTTGCTGATGCCTCAAAATGAGGTCAAACTGGCACTTGCACCAAATTTCAAGTTCAAAAGGCAAGACTAGCCCAACAGGATTCTTCCTGAAATGAAGAGCTTGCTAAATTTGCATGGAGGATATTTTTTGAGACGTGGGTTCCTAAGTTACAGCTAACAAATACTCTATTGTTGTCTATTAACCACATCAGCTGCTGTGCACAAGACCACATGCTATTTCATCACCAGCAGGGTATTCTCCATGTGTTGGTCTAGGCTTTATTACTATTCTGTATCTCAGAGCCACAGATGTGTTTTCATTCACAGCATTAGTGTTGTGAATATGTCAGACAGCACCATAACAAGGGAAATACTTTTTATGCCAGCAACTCCTGCTGTTCAAATATGGGGAATGGGCTCTAGCAGCTCCTTTCAAATCAAGAAGAATGGATGAACTTTTCCATGATGTCCTACCCAGAAATACGACAGAACTTAGGCCAAACTTTATGAAAGCCACCTGGTCCCCTGCACGCTAGCAGTACATAAGGCAAATCAGGACTACTAAATGAGGGTGCTGTATCACAAAATCAATTAGATTGAAAAAGACCACCACGATCATCGAGTCCATCCTGTGACCCAACACCACTCTGTCAACCAGACCATGGCACTCAGTGCTACGTCCAGTTCTTCTTTAAGCATCTGCGGAGACGGTGACTCACCCACCTCCCTGCGCAGCCCATACCAACGCCTAATCACCCTGGCTTTTAAGAAATTCCTCCTCATGTCGTCCAACCTAAACCTCCCCTGACGCAGCTTAAGACTGTCCTCCTGTCGCTGTAGTACCCTGTTACCCTCTTGAGAAACGAGCCCTTAAGACTTTAAAGTGCGATGGGCAACAGCCTGTCATAATGTGAAATTGCATCACCTCTCGCTGCTCATTCGGTGTCGCCGAAGCCCCGGGTCGCGCAGTTATTTGTTCCCTCCCTCTGGTCTGGCCGAGCCCTCCGCGCGGTTTCCCCGTTCCCGCCGCATGGGCGAAGCAGGCTCCGCCTGCCCGGGCAGCACACGGGCTCTCACCCGCCATCTCCCGCAGGCCAAGGCCTCTCGGGAGCCCAGGGCAGCCCGAGCAGGGTCCCCCGCCTGCCGAGCTGTCCCCGGCCGCGCTCCCTCTCTGCCCGCCGGGGAGTGATGCTCGTCCCGCCGCCCGCCCCGCTCACGGCGAGAGGACATGGCTGCCTCGCCCACCGCACTCACCAGGCTGCCCACGGTCTTCACCATGGCGGCGACGGCTGGGAAAGGAGGGTGGGTGGCGTAAAGGCAAGAAACCAAGGGCTCCGTCCGGCACTCGGCTGGCTTTCCTCCCTCGCCTCCCGCCGCCCCAGCGCTTGTCCCGCGCCGCCCCGGCCGCCCTTTTATGCACAGCGCCGCGCCGCGCCGCGCATGCGCGGGGCCCGCCCCGCCCCCTGCCGCTCCCAGCGCGCCCCTGCCCACGGCGCCCCTGGGGCGCGGGGTCGCGGGGGGCCCCGTGAGGGGAGCCCGGGAGGGGCGCGGGGCGAGCGCCGCCCAGCCCCGGCCTGGGGGAGAGCGTGACGGCTGCCAGGGAGAGCCGGCAGCAGCTGCGGAAGACAGGAAAGCCCAGGAAGGCTGGAAAAGTGCTGTGTAACGATGAGCAGGAAGTACTCGGCCCCCCCCTTCCCCCCTCCGCGTTCCCCGCGGAGCAGCTCTGTCTGACGCGGCGCTTTGCTCGCTTACGAGAAAGGGAGCTGGTGTTGCCCGTAATGCCGGCAGAGCGGGGCTGCTGCAAAGCTGGAAGGCGGGAATAAATCACGGGAATATTTTTTCTTTTTCCTTTTTTTTTTTTTTTCCCCTTGTTGTTTTCCTTCCCACCGCTGAAAGCACGGAGTGGCGCCGTTTCTCTGTGGGATGCGGGCCTTCCTGCAGCGCAGAAGGCTCAGCGACGGCAGCGGTGCTTGCCCGGGCTAAACACTGACCGTAGCTCCCCTCATGGAGGGACTCAACCAGGACCAGAAAGACTCCTCACAGAAACGATTCAGCCTTCTCATCCGAGGGGGCTCTATGATGGAACCTTAAGTTTCTATCTGTCTTGTTTATTTCTCTGTGTTTTGGAGAGATCCTTTGTTTCACCACTTGCTGCACCAGTGCCCACCTCACAGTGCAAAACAGGTCTGCCACAGCCCTCCTTTCCTTCTGTTGGGCTGGTAGGATTTCATGTTGGACTCTGGAGGTTGCTGACTCCAGCTCCCACTGCATGGGCCACAGGAAGGGTTTTTGGATATTGGTGTCAGGTGTGTCATGAATGGGCTGTTTCTGGAGGTTTTAGCAGCTGGGTTACCAGCCTGTGAAAGGTTTGCTCTGGGATACAGCTGAGCAGAGGATGGGAAGACTTAGTGTAGGTTCTGGATAAGAAATACACTTCTTCCTTAAAAAGAAAAAGAAAACAAAAGGCAGTTTGGCTTGGATACAGGTACCAACTTATTCCAACAGGATGTGCCCTCATATGTTGCTTTGCTTGTGGTGGAAGCTGAGTAATTTTTTATTTTGGAAGTTTATTAAGTGTATGGCATACTACAGCAGCAGTACTAGTGAGCTTTTTTCTGGCCCTATGGTTGCAGCCCCTTTGCTCAACTTTAGTTGCATCACAGCAGGCCACCTCCTGTCTAGCTCTTTCCTGACCTGGTAGGCTTTGTCTACCTGAAACACTTTGGATGCTACTCTCCCTCTTTCTTCCCCTGCCTGTTGGATGCCATAAGCATCCCCTTTTTTTCTTTTGGTAGCATCACTAGAGGAGCCAGGATGCCTGTGGGTGAGAAGTAGCACCATGAGGGCTTGGTGATTTCTGCTGGCTTTCAGATTTTCTTCCAGCTTCTTCCAGCTGGTCCCTGCTGCCCTTGTGACTGTGTGCCCTGTGGCTGACAGACACAGCAGGTACATGTGCCCTGTGCTGCTTTGGGGAGGTGCAGCTGTTGCCACTGGCTCAAGAGAAAGCAGGAATTCCTCATCAGCCAAGGCACCTTGCTTTACAACCTGCTGCTTGGCAGGATAAAATGATAAGAAGCCCAGACTACCTTCGAAGTCCAGCTCCTGAATGCCCCAGTTCAGCCTAGCATCACGTGGCTCTTGCAGAAGCCAGTGCAAGCAAAGGCAGGGAACAACCCACCCAGATAATAAATTCTTAGAAACCAACAGCTTTCTATAGGCAAGTGTGGGTGGGTAAACCCTTTCTGAACAGAAAGGCATCCCTCCTCAGATGCCATGTGTGGCCATTTGCCTCCTGCTGTGCTTAGGCTAAGGCATACAGCAGTTTGAAGTCCAAAATGATGTTGTAGGATTGTTGTACGGATGCCTAAAATAACTGGACAGTAGTATAATTTATGTGATCTGGGCCTGATTCTTAGACTGTAGTAATTACTATCATGACAGCGCGTAATAAAAATGGTACAGAGGAATGCGTGTCCTCTAAATGGGGAAAAAGGTCTACACCCCCAGAAAACACACCCTCTTTTTTATTCTTTTTGCTTTGTTTTGTTTTGTTTTTTTTTAAACTGTGGAATGTCTCATTGTTTAGCTCAACAATGCTGTAGCTGTCCCATGTACACAGTCACTCAACCATGGGGGCCTCAGCTTCTCATGTGCCCTCACTCCCACCCACCTTCCTCACAACCACAAATGCAACATACTTCTCTGCCCCAGGCTGCTGGAGAGTGGATGTTAAAAAGATGCAAGTTGACTGTGGAGAAGTTGAAAATCACATGATTTTCATGCTTCAACAGACTGCTATATGATGTGTCATACCCAGGACTCACTGGATAGGATGCTGGCCAATAGATAGCTCTTGGCAAATGTAGGGTGGTAGGGGACCAGGAAGTACTTAAAGACACTCAGGAAGGTGTGTTTGCTTGCTTCTGTAAGTCAGAAAATGTGGCCTGAGGAGGGATAGAGTGGAAATGCAATGTAAGCTTCAAAAATCAGTCCTTCAATAGTTTCTCTTGCATAAGGTCTGGAGACATAGACAAATGCCTGTTTCACTCATGCACTATAAATTAGTATATATTTGACACACTCCTTGGATGTGTGGAAAAAGTGTGGAAGAGGAAGTCAGCTGGTCTAAATTTAGGTGCTCTCAAGAGAATTGATCAGTACCACTTAGGTGTAGGCCAGTAAAAAGGACTGTATTTTTGGAGAACTCATGCTATGCCACAAGCTTCACAAAAATCCAGGTGGAAATTCAATGAAAATTTGCCTTGTTTCAGTCACCTTTAAAGCTCCTGTGATGGAAAACATCCTTTTTTTTTTTGACTTTGCTTGTGCTGATTTCTGTCACCTGTTATGTGAGAGCAACATGTGCCAGCAGTAGGGAAGAGCTTCACCCAGAGCTGGAGGTGAACTCGGGGTGTGCTCAGGATCAGACCTGCAGTAGGTTTGCGAGGTTGCGCAAATTACATTTTCAGATCTTTCTGAGCTGCTGGGAGAGGTGGGAAGCAGGGTAAGAAAGGTGGGCAGCAGTAATCCCTGACAAGATGACCAGTGAGGCAGGTCATAAATCATGGTGTCCATCTGGATGAATGAGCCAGAGCTGTGACACATGGTCCTGGTGTGATGCCTCCCCAGCTCCACGTGACTTTACAGATCTGTATACCTGTCTGTAGTTTAAGGGCTTTGGAGCCATGAATCTGCTCTCCAGAGCTTGCTTTTTCTTTTCTTTTTGGTGTGCCAGTGCATGTTGGTGGATGGAGGAAATGCCATTGAGTGGTGAGACTCAAGGCAGGCTGGAGGTCTGCAGCAGGATGTCCTGAGTGTGGCGTTGCAATGCATTAACCAACGAAAAACCTTCTCTTGGCAGGCTTTGTACTCTGGCACAGAGTAGTCACTAATGTTCCATTTCCTCATAGACATGTAATGGGGAGTGAAGAAACGTGAAAATAAGAGGGAAAAAGAAGAGGAAGAACAAAGGAAATGGAAAAGAAAAAAAGAGCTGGAAACCAGATTCAGCAACTTGTGCTAACTTCTTGCAAGTTAACCTCTTCAAGCTCCCATGAGCATATCTAAGACAAGCTTCTGTCTCCTAAAACCACTATTAAGTCTCCTCACCACTCAAATGTGTCATTCAGTAAAAGGCACAGCAACAAGGATTAATACTACTACAGCCATGGCACAGATGGTCAGTCATGTCCAACATTAAGAAATGGTGCATCCAGAAATGAGGAAGCTGCTAGAGGCAACTACTCTAGCCATAGCAGCATCAGCTTTTACCATGGGAAAGCCAGGTTATTTGCCAGTGTCTTACAATGGAAATTGAGAGTGTTACACCTGGCCCTGACACAGAGCAGCACCTTTAATTGTACTTTCCCTTTCCTTCCAGCCTGCCCTTCTGGAAGATTTTGCTTTTGTAACTGACCTATTAAAGGTGCAGTAAATGTTTAATAATTGGATAGGTGTGCTTGGTGTTGTGCCAGCATAAGTCACAGAAGAAACCTGCTTCTTTGTCTCTCCCAGGCTGATGTACTGCAGATGTAATTGCCCAGAGTCTTTTGAATGCTTGGTGTAGCATGTCTGGTTAAAAATGAGAAGTTGAGTAAAATGTGAGGAAAAAAAACCCAGGAATAAAGATCTTGGCCACAGTCCATCTCCCCTTACCATGGGGGGATGTTGGTTAACAAAGCACTTCAGGGAATCAAGCAAGCATCCATGTTACTTCCCTCACACTAATTTTTGTTTCGTTTTCGGCAAGTTCTTCGGAGAAGAGAATTTCAAAACACTCCAGAGATGATGAACGTGCTGCTTTTGGGACTTGTATTAGAAGAAATCTGTTCTTTTTTAAAGAAAGCTTCTGTGAGCTCACCTGGGTTTATGGCATGTTCTGGGTCTCCAGAAAGGAAGGTACCCTGACATGATGTCTGCAAACATGGGAATGCTCATCTACACTCTCTAGTATCGAGACACTTCAGGTCTCATGTCAAGACAAACACATGTGTTTGCCTAAAGTATCTCAAACTTAGTCACCTCCTCCATGCTCATAGCCTCTGTTCTTCCTTGGGTAGCTGAGCAGACTGGAGAAAGGAGACCTGCATTTTTCCTATGAGACACTGTTGCATCTTTTTTTAGGGGATCTTTTGTTTTCCTAGGGAATGCTTCTGAATGTATCTCTGCCAAACATCCCTGTGCTGCTACTCAGGAGCAAGACTTTGAGGAGCAGGAAAGTATTACAAGGCTCTTGACCTTGTAGTCAAGAGTGTACAGCAGTGGGCAAAGAGGAAAAAAGAATTTCAAGACTGTGCCAAAGCATGAAGCTGAAATTAGCACTTTGTGGTTGTGCATGTGCTGGGTATGTGCAGAATGGGAGACCAGGAGACTCCTGGAGAGGAGATGAGATATTTTTGCTTTTCTGGGATGTGCATTTTCACAACTTTTTGTTTGGGGGACAGTATCTGCAGATTTGGCCTGATCATAGGCAAACACTGGTGTTTCAGGACATGTGGAAATACACATGTGGAGATGTCTTTGAGGAAGCAGGTCATGAGGAAGAAATGTGTATGTGGTGTCTATGTAGAGGACAAAATGGTTGGTGTGTGTTTTGCTTCCAGGTGTGGCGGGTTGACCTTGGCTGGCCTCCAAAGCCACTCTATCACTCCCCCTTCTGAACTGCACAGGGGAGAGAAATTATGACAAAAGTCTTGTGAGTTAAGGACAGAGAAATCACTCTGCTGTTACTGTCAGAGGCAAAATAGCCTCAGCTTGGGGAAATTAATGTATTGCCAGTTAAAATCACAAATAGGATAATGAGAAATAGGAACAAATCTTAGAACACCTTTCCCCACCCCTCCCTTCTTTCTGGCGCAACTTCACTCGTGTTTCTTTACCTCCTAGCCTTCAGTGACAGAGGAGGATGGGGAATGGGGGCTGCAGTCAGTTCCTCACACATTGTCTCTGCCACTCCTTCCTCTGTGAGGTGATGCTCACCCGCTCCACCTCCCGTGGGAAACAGTCCTCCGTGAGTTTCTTCAGTGTGGGTTCTTCCCATGGGCAGCAGTTCTTCATTAACTGTTCCAGTTTTGGCTCCTTGCTTGGGGTGCCATTCTTTGGACACAGACTACTCCAGCTTGGGTCCCCTGAGAGGTCAGAAGTCTTGCCAGTAAACCAGCAGTGGCACAGGCTCCTCTCTTCATGGGTCCACAGGCTCTGTAAGAAGCCTGTTTCAGAATGAGCTTCCCATGGGGTCTCAGCCTCCCTTGGGCATCCATCCCCTTGCTCTGGGCATGAAGTCCTCTACAGACTGCAGGTCCTGTAGGTTCTGCTCTACTGTGAACTCTCATGGGCTGCAGCGGCAGAGCCTGCCACATTGTGGTCTTCACCAAAGGCTGCTCACTCCTCCCCCTTCTCCTTCACTGCCCTCGGTGTCTTCTTAAATGTTACCTCAGACGTGCTAGCACCTTTGCTGATGGGCCCACATTTGGTGAGTGGTACATCCATCTTGGAGCTGGCTGGCATTGGCTGCATTGGACATGGGGGCTGCTTCTAGCAGCTTCTCACAGAAGCCACCCCTGCAGGCCCCCTGCTACCAAAATTTTCGCACATAATTCCCATTCACCAGGGATTTGGTCCAGTGCTTTTCATTTAGAATTTTTCTGAAATACAGTTAGTTCCTGGAAATGACTAATATATATATTTCACCAGAGATGAGTCTGCTCATTGTTGTGTGGGCAGGACCCTTTTCATCAGAGGGTTTTCAGGAAATCAGCAGGGCTCAGCCAGTTTCCACTAGCACAGTTTTTTGGGTGCTCTTGGTTTTCTTCTTCTTAAATTCAAGTTTATGAATGAAATATACTGAGTTGGTGTGTTACCAGTGAACTAACACATTTGCATTAAAAGTGTTGACATCGCACATGGGTACTTTTGTAAAGTAATGTAGAGAAGTTGCAAGCTGTAATTAGCTACCTTCTAAAATCTTGTTCATGGACCAAAAAAAGTCCCTATGCACCTGAGGTAGGCTCCTGTGGTCCTGAAGTGTTTGTTCTGGCTACCACCAATCAGGTGTCCTTGAATCAAGCCTGGCTCTGAGCTCCTGATCAAATGGAGTCCAGTGCCTTTTGGCAGCCAGCTGTGGCAGACCACGCTGTGCTGCCTGCAAGAAGCAGTGTATGAGAAGGGGTGTGGGGAAAGGGTTCAGTTCTTCATTTTGTTTTGCATCACATTCAAATTACAGACCAGTGCCAGTGACAAACATTTTTCTGGTGCTCAAAACTGTTCTGCTTTACTTTGCTTTCTCTTTAAGCTTCACCCTCTTCTCTGTCTTGTTTTTTTTCTTAATTCCTGACCTCCTAGTTTTTTTTCTTCTCACCATGCTCTGCATCTTTTCTTCTGGAAATAAAATACTAAATTTCTCTGTAGTTCTGAATCTGCCTCACAAACCTCCACATTCCTGCACTACCTGCAGGCTGAAGGACCCAGATGCATAAGCCACACGAACTTTGACTTTCATCAGTGATGCATTTGTCAGTTCTGATTTAAAAATATATGATGTGGTTTGTACACTGAGAGTTGTTCATGGCCTTATTGGGAAGGTGCGGGGCTCACTGCCTCTTTCCTGGTTTTTCACACTCCCTGGAGCACTGCAGAGACAAATTTGGCCCTACGGTCCCTAAACTTAGTGCCTCTATGGTGCTCTCTGCTCCAAAAACTAGAGTGGATATGAGGCATTGGGTCATCTTCACTGGCTTCAGAAGAGCAAATGTGTTATCTCTGTTTGGACCTCCATGCAGCTCTTACTTTCAGGACCTGCTTGTGACCCTGAAATGGGTGATTTTATGTCTGGAGACATTGTAGCAGTGCAGTAAAGAAGCTGTCAGCAGCATGAAGGAGAAATGATGGAGGCAAACTAGCTTTGGGCCTTCATCCCAGCTTCTCCCAGGGTGTCAAGACCTCCCAAGGCCTTTATGTCATCTTAACCCTGGGACAGCATCACATCCCTCCCACAAGGTGGACCTCAGAGCACTGCCTCAGCACTGTTTTCAGTTCTTGCACCCATGGCTGTCCCTATGCTGGGGCGTTGACGAGTCTCTTAAAATACAGCTGTATAGTTTCCTCTGAGGTCCATTGTTGTGGGTCGCCCTGGCTGGACACCAGGTGCTCCTCAAAGCTGATCTGCCATTCTGCTTTTCAGCTGGACAGAGAAGAGAATTCTTGTGGGTTGAGATAAGTAAAGGAAGAGATCTCTCACTGATTACTATCATGGGCAAAACAGACTTGACTTGGAGGAGAAATCAATTTGATTTATTAACAATCAAATCAGAGTACCGTACTAAGAAATAAAACTAAATGCTAAAAAAACACCTTCCACTCCATCTCTCCCTTTTTCCTGGCCAATTACTCTACCTCACCCCCCAGAAATGCAGGGAGTTGGAGAAGACTGCAGTCAGTTCATCACACATTGTCTCTGCTACTCCTTCCTCTGTAGGGAGAAGACTCCTCATTCTCTTCCCCTTCACTTTCTCCAGGGGCTACAAGTGGATCTTTACTTTGCTGTGGACTTCTGTGGGCTACAGGGGAACAGCCTCACCATGGTCTTCGCCCCAGGTCCCTGGAATGTCTCTTCCGTATTCTTATTCCCTGACCTTGGTGTCGGCAAAGTTGCTTCTCTCACATATTCTCACTCCTCTCCCTGGCTCTCCTTTCCTACACAGTAATTTCTTCCCCTTCTGCTACTCAAGAGGAGCTACCTCCACTGCTGACGGGCTTGGCTGTGACCAGTGGTGGCTCCATTTTGGAGCTGCCTGGCTTTGCCTCCATGGAGCATGAAAGAAGCTTCTAGAAGCTTCTCACAGAAGCCACCCCTGTAGACTGTCCCCCACCCACCTCCACTTCAAAAACCTTGCCTTGCAAATGCAGTGCATCCCAAAACCGTCAGTGTCTCATTTTCTTACCAAAACAAACCTCTTGTTGCTGGCTCAGGTCAGGGGATGGTTGTGTGTAGGTATGGAGTCAAGTTTAAAAAAGATGTAATCTGTGATTTCCTAGATGCTCATTTAACAGAACCATGATGTTCACGGGAGAGAGATATGCCCAAGGTTCAGTTTCCAAAAGTGCACATACAATTACATTTCTGTGCCTGAACAAATAATGCTGAAGAGCCTATGTTTACACTGCAGAAGTTGTCCAGCTGACATTTTTCAAGGCAATTATATTTTTAGATGTGCAAATATACAGGGATAAATAGGAAGATGGTCACCACATCCCGGAAAAACTTAGGATCCTTGAAGGCATCTGTAATAAAGCATTTGAGAAACTGGGCTGAGATGCCCTACAGCAGACAGGAAGAAACAAAACTAGCTGGCTACCTCATGAGACATGCTCTTGCCCCTTCCACAAGCTTGGAGATGGCGGTGATTCATGCAATGACAGGAAGGCTTGAGGAACCACATAGCCAGAGCCCCAGGACAAAGGAGCCTCCCTTCTAGTCTTAGACTTATCCATCAGACATCTCAAGCCACTGCTACATCCGGGCAGAAAAGATGCTGTAAATGTCACATCCATGCTGGTGACAGGTGTCACCTGTTTCATAAGGATTTCTCAGCTGTTTGGCCAACAAGTATGTGGGATTTGTGGGTCTGTCCATGTGACCAGGCTGACCACTGACAGATGGTACCCAAGTGTATGACTGGCTACAGATCACATGAATGCCAGTGATGTGTTTCAGGCATCTGTCAGTACCAGTCTTGTCTATGTGAGCAGAGGAGTACAAGGGAACCTTCTCCCAGTCACCAACAGGGCATGAGGAGAAGACCTGCCCTTGGCTTTCCTGTGTGCTACAGAGAAGCAGTGGATCCCTTTCTACCCTCTCTACAGCCAGGCTGAACGTCAGCCTCTAACCAGAAGAGGTTTTCAAGTTATGCTGTGCCACATGCGAACCACAGCCCTCCCAGTGGAGCTGTGGTCATACGCCTCGTGAAGATGCAGGGGAATGTGTGGATTTTCCTTTCATTTTCTGCTCTGCTGGGAAGGCGAATGGTTCTGCAGCCAGTGCTGTCATACCAGCTTCCTGAACTGCTGTAAGGCAAAGGATATGACAGTGATTAATGATGCAGGGAGGCATAGCTTTTGTTTTTCCTTCCTGTGCTGGGCATTTAACTCCCCCTCAGCGTGCTGTCATGTCTTACAGAATCCTTGAGACAGTCCACCTCCAGAAACCTCCAAATGAAAAAACCAAAACAGTGTTGACCTGAGAGGGGAACCTGAACATCTGTATGCACCACATGATTCTCAAAGATAGTTAATGTTTACCACCTTTCTGGTTAATTAACAGGAACCAAATAATTTTGCTTTATTGCCATGCAATTTCCTCTCCTGGCAATACCAGAATGACTTATGAGACATTTCTGAGAAGTGTGATACTCATTAACAGCCTTTGGGTGCCCCTGGCCTCACGAGAGATGCTTCTGCATGAGTGCACTACTTTTGCCTGCCATCAGAGATAAATGGGCTGGACACCTGTACCTGGGTGCAGGTGCCCTGCTGCAACAACAGACATCAATTTCTTCCCTGACTACCCCATGTTTGGGGTCTGTGTGTGGTGTTGGAGCAGTGGGGGTTTCTACAGGGGGGCGCCCGGACAGTCCACATAGGCTGGTGTGCTTCTTCTTGGTCATCTGCTTTCTGATGAACCCTGGTTTTTCCTACCAGTGCTGCAGCACTGTGCCAGGCAAGCACTAGTGTAAGGGGGTAGATGAGGCATTCTCTTTTCCAGATAGAGTCCCCCCTGACTGCGATCTGGGGGAAATCCTGTCTCAATCTTAAGGTTTTTAAAATTTGGAGATTTTCTTCTGATTTTACCCAAATTTGAGATGTAAACTTGAACCTTGCTGTGGAGCTTAGCAGGGCCCTTCCCTCGAGGTTGTGTTGCACAATGACATCTGTGCCAGACAAGTACTTTCAGTCCTAAGTTTTCTCTTTAGCATCATATTTATGTATTTTTCTTCTAAAGCAATCACAGCCCTAGCTTTTTTTCCCAGCAGCTACAAAGCACAGAAATGTAGCAATACAAAACCCAATTAAAATGGAGAAGGGTATTCTTTTTTGTTAAGAACTAAAAGGAAAGATGCTGCAAGCAGGAAATCAGATAGGCAATGTAAGGAAAAGAAATGAAATTTTGGGTATGAGTGTGTAGTCCCAAGCTCTAATTTCAATAGTTGCAATAGAGGCTGCTGTAAGAGTGTCCAGACAGAGCTGGTCTAGACAGGCCAATTGATGTTTCAGAGTTCTCTGAGCTCTTAACAAGATTAAGGGCTCCCTTGACTCATTTCTCCTTTCGGTATTGGTATAAAGGCCCAGAATTTGTCAACAGACTCTTAAAGAAAGCATGCAGTCATTGCAACAAACTGGTTTATTTTTAGGGGAAGGCTGTGTGCAAAAAGAAAATGGTCCAGTGGGAAGCCTGGACCCATTCCCAAGTGCTGTTACTTGAAAGCTTTGCTCCTGATCTGCTGAAAATCAAGTCACACAGGGTGATAGAAACCAGGTTTCTACAGCCTTGTAACTCTCTGGGAGCCAGCTTGCACCGTGAGGTTTGGGACACTGGTTTTAGGCTGCAATTCAGCCAAGTGCTGAAACTGGTAAGTTGCTGCAAACTCACTTCATTTGGCAGCTGGTGGCTGGGACAGGGAGTGAACAGAAAGCCAGAATTTGGCTATTGGGTTTTGGCCTGGGCCCAGCCTAGGCTTGCATCTCTTAAGAGTGAGGCCAGTGGTCGGCTGTCTGAGGGAGGTCAAAGGAACTTCGCTAAGGCAGGTGAAATGGAGAGGACAAGACTGTGAGGGCACTCAGGGCTGGGCTGTTACTGACAGCTGCAATACCTGGGAGTTATTTCCAGCTTTTTTCTCTGGACCACACCCACCTGTTCAATGGCATTTGACACCAATCACCTGTTGTTTCTTGACTCCAAAGATGGTGTTTCCAAGAGGACCTCTATCTTAATTTACATTGACTGGTCACTGGCCTTCTGGGTGTTTTTGATCAGAGCAGAAGGAAAGGCTTCTGAACTGTATGCACCTTGCCTTTTTTTTGTGTGTGTGTACCTCTTCTATTGTAGCTAGCTCACATTGCTTTTGTCTCCTGTTATTGTGGTTTGACACTGGCCAAACGCCAAGCACCCATGGGAGTTGTTCACTTGCCCTCCCTTGCTACAGTTGGGCAGAGGAGAGCGAAAAAGATTAACATAGGCGTCATGAGTTGAGATAAGGATTGGGAGCCAAAAAATACTGTAAGGGCAAAACAGGTTCACATTTAAAGGTATAAAGTAAATTTATTATTAACAGAGTCAGAGGAAGATAAGGAGAAGTAAAAATAAACCTTTAAAACACCTTTTTCCCCCTCAGGCCCTCCCTTCTTCCCACCTGTGCAGGAAGACAGGGAGTGGGGGTTTTGGACAGTTCATCATTCAAGATCTTTTTCTGTTCACTCACGGAGAGGAATCTTTTTTCTGCTATGCCATGGGATCCCTTCCACAGTCGTCCCAAAACTGTTGTGGCATGGGTCACTCGTCCATGGGCTGCAGTCTTTTAAGGATAAGCTGCTCTAGTTTGGAAACAAGGGCTCTCTCTCTCTCTCTCTATCTCTGGAAGCAAGGGCTCCCTCTCTCTGTTCAGGTCTCCCACTAGACCACAGTTTTATCTAACATCCACCTGGTTCAGCGTGAGCACTTTCCCTATGGGCTGCGAATGGATCTCTGCATCCCCTGTGGACTCCATGCATTACAGGGGACAGTTTGTTTTATCAAAGTCCTCACCATGGCTTGCAGAGGAATCTTGGCTTCAACGCTTGAAGCACTTCCTCCCTCTCTTTCTTCTTCACTGACTTTGGTGTCGCCGTGTTGTTTTCCCTCACATGTCCTCACTTCCTCCTCTTCTCTGTCTAGAAGAAAAACTGTTGCTCGTAGGTACCATTGTCAATAAGTTCCACCAATTCACAGATTCCTACAGGATCCTGTGGTGCTGAGAGTTTGATCTTGCCTAAGTTACACATTGGGGAATTGCTCATTTTGCTTCCGCTGCCATCACGTGTGCACTATTTAATGCCTCTCTTCATGCAGAGCTGTGGGAACGGGGAGCTGCTGCTGCCCCTGCCCTTTCTGCCCACAGCACAGCTGGCCAGGGGCAGCCAGGCAGGCAAGGCTCACCGCGGGCCACCCTGAGATGGTGGCAGCCATGGCAGTGCATTGCCACCCGCCACGCTGGGGATGACCCCAGAGGCGGCGCTTTGCCACCCCTGGAAAAAAACTGCACCTGTGCTGTTTTGATTTTCTTCTTAAATATGTCATCACAGAGGTGTTACTAACCTCTCTAACTGGGCCAGCAGCATATCCATCTTCAGAGCTGTCAGAGATTGGTTCTGTTGGACATGGTGGAAGCTTCTAGCAGCTTCTCACAGAAGCTCTTCCTGTCGCCTCCCCACTACTGAAAACCAGGCTGTTCCAAACTTACACACCCATACAGGCTGGAAATCAGCTGACATACATTAGCTTGGGCATCTCTTTTGAGAAGAACTGGGCATCTCTCTAAAACCTTCTCAAGGCTCTAATTTCTGCAGCCTCCATGCAGCCATTCATGAGCCTGTAAAAACAACCCAGTCCTTACTATTTTTTTTTTTTTTTAGCAGAGATTAAACTCCTTTTCAGCATAGATAAAACCCAAAACACTAGTAATACCTTAAGACTGTAGCTCAAGCCTTCAGTAGCCAAATGGTATTTATTGGGATGCACTCTTACTGAAAGGAGCCTAAGAAAATGTCTAATCTGATGCTTTTGTCTATTTGGTCCTGAAATTAAACATTAACCAGCCTTGGAGCAGTACACCCTAAGACTGGAAATGAAGATGGGTATATGTGGTAGTGTACATCCCCCACTTACCTCCCTGCCTTGGCCACTCTATTATCAAGTAATTCTTGTTAGCCTTGGCCTTGATTAATGGGCAGTTAAATTACCCTTGGGCTCATCAAAAGAATTGTCTGTTTCCAGGAACGTCTGTTGTCTAATGAGCTCCAGTTTTCTAATGAATAGGCTTTACACCTTATTTTTGTCTAGATACCAGCCAAAGTGGAACAATATTATTGTTATTGGAGATTTTCCAGTTAAAATTCCCAGATTGTGACCAGGATGACTAAAGCAAATCATCTCACAACCCTATGAACAGTGATCTTGAGAGAAGCACTTTGAGCTCTCCTGGACCACAGAGGGCTGTGACCAGCATCTCCATCTGCATGGGGTTTATGTGGCAAGGTTCTGGTGGCAGGAGGACTGTGGGGGTGACTTCTATGACAACCTGATGGAAGCTTCCCCATGTCCAACACAGCCAATGTCCGCTGGCTCCAAGGTGAACCTGCCACTGGCCAAGGCCAAACCCTTCAGTGACAGTGGTAGCACCTCTGTGATAGCATATTTAAGATGGAATAAAATGTTATCGCACACGAACAATTGTAGCCAAAGAAGAGTACAGCAATAATATGTAAGAGAAACAATTCTGCAGACACCAATGTGAGTGAAGAAGGAGGGGCAGGAGGTGCTCCAGGCACCAGAGCTGAGGTTCCCCTGCAGCCTGTGGTACAGACCATGGTGAGGCAGATGTCCCCCTGCAGCCATGGAGGATTGCAGCAGAGCAGAGATGCACCTGCAGCCCACGGAAGATCCCATGCTGGAAAAAGTGAATGCTGAAAAAATACCGTCCATAGGCCTCTGGTGGGAAGTCCACACTGAAGCAAGGTCCTGGCAGGGACCTGCAGACCTGTGGAGAGAGGAGCCAATGCTGGAATGGGTTTGCTGGCAGGACTTGTGAATCTGTGAGGGAGCCACTGCTGGAGCACTTAATGAAGAACTGCAGCCTGTGGGAAGGTCTCACACTGGAGGAGTTAATGGAGGACTGTCTCCCATGGGAGGGATGTCACTGTGGAGCAGGGGAAGGGCTCCTCTCCCTGAGGAGGAAGCAGTGGCAGAAACAATAAGTGATGAACTGACCATTCCCTGTCTCCCTGCACCAGTGTGGGGTAGGAGGTAGGCATTCAGGAAGTTAAGTCTGTGAAAGAGGAAGGGGTGTGGGCATGCCGGTTTTTAGATTTTTTTTTACTTCTGATTCTCCTACTCTGATTTTTATTAGTAATATATTCAAGTAATTTCCCTAGGCCAAATCTGTTTGGCCCATGGTGGTAACTGATGAGTAATCCCTATCTGTCCTTTTCTTGACTCATGGAGATTTCTCCCCAGTTCAGTTGGAGGAGAGTGATGGAGTGGCTTTGGTGGGCACCTGGTGTCCAGCCAGGGTCAACCCACCATACTCTCTGAGTGGGATGCCTCTTGGAGCTTACCAGCTCTCACTTAGGAATTGGGACTCTGGAAACTTTTGCTAAAAGTTGCCCATAGAACCTGGGCTGATACCCCCGCCTCCTTGAGGATCAGTCCTTTGCCCATTGAGAAATGTGAAGGCATTTGACATATTTCACTGAACTTGAGGGGGATTTTTAAACAGGCACATGTAACTTTGTATATACTTCTGTGTGTCTGTGTGTATGCCTTCAGCGTGAATTGATTTACACACCTTACGGCTTATAGCAAGTGTAGCCTGAATGTTCCCATCTTAGTTTTACTGCTATGATTATAGTACATCTTATTGAATAATTTTAAAAGTATTAAATTAGTCAATAATTAAGGGATGCTAAATCCTTTAGCTCTAAACTGTTCTGGGGCTAAGTTTGGGCACAGCCACACCTAGGCTTCATCAAGAGTTTAGAAAGCAAGGGGGTCTTCACCAAACCTTGTTACTCAGTGGGGTGTCTCCCTCTTACCCTTTTGTGTCCCCAGCCTCTGTATAACTAATTCTAAAATGATTCTAATACAATTTTCCTTTGTGTGCTTCATCTAGGCAATAAGTACTAGAGTGGAGCCTGTCATTGAACTTAGTTGTGCTTTTACAAATTTATATTAAACCTGCTTTTGTTGATGGTGATTTGTTAAATGACCTAAACCATTCACTCATGACAGTGTAAACTTTGAGTTTCTAGTTCCCATTTCACTCAAAATGCACCTGCCCTTTGTCCCCATGGCCTACATTGGACCCTCAGGACTGAAATATAAGCAAAAGATGAATGTTTGAGTTGCATGCAGTTTTCTCCCAAGAGAGCCAGGTCCAGGCCTGGAGAAGCTGGGGCTCCAGTTACTTATTGACATGGATAGAAATAAGTGGCCACTAAATACAGAGACCATGAAAGGTTGCTCTGAAACATATTTTTGAGAAAACACACCACCTTCCTGCAGTTCAAGATGTGTTTGCATTTTGTCTTGCAGAGTCTGCTTCCCCCCTCTTAAGAGGAGTTTTGCTTTTTCCTGATTTCTTCTTCCTCATTTTTTTTCCAAGCATTTGTCACAATTAAGAGATTTGCTCATGATGAGAAGTAGCCACCTCTCCAAAGTGTATACCAAGGTGGAAATTTGAACAGTGATAAAAGGGTTTTGAAATAAGAAATGTCCAGCTAATCCTTCATTATCTTTCTGGCAGATGGCCAGAAACCCTCTCTTATTTTTGACAATAAAATATGATATTTTATTTGTCTGTATTTGATTTGGATTTGCTCATCCCTCTTTATCAGCTGGCATGCATCTGGTAGCTTGAGTAGAACAGGATTGTTTCCAGAAACTAAGAATCCTTACCAGAAAACAAAAGGAAAAGGTGCATTTTATATTTGGTATGTTAATATCACCTGTTTAGTTGATGTATACTCTGTTAACACTAAATAAAATGGGCAAAGATTGGAAAAAATATTGGAACTGTCCTTCTTATGCATATCTCTACTGGGAAAGACCTCTACTGAGTAGGACCTAGCCTGATGTGACTTTCATCGTGCGAAACTGGAACTGATTATATGCCCAGTATGTATTTCTAGCAAACCTGAATCACTGAGTATTTTTGGGTGTTTAGTGTTGGACTCATATTCCAATGTACCTGAGGCTTTACTTGTGCAAGAATCAAATCCAGTTTGATTCCTTTCTCATTTTACAGCAAAACTTAGTTGCTGGAGTACAGACAAGAGACTTTAGGAAGGGGAAGTGCCTATTTCTTCATGCCTTACTTCTCCTTTGTACTCAAGCTGCCAAATATTACACGCAAAAATTAGTTTACTCACTGGTCTGACCCTTGAAAAGGCAGCCTCTTGCAGTCAACAGGACTGCTTTACTTGGATGAGTTGGTGGTGTTTTCAATTCTAGCAGTCTGGGGAGGGGGTCTTGACAATGGGAATTTGTAAATAGGGGTGACTCAGTCTTTGATTTACAGCCCTTAACCAATATCAAACTGAGTTCAAAATTAGAAAACTATGCTGCTCATTCCTTTTGGAGTAGGTAGAATAAATGAACTTGCCATCATGACAAGTAACGAGCCCAGCACTTTTCAGCACTCTGCAGCACAGAAGCTGTGCTATTTTACCTGAGTATGCTATCTTCAGTCCATAGACTCATAGACAGAGAAGAGCTGCAGAACATCCTTGAATGTGGATAAATTTGGGCAGGCTGCTCTTCTGCGATTAAACCACAGCACTCAGAAACCAATCACTCCTTTGAAGTGCTTTTTCTTGATTCCCTCGAAGCTGAGAGATGAACTTTATTTCCTCCCCAGAAGAGATATGACTGCAGCAGTTTATTGCTAAAGCAAGCTACTGAGGCAGAGCCAGGAAGCCTCTTTAGATTTCCACTGTGCTTGCTAAAGACAGGATCCTTGCAGGTCTGTGGCACTGCCAGTAAAGGGTTTTTTAAATGAGCGTTACACCTGAGTCCATACAAATGTTTGGCGTGCTTTTAGGTGGGGGAGGGATTACTGGTGAAGAAGAGAAGAAAGCCATGCAAAGTATCTTGTACCAAATCTTCCCAAGCTTTGGGAACTTCAGAATTTGCTCCTAAATCCAGATGCTACATTTCACCCTGCACTTCTGTTTATCTAATTGTGTAGCTCCGGAGATGGCATGACCTGAACCGAGTGCTCAGGGTTTGGGGTTTGTTTCAGGATCAGAGTAGGTGCCTGTGAGTGAGACTTACAGGGTGCTGGGGGCTGACCTGCACTGGGGAGGCTTGCACACCTGTCACCATGAGCAATAAACCTGGTCGCCTCTGCCAGATTCTAGCACACTACTTTAGAGTCCCCCTGCTGCTGGGATTAGCATTGCAGCTCTCTCGTTTTGTCCTCCAGAACAGAAAATGTCACTCCCTCCACCTGGTCCCAACTTTTGTCTGTTGCTTACTGTGCATTAGCAGGTCTCTGCCTGATCCTGAGACAGCAGGACACAGTGCAGCACAGCACCCCAGCACCACAAGGTGCTCCCAGGGGTCTGGGTTGTCAAGTCAGTGCCCTCCACCTCCTGCAAGGTGAGCAGGCCCCAAACCTCCCTTAGCTATGGGGATGCTTGAAGGGCAGCCTTCTTCTTCATGGAGATGCAGCACAGCATAGCAATATTCAGGGACAGAGAGACAAGGATGAAGCAGTGTTGTCTGTTTCCTCTGGACAACCCATTTTAGGTAAGGTTACCTCTCTGGCATGCCATAGCACCATATTTCCTGAGTTGTCCCTCTTAAGAAGAGCCAGAGGTCATTTTTTGAAAATGTGCATCATCCCCCTTCCCCAAATTTTTGAACCCTTTTCACATCCTTTGAACCTTAAGCATGAGCAAAATTTGCAGCCAAACCACCCAGAAGGACTTGGTTCATATGAGATATTTCCACTCTAGGCATTGTTTTAATTGCTCTGCTGAAAGCCCATCATTGTGCTTTGAAGCAGAGCTGGAAAAATATCCATTAGTGACATTCTCAGCCTAACTGGTGGTTGTTTTACTATTTTGTAGCATTAGTTGTCTTTATTATAGGTGGTTATTAAGTTCCAAGAGCTGGTATTCTGCTTCACTTTCATCCAAAGCAGCAAGAGCAGTGCCTGGCTAATGGCCGGAGAGCAAGGGGTCAAGGGTCTCTGCTCTCTCGGAGCCGATGGAGGTGCTCTGCAGGGTGCCTTCCCACTGCAGTTAAGATGTCTGATGGTAAAGCACAAGCCAGCAGGTCATTCTGCCCCAGCAACCTTCGTGTTCACTGGGTAATGAGCACTCTCTGTGGAACAAAAGAGGATGCTAAAAGCCAGTGTAGCTTTTCAGCTAAAAATGGCTGTCAGATTCACACTCGATGAACAAAAGAGTAGTCTGGGACAAACTGAATAGAGCACAGTTAGTGACACAGACATCCTCCCTAATCCCTCTCCCTTTCTGCAGTCGAATACACAAATCCACAAGCCCTGCCAGAGCAGATGCAGTTGCCACAGCCAGTGCTTTGCTTATGGCTGCTATCCAGGTGACAATGTCACCCATGTACCTTTGAGGGTCAAAGGAGCCTCTTGGGCACTGGCTGAGGGCATGCAGGATGGCTTCCCAGCCTCTACCTGTTGGGGGGCAAGAGGAGCAAGACGCTGACTCAATGTGAGTGATAAATCAAGCTCGTTTATTGTCAGACAGTGAGCATACTTATACTTCTCTGCGTGCCCAAAATAAAACTACGTGATAAGTTTTCACACAGGGTCTGTTCTCATACAGAAGTTTCACATGGGACTGTTCTCTAATTAGAGCACTACGTTAGTATCAGAAGGCTACAATAACAGTTTCTTCTGCCAAGTTTATCTTTAGACACCTGTAGCTTGTTTTTGGCTTTCATGTCTCCCTTTCCCACAGCTGTCTTGAGAATAACCTTGAGCAGAGGCCTAGCTCTCATCTAAGGGGCCTGGATTGCTCACTTATACTTTATGTCTGTGCAGCCGGAGATGGTTATTCTCCAACATCTACTCGCTCTCCATTCCAATAACCCAAGAGTTTTGCTAGCCTGTACCTCAACTCTTGGGGAACTTGTTGTATTTGTAGGCTGAGTTTGCCCTTACCAAGAAGTAGCAGTTTCCTAGGGCAATGCCCCAGATGTGAAAAAGGTGCCCTGGTAGAAAATCTTTTCTGCTATCTGGACTTTGCAAAATCCCAGGCATCTGGCTTTGTTCATATACCATTTTTATACTAGCTCAGCTTTATTCTCAGTGCAGTGGCACTCCTCCTTTGTCAACGAGTGAGATCAGAAGGAAAGCTTGTGTAAATCCACAGAAACAATGTGCAGCACACACCCATCTACCAGGCAGTCTGTGTATTCTCAAGAACTTTCTTGAGCTTGGCAATCTGCAAACTACTGAGTATTTTCCGTATAAGTCATTCATATCAACAGAGTTAAGAGATAGTCAAAGGATGTGATTTTATCAGATGACTCAGAATTGGGAGCGTTTATTCCTCTCAAGCACCTTTACATCATCCTGACTCAGCAAAACGGGTCCAGTTCAACCTTTTTTTTCTTATTTAGCAAGCTTCCTAGGGATGTTTTCTTTAATGTGGACTCCGTTCTGCAGATCCTGATGGTCATGCTCCTGCTGCAGGCAAGACACTTCGTCCAGGTGTCGACATCAAACAAGGAGTCCCAGTCCAACAACAAGAGCTGGCACAGTTTTTGGGCATGGAACCTCCTTTCCCCAGCAGCACATGCCCTGTGCATAGGTGTACCTCCATGCCTGTCTGTCCTCACATGTGTGTGGTGGTGTGTGCCATAAATACCACTCTGCCAGCACTGTAGGAAAACCCCAGAGCTGGGACATTGGACTGAACAAGGTTTTTGTCAGTGGTCACAGCTGGCTGTCATTCATCAGCAGAAAGAATTTCTAATCTGCAGTGAAACATTTATTTTTCCTTTAAAGGCTCCTTGATAACAATTTGTTCATTATTTTCTTCTTCCTCTGTCAGGTCAGTAATAAATTATTCAGATAATTTTTACATTGTGCCTCACCTGACACAGAAGTCATTGTCAGTGAAATAAAATGTGATGAGGTACCAGAGAAGTTTGACTCAATCACAGGAAAGCACAGACCTGAAGGGAAGTAAGGTTGATCTTTCTTCCCCTTACTCTTGTTTTGGTTGCTTTAACACCACTGAAATCTTTTGTGACTGACAGCCTGAGAAGTCAGCTCAGGTATTAAAGAAACTCTTCTGAGGGCTTTAGGGTAAAGTGTTTGTGGTGCTGACACACATGCCCACCAGGGTGTCCTTCAGTCAATCTGGTTCTGGGGACAGGTCTCTCAGACTAGGGAACAGCCTGCACCATCTGCTGGGAGCTGGCTGCATCTGGGGTTTGGCAGACAAAACTCTGGGTCTGTTGGGTGGACTTTTTCCCCTGCAGTCCCTGGAACCACTAGAGGGACATCCTGAAGCCTTGGTACCAGCCTTTCTTGGTCGTGTGTTCTCATTTGCATCACAGCAAGATGTGTTCCCAATAAACCCCACCAGATTCTTCAGATAGCCCCCACCAGACCTGGGACATGGGGCTGTGATGCCTTTAGGTCTGTGATGCCTTCCTGCCAAGTTTCAGGCTTAGGAGAACTGGTGCTCCTCAGCTGGGAGATCTCTTCTGATCACGCCTGTGCGAGTGTGTGTGTGCATATACATATGTATGTGTGGGTGCATATGTGTGCTCAACTTTACATGAGGGGAAGTGTAAAACTAAGCATGGTGCTGGCTGGAGAGAGGCCATGAACAGCTTTTTGGATTTAGTATTTCCTCTGGCACTGTGGCAGAGCAAGGGGGCTTCCTAACCTGGAAATCCAATTTGAATGTGAAACAGAAGGAAAATGGCATTCACAAACTGAATCCAATACAAGTCAAATGAAAAGCTGGTTTCATTAGGAACCAGTACAGGGCTCAAGTTAGGCAGGCTTATTCTTTGATTAAGGCTCCTGAATGTGTGTGATCAAAATCTCTGGATAGCAGAATATAACGATGAGAAAGGCTCCTTAAATGCAGTCACATATTGATGGAAGAGCTGTGAGTGGGAAAGAGCTCAAGGATGGAAAATTGCTAACTCTGACTTCAGAAGATGGAGGTGATCAGATAATATTTTTGTTTTTACTTAGGTCTTTGATGTGTTCTTCAGCAGGATGCAGGTATCTTCCATGCTGCCATGTACCGAGGGTATTAATTAGGGGAATACTAAAGGCAAACAGGGAACAGGCGTATTATTTTCACTAGAAAACTCTGTATGGCTTCTTCATCCCCAGGAGTTCTGAAAAACAGGGAGGTTTCACAGGGAGCCATAGCAGTCTGCAGCAATCCTTTACCTGAGACAGGAGCACATAAAGGGCCATGCTGAGCCAGACCAGAGGCCCAACTGCCTCAAGGTCTTATTGCCAGTGGTACCCAGGGCTGGTTGCAGACAGGGCACATGCAATGGTGCCTCAGCAGGTCAGAGCAGGACCTTTGCAATTACACATATTTCTGTGGGTTTCTGTAGAACTTTGGGGCTGCTGTTG
This sequence comes from Eopsaltria australis, assembly GCA_034509425.1. NCBI lineage: Eukaryota > Metazoa > Chordata > Aves > Passeriformes > Petroicidae > Eopsaltria > Eopsaltria australis. The sequence continues at coordinate 257,037 of JAVTVJ010000384.1, forward strand.
CGATGAAGAAGCAGCTGTGGAAATAATTTTTTCATTACTGAGCTGGCCTAGCTATTGGTGCTTCAGCTGTCACACAGGAAAAGGCTGGATTCCTGGTGCTGCCTAGCCAGCAGCAGTGTGGATCACACCCAGAGACCTCTTCTTGCCACTGAGGTGCAGAGGCAGATGAAAAATCAGTCTAAGTTAAGTCCTTCAAGTACAGCATGAGATGAGTTTGCCGCAGCAGCCATGCACCTGTCCAGTTTTCCCCTCACCACACAGCTGCAACACCCAAGGTTTTAGGTGAAAGCTAATTTATAACTCCAAACCCTCAAGATCCAGCAGATATGGGATGTGATACAGGATGGTCTGCCCAGGTCTGCAGGTGTAAAACCTGCTGTCGACCACCCAGCTGAAATTCACTTCAATGTGGAGACCTGAAAACCGTATAACAGAGAGGTCAAAAAACAAAACAAACAAAAACCCTCAAGAAAACAAGTGAAATTAACAACAACTGAGCAGGAATCCATCTGACTGATGGAGAAGCTGAGCCCCTCTGACTTTGGTTGCAAAAGTGAAGGCCCTAAGCCTTGTGCTGCTGGAGGGGGCTGCACACCACTTGCCTCCCATTGACTCTCCCACTGCCTGGGTTGGGGCAAAATAAGTCAGCCCAAAGGTGGAGCTCAGACCACGGCTTCTTTTTAGGGAAGAAACAGCTGCCCTGCCCCATGGAGAGGAGCTCTGTCTCCTGCAGAATCTTTTGTGCAAGAGTTTTTGATGGGTGAGTACCCCCTTACTTGGGAGTGGCCTCTCAGCAGCTGACAACACCTGAAGTCAACTTCTTTCTCTTTTTTAAAACTATGTTTAACATTTTTGCACCTGCCAATGGCAGATGATGCCAAAAAGGACAATGCTTTTTGTTGCCTTCAGGCCAGCTGCTGAGTCCTAATGTCCTTATGCATCAGGGAAAGAGAACAGTGCCAGGAATAGTCCTTGCAGATGATCTCGTCCACTTTTGTCAGTGGAGCAGTGGTCCACCAGGGATGAGTGCTGAAGGGATGCTGGCATTCCCTATAGTGCTGGGCCTGTTGGTGGGGTCTGACTGCAGATACACAGCACCTTTGCTTTTGGTAGAAATTAAATATCCTTCTTGGCATTTTGTGTATAAGGAGACAGGGCCAGTCCACTTGAATGAGAAGGAAAGGTGCCACCCATGATGAAAACTGGCAATCAAAATAACTTTTTCATGACAGAGTCACGAAACCAGTGCAGTGTACAAAACTGGGCATTAGGTAAACAGGGCATGCAACTAAAAGAATAAGTGAAACTCACTGTTTGGGATGCTTTTCACTGTCATCATCCCCTTTTACTCAGTAGAAACTCCCCAAGTTAAAGTCAAGGTGGTGAATGTTTGTCATCTCTCTCTGTGATCTGTATTCACTTGTATTTGTATTTGCATTATTTTTGTTACAAAAAATATTAAGGAAGGTAAATCCCTTCCTCTTCTCTTTTACAAGCCCCACTTTGTGCTAATGGTGCAAGAGATGGTTGCCATCACCCATGGTTACCATTCCTATGTTTTCATGTCGTCTGAATATGCCCAATGTAGCAGCAGGTCTTTATCCTTTGATGACAAACTCCTTGTAAATCTTCTTATCCTACTTGTACAGTCATGAGGTAACAAAGCAGTGCCTTGTATAAGCAAAACCAAGTTCTGAGAATCTCTATTATTTTACATCTGAAAGGGTCTTGGACATGTGTTTCTGCTGTGCATGCTTCTGAGCAAACCATTTTTCTGGCAGACTTGTTTACAGAATTGTAAATCCCAGGAAGAACTTTCCAGGAAAATGGCCAGCTAAGACCACATCCACCTGCATTATGTAGGTTAAATCCTTGGGTTAAATCCCTATTGCTGGAGTTAAACAAGACTGTGTAGTTGATCTGGATGGTAGGGAGTGACTGCTGGCTGGCATCTCAGAAGAACATGGGGTGCACCCCGTAGGGGGATTGAGAGAGGGCCCTGCCTTTCCAGAAGCCACTCAATACTCCAACAGGAGGCAAGTGGCTGGAGAGTCTGGAGACAATGCTTTGAATATTTTAAAAGAAACAAAGCTGCTGCTTTCTCAGGATGACCTTGATTGTGCAGCATCTCTCCCAATGCAGGGAATGTGTTTAGGTAGACTTCAGCAGTGCCCAAGGGTCACAATCAGCCCAAACATCTGGCTTAGAGTGGGGCCCCTGGACAGTGCAGGAATTGAATTCACCTTGTTTTAAAACCACTTCCTTTCAAAGATGAGTGGCTCAAAAAATGCAGATTCATTGGAAAAAGACTTTGTAAATGAGGCACAGAGTTAATTTTTTAAATGCATCACCTCCACTGCTTTGTTACTAACAACAGATCCAGAAGATCAGTTAACAGCTTCAGGAAGAGTTTTATCAGGCAAAACAGGGAGCTATTTTAAAACCCAAAGCTTTTCTGTTGTTTTAACATATCACTCCTTTTTCAAAGAAGCATTGACAGACTTCAAAAATGAGAGGTACTGCACCAAAGCCCCTTGAAATGGGCAGGTGCCAGGTTCACCAAGATGCATCCCAGCCCTCACCTGCAGACTGAACTTTGAGGATGGACCTTGCTACCTGTGATGGTGGGGAGTCTGGGGGAAAAGCATCCTCTGAATGACTTTTGCATGATGGGCATTTAGGGTCCCACAACCTTTCCATGCTACTGCTGCTCTTTGTTATGGAAAGTGAAAAACAGCTTCCCACAGGGTCACAGCCTCCTTTGGGCAACCACCTGCTCTGGCATGGGGTCCTCCACAGGCTGCAGGTGCATCTCTGCTCCACTGTGGATTTTCATGGGCTGCAGGGGAACATCCTTCCTCACCATAGTCTTCGCCACGGGCTGCAGGAGAATCTCTGCTCTGGCTTCTGGAGCATCTGCTTCCTCTTCTTCACTGACCTTGGTGCCTACAGAACTGCTCCTCTTGCATATTCTCACGTCTCTCTTCAGCTGCTGTTCTGCAGCAGTTTTTCCCCTTTCCGTAATTTGTTATCCCAGAGGCACTAACACCCTTGTTAATGGGCTCGGGCTTGGCCTGTGGCAGGTCTGTCTTGGAAATAGCTGGCATTGGCTCCATCAGACATAGGGGGAACTTCTGGCACCTCCTCACAGAAGTCACCCCTATAGCTATCTTGCTACCAATGTCTTGCCCTTCAAACCCCATATAACTGGCCAGAAGAGAGAGGTGTATAAACTTTCCTGTCCACTGGCTAAGGAGAGGCTTGCTGAGTGTGATGGTGGTGATGACCTGCCAAAAAAGCACCCATCCCACTTGAGTACTTCAGTGGTACAATGCATTTGAAGTGCATTTGCCTGTCTGTCAAATCCCAGAGCTATGCATTGAGCCTGGTGTTCACGTGTGTAAAAGCACATTGCACACAGTGCCTTTCCTGCCAGAAGTGCAGCAGTGCAGGGATTATACTCTTACCCCAATTGTGTTGCCAACTTTGCGAGCACCAGTGCAGGAAAGCTAATTAATGAAACTCATGCTTGCAGCTTGTCTGAGGGAAAAAGTACCACCAGGACATTCATGCATTGGGTGAGCATTAGTAAGTTAATGCTGCTTCCCAAGCACACCTTTTTGATAAAGATCAAAAATCTGTGTTTCACAGCACGCTGTCCTTGCTGTACTGCCAGTGTAAGGCATCAGGTCCAGCACCCTCATTCTCATAAGCAAAGTTACACAGCTGAACTTACCGCAAAGTTACCTCATTTGCAGTGGGCTGTTTGAATCCAGCAGGAGCCAGATGAATGGAAATGGGAAGGTAGAGGCAGCTGAAACATATCTGGCATTTATAACCTGCACCTTCATGCAAGCAGAATTTGCAAGTGAAATGTGTGTTCAGAGAATATGAACAGGTGAGTAGCACTTCTCATTTGAGGCGATTTCATTGTAGAATGCCTCAGGCAGACCTAAAACTTAAATGGGTGCTTTCTGTGCTATTTAGAGGTTCATGGGCATGCCAAGAAAAAAACAGTTTGTTGCTGCCCATGAAAAGTATATTTTCAATAGAGAAAACTAATTTTTAAGAAAAGGATGAATGCTCTTTCTGTTTAATTTTTTGCCTTTTTTTCTCCAATTTTTACTCCATGCATGGTTTCACTGTGACAGCACAAGCAGATATACTGCTAGTCCCAGTAAATAAATATAGTGGTAGCTACCTGTGAGACTCAAAGTGGAAAACCAGGCAGCAACTTCTGGCACTGGAAGGGCTAAAATCATTCATTCTGTATTTGCATTAGTCTTAATTTTGAGGTGCAGGCTGCATTTTGTGCTAGATGTTAAACTGTAATAGGAACCAATGAGATCTCAGCCAAGGGGAGGAAAATAAGCCACAGCTGTGAGACACTGACAGGTTGTCATGACCTGACAAAACTAATCTTCAAACAATGCAAGAGTTGGCTCAGTCAATCCCAGAACTATTTGTAATTACCACTGAAAATTTGATGAAGGCAGGAAATGTAACAGAAGACTCAAAGAGTACATCATGACAGCCGCACAGCAGATTGTACTGTAAAAACCTGATTTCCCCTGTAAGGAGGTAAAAGGTGATGCTGACATTGAGAAGCAGGACACCTGACACATCTCTTGGCATTGCTGAGGCTTTTTATACCTTCTCCTGTGAGGCTTTCCAGAGCATGGTTTAAATGGGATTACTAGAAGGTGGGTGCAGACTTTGCTAGATGATTGCGTCTGGTGCCACTGACTTTTGGCCACACTGATGAGATACTTCAAGCAAGCTTTAGGAGTTCTGGTTTATTTATTTATTTATTTATTTCCTCAGTCTGGTCCCAATTAGTGTTTTTATTGTTGACCTGAATGCTGGACTGTGGTATGTGCTTCTGACATCTACAGATGATGATGAACTGGGATTCACTGCCCTGAAGCACAGGAATAATGATAATGATCTTGGCAAACTGGAAAAGTGATTTGGTTAATAAAAGGAATTACTCTGAAAAAGGACAGGCGCAAACACTTGTTTGTGCACACAACTCGTTTGCATCCCTGCAGTATGTCTGGGAAACTTCTTCCCCTTCTGATAGCTGGCAAGCTGCTCCTGGACACACAGAGTAGAAAAGGAGAAATATTAACCCCTACATCATCAGCACAAGACATGAAAGATGTTATCTCATACTGCTCATGCGTGCTGACCAGAGATGTCTGGGAGGTGGCTGAGGCAGGGGGTGCCACATGAGGGTGCCTGTTGGTGGTTCTCCTTGTAAATGGTAAACACAAGAACACCTTTGGATGCTGAGTCCTTGGGTGCTAGGTGGCCCTGAAGCCATCTCTCCCTGGAGGGGTGGCCTTGGAGAAGCCTGGACTTGGAGGTAAGCACTGCAGAGGGGAAGAGCAGAGATTCTTCTCTTCTCTTCTCTTCTCTTCTCTTCTCTTCTCTTCTCTTCTCTTCTCTTCTCTTCTCTTCTCTTCTCTTCTCTTCTCTTCTCTTCTCTTCTCTTCTCTTCTCTTCTCCTCTTTTCTTCTCCCTCTCCCCTTACCTCTCCCTCCTCTTTCCTTGCACCTTGTTTCTGTACAAATAAAATTAGGATAAACAGGAACCGAAATACCCTGGGGGACCATGAGCAGATGTGATACAAGATGTAGCAAATACAGATTGTTTTGGAAGGCATGGGTTTTCTGCCATCCTCCTTTCCAGAGACCAGTGCACTGGAGGGGAACATGGGATCAGGGATACCCCGATGTACTGTGCTTCCCCCTGTACTCTGTAGGGTGTTGAGGCTTTTAAGTAGCAGTCTCCTGGGAGATGCAACAAAAGACCTGAAAACAAAAGCAGTAGAAAGTGGAAAAGTATGCTTACAGACACCTTTGAAAACAGGCTATATGTTCAAACCAGAGCTGGTGTGCTCTGGAGACATAGCAGCATTGCAGCCAACTCACTGGAGTTATGGGAGGAATGGAGCTGCAGACTGGGACTGTGAGTTAGGCTTTAGCCTATACCTGGGGCTGGAAAAGGCTTTTCCCTCAGAGCAAGTTCCTGCACAACCCACACTTCAATGTGGGCTTGTCTACTATGCCTGCTCAGCAAAGGCAGCTTGTGTCCAAGGTCTGCAAGGCAGCTGATGGGGGTGAGTGGTTTGTTCAGGAGCACACCATGAACCCACAGCAGGGCTGGCAGGAGCCCTGGCCCAGCTTGCTGTGATGCATCACTGAGGTTGTTGAAGCGCAACTGCTGATACCACGTGTATAAAGGCAAAAGGCTCTGGCCGGACATGGTTGCTGCATCTCCAAGGGAAAGAAAAACACAAACAGAATAAAGGTAGGGGAAAAAAAGACAAAAAACTGTATGAGGTGTTACAGAGATAACAGAAGGATACAGCTGCAGTTACACACCACACAGAGAAAGCCAAACTGTCTTGGGCAATCCCTCTATGGCTGCCAGTTCAACTCTGGCATGGAGAGACTGATGTGGAAAGGTGTGGGGGCAAAGGGGTTTCTGCAGAGCGTAGCAGGGCACAGGCAGCAGTTTTGGACTTCCAGGAGAGTCCCTGTCCTATTGTGAGATCTAAGCTAGAGTTCAGGAATGTGGCCAGTTCATAGGATAATTTTATTTGGACATATCAATCAGACTGCATCAAATCCTGGCTGAAACATCACAAGGTTGGCAGGGAAACAGTCATCTTCATCTGACTTTTTTTTTGGCCAAACTGGAGCAGTATGTACTTGCTTTGCTCACATGGTAAAAGCAGTCCTTCCTCCTAAAGATGATTTGGAGGAAGACCAATGAAAACAGCCCTGTTTTAGGAAAAAGACAGCAGCTAAATGTTGATTTTCACCGAAAGCAGAGCAAAATTCCTTCAGAAAAGGACCCTCAAGGACTGTTATACCCATGGCAGCAAAGATCTTCAGGTACCTGGGTGCAAGCACTATTTTCAGGGAGAAGGCAGAGGAGCTTCTCATTGTGGTGCAATGTAGACGTCTTTCCTACACTGATGTGGGAGCTGTGCATTGCTCAGTGGGGATAAAGGATCCAACCCCCAATACAAATCCCAATGTGGGGGTCTTCTCTTGTGGGATTGCCAGGCTGGTCTGAGTCAGGAGCGGTGTCTGCAGGCAAAATACAGGCTACTGGGACCCCAGGTAGACAGATTTGGAGTTGTGTGGCTATGGGAAGTTATCAGCAGGGCTAAAAGTCTGTTGTCAGACCTTCCACTGTATCTGTCCTGGGTAGGCAGTTGGGGCTGAGGGTGGCTGCTGCCCAGCACCTCCTCCCAGCAAGCAGGAATACACCAGGTCTGACCTGGATCTTTCCAGACAAGGCTGAACACCATGAAACAACACATCTGACTTTCTTTGAGTTTCTCTCTTTCACTGTTCCTCTATTGTAACAGGCACATTCAGCAGAGGATATGCAGTTGCAGCACTTCACATCTGGTTGCGTCAGTCTCACAAACTGATATGGAGGGCAGTGTTGCTGATGCAGTGGCTAAAGCCAGAGGGAAACTGAAATCCTGCCATTTTCTAGAGTAACTGTGTGAGGACTAAGCAGCCCAGAGCCCTGAGAGCTACAGCAGGCAAGGCTCTGCACGCTCTTGCAAAAAGTTAATGGTAAGCCTGAAGGCCCAAACCCACTGCATCCTAAGACTCAGCTTTTTGCCCACTCAGATCTTCTTTATTTCTCAGTGCTTCGAGTTATTTGCTGCTTTAATGGTCCTGATGATCTGCTATGTGATCAGACATGTGGCTCTCCCAAGGTTTCTTGAATATTCCTCTGTCTGCCTTTGAGGTCCCTGGTAGTGATGACATGTGGCACTTTTTCTCCTGCATCCGCAGACACCCCACCACATCTCTGAGAGCCCCAGCAGCAACTGACTACAAGCTCTGCTTTAGAGACATAGACTGGCAGCAGAACAGCCTGAAAGTGAACCTGGGAAGACCCAGCTCCAGCCCAGACTGTATCTCTCCATCTCCAGTGCATGGCTGGGCAGATTACCTGATGCCTGTGCTTTAGTTTCCCCATCTTTGTAGATGACATCAATACCTGCAAGTCTTGCTATGGAAATTAATTACATGTGGCTGTGGTCTGAAAACTGGCCAAGCTCACACCCATCTGCAGAGGATCTGCCCTGTGACACTCAGGACAGCAGCCTGGCATCACACCAAGTGACATCCACACCTCATCTTGTCAGAAGGAGGGTGGCAAATCACTCCAGCTGCAGCAACACGTGGGTGCAGGCAGAAACTGAGGGCAGCAGCAGCATCCATCCCATCAACCCACCATGTGTAGGCAGGGGTGGCAGAGGGGCCTGACCTTCTGCCACCCTTATGTGAAAGCCTGGGCTGCTGCCCTGTCAGCCAGCTCTGCCTCTGTATGCAGGTCACCAAAGAGTTCTGTAGCCCTGTTACAGTACAGCAGGATGCCACACAGGACATAGCACTGCTCTTGGAGGCCACGCCTGAGTTTTGACATGACAACTGCATGCTAGTTTGAGAGACAAGGGCCAGTGCAGCTTCCTGTCAGTCTGCAGAAGGACAGCAGCTTTGTTGCCCTGGAGACTGACTTTCCCTCACAAGACCTCCCATAGGCTGTCTGCTTAGGGTCACACTTGCCCTGCTCCCTGCTGGGTGAAAGCACCCGTGCTTCCTGCGGGAGGGAGGCACTCACTTTTGGCCTTAAAATGCTCCTCTGGGCTGACTGCACCCACCCACTGCAGAGATATACACCCTGTGTACAGTTCCTCCAAGGCAGCTGAGACATTGCTTCTCCACGTGGCTGCTGTGTGGAGCAGTGCTGCCCCTGAAAGGGGTCTGACTGCAGGGCAGCCAGGCTGCAGGGCACTGGCTGCTGCGCATCTGGCTCACTGCTCTGTAGTCCTGAAGATGCCTGCCTCCCTCACTGTGCCTGCATAGGCAGGGCACCACTAAATCTCCCACCAACAGGTTTTTGACATTTTTAAATTAGGAGAAGTCACTTTAGCCATGGGCAGCTAATCTGTTTTGTCCTTCGCAGCTCACTCTCCATCCATGCCTAGGGATGTGTGGAGCTGGCACAGGAGTCAGCACTACTTCCCCACAAGTGGCAGACAGTTGCCCCTTTGTGTGTGCATGAGGGGGGTATAGAAATAACTCATCATTGGCAATGAAGGTTTTCTGATAGCAGAGACTGTCTGGATTAAGTGGTGCCCAAGTCACTTTATCTCACAATGGAATTTTTTGGTGTGTTGGACTATGTGGAAAATAGTTGTCCTTTGACAGGTAGTCACCCTGGCTGTTGTTTCCTGCTCTAGTGCACTGATTGCCTCATATAGATCCTGATCCTTGATTTGAATTTCATTAAACTACACAGAAGGATCTTTACCCAACTATGAATACTGATTGGTGGGGATATCTGCTGCCGCTCTTGGGTCCAAAGGCACCCACTGGTGATGAGAACAGGACTAAGAGAGACAGTGCACCCAGCCACATGTCAAATGTGACAGGATCCTGACCCTTTTTGAGTCTGACAGGAAACCTGGCACCAGTGAAGGCAAGTTCTGAAGTGCAAACCTACTTCAGGTATTCTTTGCCTCAGTCTTTAATACTAAGAGTAGTTGTCCTCAGGGTAGTTGAGCTGAAAAGCTCAACTTTTATATGGGGTAGAATGAAACCCCTAGAATTCAAAGGGAAATGGTCTCTACTGGTGTACTCTGGGATTCAGTGTTGGGGCCAGTTCTGTTTAAAATCTTTATTGATGATCTGGAGGAAGGGACTCTCTGCACCTGCAGTCAGTTTGTGAATGACATCAAGCTGGGTGGAAGTGTTGACCTGCTGGAAGGCTCTGCAGAGGGATCTGGACAGTCTGGAATGGTGGGCTGAGGCCAGTTGTATGAAGTTCAACAAGGCCGAGTGCCAGATTCTGCACTTGGGTCACAACAACCTCGCATGGCTGGAAAGCTGCCCAGGGGAAAAGGACCACAGGGTCAACATGTGGCTGAACATGAGCCAGCAGGGAGCTCAGGTGGCCAAGAAGGACAATGGAATCCTAGCCTGTATCAGCAAGAGTTTCGGACCAGGACTGTGGGGCAGTGACTGTCCCCCCTGTACTGGGCACTGGTGAGGCCCCACCTTGAATGCTGTGCCCAGATTTGTACACCTCACTATAAGAAGGACATTGATGTGCTGGAGCATGTCCAGAGAAGGGCAACGGAGCTGGGGAAGGTTCTGGAGCACAAGTCTCATGAGTAGCAACTGAGGGAGCTGGGATGTTTAGCCTGGAGAAAAGGAAACTACATGGAAGGAAGGTGTAGCCAGGTGAGGGTCATTCTCTTGTCCCAGATAACAAGTGACAGGACAAGTGGGAACAGCATTAAGTTGCACCAGGGAGGTTTATATCGGATATCAGTAAAATTTTTTTCACTGAAAGGGTTGCCAAGCATTGAAAATGGCTGCCCAGAAGTCACCATCCTTGGAGGTATTTAAAAGACACATAAATGTGGCACTTGGTTTAGTGGTGGTCTTGGTAATGCGAAGTTGGACTCCATGTTATTAAAGCTGTTTTCCAACCTTGACAATTCTGTGATTCTGTGGTTCACTTTTTCTGCATAGCTTTTACCTCTATTGCCCTAAGACCCAATTACAGATCTTCTGGGAAATGTAAATGGATGGACAGGGCTCCTTCTTCTAATTCTTGGTCCTTAAGTGCTTGATTGTTTTTGGAGTGCTGGACTCTGTGTACTGAGTTGTTCATCTCCAGCCAGACTGCATTCTATACTACTTTTGCACCTTTTTATGAATAACCTGAAAGTCTCAAAAAACCCCCAGTAGCTTCTTGAAAGCAGAAACATAAGAAACCTTCTGGACTGAGCTCTCTGACTGTACAGTCTGCTTATTATGCTGTATCATGCTTTGTTTTACACCAACTCAACTCATCAAGTCCAGTGTTTCCTTATAGGGAACCCAGCCCACAGGTAACCCAGAATACTCGTATGCTTTTTGGTGCAGTGGATATCTGCTCCACTTATATTAAATTCTTTGTTTTATTAAACCCCATATCTACTATCAATGACTCCTCTCTGAAGTGTCCTGAAATGTAGTATTTATACATGACAGCCACTCATATCTGTTTTATGTAATCTTACCAGCGATGAGATCAGAAGAACCCCATGCTTCTGGAACATTTAGGCTGCAAAATCACACTCTGAACAGGTGCTGTCCAGTGTGATCCTTGGTGGCACGAACAGGGCCTGCTTGCCCCCTGTTCCTGGATGGTTGTGTTTATCTTCCCATATTTATCTGCCATTTCAGAGTGCTGTGATTTTGTCCAGATTTTGTGACACTCCTCCTCCCCCCAAGTGGACACCAGCTGCCAGCTTCATATGCAGCACACACAGGAATGGCAGCAGCGTTATCTCACTGGTGGTGGCCAGAGAGAAATCATACTTTGGTGGCACCAAAACTAAGATGAAACAAAATGCACACAAGCTCTGTTGCTGCATCTCCCCAGTGCTGTGGACTGGTCTTAGTTTTGCTCTCCTCTCATCTGCCTAGGATTCTGACAGTGTTGCTTGTTCCCAAGCATGAAACACAAAGCAAGTGGGGGTGGGAATAGCCAGGTCATCAGCCTCCCCAGGGGGCACATTCTTTTTTTTGTTCCTCCCATCCCCTCCCCCCCGGAAGCACTGACTTGTCATTTCTGACTTTAATTTCACATCATTTCCCTTTAATATGATTATTCTTCCTTTGCATAATTTATTCTCACAGGTGCTTATAGCATTTCTCTGCAATAAACAAGATTAATTAATGAGCAGTTTATCCCTTACCCTACATTGTTAACCAAGCTATTTAATAAAATCAAACCAGACATCTGGTCTAGCAATGCCTGATTGGGCAGCCACCTCTTTTATCAACTTTCTGCATTCAGCTGATGGCAAATATTCAGTGCCAGGCACTTAGAAGCCATCTCACCAGTGTCTGCAGGGCAGACACAGTTTTTCATATTTATTATAATCTTGTAATGACTAAGGCTGTAGCCCAGAAGAATGCTTAAACATGTTTTTAACTGCATAGGTGCAATTAAGTACCCTTAATAGTTGTATGACATGACCATATACTTAAGTGCTTTCTAAACTGCAGCTTTCTTGAGGTTTCCGTTCTTGTCATACCACATAGCCTCCCATTTTGCAACCCCTTCTTTTCCAGCATGGCAAAACCTCCCCTCACCTTTGGGAATTCCCCAATGTCCCGTGCTAGGTGAGATGGGTCTGGAGTTGTGTCCAGGCTCTCTCTGGGCAGAGCTGTAAGACTGTCCCTGTTCAGCACCACCAGTAACCACTGCAGGCATTTCTACCCTCATCCTACTTCTCAGGGATGGACTGTGGTCCTTCCTGGGCTCCCATGTCTGATTCCTGGTGTTACTGCCTGGCTCCACCCTCTTCCAGGGTGAACAGGCAGCAGCTGAGCCAGGACATGAACCAACTCCAAGGTTTTGGCTTTTGCAGAGGTTGTTGTGAACCTCCCTCTTCCTTGAGGAATTGTCTGCCTCCCGATCTGAGCCAGGGATGGGCATTCAGCCTGGCTTTGGTGCTATGTGTGGCTTGGAGGCTGTCAGTTGATATTGCACCCTCCAGAAGCAGCCAAGAGCAGTAATTACCTAAATAGTTCCCTTGGCACTGAACAATATTTGGGACCTATGTACTGTACACATTCAGTAGAAGGAGTCTGCATATCGCTGGCCTCTTGTGTCCTGTGCACCAGCCCAGGACCCTGCTCATGAAGGCAGCTGCAGCTTTGTGGACAGAGCTGCACAAGGATAGATGCAGAAATCAGTTGTGAGGCACAACAGTGGAGCAGATGTCAGGGAAAAGGACAACCCTAGACTGCTGCAGTGCAGCGGGAGAAGGCAACAGCATCTTCTCTCCACCTATTGCAAGCTGATCTGGATGTGCCTCTGCTCTGTGCCTTTGGGGTCTGCCTGGAAAATGGAGACACCCTTCCAGCAGCTGCGAGCATAACCTGTATATGTAAAATGAAAAGCATGGCCAGGGAGTGCAAGAGGAAGGGATAGCAAGGCAAGGCAAGGCAAGGCAGCAGCAGCTGAAGGAGTGCTCAACTCTGCAGGGCTGCCGCTCTGTTTTGCAGAGGCTGCGAGCCCTGCCTGCACTGGCAATTGCAGAGCTTCATCACCCTTCACACTCTGCCTCCCTCCCAGTCAGTGAGGCTGCTGTCTGCTGGCTTCATATCCAATGAATCCTGGTCACTCCTGAGTTAGCTGCAAAAAATCATGCCACTCCCAACTGAGAAGAAAGTACTCCAGCCAAACGATTAAAAATAAAGTGAAATAAATGGACTGTACTGAGGAAGCAGCTTGGAGGGGATAGGAAGGGAAAGCATGACTAAGAGGCAGCCAGGAAAGCCCTGGATTTATTTACAGGGTATAGATGAGCTGGGAGTGGTAACTGCTGTGATTGTTCTTTGCCACCTGGTTGCATAATGACAGACTGATTTCCAGAGGCTGCTGGGATAAAGCATGGCAAAATGCTTTATCTTGAGGAGAGAAAAGCACTGAGTGGAGTTCCAGGGTCAGTCCTCACCATGCTCTTGGCCTGCTATGTGGTGCAGGCCAGCAGTATCACAGTGGCAACCTGTACCTGCCCAGCAGCCTCCTTTTCTGGCCTTTGCCATGCATGCAGGCTCTGTGTCCAAACAGAACTGGTGCCGGTCTGGGCTCGATGATCTTGTCATAGCCTCAAAGTTTCTGGAGATACAGAGATAATTTGAGTTTTCAAGACTATCAGTTCAGCAGATGTTGGTTACAAATAAAAATTTGAATTTAATTCAGCAGAGATACTTGACTGAAAAGATTAAGGTTAGTGCTGGTCCACTGAGCCAGCAATGAGGTGTGCAGATGATATCTGCAGAAAGGCTATCATTAGTAAAGATGATAATCATGCTTAAATCTCATCTGTCATTTTAAATCTGCAGCACCTTGGGGGAGAAGGAAGGGCTTATGTGACCCGTAAAATGGGAAGGCTTGAAGTGACTTTCTTGTGGTGGTACAATCTGCCACTGTCTGGGAGAAGCTCAAGTGTCCTATTCACCAGGCCATGCATGATACTTCTTATATCACAAAGTGGTCACGCTGGTCTGTCTACAGGAGGGACACCTGGCAGGATGGACAAGGCTGCACTGAATAACCACGTCCATCAGCTTGTGAAGAGCATCAGCTTTTGTAGTGCTCCAGGCTCAGCAGGGAGAGCACAAAGCCCACGGACCTTGATATTGGCAGGCAATAGCAACACATTAGGCTAGAAAGCAAGGGTAATGGAAGTGCAGCCCTGCTTCTGGGAGAGGAGCTTGGCATAAATGGGATGGATACGTGAAGAAGTGCTCTGCATCATGCACATGAGTGGAAATAATCTTAGAGAAACAGATCAATAACAATACTGCATATTCCACCTGGCTTGCCTCTGGGTACTGCAATTCCTGTCTCTTGCTGCTGGAAATGTGTGGTCAGGGTATGTTGTCCCAGAAAAGAATCTGCAGTGCGGTAAAAGCAGCAGGGATCCTTTCTGCAGTGAGTATCCAAACTGCTCTAAGACAATTCAGAGGTGCACAAACTGCTCCTGCGCTGAGATGCAAAAGAGATCTCTGGTCAGACTGTTAAAGTGTAAAGGTGACTTCTCATGGTAACAACTGCTGGCACACACTAACCTTGTCCAGTGCCACCCATGAGATGAGAGTCAACACTCAAACCACTCAAACATTTCCCAGTGTACTTCCAAGCAGAGAGACATAGGTGTCAGCAGACTCCTTTCAGAGTTTTAGCTTGTTCAACAGTCACAACAAAGAGAACAGGGCCAGGGAAAGAGCCTGTTCTTACCACACTTCCCTTTAAATAAAGCAGTTCTCTGTGTTTACTAGAGCATGCACAAGATATGAGTCCACGTGCACAGGCATCCCAGCTGTTCCCACTCGGGATTTTTACCCATATTTAAAGTACTGCAAATCTGAGATGCAAATTTCTATCTTTTCTATAAGATACACATCAAATTTCAGGGTTTCATTAACAACACTATCAGTAACCTCACACCACCTTTTGAGTTGCTGGCTTAGGGGTAGGCTTTCAAACACAAACTGACCACATTTTGCACTTCCAAATCTACACTTATGCCTGTGTATCCCAACACTCACAGGCTTACAGAAGTATCTCCAGAAACTTCACATCCTGAATCTTTTGACTGTTGTATCATATGTGCTCCTCGTTTTTGAGGGAGTGGTGCTTGAGTTACAGTTTTCTTTCTGCTACAGTCTTTCTTTACCTCATCTCTCTGGGAATGTGGGCATTTCCATACCTTTAAAAATTCCAGTACTGGTGCAGAACAAAATAAGTTGTATCACCATCAGTAGTGCATGAAGCAGGTTTTAATCTGTCTCTTTATGCCAGTGGTAAATTTGGCCCTTACAGGTTTAAAAATATGCCCTAGCAGCAGAAAGGATTGGAAGAATGAGGTGCTAACTGTATTTTTATCTGCAGATCAAACCTGAACTAATCCAACACAACCTATTAAGATTGCTGGCAATTATTTTGTCTTTTTGCTTGAGTGGAGGTCTATTTCTGTAGTCTTTGCCAACAGATCCTAAAGGGTAGGTTAATATCATTGTTGTGAAGGATAATGAAAAGAATACAATGTTGCCTCTATATAGGTACTAAACAGGGTGCAACTTTATTTACAGTGTAAAGTGCATCACATGGAAGTCGTTTAAAACACACAACAAGCAGTGACATAAATGACAATACAGTACTGGGTGGGGGGGGAGCAAGTATCAAAACATCATCAATAGCACTAATATAACAGCCTCTAGTTTCAGCTATTCTGTCCTAACACCACATCTCCTTACAAAACGTGTTGACTGGGTTGATCCCGGCCGGGACTCCATGTACTAGTCACTAGTGTGAAGCTGGGGTGCTAAAAGCTATTCTGCAGCCCTTATCTCTCCAGCAATGTCCTGCCAGATCTAAGTACTCTCCTCAACACTGCTGTTCTGCTCTGGAGATGACCAGGACAGAGTCAGAGGACACACCAGAGAAGCACACTGGAAAAGGGACAAAAACATGAGAATGACACATAAATAAAGATCTGCTTTTCTCGCCTATGCACTCTTTCCCTTTAGAAGTCCTGTGTTGCTCACTGCAGCTTCCCTTCATTTGCTGTTAAGGCAGCAAGGAAGTCAAGGAACAAAGTACCTACAAATGGTGGTGACTGTGTGTTGAAATGTGGACATTACTTACTGAACACTAACTTCAGTCAAAGCTGTAAACATCGATGGCTGTGGAGCTGGGAGATAGAAGATTTTTGCTACGTGCTAGCAGAGTCCATTAGAAAAAGAAGGTTGTGGGAGCTAAAACCACAACTCTTCAGCTGGTTGCAGCTCCCACTGGGAAGGAATCTACATTCACATTAATCTGATCCCCTAATGACTCCTATTCTTTGCTATCTGTTTTTTTTTTTAATTGGCTGAAAGCTCCTAATGGCTGACAACTTTGCTTGTTTCTTTCTTCCCCATTTCTGGTCTTGGGCTAGCAGCCATCAGTTATGTGTCAGTATTTACTAGAGCTCTGTTACTGTAACTGTGAGCTCATTTTGGTGTAGTATCAATTTGCTGTATCAGGGTTCATGCATAAAAGCAAGGTACATCCATGAAGAGGGGTGGGGTGGGGCAGTTGTGCACACTCTTAATCTGGAGGGTAACTAAGCAGGAACAGGAAGCCACAGAAGGTAAAATTTATTTCTCCTTTTTCTTTCCCAACGATAACTGCAAATTACAGTTTTCTGTTATTATTGGGTAAAATAGAGCTTTTGATCAATGATTCTCAGGTTCTGACTCTAGGGTTTTTTTTCACAGATCAGACATTTTGCTAACTGATGACAATTACCAAACATGTGACTTTGAAAAATGCATGCGATTTCTGCCTTGTAATTCTGCCACCCTACTTAATTATAAATCTTAACATTTCAGTCCATCAGAGCATGACTTAATGATGGTTACTTGTGTGTGTTTTCCTCAGATGCAATGGGATCACCAGTCTGAGAATGAGAAATCTGATAATGTGTGTGCTCTCAAAATTTCTCAGGCAGCTGAGCACTTCTGCCTGTGTGTGTTCTCAAGAGAGGCCTTTTCCAGTTATTTGAGGATTCTGCATAACAAAACCACAACATTTTGGCAAGCAGATAGCAAACTTTCACCTGTAAAAGCAACTGATGCCTTCTCTCTCCATCTCAGGGGCAGTCAAATATTGGGACCCAAACTCCATATATCAAAAACATTCACCTAGCAGACAGCTGCTAGATATGTTCTTCATTTACATCGGAAAGGGATGGTGGTTACAGGCAGGTGGTGAGTCCCATGGCAAATGGAACGTGCAAGTTTCAGACATCCACCTGCTTCCTACTGCTGGATCCTGGACTATCCAACTTAGAGCTACACCTGAATAGCCTGTAAGTCAGAGAGCTTCAAAGGCTCTTGTTGGCTAGACTTAATACATTCTTCTCTGAATGAGATGATGTTCCCTTAATCTCTTTTACATTTTTCACTATTTTACCAAGAAATCTCCTGTAAAATTCATGCTGATGCCTCCCATTAAGTCACTCTCTAATGAAGTTAATGTCACCTAAACTACACTACAGAATCTTCTTCTTATGCTCACCAGAAACGGTGGTTACAACATAGACTTTATCACATGCAGTTGTAATTTTTATCAGCTGAAGTTCAGAGAGAGGCCCAATGCAGAGTTTAGTGGCTCATTCAGCCTTGTGTAACACTCTTTAGTGTTGAGTTGCTAGACAGTAGTATGCTTTGGCAGCTGGTAAGCAGAATTGCCATATTCTGTTTAATCATGGTTGGCAGTATGGTATAGTTTAATTATCTTACTTAATGTAAGAAATGGGAGGGACTTCTCTTTAAACAACCACTTCTGCAGTGGATTGTAGGAATCTTTACATTTGTATGTGTATGTGTGTATGACATCTGTGTAGCAGCATATATTTGATAATACTTTAATAAATGAAAAATACAGAGGATTTCTTTAAAAATTGAAAGGTATTGTAAAAATGTATCACAAAATAAAATACAAAACAAGGGAGCTGGGGAGGGGTAGGGGAAGGGAAACAATGGATTTGATTTACAATGCATTTGATTCCAAGCCCTGGTGCCTAGGCTGAAGAAAGATATCTGAATGTGGAATTGCTGCTCTGATGTTAAAAGGGATAGAATCCAGCCTTCCGTTTCCTGCATCAAAAAACCCAAACAAAATAAAATCAGTGGTGTGCTGAACATACCAAATGATCAACAGTGAGGCACAAGAGGGTGATGTCTGAAAGTGTATCAAGGACTAGAGTGCCACAGCTCAAAGAGGGACGAGAGTGGGCATGGAGAATAGATATATCTGACATTTAATTTAAGTCATGGCTCATCACAGAGTAGTTTGAAACTAGTCTTGTTTTGCATGCTGATAAAAGCTTTGGGATCTTTCAGCTTCCCCTTATAAATCACACCTTGTTAACCTGCAGCAGGGAATCTCTGCTCTCATGTCATTTGCTTGTATTATTTTAGAATTCTCAGAAAGGTATCATACCTCGAAAAGACCCACAAGTAACTGAGGCCAAAGCTTAACAAAATATGAAACAGATCTCAGAGCTTGTTTCTGCCTTCACTTCACCCACCCAGTTATGTTTGAGAAACCTCCTCTCTAACAGCTCTGGAAGAAACAAGCTGCTAGACCCCAATCCTGCAGGCTAATGACCCACCTTCTTTCAGACTTTCAGTGCTGCACAGAGCTATGGACAAAAAAAAAAAAAAAAAAAACAACCCAAAAAAACTACCAAGAATAGTCTGGTTTGGGAATAGCCTGAAACTTTGCTTTGCCTCTCATGAGATAAACTCCACTATTTCTGGCTATTATGCCCACTGGATTTGGGCTTCTCTGCTTCATGTCCTAAATGGAAATACTACCAGACTTCAGATGTATACCTTTCAGTCTAAAGCTGAAAGATACTGTTTGTTGGCAATACATTTAAATTGCTTCACTAAGGCACATATAATCACAGCTGACAAATGAAAACTATTCATTTTGGACAGTGTGATTTCTCAGTCAAGCATCTCTTCTATAGCTTTAAGATAAACTGTATATCAGACAGATAGGAAGGAATGTTTGTCACTACCTGCCCAGAAAGGAGAACAGAAAAAATTACAATGTCACAGGCTTCATCTGTCCCCTGCAGAAAAATATTAATATTCATGTGGTTCTTATTTATCTCTCCAGTATAATGACCACTGTGTTCAGCAGGAGCCTGTGCGAGTTGAGGTAAAAATATTTTTGCTATCATGTCTTTCATGGCCCTAGAGTTGCCAAGAGATTTGAACTGGGACTTGCCTCAGAGGCACCTTGCTGTACTTTTTAAATGATTACCTCACTCAGTGCTGGGTGTAAGATGACTTATTGCTTATAACAATTGTTGCATGACCCCAGTCTTGTGGACCCAACTGAGGTATATACAGCTCAAAATGAACACTAGTAAACAGTAGGCCACCAAAATTTCCTGAAGAACATTCTGTATTATGTGTCAAATCCCCACTTCCATTTACATAATGAAAAATCAATCTAAACATTGTGGGTTTGCCCGTCTGCTTACATGTAAAGATACAATTTTCTGAGTTTTCTACAACTTTGGCAATCATTTTGCAGAGTACCCTCCAAGGTCTTTCCATATTGCCCATAAATCTTTAGGCATCTAGAGGTTACTGATTTACAGAATCTAGAGATGCTCAAAATGTTAACATTATTTGTCATACTTCAGATTTAGAGTTTCAGTAGGGTGTGATTCAGCCTGACTCTGGGACAGTGCTCAGCAACACTTACCTAGAGCAGTCAGGTCCAGTCCAGGAAGAGGGGCAGTAGCACCGATTTGGTCGTATGCACTTCCCACCATTTAAGCAAGGCAACTGGCAAACAGCTGCACACAAACACACACAAAAATTTGCATTAATGAGCACACCCACAACAAGCTGATTCAGTAGCAGGACACTGAAAATCCATCCTGCCTTATTCTGCTAAGAATGGGAAGGGCAGCCTGAGAAACACGTCTGCTAAGTGTGATTTGACTCGTTCGACTACTTTTGCTGTCTGATGCATTGTATGAGTTGCATGAAACAGCCAGTGTGTAATTTTACATTGCCTTAAAAATTCTGTTGTTTTTGATTCCAGTGAAGACAACAAAGGAATGCAAGCAGAAGCAGGAGGAAGAATTAGAAGAATCATAAGATCAACAGGAGAACAGGAATAAAATGTAGATTATTTTTTTTTAAAAAGGAATGTGACAACTTAACATCGCCATGGCAAGCAGACACCAGACATGGGAAAAGAGTATAGGAAGAGACAACATAAGCAGAGGAAGTTGAAGGTCAGAAAGCCATGTGCAGATCAATAGCAAGCAAGGAGTAAGATTTCACACAGCGGCACTTGCATGGAGGCAAGGAAAGGAAGCAGAGAATGTCAGTAAGGTCCTGAAAGACACTGGATTGCCCTAAGAGATGTGACTGGGTGTAATAGGGCGTTAGAGAAAAAAACCCTTGTCTGCCTTACAGGTCATGCTGAGCCTGGTTGGACATGCTTTTGTGTGGCAGTCTAACCCAAGGGTATCAAATAACCAGACAAAACTCAAAGTTTTAAGTCTTCCTATTAATTTTGAGATTGGAAGGTAAAGAACCATAAAATTTATAGAACCAATTTAGATATACACTTAATGAGGTCCTTCAAACACAGACATGTATATTGCAGGAAAGATGTGAATACTTTAAAGCAGATAATGCCATATGTAGGGAACAGACCTAAAGATACCAGTGAGGACAAAAGCTGGGCAATATTTTTGCAAGGAGTATGCATCAGGAAGCACTGATTATTATGGAATTACAGGAAATGGAAATGACTAGTTACAAGAATGCAAAAAACCTACTCCTATTCCTCTGGGCCAAACAAGAACAAACAATGGCAGGAGACTATAGTGATGGGCCATCCATATACAATTAAGTGCACCAAGTACATAATGTTGAAAATTACTTCTGATTTTGGAATGAAGCATATGACCGAAACATCTTTAGCTGTCATTGAAATATTTCTCCATCACAGCAAAATGTCAATATCAGTAGCTGAAACAAGAAGTGAGTCAAAAACTTCATAAGCAGTGTTTATGATGCAGATGCAGTTGTTCACTGTAATTTTCCCTTTAGCTACTGAAAAGAAAGTCAAGCCTGTACAGATTTGAATTGCTGGCCAAAAAGCGAAGAAGCCATCTATCCTCCTCAAGCACCTATTATAGCTGCAAAGCCTGTGAAATATGAGAGGAAATGATGCATTACGTATTGGGCAAGAGTCCCTTCAAAAGACAATAGTTCAGAGTTAAAATGTTCTCTCTGGTATTTCAATTTTCTGCAGGAGGGTTTGGTTTGCAGTGTATCACACAGCTTATCCCCCTGACTCACTATTCTTATCAGTTAAACAAATACTATGAGTATTCATTAACAGAGGCATGGATTCCTTCCCAGCTCACCCCATCAACCACATCAAAGTCTAGCAGGAAGGCAAAACTGGGCTTTCATGTTAAGTCCCTGTTAAAAATCAGCTAGGGTACACCTGGACAATAAAAATACAGCTAAGAAACTGAAATATATTTTTAAAAATAGCTAATATTTGTAAGTGCTTAAGATTTAATAATGATTAAAAGACATTTCAGTAATCACTCAGTTGCTGAGTTTTACTGTCTTTTCACAGGGAAAAGTCTTTCAAAAACTGGCATTTGTTCAGTCTTGATATGGAACCCCATATTTTAAATTGAGGTTCAAATATTTTCCATAACTGCAGCCAACCTCATCTCACATAAAAGGACTGGTCAGGACACAGACCTGGACACTGGAATCACTCCCCTCCTACATCTCACTATTTTTGTGTGGTCCATGGCCTTCACCTTTGGTTAGGTGTAAGTAAGAGATCTAGAAAAAAGAAGTGCACTTTGAACTTGTTCAGAGAACTTAGATGATACTTAATGTAAGGTACCCATGTATGATGTATCCATTAAACTCAACCACCCTTAAATCCTTGCTTTGGTCTGCTCTCTTTCCTGATTCAGTACCCAGGCAATTAGTGGGAATCCACCAAACCAGACAGCTATGTGGTGAAAAACCTCTATAGTACCTGCAGCTTGTTTGTGAATTTAACGATGACCTGAATTTCCTGAAGATGAAAATGAAAATCATGCACATAGAATTGAGAAAAATCGCTTTATTCTTCTCCCTGGAAACCCTTTCTCCTTTGCACTGCTTTTTGCAGAGTGAATACTGTCTGTCCTTTTTCAGAGCAAGCTTTCCTGGGAGTTTTAAAGACTCATCAGGGAGGGACAAGCCTGAAAGTAGTTTACAGCTGGGAAGAGCAAATCCTTCAGGAATATTGTTGTAGGCCTGGGTTTTCCTGTGAGAAGCTTAGGAGTTCTGTGCTAGGTATTGGTAGTAGAGTCCCAAAAGTGATAAGAAATGCAAGTGAGAAGTTTTACCCATATGGCAGCGTGATCCAGTCCATCCAAAGGGGCAGTCACACTGGTAAGGGGCCACACAGCGACCTCCGTTGAGACACGGCAGAATGCATATTGCTAAGGAGGAGAGAACCAGAGAAAAGAATTATTTCCCATGAAAGCAAAGAACAGAGTGTGCAAGAGACGAGCTTATGTTTAACTAGAAACTACAGTACCCGTTGAAGTGTTTGCATGGAATATCAGCAGAGTTGAGCAGGATCTACCCACAAGGCATCAGAAGCAAATACAACTGGCATGGCAGACAGATATGACAAGGAATAGTGGCAAAGAAATGGACAGGCTGGAGGAATTGCTAGAGTCCTTTAGATGGTTGTAGGCTCTGTGTTCATGAGAAATGAGCCAAGGCTGTTTGTATCTCACGTGTAATATCCACAGCCACTGGCCACTTCTATGATGGTGCTAACAAAACCAGTTCATTCTTTAATTACAAAAAATTGGATTGTTAGTGAATTCTTTGGGCTTGCAGATGTAGCATCCAAAGCAAGTTAATCTATGCCCTGCCCATAGAAAAGCAGTTTGTCTAGGCCACCGAAAACATGCTGAAACAGGTGAGACCATTAGTCCCCTGGGGAAAGACAGCTTGGATACACGGCATTTTGGGTGAAACAGGCTAGAGCTGGAAGCTTTGGGGACGAAACAACACATATACCAAGTAGCTGATGATCTCTGGACAGAGCAACAGTCAAGCTATACTGCTCCTGTGAGCAGATCTGCAAAACTGTCATGTAAATACCCTCAGAAAACTATAATCTCCACTACGCTAAGTGAACAAAGTACTTGAGTGTACATGCTCTAATAAGAGCAAGAGTTGAGCTGGGTCTTGAATTTGGACCCTCAAGTGGCACTTCCAGTAGAGTTTTATACTGGGAGGGTGGATGGGAGCTGCAGAAGACTGAGGTAGGTGTTCTTCCTCTACTGCTGCACAGCAGAGGTCAAGCTGAACAGGTGCAGTCAGTTTGGTCAAGAAAACAATTGTGAACTTCTCTGGACCTCACAGGACTAACCTGTATCACTGGGAAATACTTTTCTATATCATTAAACTTGTAGTACTCTGCATGTTTTTTAGAATGGTCAGGACTCCCTCAGGAAGATGAATCTTATATTTTATGTGAAATGTGCTGTGAAGTACAAGGTGACTAAATTCTGTCAGTGGCCTTACTGTGGCTTGATACTGACAGATCAGTACTCAGTGCTAGCACCCAAAAATTCCTTGGGTTTCCAGAACAGGCCCTCAACTTCAAACACTGAGCCCGTTTTTTCTGTTCAGTGGTGCACCTTGCTTGACACACAATGCAAAAGTGGTGTTGCACTGACCAAATGTGGGAATTCTTTTCCCCTCTTCTAACTATCATGCCAAAGTGAAAAAAGAAAATAAAAAATAAAAAGTTAGTGCCTGTACCTGCATGAAATGTGACCTGTCTAGACAATTGC
Source organism: Eopsaltria australis (assembly GCA_034509425.1). NCBI lineage: Eukaryota > Metazoa > Chordata > Aves > Passeriformes > Petroicidae > Eopsaltria > Eopsaltria australis. The sequence goes on from JAVTVJ010000384.1 coordinate 281,080, forward strand.
CAGCATGAATTGGGATGACAGATTGAAATGGCTGGGATCATAAATGAAATAGCTGGTTCTGGAGAATGCTTCAAGTGTCACTACTGATGAAACTAATAAACTCAGCTGAGGGATGACAAACAATTTTGTCAGACACAGGGTGCAACCCTCTTCTGCTGAAACTGTGAGACTTACAGGGCTGAGTTGCATCTATGACTGTGGTGATACTGCCAGGCATAGGGACAGAAAAAGAGGGGCTGTGTGAATGCACCACATAGCTGGAGATTCCATAAATGCAAAAAGACAAAACTTCTGAACCTCTTGTTCGCATTCTGTATCTACCAATAATTTGTGCCATGTGCAACTGACACTGTCACAGAGAAGACATGAAAGCTGCAGAGATAGATTCAGAGGATCATTTTAAGATATGACATATCTTAAATGCTTGAACCATATTCTTCTCCAATAACTAACTAGATGAGAATATGCACAATTTTTGTAGGTTTCAATGTATACTCAGAGTCAGGGCAGCAACTCAGATTCAGGGGCAGTGACATCACCCCTGCTGTAGATCTTGGACATGCTAAAGCCTTACATCAGGGCCATACTGAATACTAAATACAGTATTCAGTATTTTCTGTCCATATAGACCTATGCCTTTCTATGTGTACAGTAATAAGGTTCCTTATGCAGCCGCTATAACCAGCCTGAAAGGGATAAATCTCCTACATTCCTTGTGCTAAGACCATCATGAAGAGAAACATGGCTCAAAATGGCATCCCAATGTCACCCAGGGAATCTCTGACAGAGTCAAGAGTCAGATTTGACTCTTTTCAGTGAGAACAGACCCAGTTTTCTAATAATTTGGAAATCCATGACAGGAAGTACCAACGTAGAATTAGTGAGGCACAAGTACATAGGTCAGGAGGGACAGTATTGAAAGGGTGACACATTACATTATTTGAACATGAATTAATGAGGTTCATAACCACAGACTGATAAAAATGGAAGCCAAGAAACTAATGCAGCCACCAGCAGAACACTCATGTCTCTTCTGTTCTAACCCCTGTTCATTCCCCAAAACTATCAGGTATTGCTATTAGAAACAGACTTCGGAGAACTGAAACAAGGTGTTCTCCAACCACAGTGAAAGAGCACCCAGAAACAAAATCACATCAACTTAAAGAGTGCTTGTTTTGCTTTGAAGATGCAAGGGAATGGTTATTTTTCTAGAAACAAGCCAAGTATATACCTTTCTGTTCTCTTTCATGTGTCAAGCAGAATATATTAATGATTTCTATGGTTTTGGCTCTTATGCCTTTTCTGGTTCACTGCAGAAAATTCATTTGCCTTACCTACAACACCCTAAAGGTTACAGTTAGGGGTGATACACTTACGCTCCTCGCAGAGACGACCCATCCAGCCATCCGGGCATGAGCAGGCGTTGGGGCGCTCGCAGACGCCGCCATTCTGGCACGGGAACCGGCACACAGCTGGAAACACCGCGATTGCATTACAAACTCGCAACAGTGAATCAGAAGCCTAGTAACTCAACATCTTTGTGGTTGTAAAGCTTTGAGCAGAACAAACAAATGCAGTGAAGTTCAGAAATATTGACTGGTTTTGATTTCAAGGTCTACACCATCTTCTGGCTCTGTGTGCTTGATTAGGGACTGTAAGCAAGAGTGTGGGAATCATTAAGACAATCAGAAAATTGTTCATGGAAAGAATGAAAATGTAGACCTATTTATAGCCGAATAAATTATTTGGATAGTGCTCCAAGGCTGACACCATTCTTTATCTGTTTTTCCCACTGACTTTTGTAAAATAAAATGAAAATACCCACACAATACACCATAAAAACCTATTACCCTCCTCAAGCCCTCCCCCAGGCCTTCTAAATTGACTCTGGAATAGAATCAAGCTTTCTTCTAACCTCAGTATTAAACACCAAGATAATGCCAATTGGCATAATACATGGTGTGTCTAAGGTAAGATTAACAGTGTGTGGTAGAACAGGCAATTTTTACTGCACAGCATAATGAGAAGTGACCAAAAAGGGTGCAGCAGTGGGACAGTAAGTATTCATCACTGGAACTCAAAGTGTGGCTATAAACCTCACCTAGCATTCATGCTGACTGGTGCTCCTTGGCTTGCATTCCTATTAATAAGCACCTGATCACGAAAGTGTGCAATTTGGAGTGGAATCTATCATGTTGGGCCAATATGTGCCTGGACTGGACACACTTTGGACTTCATTGTCACTTCTATAACACTTGTATCTTATTGCATGCACCCAGGGAAGCCAGGACTACTTTAAAAAATCAGGTGAAAGCTATGCACAAACATGTCATACTTAAACATCATTGGAGGAAGTTCAATCTTTCTCATAGTACAGAAAAAATGAAAAACTGTGGCTTCGAGACAATACTAGAGAACAAATAAGTAATCAGACTGGCAGTAATCTCAGGAAACTCATTCTGAATAGCTAATTGCATCCTATCTTTAATTAGTTATTAGGTGACTAAAATATGCATTTAAACTCTGAGTGTTTCAGATCTTGTTGAATATTAGCATTAAATACAAACAGTGGATTGGAATACTGAAATGCTGTTCAGACCTGAAATTCACATTGGCAAGAATGCAAATCTTTCCCTCAGAGATACAAACTTGAGTCACTCCTGGAGCTAAGCCATGCCAAAATGCAAGCTACAGCTTGGAGTCTGTTGAAATGAGGCCAAAGCTCTGCCATTTTATTTTTCAATTTCAAGAGCCTTCCCATCAAGTGTCAGCTGATAATGAGAATGGGACAAGACCTCTGAAAGGTTAACATAATTTGCAATATTTTAACAGTGATTTTGAAATTTTTTCTTGTAAAAATATCTATTACTACACAGACAGGCTTGTCTCTGGGTGTTGACTAAAGCAGAATGGTGTGCCAAACAGATTTCTTTTCTGCAATGAAAAAACCATTTAAAGCTTTGTGTGATCTACACCACTGACACAATGTTCCACAAATGTATAATGGGATGTGAGATAAAAGATGCGTGTATAAATGATATCCCACATTAAATTCAAAGACCATGAAATAAGGTCTCTGAAATGTATTTTGTCTCTCTGTCAATATAGAAGATGCAGATATTTCAAAAATTACTTTGGATGGCAACTCCATGCCACTCAGCAATCAGATGTCAGGCAGAGATAGGCTTTTCCTGGATTTCTGCCCAGGTCCTGGTTGTGAAACTGAATGAGACAACATCATCCCTAGGTGTGCACTTGTTATACACCAATTTAGGCAAGCAGAGACTACTTGTCTGTAGCTGTGAGGATTATTCTTATCAACAGACAAGACTAGAAAAATGCTTGGGACTGGAAGTTAAGCTGTAATCTCATTCTCTTTTTTTTTTTTTTTTTTTTTTTTTTTTTTTTTTTTTTTTTTTTTTTTTTTAAAGCAAGCAGGGCAAATGCAGTCCTTATGTGCTGGGGAGAGAATAGGAATGATCAATTGTGACTTTAGCTAATGGTAGTAAATCTCACACCCATGGTATCAATCTTTCAAGATCCCCTTGTAAATTTATCTACACAGGACACTGCTGCAAGACAAACATGGGTCAGAAGGGGAAACATAAATTCTGTTATCTGTTCTCAGCTTTGCAAAAAGCTTCCCTGTGGTTGCAAGTGAAAAATTTCCTCAGGCCCTCTCATAATGTTTTTGTTTGCTGATGGGGTACAAACTTTCTGGTTGACAGCTCCACACCGACCACTCACAGCAAGATGTGGGAAGTGGGCAAACAAACAAGACAGATTTTAGAGCACTTCAGAAAGAAGAAACTGGAGTCAGGTAAGCAGTGTGCAGCCTAACGAGTCCTGCAGATATTTACAATCAGCAGATCCAGGCTAATGCTTCTCACCCTTGAAACTCAGATCAGAATCTGGCAGGCAACCTCTAACCAGTGTTGATTCAGGCAAGTGCAGCTGTGGTGAGAGCTCTTCCAAAGAAGCTAAAGAAGTCTGCTTTTTAATTACAATATTTACATTAACTAACCTGTTCAACCAGGACAGAACGTTTCAAGCAGGCTTAGGACACATTAATAATCAACTCACACAGCCATAAACAAGAAATGCAGCATGAGTCATTACAAAAAGTGCTTTCATGTTGTTTCTGATGTAGACCACAAAGGCTTGGGTCCTGTAAGACTTTTGTTAGGAAAATCATTCACATGAATTACAAAGCAGTTTTGAAAGACCACTTTGGCATGTGTCATGAAAATGCAGGACAGTCCTCTCAGAAACATCTTTAGTTCTTTTTAGTTCCCCTTTTAGAAAAGATGGGAGAAATTGTTATTCCCCTCAATACACAGGTTATCCTGCTTTGTTTTCCATCCTCATCATCATCTATCCAGCTCTTCACTTCATTTTTTTGAAATAATTTTCCCTAATAATTATTCCTCTGAACAGTCCCAGGAGACTCCACAGTGTTGCAAACAGACCATTTGACAGTGCTTTGCAGATCAGCCCTTCTTAGCTGCTGGTAACCAGAGGCATGAACCTTTCCTAGCAGACAATTACATCCCTTGGCATAACAAGAGGGGTTCTTTGTAACTAATAAACATTAAATAAGAATAAAAAGTAAAGCTGGTGATATTCAAGGGACAGTTGAACAATCTGAAGTGTTACAATTGGAACCGATAATATACAAATAATTTTGTTTATGAATTCTAGCTTAGGTAAAGTAGCTATTATGCAGAGATCCCTTGAATTCTGTAGCCATCACAGTTAGACAGACTTTTCAGAAACAGCCTGGTGCTTTGGCAATGTAATTTTCCAACAGGACTTCTGGATACATCATCACAACTGAAGTAACTCAGATGCTTTTCCTTCGTATCTTCTCTGCTTGGCTGGTCGATGGGTAATTCTTCACGCAAGCCATGGTCAAAAACCCAAGACAAACCTGTTTCTCAGAAGAAGCTACTCAATTCCTGAAACACTCAGGAGTTGCAAGCCCTCTTCTTCTGGTTCTCCTCAAAATGCTCTACTGATCCATGATTTTAAGGCAAGACATCATAACTGTCAGATACAGGATTTTAACTGAGTGCCTGCTTTCATAGAGCAGGGCAACTCGACTTGTTTAAGAGTCAGCATTCATAATATTTTGCTGTCAGAATTCATATAAAAAAACTGAAAGGGGTCCATGATTTGCCAGGCTTAGCACAGTAAAGAATCCTCTGTCTCCAAAGGGTTTCTGACCTGAACAGAAAGTCTCTGAGGAAGGAAGAACTGTTGCTTGTATTCAGACATGGGGAGCTGAGACTTGCAGGAGGAGAGGTAGACCTGACAATTCTGATAATGGCTCCAATGATCCCAGGTCAGTGTCCTCAAAGTTTTCTTCTTCTGTGTGAAGAGGAATGGGGCTGCTTGTGACTCTTCACTGCTGTGTTGTAAGGTTTTCTGCTTTCTAAACAGAATACCTGAAACTCAATTTGTCCTATGGTGGCTGTTCCACAACCTGAAATGAGACTTCAGGATGCAGCTAACTCACCACTCCACAGCTACCCAGCAGCACAGGGCAAGCCAAGCTTCTGATACGGAAATGGCAGATGGCAAGATCTCTTCCACTAAAGCCCTATGACCCTGGAACTCTTTTGCTGTGCCTCATCTATGGTTTTAAGTTAGTATTTGAATATGCTTATATATGTTTTTTATTGTTGAGTTTATAATCTCTTCTGTTTTGTGTTTGTTTCCCCCATTTTCTGTTCAAAACTTTTTATTTATTTGAATCTTCTAAATGGAAGAGTTAACTCTTTCCTTTAAACAAGTGAATGTTTTAGCTCTACAGACCAAAAAATTACAAATACCTGCTGATAGGCCAAGCATAGAAAGGCTGGACTTTGATATATTGTTGAATCTATGAATTTTCTAGAGTGCTTAGTGTGTATAATTTAGTGAGCTGTATCAATCTACCTCTTATTGCAAACTGATTTTCAGGAACTGCCACACTTTAAACGTAGTGAGGGATTAAGCACCCATTTGTTCTGTTTTGGTTTCTGCGGTGTTCAGCTTTTGACTGTGAAAAACTGACTGGCAATGCTTAACTGGAACAGCTCAGCTTGCCAGAAAGATGACTGGTTCTGTCACTTTCTCACAAAAAATGTCAGGAGAAAAGATCCTAGGTGTGGGATACAACACTTTATTTGGAAACACATTTTATTTGGAAATAAAGCAAGAACCTGAACTTTAAATGCCCTGAGTGAAGCTATGACTGCACTGAAACTAGCAAAAATTTCACTTTCATGTTTATGGCGAGCTAAGATATCCTTCTGTTAATAAAAAAAATCTTACCTTTGCAGGTAGGTGGTGTTGTCCATGTTCCATTTTCCAAGCAAATGCTCCGCAGGGGCCCCTCCAGCATGTACCCACTGTAGCATGAATAGGTGATCATGTCTCCATACTGATAGAAGCTACCACGAATCAGAGCATTCTCTACATGAGCTGGGGGACCGCAAGATATCTCTAAACAAAAGAAACCATCCAGATGTTGGTGAGCTGCAGTGCCTACATGATGCAGGTTCTAACCCTGGACACGATGCTGTCCGGGGGAGTGTCACAGACACATCCCTGGTGGTAAATCAGAAACGGAGTCCAAGGAGCTGAACAAACTTAAGAAGTGGGCTCATGAGAACCCCTTGATGTTCAAGTCCAAGTGCAAGGTGCTGCACTTGGTCTGGGCAATCCCAAACATCAGTACAGACTGGGAGAACAGCCCCGAGAAGCGCTCAGGTTTTTTTTCTGTTGAGAGGCTGGACATGAGCCAACAGTGTGCACTAGTAGCCTTAAAACCAATTGCATCCTGGGCTGCATCAAAAGAAGTGTGACCAGCAGGGTGAGAGAAGGGATTATCCCACTCTGTTCTGCCCTTGTGAGAGTCCATCTGAAGTGCTGCATCCACCTCTGGGGTCCTCAGTACAAGACAGACATTGATCTGTTAGGGTGGGTCCAGAGAAGGGCCAGAGATGGTCAGAGGGATGGAGCATCTCTCTTACCAAGACAGGCCAAGAGAGCTGGGATTATTCAGCATGGATAGGAGAAGGCTTCAGAAGAGAGAGGGAGACCTCACTGCAGCTTTCCAGTTTCTTAAGGGGTCTTATTACGAGGAGAGAGTATTTATATGTGAAGATAGAGACAGAACAAGAGGTGATGGTTTTAAACTGAAGGAAGGCAAGTTTAGTTTAGATATTAGAAAGAAATTCTTTACCCAGTGATGAGGTGCTGGAACAGATTGCCCAAAGAAGCTATGGATGCCCCATACCTTAAGTGCACAAGACCAGGTTGGATGGGACCCTGAGCAACCTGATTTAATGAATGGCATCCCTGCCCATGGCAGAGGGGTTGGAACTAGGTGATCTTTAAGGTCCTTTCCAACCCAAGCCATTCTGCGGTCCCCTAAATCTAAATATTGCTTGCAAGAAGTCAAAAGGCTTTCAGACATGCTTGCAAAAGGACACTATGCCTTCTGTCAGTATCAATAAATACAATAAAAGGCAGCACCTCTTCCTGCATCACCCATAATCTCACAGGAATCATTCTTAGGGTATTTAGGATATCCAACAACCAACCCCAGCTCCAGGTCTTGCAAAAGGTAAATTGAGAATACATTTACAGAAGGGCCTAGTAAATAGTAGGATGAATACTGTTGAAGCACCAACCCACATAGATGTACTCTAAATCCTTTTAAATAAATGACTCTTTTAGAAATAAAGAGGACACAGCTCTTCTCTAGAGCTTTTTAGAGCTCTCTGGGAGGTACCAATCCCTGTGGAACTGTGTGTCATGTACTTACTTTCACACTTAGCTGTTGCTGGAGTCCAGGTCTCATCAGCATTGCAGGTGATCACAGACTGCCCTTTCAGCTGGTAGCCTTCCCTGCACCTGATGGATACATTCTGGCCAACATGAAAATCCACCTCTGACAGAAGGGCATTCTCTGGGATTATGAAAGGCACAGGACAAGGGTTTGCTGTTCAAAGTAAGGGTGTGAGGGAAAAGAGGAAGGGAAGAAGAAGAGACAGAAGGAAGAGAGAACACTTCAGAATAGTTTCTGCAAATCTCAAACCCAAAACATATGAAAAGCAATAGAAATGGATGCTGCATGTAAGTCAAATTTTTAGTTTGATTTGAAATTATGAGATTTGGGACATAAAATAATAATTTTAAAATGTTTAATTCACTGCTGTCACATGGCTTGCTACCATACTGTGCTGATGCCAGGAGAGGACATACTAAGGATTTAAGTGAGAAATATCCTACTTGTTACTGTGAAACCATTCTCTCTTGTCCTTCCTGTTTACCATAACCTTTCTACAAAAGAGAACCAGATGTATCCTACTTTATGTTTGGAGGGGCTGGGCCAATAAAAAGCAGCAGAAATTCAGGTACTAGAGATTTACTGTGACGTTCATTAGAGTTTAGAATCTCTCCAATTTTATTTGCTGCTGGTTGTAAGCTTGTTGGGCTATTTTTGCATGGTCTATTGATCTCACCACCAATGTGGAAAATATTTGCTCCATAAAGAGCAGAGATTTATGTCAGTTTCTTGATACCAGAATGAATAAATACTTTGTAATACAAAAATTAAATGTCTCAATTAACCATACTAAGACTACACTATGTCTTAAACTTAGTTACAGACACATACAGCAACAAGGAAGGCTGTTGTGGGTGTGTGGGCACAGCACACATGTACATAACATGCTGCTTCACAGAATTGCAGAAGAATTTTTCCAGCCACTAAGTCCAACCTGCTTCTCCAAGCAGGGCCAACTAGGTCAAAAGTTACTCTGGAACCCGACCAGTTGAAATTTGAGCAACTCTGTGGATGGATATTTCATGTCCTCTCTGGGTCTCTGTTCCTTTGTTTGATTCTGTTGATGGTAAAAAGTTACTTCAAAAACTTCACTGGAGCTTCCTTTATTGCAACTAATGTCCATTGTCTTTCATTCTGCCACTGTGCAACCCTGAGAAGAGTCTGGCACTTTTTCCTTTACACCCTGTCAATATGTCACTTGTGGAAACAATAAAGTCTCCCTTTTGCCTTCTCCTCCAAATGATCCTCTCACCTGCTTTTACCATATATCAAATGAGTGGCTATAATAACTTCATTTTATATAATCTTTCCAACTAGAGGGTGCAATGTAGAAGACAGCTTGTTCTTTTACTGTCACAAAAATATACTCAGAGGTGTTAATGCTTCAGCTTGTATCAGTAACTGCTCCTGTTGTTTCTCTGCAAAAACTATTCCATTACAAAGCAAACACACACGTTTACAGAGAGGCAAGGGATTACTCCATCTTCCATCTCTTGTGCATTCTGCTGCTGCTTCTCCTTCCAAGCTGTATCCCCTCTCACAGAGATATGTCACTGTACTGCCAACTGTATTGTTTTCATATATCGCTTTCCCATTCAGCAAGGAATCTGGAACTTTGCATCTGGTCTCTGAAAAGGAAGGGGTCTTATTAATTGAGCTTGATATTAGTCCTGGACTTCCAACAATTCCTGAATTGATAACACAGTATGTTTGAAGTCACCACAGACTTACAAATCATTAAGAATACTGAGTCAATAAAAGAAAAGAACTTTTCACCTAGTAAAGAAGCTCCTCCTGGTGATGGAGAAAAGCTCCAGAAACATGGGGAAGTGAGGACACATCTATGACTTCCTACTGGGGTCAGTAGGGCAGAAAGATGGAAATAACCTTTTCATGCCAATGACAGATTCTCCAGAAACCCCACGTTACAGAATCATTTCCCACAAGCAACTCAATCTCTGGTTTATATGACATACATGCATAAGGGCGGAGCTATTTCTTATCCCAGATCGGAATGTTCCAGGACACGAAACCAAACAGTTACCTTCACACAATGGCAAGGGTTTACTCCAGCTCCCATTGGCAAGACATGTGATATTCTGGGGCCCAACAAGATGGTATCCAGAGCTGCACACAAAGGTTACATTACTTCTGTATGTGCTTCCAGTAGAAATGGCCTCTGCTTTTTCAATGGAGGGATGCAGCCCACAAGTAATTTCTGGGAGAGAAGAAAACTTTTGGGTTTTATACACACAATGAAGACTCTTCTTTCTATGAGTCACATAGTATCTGATAATTCTGTTCTCACCCTGACTTAAGGGAAAGACAGTAAGAAAGAAGCTGTGAACTGTTACATAGAGAAGGGTGATAGAATTCTTTCCCTGCCCTTTCTCCTGAGGTTCACCCTGCAGACAGCTGAAAATGTGTCCAAATGTATTAGGTGCTGTAAGAGATGAGGTATGTTCAAACCAATAGAGGATCCAGAATATTCCTTCTGTGCAGGCCTGAGGCTGCATTTTTAGTCTCCTTTGCCACCCTACAGTGGAAGATGATCTCAAGGTGTGCTCAAGAGCAATGGCAGTAGTTAAGAAGAATCTTGACCCCTGTCCCACACTGTGGAGACCAAGTAAATTCATCAAAGGTGAGAGAGAGGAATGCAAGGCATAGGACTATGACATCAGCATGGAAAGATGGAAAATTATTTAATGGTAAAGACTATAAATATTGGCGTTTTTTAAAATAAGCTGTATGAAATAAGTCATAAGTCCTTCTTTCCAAGCTCCCTTAATTAATTATGTTCTTGACAGAGAGTCAAGATTTGATCCTAGGGAGCACAACTGTGGTACCCAGACATACTGAGTGGTATGGCACGGATGAACATGATATCCAAGGCTCTGCACACCATAATTCAAGGCAAGACAGATACAGCAGGCCACATTCCTACCCTACTGACCTGAGCATGACTCTCTCTATGTTTGTGCCGTTTCAATGTGCCAAAAGGAAGATTGCTTCAGATCAGAGAGGTACAGCCAATAAGAACTGCTCTGCTGGCTTTTCCTCTGGCTTCTCCTTTTACAGTCCCTCTGCTGGAGGGAAAGACAGGGAGGAAGCCAGACAAAACACTCTCCTTCTGCCCTAGCTTTCCTGGACATCACATTGCTCTGCTTGCTACTTACGCACACATGTAGGGGCAGAAGGGCTCCACTTTTTGTCAACGTGGCAAATCCTTCTGCTTGGTCCCTGTAGCTCAAAGCCAGGGTCACAGCTGTAAAAAACTTCACTGCCATACAGGAACTCCTCTCCCCGAACAGATCCATTTTCTATCATGTCTGGGGGTCCACATGATATTCCTGTAATGTAAGCAATACCTTCCGATCAAAAAAAACTTATATGGCTTGTCCTGTTCACAGCTCCTCCACAGGTTTTACTCCGAGAAACAGGAAAGAACACAGCAGTTTTCTGGTCATTGCCAGGAATTTGCCCACGAGTGGCAGAGCAGAATCATACTTGGTGTTTCCTCTTCATACTAAAAGTAAAAAAATCCATCGTGATTGTGCTGGCAGGAAGCCTCAGGAAACTGTTGCCTCTTTCAGCCAAAAGCTGAAGTCCACGTAAGCATTTATGTAGAAACTCGTATTTGAGCACTGCAGTAAATGACACCTCAGAGAAGTGCAGTACCTTTGAGAATTATATCCGCAGAGTTACATCTGAGGATGCTAAATACCTGTGACTCCTGGCAACTTGTGTTCAGAGGTCCTCAGTAACCGCAGGACCCATGACCTCAAGTGTCAGAACTATTTAAACCTGGAAGCTCTCTGCAGAGGAACAAGGCAGAAAGGCATAGAGATTTCCTTCCCACTACTACCTGCACGGACCAGCAATTCTGCCCTTCCAGGTTGTTACCAGCGGTACTTACCAAAAATGTTTAGGTAAATGCAGACAGTATGAGTTATAAAGCAAAGGGAGCATTAGTGATTTCTGCTGTGTGATATCACCCTTGACCAACATTAAGTGACAGACTCAGGTAGAACGTACTTCTGCACACTGGCACTGTGCCACTCCAAAGCTTGTCTTCTTGGCAAGTCCGTTCTGCATCACCCTGTGAAACAAAAGAAAATGCTCAAAGAACAACTTTACTTCAGTTAACTGTTTTCTCCCATCAGCTTTAGTGTCCAGCAAGGTGAGGAGGTTTTTTCTCCATGGGCCACCCATGTAAAGAGAAAATGAAGTGCTATAGCCCAAGTTTACTAGTAGAGTTTACAAACCAGAAGTTTGTGGGGCCAGTTAGTTTGTTCTCTTGTGCTGATTTAACCACATCCCAAACACTCACTCTTTATATTTGCCTATAAATTACATTATTTCTTTCTTACATACAAGTTTAATAGACAGTCTAATAGCCCAGGATTTAATTATTATTTTATTCTGAGACATGGAGAACCATATTTAATTTTGTCCCTTGCTTGTAATGTACTTCCATTACAAAGCAAACCCATTGATAAAGGGCAGCTGTTTGACATGTTGTTATATGGCATCACACCCAATGGGCTTTGTTTCCCACAGGAAAAAAGCAGGACTTCTCTTCTACAGCGGGGACACAGTTTGACACTAGGTGGCGAAACTGGATTAGGAAGCTGGTATAAAAACACTGGTTTATTACTTCCTAAAATTATTTGAAACAGCAACTCTATCTTTTTGTCTAAATACCAACACCTCCATCCCCAGTGATTTTGCATATTTGACAACATAATGAAAATTAAAGTCATTGTTACCTTAGCATTCTCCAAACTCTTCTTATTTTTATCTTGACTAAGTGAATTAACCTCTGACTGGGTGACTTTACAAGCATGAAGTTCTTAATTAATTACTGGTGTTACGACAGTACAAAGGAGGTGCAATCCTGCACTCTGCTTGGCACTCACAAAACCCGCATTAAGAGCCAGCCTCTGTCCTGGAGACACCTCACCACCTCATGTCTCACTCTGTCATCACCTGGGGATGGTGGAGATCATGCTGTGCCTCAGCAACATACTGTCATTTCTGAACTCACTGCAGCTTTTGAAAACACCCCTGAGGCAGCTCTGAACTTGCCAGCCTGAATCCTGATACTGGGAAAGCAATGCTGTTTCAGAGCTCAGGTGGGGATAAAAGCTGTAATAAAGACAATGGACAGGAAAGAACGTTGATTCCTTTTCCATCAGGGAATAAAGCTGCCATTGAACAAACTGGAATACCTTTGATCTATCACTTTAATACCATCTAGCAATGTCACAGAACTGAGGGCAGTGCAGTTTATGAGGAACTTTAGGTCTGGAAGTCACAACTCTTGGCACGCAGACATAATGCTTGGGACACTATGAAATGGAAGAAAAAACCCGCAGTCTAACTAGCTAAAGAACCAGGTCAAGGGAGCAGTACAAGTGAGAAATTAACTCTTCCATGACTGAAGGCCACAAGCATGTGTAATGCTGTATTTGCAAAGGATTCAGTTGAGAAAACTCAAATACTGCAAGATACCTGCTGGACATACACATCTAAACAGGATTCTTATATTTGCTTCAACTATACCCTTAAGACATTCAAAGACAGCCCCAAACATACCACGAACTCTCTACAGACAATAACAAAACCAGCAGACATTCCTATTCATATGGCATCAATTTGAATGGGACACTCCATACCAATCACACAGAACTGAAAATGACAACCAAGAGTTTAGAGTGTTGGAGATTTAAGCTTGCTTACTTGTAATTCATAGCCAGAGTCACATTTATAAAGAGACACATCTTTGTAATTGTATTTAGTGCCAACCACAAATCCATGCTCTGGAGACTCTGGAGTTCCACAGGACACAGGACTGCAGATGTCATCAGAAAATGGTGGCACCCAAAGGCCATTTTCCTGAAAAATAAATATAATTAGAAATGTAAAAGCACTGCTTTATATGTGTAATTAATATCTAATTGAAAAAAAAATAACAGTAGAAGCATCCAGTTGCTGTGGGTGTACAGATATAATATTATCTGTCCAATCCTTCATAGAACTTGGTTTAAGTAACACTTTTAAGATGTCAGCATAGACTGGAGTTTATCTTTGGCAGGAACACTTGGCTTAAGACTTAAAAGACAGAAGGAACAAAAAGTAAAATGGGGAATAAGAAACTTGGAAAAGCAAGGTCACTGGTGCAAGATCACCTAATTGCTCGGGGAACACATCAGAAGAATGAAAACTACATCTGCCTGGTTTCATTTTTTGTATTTCTCTTCTGGTTGAATGTCTAACACCATGATTAAGTGCTTCAGCAGTCTCCTCTGACTGACTAAGGGAAGTGTGACACCTGAAGAAACCCTTGTCAGACACAACCACTCCTACTTCCACAGATATTTGAAACAGCAAAATAAGGGGAAAACATTTCTTAAGAAATGCTCTGCAAACCCACACATGCTCAGCTTTTCTCATATGAGCACACCTAGTGACTTTAAAAGTCTATTTACAAACTTAAGATCAGTTTGTCCACACCTAATGTGACAGGAGCTTATCAGTGGAATTAATGAAGATGTTTGCTCTTTAACACTCTTTAATTCAAGTTTCTACAGGTATACAGTGGATTAAAATGTCTGCTGCCTGTTGTTCTGGAGAAAAAGGTCTATATGCAATCCTCAAAATACATTAGAAATCTTGGGGATAATTTTTTTTAAATCTCAGACATGATTTAATGCCTGGAATGTGGTAAAATGAATGCTTTTCTAAAGGACAGCCTCAGCTTTTTGATAGAAGAAGAAATAAAAAATTTCTAGTTCTGAAAGTCTATACATAGAAAACAAATAATTGCTCTTACTGGGAAACAACTAAACATACCCTGTTTTGCAGAATAGGCTTTGAATTTTTCCGTTGTGTCCAGTTAAGGGCCAAAAGGTAAGAAAGGACTCCTGAATTCAAGAAGGCCAGCAGAATAAAGGAGTGCTAATAAAAATATACCTTGCATGTAGATGTGCTTGCTCCCACCAGAGTGTAGCCTTCTGCACATGACAGAGTGATGCTTGTGTTCACAGTGAAGTTGTTCCCAAGTGCAATTACATTAGTGATATTTCCTGGAAGGGGACACTTTCTGGGGCAACAGGAAATACTTTGAGGAGACCACTGTCCATCTTCCTGGCAAGTGCATACATCCACTTCTGTCGCCATGGTGTAGCCTTCCAGACATCTGCAACACAGCATGAAGACCTGACCACAGAGACACAGCTAGGAATGAGCTAACCCATAAATCAAAAAGTTAGGAAAATAATTTTTCAGCATTAGTTGTTAATAAGTACTTCTTGAGATTTCTCTGTTATTTCAAGGTAAGCCTGCAAAAGGTGTGTCTGGACTGAATTAATTGTGTTGCAAAAGCTGGAGACTTCAGACTTCATTTCCAGTTGTTTCATGCTGCTGCAGCATCACACTGGAAAATGAGCTGGTGGCTTTAGTACTTGGAGGGTACTGGATGTTTTAGTGCAGTTCCTACACTGCTCATCTCTTTGGTGAGGTAAAGAGAGTGTGTGAGCACCAAGCAATTCTAAAGATGATCTCACTTTCTTCCAAGAACAAACCAAGGCTTAGCCTGACAACAGACTATTTGCTTAGACATTTAAGGCTGACTCAATGGTGCTTTACCAAGAACAACTCACCTGCCTTGCACTAGTGGGTTTGCTTGTAGAACAGCAGCAAAAATACTCCCTTGTTAATAATACCTTGTCAAAGTTGCATGAAAATGACTGATACTGTTCAGTTCACCCACCTGCCATCTCTGTCCCAGTTCTGTCCCATACCATTATTTGCTTTTACCATCAAAAACACATCTCCCCTTTTGCCATGGCTTTCTTCATCTTGGAGAAAGATCTGCAGCATATACACTTCAGGAAATTAACAAAAAACCTCAGTTTATCATATCTGACAAAGGAGTAACTTGCTGACAGCACAGTGCTGCAGTACAGAAAATGGGACAAGGGGTATCAACCCTTCTGTATTACGACAGGCACCTGAAGCAGAAGGAAAGCATAAATGCTATGCCAATAGGAAAGAAGCTGCATACCCTGCTGACTGCTGCTGTCAGCTGCTAAAAAAACCTATATGTTGAAACCAGTGCTTCAGAGGAGGGGAAAAGTAAAGCAAATGGGAGTGGGAAATTAAAGTCAGTGGAGGCATCAGCCAACAGGCTGAATTGCCTTTCTGGAGTTTTCACGAGTGGTTCAAATAATATTTTATAAAGTGCATGGCAATGTGGAATTTGTCAATCTGAGTATGTAGAAACTTGCACTGAGGGTACATAAACCTTCCATCTTCATTTCTTCAGGGACTTTTAATGAAAGCAGACTAGCAGCATCATCCTTACCTATACTGGACCTTACTTCCATAGGTGTAAGTGTTCCCAAGAACCTCTGCGTTTGGGATAGATGGTGGTGGGCCACAGCTTAACAGCTCACAGCTTGGGTATGGCTTCTTCCACACACCAGACTCCACACAAGTCAGTTCTGGACTCCCCTTCATGACAAAACCTGTCAAGCAGGTATAGATGATCGTGTTCTCATCTTCAGAGCTGCTCCCATTGATAAATGTGTTGGGGATGATGGGTGGAGCACCACAGGAAATCTGTCCGCAGCGAGGAAACCCAGAACTCCATTTGCCAGCTGCCTCACAGGTGACTTCAGAAGGCCCCAGCAGTTTGAAGCCCTCCAAGCATTGAAACTGGACACTTATCCCACAGCTGAAATCTGTACCAAGAACAACCCCATTTTGGATCTGTGGTGTAGGACACAGGCAGGGTAGGCAAGACGGAAGGCTTCCACTCCAGGAGCCATTGGACAGGCATTGCCGTAAAGGATTGCCATGCAGCTCATAACCAGGGAAGCATATATAGTGGACAAATTCCCCATAAATAAAGGCTGAGCCATTCAGAAAGCCATGGGAGATGTCTTCAGGGGGTTCACAAATGACTGGTTCACAGTGTGGAGCTTCTGAGTCCCAGGTACCATCACTCTGACAGGTAAGTGTAGACGCTCCTTGCAGGCTATAACCCTCATTGCAGTGATAGTGCACTTCTTTATTAAAGCTGAAATCTGAGCCAGTAGTTCTCCCATTGGGAAGAGGCAGCAGCACAGGGCATGTCACAGCTTTGCAAACTGGAGTAATTCCACTCCAGCTTCCATTAGCAAGGCAGACTCTAGTCCTGTCCCCGTCTAACAGGAAACCTTTGTTGCAGCTATACTCTGTATGTCTCTGGAATGTGTAGTCCTCTCCAGTTACCTGACCATTCTCCAAAACTGGTGGTGGGCTGCAGGAAACAGGAATGCAAATTGGTTCACTGCCATCCCATTTCTGGCTCTCTTGGCATCTCCTCTCTGCTGGGCCATTTAACTGGTAACCAGGATCACACTCATAGTAGACAACACTCCCATATGTATAGTTTTCCCCTCTTATCTTCCCGTTCAAAAGCTGGCCAGGCGAATTGCACATTATTGCTTTGCAGTAAGGAGCACTGTGACTCCACTGCCGGCTTGGCAAGCAGAGCCGAGTGTCAGAGCCAACCAGTGTGAATCCTGGCCTGCAGGTGTAGCGCACGGCACTGCCCAGCGTGTTCTCTGTGACATGCAGAGAGCCGTTCTCTGGGGGGGATGGCAAGGTGCACTCTATTGAAACACAGGCGGGGGCAGTGCCGTTCCAAGCCCCATCTTCTTGGCAAGCCAGAACAGGGTTTCCCAGCAGCTCGTAGCCAGAGTAACACGTGTATAAAATGATAGTTCCAAATAAGAAAGTGGTGAGCTGCATTGCACTGTCATCCTTCAAGGAGCTTCTGAAGTCTTTTGTATTGTCAGCCAGCACCATGTGCGAAAGGGAGGGATTCTCTGTAACGCCCTCCTGGTCAGGACGTCTTTCCCCGTGTCTCAACTGCACGTACTCTCCGAAGTCAATGTGAGGAGGCAGGCCACAGTCTGTCGGAAGGCAGGTTGGTGTGGAGCTAGACCACCCCAATTCTTCACAGGTCTGCATGGCAAGGCCTGACAGCTGGAAGCCTGGCACACAGCTGTAAATGACCATGGCCCCGTAGCTATAATCTGCACCCTCCACAAAGCCATTCTCAATGGGTTGAGGGGGCTGGCAATTTATGGCCTTGCAAGAGGGAACCTCTGTACTCCACTCTCCTGTTTCTAGGCATCTCAGTGTTTCCTCCCCTTGCAGCTGGAAACCTCTGTCACAGAAATACCTAACTGTCTGCCCATAATGGAGATTTGTGAATGAGTATTTGCCATTGAGGATCTTCTTAGGCCTTGGGCATTGAATAGGTTTGCAAACTGGCCTTCCCCCAAGCCATTGTCCATCTTCTCCACAAAGGACAGTTGTGTTCCCCAGCAGTTCAAAACCTGGTTTACATGTGTAGAGGGCTGTGCTAAGGAAGGTGAGGCCCTGCACATCAACTATGCCATTCTGAATTTCTTCTGGTTGAGGACACTCCACGGGAATACATTCTGGCAAAGGCAAGCTCCATGAACCGTCAGCCTGGCATCTGATGGTGGACTCACCCTTCAGCAAAAACCCATCCACACAGATGTATTTCACAGTGCTACCAAAATGAAGGGACGAAGTCAAGGGGTCCCCAAAGGAGATATAGGGAGGTGCAGAACACTGTACAACCTTGCAGAAGGGAAAGGAATCATTCCACTGCTGGGAGGGCAAGCATTTCAGTACAGAGGAGCCATGCAAAACATAACCCTCCTTGCAGGAGAACTGTACAACACCGACTTGGTAAGACACTTCCCTCAAGACCAGCTGATTTTCTGCCAAGGGTGGTTCTGGACATTTTGTTGGCACACACTTGGGGCTTTGCTTCTTGCTCCATTTCCCAGACTTTTGGCATGTCCATGAAACATCTCCAATCAGCTCATAGCCTTCATCACAGAAGAACTCAACTTTGGAGCCCATATCAAACGTTTCTCCCTTGGAGTAGCCATGCTGGATGGATGGTGGCTTTCCACAGCTGAGGGGAGCACAGTAAGGAGGTGATTCACTGTACCACTGTCGATTTGCTTGGCAGGTAAACACTGGGCTCCCAACCATCTGGTAACCAGAGTCACACTGATAATTTGCCTGATTTTCAAAGAAGTGTCCAGTGGTGTCCTGGAAAACAGTGAAGACAGAGACATGTCTGAAATGAACATGCATGATTTGGGCAATAGGAGACTGATTTAATTTCTTGTATTCTCCTGGTCTAGCTTCTAGATGAATCCCTGACAGCAGTAAAGGCTGTCTCAAAAGGAATGAAGGCAAGTAACTGGCACAAAACACCTTGCCTCAAATGATGTACTCTATTTTCAGGAAATCTAAGACCACTTCCAAAAGAAAACAAAAAATTCAAGGCTTAAAAGGTAAAAGCTAGAAAAGAATTCCTCTGCTTTCTCCCTTTCTGACTCATGATACCAAAAGAGGTGTGGAAAGGAAAATGGAAAAGAAATGGATCAGGGGGAACTGCCATCAAATGGCCTACTGTTGTCACAATTCTTTAGCTTCTAGGTGTATCTAGAGGGTTGGAGCCCTCAAATCTACTGCTACTAGGAGACATTTATAAATGCCACATATGAATCTGCAGAGCCTTGAGCAGGCAGCTGAGGAGCACCTCAAAGCTGCAGTCTGAGCTCTGACTGAGGTACAAAAAAATTTCTCCAACTATAAGAAATATATGAAAGGGTGTTCCTACCTAAGGAAGACAAAACAGAGTGACATGCATTAATTAGAAGATGCATCTGTGTGGGAGTCTGAACAGAAATTGTTGCTATTACTGCTGAAAACCCATGTAGGAACTGGAATGCCAACCTCCACCCTCTGAATTTAGCAAATGCAGATTCACTGGTAACTAGATTTAAGGAAGGAAGAGGGATGTTCAGAAGAAAAATGCTTCAAAAATTTAATGTTAAATCTTTATAATCGTGCTTTTGATCTTCCTTATCACAATATTATCCTTGAGCACCAAAGCAAAACACATTGTTGCAATTTAAATTGATAAGGAAAGGAAAGTTCTGACTTCAGTAAAGAAATGTGCTCGTTTCAAAAGAAGAGAAATTGTCCCAAGGGGATTTATCTATTGCATATCAGATTTTTTTTCATAGCAGTGAAAAGAGCAAGGTTTGTGAACTGGCATCAGTACTTCAAACATCTCCAGAAGGCACTTGAAAGCTACCCAAGAACCAAAAAAATGAAGAATAAGACATTAAGGAAATAAATTGAATGTCATAGGGCATTTTGAGTCTCCTAACTGAAAACACTTTGTGTTAGGAAATCCCATGGAAGTGTTCATGCTTTTCAGATATGACTCTGCTGCAAATCAACCTACTTTTCCCTTTCCTTATTCCATCCAATCATGTACTTCCTCAATTTTAACAGAAGAGCAAAACAGAAGAAACCAACCCCAACAAAACCCCAACAGCAAAACCCCAGCTGCAACAGTTGTTAAGACACATTTGGTTTGCCATGGTACCAGGCAGGTGAGAAAACTCATTCTGTACCTTAATAAAGCCATTCTCAAGCTGTGGTGGTTCTCCACAGGACACTGGGTGGCATGTGGGCAAACTCCCACTCCAGTTGCCAGTGGCCTCACAGGTCCGCTTCTTCTCTCCCTTGATGTAGAAGCCCTTGTTGCAGCTGTAAGCCACGACTGCTCCAAAGCTGTAGTTGGCCCCACTGGCATAGCCATTGCTAATGTGGGGAGGCTCTCCGCAGCGAACGGGGATGCACTGGATGCTCAGAGGAGAAGGATTCCACTGGCCCCCTCGGAGGCATTCGATCTTGGCTGAAGTGTTCAGAACGAAGCCTTCCATGCACTTGAAGCTCACGACGGAGCCAGCCGCAAACTTGGCTTTACTGATGGACTCCAGGATGCTGTATGAGACGGTGGATGGCTTCTCACAGAAATCAGCTATGCAGTGAGGCATGTCCCTGCCCTCTGGAGGCACCCACTTGCCTTCTGCATTGCAAAGCAGCTGAGAGTTATCAGCCAGACTGTAACCATCCAAGCAGAAGTAATAAGCTATATCACCAAAGAGGCGGTGGCCACTCTCTGGGGATGCATTTTCCACATGGGGTGGTTCATCACAGGATACTGCCAGGCACTGCTGGTGGCTCACACTCCACTTGCCGCTGGCTAAGCACTCTATGGTTTCAGGGCCAACTAATGTGTAACTGTGGATAAGGAAACCACACAGGAAGTCAAAAAGACATGCATTGTCAAACTCTACCTAAGTTTTCCTGAAGCCCTTGCAGTATGAGCATGTTTGCTAGAACCCCAGAAGAACAGGATCCTTTAAAAAAGCTACGATCAACTTCAAACAGAAAATCTTAAAGCCTACATGTCCATGGGTGAGGTATCACAATGGTGGATACCCTAGCACACCTTGTGCATATTGCCTCTCTCTCATCTGTCCATCCAATTACCGTTTCTGAGCTTCTACTTTGTCTCAAACTGCTACAACAAACCTAGTATTGTGCTGTGATGGTCCATTCAATCCTCAAAGAAATGGTCCCACTCAGAAACTATTTCTGTTTAGCAAAACTGATTGGAAAAGAAAGAGATGAAAAGCCCAGAAAGGCCTTTTGGGTTCCTGTATTCACCTCATCCATCTATTTTCACACTTGCAAGCAAAGTGAAACCTCTTAGAGAGCTACCTAGAGATGCTCTTGCCAATAATGCATACAGAAATTTTAAAATAACTTCTTCCTAAAATCTCACTGTAAAAAATACTAGAAGCCAATAAAAAATTATTGCTGTCTGGAAAAAATCCAATGAAATTGATTATAATAAAATTCTACCACTGAATGAATATGGCTAGTGTAGCTGTAGTTCTCCAGTCTGTCTCTGGGATGCAGGGACAGGCATTAATCCGTGCTGCTCAGCATCCCACCTAAACCCCTGCTGCTTAACTATGCAACAGGTAATAGTGTACTCACACTACCTTTGACTATTTTCTTCATTTTTTTCTCTGTGGTGTGCTCTCACAGAAAGCAAAGAAACAATAACTACTGCAAAGTCCCCAGTGACTTTCCAGCTGCAGGCTGTTCAGATTTTGAAGCAACATCTGTAAAACTGTTTTGTCTAGTTTGCAGGATTTGTTTTCAAGGCCTTATGACTGGACCCCAGAAAAGGAGCCCATTATGTGCCAATGTTTAATATGATCCACTGTCACAGACAGACAGCTATGACAGTCTTTAAATGCCGCTATCCTATCCCATTTAAAATGCTTGCACAGGAAAGAGAAGTAGCTTTTAAAATAATATTGAAGTCTAGAAAACATAATAAGGATGCTTTGCTTTAACTATGTTTTAAGTAACATTGCAAAGCCAATTTATAAGAAAAATGCTGGCTTTTCAATTTGCTTTTTTACACCAAGAAAAAGCAGAAAATCCTCCAGACAGTCTGGACCTAAACTGGCAAAAGCTCTGCCTACCCGCTCTGCCATTTAGACAGAACAATTCCAAGAAATTTAATGGAACTGCTCACAGGCTGTAAAGATTACCATGTGCAAAGGTTCTTGCAGGATCAGAGTCCAGCATTATACCTTCAAACTAAACCTCCTTTTTGGTGAAGTAGGGTCTGAAAATGTCTCTACATAGAGTACGTAGAAATGAATTTAAAATAATGGACCTCAATAAACAAAGAGTCTTAATTTTAAGGAAACAGGATTTAGAACACTACAACAGACAGCTGTTAAACTGCACCAAAAGTATTCTTACACCCTGATGAGACATAAAGCATTTGTTATGATCTGAGCCTTGAGTTAACCACGGAAGTACTGGTTCTATAGTAACTCCAAGGAAAAGGATTTCCTATTGAATTGTGCTACCATTCCTCGATTGCTGTCTATTCTTCTCTTCCAGAGTGTATTCAGTTTGCCTGAAACTACTTTAAGAAGTATCTGTGTCTCATACTAACGTGACAAAAAAAATCTCCATTGCATTTAACTTCCAAAAAGGTAAGACAGAAGTAGCAAAAACGAAACAGTGTGCAGTTATAAAGGACTTGTGAAACAGCGCACCAGTTTCACTCAACCTGACCATTAGTCCAGTGGTGCTAATCTACATACCCTTCCTTACAAGTGTAAGAGACAGTGTTTCCAAAAGTAAAGTTATCTCCCTTGATGACTGCATCTTTGATGGCAGGAGGGGATCCACAAGACACGATGTTGCAAGCTGGTGGTGTGCTGTTCCAGTTCCCTGAAGATGCGCAGACAAGTACTGAAGGTCCCTGAAGACTGAGACACAAAGATCATTATTAAGGCTGCCATTTCATTCCAGGTGAGGGACAGAGAGAGAAAGAGCTGCTTTACTTTCTGGCCCAAGTGAAACTAAGGGGTTTTTTTCACTGACTTCAGTAGAGGCCAGAATCTCAGCCTCTGTTCATGCGAAAACACACTGATGCTATCAAAAAAAGCTGGTCTTCACATTATTTTGAAGAGAAAGCTGGTGGATATCATGTGGAGCCTCAGTGATCTGTACAGAGACACATAATTTCTGCTGCAGCCCATCTTCTGTGCCCATCTTTGAGCACAAAAGAAATAAATATTTCTTTAAGCTTAAAAATTTACTTGTATGCCATCAACAACATGCCAGTCTTAAGACTTGCAACTAGGCCTCTGCCTGAGACCTGATTCACTCAAGGACTTAAAACACTATCTTCACCCAGAACACTGAAGGAAATGCTCCAGTTCAAGTCTGTTCACAAAAAGGCATTCAGTTCCTTCAGGAGGTAAAGGATTTTGCTTGAGTGAATGGCCACACACATTTGAAGTCGATGGTGTTTTTGGTTTCCTTAGCTGAGGAAACAGGATTGGTTCAGAGGGTGTGGCTTGGATGTCTGAACAGAGGGTGCAACACCACCCTGAGATGCCCTGGGTGAAACTCCTTGTCTCCAGCTGCTCTGTCAACCCCTGTAGGGCCCACATAATACCTGACAGCCCTACACAGGAGTGTCTGATCCCCTACAGTTTGGTCTCAAACAGTATTAGATCCCCATGTTTAGTTGACCGAAATAAGTTAATGGAAAAGAACACTGACCTGTGATGCTTTTACAAATTTGGCACAGGCCTTCTTCAGGGAAGTAGGGCTCTGCCTACCTGTGGCAATATGTTAAAGACTAAAAACACCCAAGAGGTGCTTGAAGGAAGAGACTGGGTCCAGAAATAATGCATAAGATGGACACTGTTTGAGAGGGCTTCCTCTGGAGTGGTGACCACAGGAGGGAGGACCTGTCTTACCAAGCTATGGAAGACAGGTAAAGACAAAGAGTCAAAACTGATGTGGTATTTGCTGCCTATATGTCCAAAGTCCACAGTCCAAAAATTCATTGGTATTGGTAAAAGCACTGCCTGGTTTCGTGGGGTACAGATAAGCCCACAATGTGAATCTGTGACTTAACACTACACTGAACTGCAGCTGAGATATCCATTTGTACTAACACAATTAGAACATTCATTAAATGAACATACCTCACCTACCTGCCTGCATCTGGACAAGGAAAAGCAGCAGGAAAATGTAGGAAAAAAATCATCCCTAAACAGGTCCATGTGGGACCACTTATGTCAGAGTATATCTGCTAGGGGTACAAGCAGATATCAGGGGAGGCAGAAACCTCTGTGTGCATGTACAGCCACATCCTTGGATATAGCATTAATGTGTTAATTTTTAATTGCAATATGTTAAAAATGTGTTTGTAGTATAATTGCTTATAAATGTTAAACAGAACAAGACCTTAGAATAAATTACTACTACAAAGAGTGCAAGAAGTAAATTATTAACTTCCAGAAAGTTCCTTCACAAAAGGTTGTAAAGCAATAACAAAAATAATACTGGGTGTGAACTACAGTTGGAGAGGTATAATGATTTTTAAAGACAAATGAGAATTTTCAGAAATAATGAAAACTATTTTTCTGAACATTCAAAATATTTTTATAAGTTTGATGGCAAAATGAAAGCATTACATATGTCTGTAGCAAATACTGAGTGACTTTTCTGAATTGCTCCAGTTTAGGATAAAAAACAGAAAGTATCTTCAAGGTATAAAGAAGTCTGTTTCAACTCTGTTTCAGTATTTTGTCTTTCTGAGCAATGATCCCCACTTCTGATTTCTTTCTGGTATGAGTTAGACCTTCTAATAAGCAGCCACCTATATTTGGCTCAGAAATATTTGTGCATTTACCTGTATCCATTGTCACAGGTGTATGATACAGAGGAAAGGTAGACTGTGCCACTGAGTGTGTATTTTCCATTGCTGATATCCTGTGGGCTAGGGCACATCACCATTTCACAGGAGGGGGGAGGATGATTCCAGCTGCCACTAGCAAGGCACAGAATTTCCTTTTCGCCCACTAGGTTGTATCCATCATTGCATCTGCGTTAGAAGAAAATAAGTGCTATCAAACACTGAGTCTTTCATGCACAACACAAACAGCCATCCCTTTTTTCTCATCATCCACACCTGCATAAATCATCTTTCTTTTCAGGGCATAGAAAAGTAGTACTGGAGTAAACATTCAGCTCTGCTAATGAACAGCCACATCTATAACCAAATGTCCTTCCATTATTTTAATCCCATCTTGCTCCTCTCCTTCATTTCAACCAATCTCTCAATTCAGCCATACTCTTATTTGCTGTCAGATTGTCAATCAGTTATTAATAAGAGCACTTCAAACATGCTGAATTCCTACCTGTACACCACCTTATTATGGTATGTAAAATTTGAGCCAAAAATGGCACTGTTCTCTGGAATAACTGGAGCACCACAGGATATAGCTTTAAAAAGACAGGAATACAAGAGAGGTTGATACAACACAAACAAAAATGAACAGAAAATTAGGATTTGCTTTGTTTTCTCTGAAAAGATTTGAAGAGGTATAAAGCCCTAGGTAACAATGCATTCTTGACTAATCTGCAAATGACATTTAGGACTCTTTATCTGAATTCACCTTACTGAGAAACTGAACTAACTGGAAATGGGTAGTTATAACTGCTCCAGAAACCACATGCTTGACTATCAAGAGGACTCCATATCTACCTCTCTCTACGGACAAAAGTAATTGTTTTTTTGCTTAGACAGTCTTTGTCAACTCTTCACTTTACCTGTTGCTTCACCTCATTTGTTCTGGTTTTCTAAAGAAAGAGTCTCTGCTATTTTGCCATGACTATGTACATGCATCAGCCTGTCCTTGCTGGTTTTATCCTCTGAGAAACAGTTAGTGGTCTGTAAGTCATTAATTCCTTGGAAATGGAATGGTGAATGGAGAAGTAATACCCTTCTAATGTTTGCATTAGACTGAGTCAATACCTCTGGCGCATTGGAGGATCTGTGTAAGAGAGTACCTCTACAAATATGACAAGTGTGCTTTATGTCTTAAGAAAACAAAGACTTCAACACTGAGATCCAGATCTGCTAGGACAGGGCTCTATAAACTGCTATGGTCTCTACAGGCTCTTCACTACAACTTTTCCCCTTCCATCTCTCTAATGTAAAAGTCTCATTTCAGTATGCATTCTCCCCAAGAACCACACCTTCACAGTAGGGGTTTGGGTGGCTCCACTCTCCGGACTCCAGGCAAGTAAGTCTCATGGCTCCTGCCAGCTGGAACCCTTCTTCGCAGGAAAATGTTACTTGACTGCCAACACTGTAAATATCCCCATGCAAATGGCCATGCTCTGGATTTCCTGGATTACGGCATTTCACAGGTTCTGAGGAGGAAGAGGGAAACTACGAATAATATAATTAAGTGTCAGGTTTTATGAACAAGTTGCAGGAGATATCCTTGGGAATTTCCTGGAAGTAGGAAAACAAAGCCCATGGAAAACACTCATAAGTAGTTTACAGTCTTTCTCTGTTTTATATGTAAGGGACAGACACTGAAGACTCATGTAAGTAAGCTAATCTTGGAAGAGCCCCCTGAAACTGAGTTCACATTCATTGTCAGAAGCAAACACACCTTACAGTCATTTTTCCTTCTGTGAGGGAGAGCCCATTCCAGCATGTCCATCTCTGAACATGAAAACTGCTCAGCTACATTTTATCCCAACCTATGCCACTGTCTTGTTATCTTCATCCAACGTTACCTTGTTTAATATTTCCACAGGCCACTCCAGCCCTACTCAGAAGCTCTACTCTGAGAAGAGAAACACTGTGGCCTTCCCAGGTCTTGTGCTCCATGTGCAAGAGGATTTTGCATGTGCGTTTGTCTTGGAGCAGCATCCTAATGACAGATGTATCCATACAGAGGGGTGAGTTTTCAAGAAACAAAAGGAGATATTTTATCACAGCCTCGTTCAGACTAAACTGACCCGGGAAAGCATGCCTGTTCTAGATATCAATTATTGTCTGGCAGCTGGAAGGCAGGATACCGGCCTACACAGAATCTTGGAAAGGCTAGCCAGATGCTTTTCTTTCCCATACCTGCACATTTTTTACCATCTCCTGTATACGGAGGGATGCAAGTGCAAACATAGGATCCGTTTGTGTTGAGACAAGATGCGTGCTCATCGCAGTCTGATCCAACAGCGCATTCATCAACATCTGCAAAAAACAAAACAAAACAAAACAAACCCAGAAAACCCACGTCTCTAGTGTGCTATTTGTAGCAAGCATTTGCTTTAAATTTCTATCTTACTGTCAAGAGGAATTACTTTAAGCAATACAATTAAAAATCACTCTTACTGCAATCACATTTTTGATCGGTTGGTAAAAATATTTAATTTTTAAACAAATATTTATAACTCACTGTAAAGTTTTACTATAATTTTATTTAACTTACTCTACAGTATTGAACATTATGAGAAAATCAGCAATAAATCTTAGTAACCTTCAGTCACTACTTCCACAAAAAGTATCTAATTTCCAAACTGCTAAAGAAGAGATATTGTAACTATTGTTACTACTGGTGTGGGCAGACACTCCGAGGAAGGATTTTTGCATTAAACTCTTGCCTGGGAAATCCTCTATATCTCAACCTTCCTACTTGTAAGACAGGGAAACTTAGTCAAGAGGGGAAATGCTCTGAAAATATTAGAGTCCCATCTTTGATGAAGAGAATTAGACTAGACCCAAGAAGAGCCTGTAGTTGCCAGAAAAGTTAAAATTAGTTCAAAATATTTTGCTTATTATAGTTAACTATTTACATGATTGTAGCATCTAAATATCCCAGTTGATAATTTATGATCAATGTAGTTTGGTACTATGACGCAGAAAAAAAACCCCAAAAACCCTAAAAACAACCCTCACTCCAGAAAATGTCATAGAACCTTTTAATCTTGACAGTAAGGAAATGTCCTTGATTTATAAATGAGTCAAAATTGCAGAATAAATTTCAAACTATCTAATTGAAAAGTGCTGGCATTAGGGATTATTCTCCATATAGATGTGCTCATTTCAGGCTGTTAGAGAGAGGTAGAACAATTCTTTACCCGAATGCCCTGCTATAGGACATCTGTTGGTCTAGGTATACCATGCAGACACATAGTTTGGGTTCTTTGCCTGTTACCAGCAAGAAAAGCACTGGTTAGTAAAACAAGACAATTTATTGAATTGGAGGGTTTATTCTTCACTGCTGGGTGAGGCTGACCAGCATGAAAAGACCACAGGACACTGAAAAGAAATGGGGTTTCTTTCTGACATGCAGCACAACAGCACATTAATACCAAAACAGTTGCCAATTACACAAGCAGCAGGAGAATGCAAAGTGCTACCACAGCAGAACTGGAATGACTGCTTCTCCTGTAATGTCTTGTTAGGCAAGAGACTTCCAATGAGATGGAAGTACACAGTGAATCAGACCCTAGCAGAACAAAAGGAATGCTTCAGGGCATAGGTGTACCACGTTTTTTTAGCACCTCCCTGAAGGATGAGTCAGAAAGGTAAGTGGTGGGTCAAGGTGCCAAATCCACTTTTGTTTTCATTTTCCCATTACTCTGCTTTATGAGAGACAAGGCAAGCTGGAAGGTGGGGCACAGGCTTTTTCATTCTGAACATCGTGACTCCTACTGCAGAGAAGCTGAACTATTTGGACAGCCTTGAAGCACCTGTGATGATGTTTGTAGGCTCTGAAGGAGTGCTGCTATGAAACCAGATGGATCCTACTCCAAAGTGAATTTTGGCAGAACTAAAAGATTGCTGGCTTTTCTTTTGCTTGTCTTGACTGACAAAATTATGTGCTCTACCTACAAAGAATTAGGAGTCAAATCAAACACAAATCTTGCCAGTTTTTTACCGTGCAACTCCCATTTGAAGCATGGCTAAGATTCAGCACAACTGGATGAAGCTATCCAAGTACAACTAGCTAGTGGATTCCAGCAGAGGTCTGCTGGAGACAGGGCCCTGCAAGACCAGTGACACCCAGTCCTCTGTACACAGCACAACACCAGCCTGTCACCCCTTCCAGCTTGTTCCACTGCACCTGGCACACCAGACCCAGCTGACCAGCAAGGAAGTTACAGAGTGGTCACAGCATGAACTGTGTCCACAAGGGTGCTCCCAGCCCTCTCAATGTTGCAGCTGCTTGCTGGCAGGCATGTGTGACCCACCAAAAAAAACCCACAATGGAAAAAGGCTCAGACAACACTGCCAAAGGTGATCTCCCCATGAAGCCTAGGGACTAAGGAGACAGTAAGGTGGCCTTTCTTTTCAATTAACAATTGAGTGGATCAACTGACAGTGTAAATGCTACTCCTTGAGTTCATTAAAGAGTATGAATGTCTTCCTGAGTTAGACAGACCAGCATGGAGGAGTGGAAACGAATACATGGTCAACATGATGCCAGACCACTAGCAATGGGCTTGAGCTCACCTTAACCCACACATTCATTCCCAGCTACTGGGGATGTGCAAGATCATGATGGTGAACATATTATAGAGCTTGATAATGGGAAACACACTGGAATTGTGCTTAAACTGTGTATTGCAATTGCTGTATTTTGTTAAGTAACTTGAATCTGCTTTTATTGTGCTCTGCAGTACATTTTGTATCACTCTGCTGTATTGGAAATCCTGTGCAGCATCTACTGTCTTCAGGTGAATAAATCTGATATTAAGAACTACAATTTCCATGTGTAAAATACCTAAAAGAAGGTGGTTGGGGAGCACGGGACACTGACAGCATGCTGGAGCACAACAAAATGCACAGGTCTAAAGCACAGAATGCAAGGACTGCAGGACATGGAAGGAGAAAGGCTGGGAGTGCAGTGCAGGACTATTACATATATAATTTTATATATGTTTGATAAATGAAGGATGTAGGGCATACAGGAGGATGGACTGAGAATTGTGACAGAATGTAGTTTTGGTTTCACATAAGTCTGGGTCTTTTTTTCTGAAAAGCGAATATTTTGGATTATGATTCTGGGACCCTGGTTAGCCTCCACAATTTCAGAATGAATGTCCACTCAAACCTACGGGCATAGGAGAAGTGCAAGATTGTCAGTGCATGCAGCCAAATGTATGGCACATCTTACCAAGGCAAGATGGTGAAATGCTGTTCCAGCTTCCATTGTCCAGGCAGAGCATTCTAGAGTCACCTAACAAATAGTAGCCATTGTTGCAGTGATAGGTAACAGTACTGCCAGCAAAAAAGTCTTCAGCCGAATAAAATCCATTTTCTAAAGTTGGAGGCACTCCACAGCTGATTCCTGCAACATGGGTGAAAAGAGGGCACAGGCATTAGCAGAGCAAACACAGACCATCTTCAGAATAATTCCACTTAAGAGTCACTACCGCATATTTTGTATTTGTAGCTGTATGACCCCATTAGCAAGAGGGCCCAGTCCTTTTCTGAAGTAGATAATTGATTCCAGGTCTAGTGGAAGGTCTTGTTTTGTGGGTGATTCTAAGTAAGAGACTTAGCAGGACTCTCCAGCTCCTGCTAAGAAAATTTTGCTAGCTCTGGAGGAGACATCTGTGGCTGAGATCTGAGCAGATGCTCTTCAGTCACAGACCAGTTCTGATAAGAAATGATCCTTGGTGAATTATAAAGAAAAAGGAAAACTGAGTTTGCCTTGCTGGAGGTTGTTGTTATTTCCCTTTGCTGAAAAGCAAGCTCAGTATTGCTGTGTTTAAACACTGCAAAAGTAGCTAACTGAGACTGCTAGGAGTTACAGTACTGGCCTGAGACCAGGGAGTGCATGACTGATGGAGAGGTTGGAACTGACCTCACATACAACCCTGAGCATCTCTTAGATTGGCTGTAGTAAATAAGCCTGACTGATCCCAGCTGGGTGAGCAGAAGGTATCCCTGTACCTGCCTGCCAGAGGTTTTTATTTATTCTAGCAGAACTGCTTTTGTGCATCTTTATCTCAATCAAATAGGCTTGGATTTATTCCAACAGCTACACAGCTCATCATAGCTACATGGGTTATAGCAAGTCCTAGCCCCCTAGCTGTGTGCAAGGATCACACAACAAGAATTTAAGGCCTCTAGTAATGGAAGCCAAGTACTTGCTGTGAAGTAATAGAGCTGGAGAGCCTGTAATAAAGACAGGCTCTCAGGCATCTGTGGTTTTGGGGGTATTTAGCATTAGGAAGAGGAAAAGGATCCTGGTGGGTGAAGACAGTGATTCCACTGAGCCTGTTTCAGTCAGTACTTTTTCAGGCCTACACCACTATTATAAACCTGCAGTTCATTATGCAGGAAACAGACATCTTCAAGTTACTTTCATCCGTAAGGTACTCGTGGAACAGGTACCTTGAAAGTAAAGGCCACTGGGTGAGTCTGTTCTTCATTCACTCAGCCTGTTCATGGCAGGTCAGCCCTGTTCTGTCTCAGTTCTGTGCTCAGCAGGTAAAACTGCTTGGCCCAATACAGAGAAATCAGAAACTCTAACAGGATTCTGGTGGTTTGTCACTGATCACCAAGAAAGTGCAAAGCTGTCTCTGACAGTGAACTTTCCTTCTGCCAGCAGCACTCGCTTTTGGGTAAATCCTCACAGGCATGCTGATCTTTACACAGAAGATAAGACAGACTGTGGACTTTTTCTACAAACAACTGAATAAAGAGGAAGACATTAAAATCTGGATCAAACTACTTTAAAGGCATTTTTAACAAATTTGATGATTTTTTCCAAACTACATATAAATTCTAGGATTATGCAATATCTACTTCTGGAGCTAATTTGCTATTCTGCTGAAATGAAAAATGTAATCAGTTCAAACAGAAGCAACTGCAGTCATACGTACAGTCACAACAGAGGAGAACCAAAGGAAAGGAGAAAGAATGAGCAGAAATCATAGAATCAAAAGAAACTTGGCAGCCTGAATGCATACAGGTCAGTTTTTTTGAAGAAATCCTGTAAATCTTGGAGCACGTCCAAGTGCTAACAAAAATATCTGCTGCCTTTAAAGAAATTTGTTCATAACTTACTCAGGTCAAGGCTTCTACTTCAAACCAGGCATTCTCAGTGACATTTAAAGATGACACAGATATTCTATCATTTCCTGTGCATCTTCCACACTCCTGATGCCACTGGGGAGGAAAGTACGAGATTGCTAATACTAATTTCTCTAACACCCATGGGTGTTAGAAACTGACTGAAAAACATGTAAGAACCTGATGACGATATAATTTCTGCTCAGCAAAACATGAGTTTAGTTTTAAGCATATATGTATATACTATAACGTGGATGGATTCAAGTGCATGATAGCTGCAGAAATAAACAGGCCATGAATAGTGATAGGATCCAAATAAACACCAGGGTTTCCTAATCCTGCCAATCCACTGAGACAACTCACTTTCACACCGGGGAAAAGGCCGTGTCCACTGTCCCAGGTTAAGGCAGTGTTGAACAGAGTTTCCCACTATCTGGAATCCTGGGTCACAGGAAAGGCTCACTTTTGACCCCGGCTTTAAATCAGCAGAAGAGGCCCGCAGATGTGGTATGGATCCTTGCAAAGATGGGCAATCTGTGGACAGAATATATGCATACAGTAAGAGGTACATTCATTTTGAAATGAATGAATTGGTTGTGTAATTGATTGATCCTGTATAAGTTTATCCAGGAAAAAGCTTTGGGAAATCTTACGCATGTTACATCCTGCTCAGGTCTAAAGGGTTTTGAGAATCATCAATATATAAAATCAGAGAAGGAATGTGCAGAAAAAAAGCTAGAAGGCAGAAGGCATTTTAATACCATAAAATTATTATTAGAATAAAAGGCAGGATTTTTTTTTTCTGATTCAGTACCATCTTCACTCTTTTCCCGTCTCAATTCAGGAAGCAACAAATCTTTGTCAGAGATTTCAATGAACTTTTGTTACAAAACCCTGGAATTTGAGGAATGAAGGACTGCATGTTCTAACTGTCAAATTATCAAAATAATTTATCCAATGTTAGTAGAGCAAAGGCTGCAAGCTAGCATAGTTGACCCCATAGAAGAATCTTATGGTATAGTTCAGAAAAAAATGTGTTCTAGGAAGTAAAGTTCTAACCAGCACAAAATATACTCTTGTAATCTATCTTCACTCTTCCAACAACTCCTGGCAGGAAATCTGGCCAGGCTAGTACATTTCCTTTTTGCAGTTCTTCTGGACAGGATGTAGCCAGAGATTCTACCTATGGATTTAAAACAGTTGGTTAGGTGATGTGTAAGGACAGTGTAGGAAAAGAATATTAAAAAAAAAAATTCCCTTCATGGGAATTTTTAGTTGCATGCACCACTAGAATAGATCCTTGAGCGGGTAATGTTCATCCTTTCTAGCACAAGAGGTTCCTGGCTGAAGTACTTATTATTCTGTTTTTATAAGCCATCTAGCTATGGACAGTTCATGCTGAGTCACTACCTGAAGGACTACTTGACATACAAACGAGGCATTGAACACAGTTCTTGAGACACAATTGCATTTGTGGGTGTAAAAGAAAGACTCATCTACGTCACAAAAAAAAGACAGTAATGAGGATGAAACCTGAAGAGAACACTTATCTATTTGCAGAAAATGTCAAATAGGAGCCAAAAGGAACTTAATGTTCAAGATCTGTATTCTGAAAGCTGCTAGCACTGCACCACATATAAGGGACAGAAACACAAGAAGGAGCAGCTTAATAAGGCAATTAGTTGTTTCCAGAACACACGTTTTGTGAACTGAGTTAACTAGACTCTCTAAAATTCTGTAGGCAAGGCCCAACCAAAGAGAGACAGGGACATAACTAATGGAGTATAGAAACAGGAACTACACAGGCCAACAAAGTACAGGAAGAGCAAAGGAACACACTATTAGATCAACAGCAGATGAGTATCTTGAGAGAAGATCTGGTCATATGTCTCTGATGGAAAAAGTTTTCTCAGATGCGTGACTGGCTTCTGTCAAGTTTCCAGTGGATGAAATTAACTACCAAGAATAATGTTCTACAGTGTCTATCCTTGTGAGAAGGAAAGGCACATAATGAACTTTGGAGTAATTTGTTCTCATATTGTCCCTACTCTGAACTCAGTGAGGCAGACTGGACTTTTCTAGAGTCAGTATAGCTGGAGAAGAAACCAATGTTCTCTGTTTATTCTGAGGCCATTTCAAAGTTCTCATTTCAGCAGTCTGTGCCAATGGAAACTGCTTATGCCAAAGGCTGCAAACAAATTGCAAGGAATCTGCATGAAAAAAATTCCAGTGTGGGAAAAACAAGTTTGGGAATCAGCCCTTACAAGCCATATGATGGAAAATGGAGGACCAGAAAAGACCTCACAGTTCTCTATACACTCATATTTCTGTTGCTGTCTATTCAACAACAAAACCACCAGAGTGATAGTTTACCTATATAAAATTAATGTGCAAGTGAATAAGCAACTAAAGCATGCAATGAAAAATCTTAAAGACTAGATTCCACCTTCCTTTATTCACTAGGCAACATAATCTGTCACCCTGCTTTCCTTTATGGCTGAGAATAGAAAGGTAAGACTTAATGAATAGTTCCAGCTAGCCAGAATAAACCTAATGATAACAGATTACAATAGCACTTTACTATTCCAAACTCTGAAGTGAATGAGGTAAAAATTATATAGGAAGCTTACTTGGCTCAGCTTCCTGTCTGGTGTCACACCTGTCTTTGCAGATGAGTAATATGGATACTATAAATAAATGGCAGGATTTTCTTCCTTGTCCTAACTCTGTTGCATCTGAAGCAAGTGGGAATTCAATCAGATCTGTCATTAAAGAAGGGCAACTACTGAGAAAGTTTCAGAAAATTGCACCTAAAACTCTTCACCAGTGTGTCCTGTAAAATCACGTGTATGCTTATAAGCTTCAAAACTGCTAGTGAATAAAAACTTGAAGACCTGACTTGGCAATGCAACAGTTGGTGACCCTAAAAGCCAAAAACAGTAGCCGATGATTGGGTAGTTTTAAACCTATCAGAGACGCAAAGTAGTAAAAAACCAGAGAAATAAACAAAGGAGACATCTGGATGCTGGAAGCAAAGATTCTGCTTTGCTGGTTTTTCTGTTCATGTTATTATTTCTTATTTGGATCATTGATAACAAACAGCTATAAATCACCGATTAGTGACACAACTTTCAGAAAAATCAGAAGAACAAAACCCTCTAATCCAAAGATTCTTCCCAGAAGAAATGCCTCTAACTTTAAATATTTGTCTTTGTTGGTCAAGTGTTACTAACAGTTTAAGATTTCTGACCTTCAGGATTGAAATACTAATGAGCAGGAAGCAGTGATGGAGCACTGCCATCAGGTTTGCAGATAATATCAAGCTGGTGATAATATCATCAGTCAGTGTGCTCAAGGACAGAGTTGCATCTGTAGGGACCTTGACAGGCAGGAGTAAAGGGCCAACCCAAACTTCAAATATTCAAGAGGTTGAAACTGGAATGAAAAACTTCTGAACAATATAGGCTGAAGAAATCCAGGAGCAGGAGCAGCTCTGTGGAAAAGGACTTAGGGACTCATGCAGGCAGTGAGATGAGTACTGGCCAGCTGTGCACTGTGCAAATAGTGAGGACCAACAGCATCCTTGGCTGTGTGAATAGGGTTACCATCAGAAAACCAAGGAAGTGATTATTCCTTCTCAGTGCTTGTTAGATCACATTTGAAGTACTGCGTTCCATCACAGCAAGAGAGACATTGACAAGTTGGAGCAAGTTCAGGGACAGGATGGAACATTTGCCCTGGGAGGAGAGCTTGGCTCAGCCTAGAGCAGAAACAGCTATAGGGACACCTCACAGCAGCCCCCAGTGTGTATGGGGAGATTATCAGGTACATCGAGTCAGGTTTGTACAGTAGTGCATGGTGGAAGATGCAGCCAGTAGTCATGAATGGAAGTGGGAGGTCCCAACTAAGCATAGAGAAACAAATTCCACTCTGAGGATAACTGAGCACTGAAACTTGTCTCCCAGAAAAGTTGAGATCACTGTCTTTGCAGATATCTTTCAATCTTTAGTAATTTTTAACTTGGTGGAAGTTTGGTGCTGCCAAGCTTTTATTTTTGGTACCTGATTAGATGTAACTCAATATTCAGTTATCCTGCCCTTTCAGACTTTTCCTGAAACGATATAGCGGAGAGTTTTCAGTGTCTCATGCATTGACAGAAATTCTGATGTGTCCCCTCTGAAGTTTTAACAGCAGAGTGAGGAAGTGTAGTCTGTAAAATAAGCACTTGGCTTATTCATTTGATTTCTCTCTCTTCTAGCAGTACTGTTAACTTTTATGCGTGACTTCCTTCCTGTTTTGAAGCCACACACTACAGAAAGGCTCAATCAAAACAGAAAGTGACTCAGCACTGATTTTACCAGACTTAGTTTTGCTTAAAGCTACTTTACTAACTACACTAAGCTTATTACCCTAAGCCAGAACTCCATCTGGTCCCCACTGACTTCTGTGAGAGTAGGGCTCTACCCAATATGCTAATCTGAAATGCCTTCTCAAATTCTCGTCAGAGCCCTCTGCTCAAACACTGCACTAAGGACTTACCTGCTGTGGAGAAAGTACACGGTCCCAAATGTTGAGTTGGCTGATGGAGCCCACAAAAGATTCAGCTGGGTTGAATCCTTCTCCTTTTTGGTCCTGCTCTTGACCCAGAACAAGTGCGCCACCACCTAAACTCGGAATTTGAAGAGGGGTAGGAAACAAAGCCTTACAGCAGGAATCCCATATGAAGATTAAAAACTAAGCAAAACAAAAATTTTGCTGCCCTATATTACTAGGATTTTGCAGTGAAGACCAGTCACCTTGAACAAACTCTCTCAGTAAAACCTCTGGGAAGCCTTATGTTAGACTGAGGTAGGTCAACAAAGCAATTTGGAAGTGACTGTCAAATACGTATGGGAGCAGAAATCACCTGTGGCTGCTTCAGGAATGATATTGACTCAAAGAGATCACTTGCAGGTCGGTATTTGAGGCATAACACACAGCAATGTAAATTCCAGTTTTGAGCAGGTGTGGCGTATTTTACAACACTAACTTACACTTCCTGTTTTAAACAAAAGCTTACTAAGTCAAACAGGTCAAATGTTATTCTATACCCTCAGAAGCACACTGCGGGTAGTCAATGCTCTGAGACATGGCAGACAAGTTAAATTTATTTTAACATGTGAACATGCATTTTCTACATCATAGGGTATGTGGACAAGGTAAAAAAATGATGGAGACAGCACACTTCCTTAGGTCTTATTTCTGGAGAGAACTCAAATTTAAGTGGGAAAGACAGGGGCAAACATAAGGTACATGGACTAAAATGCTTCAGTATTTTATTTTTTATTTTAATAAAATAGTCTTTTGAAATCCTATGTACATTTTGATGGTGGCAGTATGCAAACAGTATTGAAACAAAGCCTCTTTGCAGCCAAATAATACCAGGCTTTTCACATCTCTTCAATGCTGAAGATGCTCCTTTTTATGCCCTCTGATATTACTTTATAGATGACTAATCACGGGAAACAATGAAATAGCAAACCCCACATTGTTAGGAAAATATAAAAACACAACTTTAAATGTATGACTGAAAAGAACAAGAAAAGGCTAAGTCAATCAACCCTGAACACATATATGTAAGGGAAATGCCAGATAAACTTAATTTTGTTGAGTGAGACACTTATTCTCACAAAGCCATTCCAGAACCAGCTCTGCACAGGTCCCTTTGTGGACTAAACTGTGTTGTCCATAAAACAAGTTGCCTACCAATTTACTCTAGTAATGTGCATTTTCTCTTGAGTGATGCTGTGTGAGGGGAATTGTCCTCACAAAAAAGAACAGCAAACATGAGCTTTTCAGAAACACTGAAAATGTGAATATACACTAAAAACACCTAAACAAACATTTTTTTGCATATTCTGCAATAAAAACAGAATGAAGGCAACAGATGTGGCATAACAAAAATAAAACATACCAGGGATTTTTGATCCAACAGAGAGCCCGCTGCCTCCATCGGACAGTTTTCCATCGATGTACACCTTCCACGCCCCATCCGTGCATGTCCACGTGACCGCAATGTGATGCCAGTTACCATCGTTCACCGAAGGACAGTCCGTGATCTTCTCTTTCCCATTCACATAAAGAACCCAGCTGCATGGAAGGAAGACACAGGAACACTCAGATGCATAAAGCAACTTTAAAAGCAAGGTCTGTCCCCCATGACTCAAAGAAATGTTATTAGACTAACAAGGTAACTGTGACTGGAGAAATCTCTCTTGAAAGATCATCATAGATGACATCTCTCTCCCAGAGGACTTGGAAGTTGGTTATAACATGCAAAGCATGGTGAAATAAGTAACAGGCTTTTGTAACAAAATATTAAGGCTCAAGTCACAGCTGCATCGTGGATTCTTAAACTTTCCTGTTGAGTTTGGAGTCACGGCACAAGTAATACTCTGCTTTTGTAAAAGTGCAAGTCATACCCTACTTTTAGAATCATGCTAGAAGTACTCTGACTGCTGAGCTCCATTTAATCCGCTCCACAAAGAGTCATTTAGAAAATATATTAATGTAGTCCAGAAAAAAAATCATGTTGTCTAAATTCTCTGCTCTCTTGCCATTACTCTTCTAAAGAGAAAAAAGTGATGGAAATAAAGCAAGGAGAAAAAGAAAACAAAGAGATGACACTGTCAAGGGAGTTTGGACACAGATTTTTCTACCCCACAGTAGGCAAAGCTTATATTCAAACTTCTGTTCTACATTTCCTTTATCAATCCAAGACATCTGTAAGCTATAGAAAAGCAAAACTGTGATTTACCCGTTGTAATCTGTCAGAAGAAATGCATTATCACTTCCATTTTCTACTGCATAAGAAATGGGAGTCCCATAGTTTGTGGTGTCAGTGGATTTCATCCAGAATGTACAGGTGATGTCACCAAGAGATGGTAAAACACCATCAAGCATGACGTATCCATA
Organism: Eopsaltria australis; assembly: GCA_034509425.1. Taxonomy (NCBI): domain Eukaryota; kingdom Metazoa; phylum Chordata; class Aves; order Passeriformes; family Petroicidae; genus Eopsaltria; species Eopsaltria australis. Next base: position 320,280 of record JAVTVJ010000384.1, read on the forward strand.
GATACCAGAGACTTCAAAATCAAGATTGAAACCAGAGGACTGTTCTGCAACAAGGACAAAGAGTTTTCAGAACAATATTCACACAAACATGGAAAGATAATCCAATGAAATCTAAGCAAATGCAATAAAGTAGAATGCAGCCCACTTACAAAAATTATTCACTAAATTGAATAGAGGTAGAAAGAACTCTTGGCAGTCTAACATTAACCAGCATACAGACCTTTCCAAGGCTAGAATTCAGTGTTTGAAGACAAATATCTGGAAAAGAAGCTGATTATCTAGCAATGAACATGAACCTTTTTTCTCTGTCCTCTATCACTGAAATGACATATCTGTCTGCCATCTACCATCCAACAACATAAAGAGGTATAATCAGCTGGTTCCATTTAATCAAGCTTTGAAGAAAAACCCCAAAACAACCCAAGATTTTTCCTGTTCTGGACTTACTGGAATACACTGCCCTGGTATGGGACAGCACTTCTGTGCTGCTGTTCAATGCACAGTGACACACTTTGCAAGGATGCTACATGTAGTGTTATCAAGTGGAGCTCTCCTGAAAGGTGGGTGTTAAGCTCTGACATAGGATGGCAGGTGTGAGTGTCCTGCATGTCTTCCACAGTCTCTGTGAAATCAACACAGCTTCTGTTTAGAGGTTCACCAGCTACCAGTATAAAACTTAATAATTTTCAGAGAGGAATTTGGGCCTTGTGGTTCAAATGTTTCCAGTATCCCCCAGGAAGTTGAGCCACCTGTCCATAGCAAACTTGATATCCTTTTGCCTGTAGGGAACTTGATGCCTTTAGGACTTCTGAATCTAAGACTACCCCATACTAATCTCTAACCCTGTGATGCAGAGCCCTACACAAAATACAAGAAACAGAAAGAGCTACTTAACTCAGATACACAGATCAAACACAAATTAAATTTGATAGACCTACTGGGTATTAAAAAGATTAGAACCATGCCTTAGAAAAGAGAAATTACACACATGCATGCTGTTACTTGGCTGCAATTACACTTATTAATGCTGCAGTCACACAGGCTTCACTCATCCTCTCACAATCCCACCACCCTAGCTACTTTCTAGGGAAGCTGTGTGAAATCACCCCAGACAGAGCAAATCTTGCACAGAGACTTAGTCAAGCCACCTTTTTCTGAGACTTAGTCCTGTGTACCTGTTTCACACCTGCTGCCTGTAAAGCCAGGGGGACATTTACAAACGTACGAGTTCAAGGCATCCACACAGGTGGCTTGGTTTAAGCAGGGACTGGAGTCACAGTCATTGATGTTCACTTCACAGCTCAGTCCTGTGTACCCTGTCACACACAGACACCTATGGAGGAAGAGAAGCACACTTCAAAGGTGACAGCCATCATAACAAAGAATTCTGGCTATGAGGCCAGATCTACCAATAAGAATGGTATACAACAATACTAAAAAAAATCAACGGATAATATACTACAGATTTAATGGTGTTTTATTTTCGTCATTCCTCTTAAGCACGCTTGTATTCTATTAGCTGCATAATATCACTTCTAGACAGGGACAATACAATATTTAAACAGCCTGCATTTCTTCATATGAAATTGTGAGACATAATCATTGCACTTTCACGAGTAAAACATACCTCTTATCTACAGAGAATTAAAGATGAGAGTTATTCAACTTTTCAGACAGTCACCTTCATATATAGGGAAAACCAAGTCAGTATAAAGACACCAAAACTTCTGATACTTGGAAAACCAAGGTGCTTGAGAGGCACCAAAACTTCCGGGGCTTTTGGGAGGCAAAGGCTTACTAAACACAGATGTTAACAGCTGGCCCATCTACCTTTACAGTGATCTAGGATATGGCACTTCTACTGGCATTTGTAGCTTCTGATCTGAGTTCAGATACTCTAAAGCATAAAATTGAATAGCTGGAAGTTTCCACTGGAGTTCATATTTTAACCTCTATAGGTTCAATATGTACAGCTATCCCCATCTTTCCAAGCTACAGAAATGTACATTATTGGTCATCTTATATTATTCCAGTGGAAAGCAAGATAAGGTCCTGAAGTTTGGGAAAACATACATCTTTTGGAATATTAGTTTTAAAAGCATGCATTTCTACCATGCTTACATTTCAAACTCTGCACATTTTCTTTGCTGTTTTCCTTGGAATTTTTAAGGGTCAAGACACTAGGATATATTTTCTTGTCTTTTAAGATCTCCTGTAGCGTTCATAAAGGGACCTCTTATTTTGGATCAGGCTGCCAAAATATGCTTACTGAAATCTAAGAAGGTTGAGGCACCTCAGCATGTCTGACTTTCAACATTATATTACATTAATCATCTGTTTTTCACCTGAAGCTGTTGATACCATCTCTGCATGTAGCTCCATTCCTACAGGGTCTGCTGAGACACTCATCAATGTTTCTTTCACACAAGACACCAGTAAAACCTGGGAGACACTTGCAGGAAAAGCTTCCAACTCGATCTTCACAAACAGCCCTATTAAGACATGGGTTTGAAAGGCATTCATTCATCTCCCTTTCACAGTGATCACCTGAGAAAAAAAAAAGAAAAAAGTAACAGCTCTGGATTGAATTAACCAAAGAAGGAAGATTATTAACCCATCTCTGTTTGCAAAAGGGTGTAGCTGTTGTTCTGAGAAAAAGCAAACAGCAGAGTAGCCATGCAGGTTTGGGATTTACTCCATTAAGAGAGGTTAAGTGATGATAGAAGAATTATGGGAACCATCTTAACAGTTAGAGAAGTAACATGTAGCAAACTGTTGAATTTAAAGATGGCTAATTTGGGGTGAACCAGGAAATCACTTGAGAAACTAGTCTGAGCAACTAGTGAAAAGCTATTACAGAAGATATATGCCTGAAACCTTAACTCTAAGGAGAGACATGAAAGCCACAAACACGTGGTTCAGTGATTTCTGACGTGAAAGAGGCCATATGTAACAAGCACTGAAACTGCACGTGATTTTATAGTGGAGCTCTTTGGCAACATGATAATCAACAGATATGGGACTGGGGAGTAGTTTTAATATAGACCATTTTATCTACTGTTATAACATTTTTATTTTTAAATAAAATTAAAAATAGTGTTTTGAACCCATTAGAATGTTGTTTTTCGTTCCTTAATATCACACAGCAAGTTCATGGCAAAATTAGTTATTGGAGATCTAGCACTTAGTAAATCCTTCTGAAATCATGTTTACACTACAGAGAGTTTGAGAGATTAGGTGGACCTAAGGGACATCCACAAGTTCCATTCATATCAACATGTAATATATATTGCTACATAGCAGAGAGATGGAAGTGCTGCTGGTAGGGTAGGAAGGCAGATTTATTTTGGTGAGGAATAGTAAAGGCTGAGTTAAGGAGAGCAAGGTGTACCTGTGAACCCTTTTGCACACGTGCAGCGGTAACCATTCTTGCCATCAACACAGTGGGCTCCATTCAAACACGGACTGGAGCTGCATTCATTTATGTCTTCCTCACACAGAAGACCTTAGAACAGCAAGGATTACAAGGCATGATCAAGACACGGTCACACACTGTATGCTGCTGTGGCTGGATTTGGCCAACAGAACACGACAAAAGGTTACTGAGAGTGGGTGACAAAACTACGGCACTGACTGCACTACTGCAACAGCTGCAGAGATCACCTGTGTTATTTAGGTGCTGGGATCAAGATGCAAAGTCCATTGTGTATCTTTATAACCTTTAAAAACCCATCCAGCTAACCCTGCTGTTGATAAATGTATAGCCATAAACATGAACAATGAGGGAGACCATTTCTAATGGAAAACACAAGGCTTTTTTTTTCGATGACACAAAATTATCTCCTCAATACTTTATTTCCATATTTAGAAACCAGGTGCTGCTTTGGCCAGCTATTCAACCGTGTTAGATTCCCCTTCAATGTGCACACAGGTGAGACTTAAAAACACTGAGAAAAAATATAAGGAAAAGCCCACTCACTTATCCATAGGGCTTCAGTAAAGCAACTGCATAAATGCTGTGTCTAATTGGGCAGTCAGTCTCACAAACACTTTCCCTGTTAGTATTTACTAATTCCCTAAATCTTATTCCTTTTTTCAGACCAGAAATGTCATGAAAGAGAAGGATATGTGCACACACACAGACACACACACACTCCCACACCCTGTCCTTGGATGCTTGTCCTTTTAATTCACAACCTATTCACATATAGTAGAACCTTACTCAAACCTGTAGATCACATTGTTTTCCTGTTATAATTCTGTGGATACGGAATTACACAGCAGGTGTACTTTGTGTTACTTACTTGGCACAGAAACCAAGCCTGTCTCAATAAAAACCATGATGTGAAACAAATTACCTGAATAGCCTGGCTGACAGTGGCAAACAAAGGTCCCAATGCCATCTTTGCATATTCCATTGTTTTGGCAAGGAGATGATTTGCACTCGTCAACTTGTGTTTCACATTTCAAGCCTAGAATGCAAAATAAAGGACTGAGAATAGGAACACAAAATTTAAAATTGTTCAGAAACATGGATTCCATGACTACCTAATGTAGGAAAACATGATTAATTGCCTACATTCAGGTTTACCAGACATTTACCAGACAATCAGCTTTATTATCTTTTCATTAGGTGGTGCTTTAACACAGACCTGAGACAAACGTTGTTAGAAAGGTGTGATGCACACTGGGCAACTGACTGATCAGCTTCAGAAAGTGGCAGTCAAAAGTAACTTCTTGATAACAGCTGTATTAAAAGGCACCTCTTTGATTTGAAGTAACTGGGTAGCTAACACTGAAGACAAGTACAGGTTCAGTACAGGTGGAATTAGCTGTAAAGACTGCAAATTTCTAGGTTTTGTTAATCATAAATATTGTCAAGTGATAAAATTTTCACCCCCACAAACTCCATTAAAAGAAATCCTATTCAAAATCTTTTCTGCAAAACACAACGTAATTCAGCAAGGACATGAGGAAGCATATATTTTCTTACGTATTCTAAATATATGTTGAATATTCCAATTAATTAGGCTGTACTGGAATGCTTTGCTCTTTTATACTTCCTCATTTTAAGGGCACCATGAAATACTAACTGCTTCACCCGCTTTCCAGTTTTTTACCTGTAAATCCAAGTGGGCATATGCAAATATATCCACTTCCCAATTGCTTGCATGTCCCATTATTGTGGCATGGCTCCAGAAAACACTCATGAAAGACCTGCCAAAGGCACAGATGATACAGTCACAGCAAAGCTGGCACAAAATACTCTAGTTTTGAGCTGTATACCCAATAGTCACTTTGGAAAGATGGGATAAAATAGTCACCAGCACTAGCTTCTAGTTCCTCCTTTGTCTTGTCAGCACGCTAACCATTTGTTGTTTTTTCCTACTGAAAAATACCACAAATCTGAATATTATTTTAAAATTACCTTTTACTTAGCAAAATTTCCTCAAAACTGTCTGAGCTATGATTCACGGTTTATATTAAGCTGTATTTTATATGCAAGTTCTCCACTTTGCATCCTTCTACATCAGCTAATCACTTCCTGCTACTGGCCATCAGGTGACCTGGCAGGGAGCTTCACCATGTGGAATTATTTCTCCTGCTCTTGGAAACCTAAATTCATCAAAGCCCTTGAGTAAATGGTCAACTAAAAACATAGGAGATCAGTTTGTCACCTGTCCCTGTGTTATACAATGGTTCAGGCCAAATTTGTCAAGAGTCAGTTTTGCTCTTGTTTACACAGTATCCCAAATTCTGATTCAATCAAAGCAGTCTTGTCAAGAGTTACAGACTGGGGGTGAGGGCGTGGGGGTAAGGAGGCATCTCCAGCAAACATTGCCACTAAACTAGTTTCACATGAGGACTTGCCTGTATTTCAGAGAGGGTACTCACAACAGAAGGGAGCTCTGCTTGCCTCCTCTCAAGTGTATCTGAGTTTACAATTTGTAAACTCAAGATTTTACATCTGAGACTTAGATGTCTGGTAGCATTTTCTGGAATTCATCATATGAAAGACCTCAGATGACTGAATACAAAAAAAGTCAATATACTTTTTCTAGATTTGTCTGAACCTCTTCCATGTAGGTTACATTTCTTTTACAAGTATTTCATACATCAGGTGAAGCCTTCAAAACCACAATTTAAGATTGTCAAGCTGATTCCATTTCCTCTGTTCAATGAAAGTGCTACTAGGATTACAAAGAGAGTTTGAGTGTTCCCCTCTTAACAATTGCTTTCATCTCTTCAGGAAATAAAGTCAGCAAAAGAAGTACATTTAAAAAGGTCTTACTTGTTTACTGCTGCATGATGTGCTTTTTCTTTCATTTGAGATAACACCGGAGAACAACACTTGTCCTTACCTGACTGCTGACTTTGTACTGCTTGCTGATATTTTCTGGGAGGGCTGGTATCATCATTATACTTTCCTCAGCTGCTGAAAAAGTAGAGCCAAAACCTAAAGAACAAAGGTATGAGTACACTGTTAATAACTCTGTGTAGCAAGGTCCCTATTCCATGGGGGCATTATAACTGCATGTTAGTAATGTGCCTAAAGATATGCTGAAAAAAGTGAATTAGTGGGAATAAAAAATACGTATTTGTAAGGACATACATTTCTAAAACACATCTGTGTGTTTACATATAAAAATATTTTATATGTTTTTATATACAGACACATGCATGCATATACATATTAGTGTACATTTATATATATTTCTCTCTATAGCATATGTGTATAGCACACATAGGCACATATACACTCTGTCTATTGAGCCTTGGTATGTATCAGAGTCACTCGTAAAAACAGAGGCAACACCAGCAGGCAGAACCAGCTGAGAACTTCACTGGTTGAAATCAAAGTCCTACATCTGTCCAGACAGTACGTGGGGTGTTCTCTGTTAAGGTTACTTCTGGCTATCCTTTAGATGTTCCCCTTATTCGCTTTATCCAGCAAAGATAATTTGGCTTACTTGAACAATCTGTGATGGATCTGGCACCAATAACAGTTGTTGTTCCATAAAAGGGACAAGACAAGCAGTAGGACTTTCCTGGGTCTGGTTGATAGTAGTCTCTGGGACAAGGGTAGCAAGGTGTCAAACCCGTACGAGAGAACTCTCCTGCAAGACATGGTACTGCAAGAGGAAAAAGACCTTTTTTGAGTCACCTGATCTCTTGCACATCCACCTTACCTCCCTCCACCTCTTTTTTATCACTTCCTCTTCTCCTGTCATAGTCTCCTCTAAGACTTAAAAGGAACAGGATGAAACCTGCCAGCAGTTCACAACTCTAGGAAATGTCAATTTATAATCTTCTGTGACATGCCATGTTGTTCTCAAAGGATTATGGAAATATCTGGAAAGTATTTAATTTTACTACTTTTGCTGTTCTGGGGGCAGCTTTTAAATGGAACTTCCTTTCTATTTCTCACACCTTTTTTCTTGGTTGTTGTTGGTTGGTTGGGTTTTTTAGTTTTGTTATTTTTTTGTTGTTGTTGTTTTTTTGTTTGTTTGTTTTAGTTATTGTTGGTTTTTTCTCTTTCAAGAAGGAGTAAGGACAAAGACAAGACTTTTTTGCACCATGAATCCTTAAAGACTATTTCCCTGGGAATTCTTCTGGCAAAGCTTGCCAAAAAGAATTGAGGAGAATTTCTTGGAACAAATTACGGAGCCAACTGTGTTAAAATTCAGAATTTTTGTACAGAAAATGAGGGAGAAATAATAGTGATGATTCCTTTTCTGTTCTGTAAGGAAAAGATTTTATTTTCATTTAGGTACCTATCACATATTTCATTTTATTCCTCATTATATAAGAATTCATCTTGAAAATCAGAAGGAGGGCAATTGGTAACAGGAAATGACCTATCATTTTACTAGGAACTGTTCCTTGGTCTACACTTAACCAGAAGAGAAATTCAATCTCAAGCAGATGAATTGGATTACGTCAACTGATGTTTAAACAACAATTTAGACATTTTTAATATTTAGTTTCAAAAAAATTTTTTTTTTGAAACTTCAAAAAAGTTTCAAAAAAATTTTTTGTTACAAACCTCCACAAGCTGAGACATCCACTGCACCTCTTTTTACTGTTGATGTATTTTCTGGGCAAGAGATGCAATTCCTGGATCCAAATGATGGCTGATATGTTCCAAGTGGACATGTTTCACAAGTCTCGAGACCATTAGGTGAATATGTTCCCTGTTTGCACTGAGCTGTAAGGCAAAAGAGTTCAGAAGGATTAAGCAACGTCCAACAGGAAACATGGCTCCTGATCTCTGAAAATACTGTTGAAATCCCAATACACATCACAAGGAATTTTATTTTGGGAGCATACTCTACTCTGAAGGGTACAAAGAGCCTTCTCATACTCTACTCATGGGTACAAAGAGCAAAAAAAAAAGACAGTTGTGGAAAGGTACTGGTAGTGCAATGGTGAATTATTAACTGGTGAATTGTCTTCCAATCAGCTTCACAGATGATTTACTGCAACTCAGTTACTCACTTTAATCAACAAAAGGAATGGCAATAAAGACAATAAAATTTAAATCAAACCAGCTATTTCCTTGTCAGAAGAAGTCATGTACATATAGTGGTTCTGTGCTGTTCAGTGCCTCACCACTGTAGGGTAAGATGGAGAGGGTCTGGCAAGGATAACAAGGGAATTATTTTAAGTGTATTAGTCTCAGAAAAATGGGCCTGCAATCTCAGAAATGAAATACAGAAATTAAATACAGAAATTAAACAAAGCATCAAAGGCCAATTCTTCTCAAAACCTCCACCCGGGCATCCTGCATGCTAGAGCAGTGATGAAAACTTAGATACTTCCCTATGCATATGCATTAAGCTGCAATAGGACTGCTCCTCATTTCACAGACTAGCTTCATTCCAGTACTTCCACCATGGGGTCCAAAAGGATGTCACCAAGAATTCAGGCTGTCTGAATAAGACAAAAATCCTTACCTTTGCACTCGGAGATGCTTCTAGAGTGTAGATACTCGGTATAGGTACCAGATGGACAGCTCTTGCATTCCAGCTGCGCTTCCTCATCTTGATAGGATCCAGTCCAGCAGCTTTCACAGGTAAGATGCTCCAGGGAGTAATAGGTACCCAAAGGGCAGTTGACTGTAATGTAATGTTGGAAACCTAAGTTTCCCTCAGGGTGAAAAATCATATATACCTGTCTTGCCCCTGGAGTTCCCATTTAGTCAAATGTTGTTTTTATGAAACGTGACTCTGTTCCTCAGCAGAGAGGGTAGCTCTCTGGAACACTGCAAATATTTAACTACGCACAGAAAATGGAATCCAATTCCCCATCTTAGCTACACATTGCTCACAGGACTAACAGAGTTAAAAGACTGCATACCAAACACTGTTTTCTCTGTAGGGCCAAGCATGGATATGCCTGAATTCCCCCTGGGAGTGGAATCCTGGGTACGAAGCATCCCTTTTCCACAGGCCTTGGTTAGGAACATAAACATCCTCTGGAAGTCAAACTGTGCATTTTTGCAGTTTATTGTTATGGGAGACCACAAGCACTGGACTGTGTCAAATCATAACCCTCTGCAAACATCCTCTAAAACCTTGTTTTGCAAAAGGATTTTAAATACACGTAAGAAACAAGTCATCTTGCTTACCACACATTCTCCCTCTCAGCACAGAACCAGGCCTGCAGAAAAGAAAAGCCTTCTCGGTCTCCAGTGAGTTGGTGTCAGCTACAATGAGCTCAGATGCAAAATGAAAAGAATACATAGGTTCCTTATTCAGAGTTCTATTCAGCCTGTTTGTGATCGTTTCCAGAGTTTTAAGGAGCCGTCTCTGATTTTCCAATTCCAGTGTATCATTCCTTTCATCGGGCAGTGGCACGCTAGCTGGAATATAAACAGCAAACACAAAAAACACACAGATTTTGCAGTCAGCACTTCCAGCATACTCTGGAATTTAACAAGAGTGCAACACTCAAGCTTGTCAGTGGAAAGTGAAAAGGAGGCCATGTGCACAAAGCTCTCCATGAACATGAGGCTGTGCTCTTTCCCTCAAGAAGAAAGTCTGTGATGAAATGGGGCTATGAATGTGTCCAGAGAATGGCCATCTGCATCTTCACCAGGCTTCTGTGAGCTGAAGAAGTTTCACTGAATGTATTAGGAGCACAATTTTTAAAAAGAAGGAAGCAGAGAAGTTTGTATTTTGACTTGTCTCACCTGTGATGTTAAATATTAACTTGATTTTTTGGTCAGTCATTGGAACATTCAGCTTATGCCTTTTGACCCGAGCAGGTGCTGCTTTTACAGAGGCAGAGAGATGCTTGGGTAAGTCTTCTCCTTGTACTGCATCAACAAAATCACCATAGGAATAATCCAGGTGGTTTGCTGTTCCCCAGCCAGCAGGTCCTGAGGGACATTAAGAAAAAAACAAAAAGAAAAGCGACATCATGTGGAAAATAAATACCTGTACTTATTTCTAAAATACAACTCCAGTATAATATGTTTGAAGTTCCAGATGTTGTATGTTGACTTTGACTCTGCACAAGTGACTACTGTATCTGCATTTTTACTAAAGAAAAATCTTACTCCTAACTGATATCCTAGAGGTCCTGAGTCTGGTGAAATTAGTCAAAGCTTTAAAGAACTAGTTATAAAAGTTACATGTTGCAATTTTTTCTCTTCCTCTGTCTTGCATGAACCATTACCTGCACCCTCACCTGCCAGCAACATCTTAAACAATTCCATGCTGCCCTTGATTCCATTTCTTGCTTACTTACAGACAGCACAGCCTATACCATATCTCCATTGCATCTTCTTCCAACAACCCCTGACCAGTTCTAACACTGTCTGGCCTCTCAGAAAAGGCATCACCTTATCTGTGTATTACCCCCAGGCAGGCATTTCTTGTTACACACAGTGAGTCAAATTCAATCCCTGTCTAATGTCCTTCATCACTCCAACATGATTTCAATCAAAATATTTTCTGTACATAACCTACTTTTTCATGATTACTAAATCTAGAGGCATGTGGTCTATTTAATTGAGCTAGATTGCTTTTTAAAAGACATGAAGATAAAAAGAAAATCTGCCAATTATCCGTCAGCATCACCAAGATTATGCTTTATTTATAGTGGTAGCCAGGACAAGTTAACCCCACAGTTTAATATTGTGTGAATATTTCACAACTGAATTTCTAAACTGCTGTCTCTTACGCCTTGAGGAGAGTCCTCCTCTCCTGCTTCTGCAGTGCAAAATTATGAGAAACTCCTGAAAAACAGCAACAAGGTTATTCTGGTAAGTGGTTGACATGAACCAGAAGAGAATAGGACGCTACATTCCACGTCTGTAACGCTTTTTCCACATGGCTTTACAGATCAGTTCCAGCTGTCATCAGCATTCATCCTTACCCTGATGACAACTGCAGACTGAACATCCAGACCTGCCCCATGTCTGAATACAAACAAATGCTCTCAGAGTGAAGCACTATAAAAGGCGAGCATAAGCAGGAAGTTCTACCAAGGAACTCCACTATAAACTTGGAAAAGAGACACAGTCCTGTGACAGATTCTGATGTGGATCTACCGAAATGCCTCCTGCCAACACAGGTAATGTAAGTTGTCCGCTTTCAGCTTTTCTGCTCTCAGTACCCCTACAGGACTCAGAAAAGCCAAGAATAACAAGCAGTACCACACGGACACTAAGCTGTTCAAGAATGGACTGAAATGACAACTTACTTACTTCGGCATAAGCCAAAGTGGGAACAACCACTAGGATGGTTATGGCTTTCATTCTGATTCAGTCACAGTCACAGAGCAAAATCTGCCCTTGCACGCAGGAAGTGCTTTCACAGCAAATGGGCCAACTTAAGTGCATACAGCTTTATACAGTGAGGATTCTGTGCAGATCTGAACTGCCATCACAGATGCTCCTCATTTTCTTAACGATCTTCAAATCTATTTATTGTAGCTTTTCTGTATTTTTGTTTTAAACTGTATGTTTTTAAGAAGTTTCTTTCTTCTAGGCTAACCAAGCAGGTTTCTAGGACTCTGTGTATGTTTTTTTCCCTCCCCACCATAATGAAACCCAGGAAATTCTTCTCCACACTATATAGGAAGCAGCATTGATACAAGACATGGAAGAGTTCCACAATATTTTTATAAAACCTATTATGCAATTGATTATTATCTTATGAGCGCCGCAGTTATTTAAAAAATAAAATCTCACTACAGACATTGTAGCAGGAACCATACTGCTTTAAACTTGGATGGCTAAGAACCTAGGGAATCAATAATTACCAATGGCAAATCCATTTTCGTAATCATAATTGTATTCCAAGCAGTGTTTCTGTGTCTGATCTTCCAATCTGCAGTCAATATCATCGACATCATTACAGAAGGAAGGGACCTTTCAACATAAAGAATAATAGCTTTAAAAACATAAAACCACATAGCCCTCTTCCCTGACTTATAAAAGCTTCTAATTACAATGTAGAACACTGGTTCTGCCAGTGACATTAGATTTCCCCTTTCATGTCTCTTATAACCCTGGCAGGGTCTGCTAGAAGACATATGTTTCATTGATACAACTTGGAAATAAGAAAGCAACTTGCAGGAGTACAATTTCTTCATTATAGAAGATTTTTTAAAGAAAAGACGTCAATTCCTTACTCTTAGAATTAGTCACTCTTGCATGCAAAATCCCAGAACACAGAAAGAAATTCAGGCATTTTTCGCCCTGCCAGAGAGGACTGGAGATTTCATCTTTACAAAGCAACCTCTGTTTTTTTCCAGCTATGTTACTTGTAATTATGTCAGCTTTACAACAGTGCTGTCACTTTTTTCTAGCTTTCAAACCTTAGTTCTTCATATCTACCTCTCCCTATCCACGGAAAGGGACTTTTGCACCAAAAGATCTCAGAGGAGAGGGAAAAAATCTCAGGAGGACAGAAATCACATGACAGAAATCACGCAACAGAAAACTCATCAGAAAACTTTCTGGTACTGTGTATTTTTTCCCTCCATAAAAACAGTAGAGATTGATTACATAAGAATAGATGAATGCATGATTTTTGATAAACTTTGCATTTTTTGCTTTTTCCAGAAAAGTTTCAAGCAAATTGGGCCATGGGCCATATTTTTAAATTGTTTTGTTTTTTCTATATCAACTTTCATTGGAAGGAAGCTCCTGCCCATTCATTCCTACTATTCACATCTCTGTTAGAGTTTCAACTTCTTAGGAATAGGAATAAGCAGATCCAAAACAGCTGTTCTGAATGTTTTTCCAGACTGTTGCATTTTGATATAATTACTTAGAAAGGTCACTACCCATTTTTTCCTTATTATCTTTTACTTTCCAATAGGAATGGTCCAAGCACTGGAACCTGGTGGTACGAGGGAAAGAAAAAGAAGTAAAACTAGTCAAGATTTCTCTACTGGAAAGAACAAACCTGAATCAGGCCAGGAGAGTAACAGACATTTATGTCCAAGTGTTAGACACTGCCTGACACGTCACCTAATTTTTTCAGCCATTTGACAAGGGCTCCTGACACACGTTCAAAAGTCACAGGAGTTTGCCCATTATCTGTATGTGATAAAGTTTTTTAGTTAGTAGACAACCTTCTATTAGAATGTGGGCTGTGATCTTCAAAAAACCTGTAGATGTCCAGTGTTCTTTGCTGGAAAAACGATGTCACACTAGGCCTGGACACCCACTCCTGGGATCAGAACTCAACCTTCTGCTGCTTCTACTTTTCAGCTGAGGAGAGATTTGTGGACTCACAGGGGAGCTTGTGATGTTGAAGTGAAAAGCAAGAGCCATGGCAGAGAAGAAAGATAGAACCTATTCAGGCTCAGTATCGTGCAGTTATTAATGATAAGAGTGAGAACTCAGAAACTCATGAAACTTAAGTTTCATGGATTTAAGTGCCTGGATGTACACACCAAATGTGGAATGTATCCATTGGTACATGTGTCGATTCATACTATTTGGTTATATACTATACATATTCAATATAAAATGCATTTATTTTATGATCACTTCCAAAACAGCAATGAGGGGACAACTGACTGGGGGTTTCAAAACTACACAGGTTCTCTTTGCAGGCCTACTGAAAATCTACAAGCTGCAGCTCCCTAAACTACTTGCATAAATTCTGTCCCATATAAGCCCACATTGAAGACTAAATTGAATTACATTAAAATGCTAGTGAATCATCTTTATTTTTAAAAATAATTTGTCACCTTCTGAAAAAGCACAGACTTAACTTATGGGCCTCTGCTTTCAAATTCTGTGTACAAAATCAGTTAATTGAAAAAAGCAACAATATTTTTCAAGAAGTGTGTAAAGGGAAGGAGTATTTACTAACCTACCATTTTACCAAGTGCACTCTGAAATGCATCAGTAAAGCTGTTTAGAAGATTGTTGTCATCACATCGTGTTGCTTTGTAGAGCATTTCAAAGGATTTGAATCCATGGTTTGCAAAACGATTTACTGAAAAATGTTAGAGAAATAAATTTTTACTGATCAGTGCAAGAGTTTCAGAACTAAAATCAAGATAATTTAGGCTAAAACTGAAATACAAGAAGGTAAGCACAGTCTTTGAATCAGCAATCCAAATGGATTACTTACATCTCAGCCCATCATATGACGCTTTGGCAGGCATGAAATGTAAAAGAAAATAAAACCCAGGTAATTTTTCTACTTTAGCATTTTCGTAATGGAATAAACCTGTGAACTGTCAACAAAACTCCATGCTAACTTCTGAGAGGAAGGCAATAAATATAGAAGCCTTATTATTATGCTACTAGACTAAATATAAAAAATTCTTGTCTAAAAATTAAGCGAAGTTCCTAAGTGTCCAAGTTATTGATTTTGAGTTGCTAGCTCTGAAACATAACTCTCGTTTGTTCACAGTTAAAAAACTGATCTTTTATTGCTGAAACCAAGACATTGACTCTGATGGAAGTGAATGCAACATGGTACCAAGACTGGCTTCAAATGTAGTTCCAATATATTTATTATAAAAATGTCACCAAAAGTGGAAAATTCCACCACTGAAGTTTTGCATGTGTCCCTCTCAAAGAAAACACTGAAATTCTTCTAATCTGGTGGTAATTAGATATGAAAATGCATCGCACACTATGCATTTCAATCAGTAAGTTGCAAATACTGTTGTATTCCTATTAAAAAGAGATGGATAGTGTTTAGTATCAAACTGTTTCAATTAACCTGTTTGCTTTGCCATCTTTGCTATTTGTGATTCCTGGGATTCAAATTCACTTCTATTTTTGTGGTTTAGACAGCTTCTTAAGTAACACATTTACATACTTAGCATTATTTCACAATATTTGTAACAATTCAGAGGCAGGGGACAGAGAATATTTGTCACAAATAAATAGAAGTCAGATTTTTTAAACTATTTTCATTTGCTTTCTTGTTAAATAAAATGTTTCATGGGTTGCAGATTCATTTTAGTGACAGTAAGACTTACAAGAGCAGCTAGGCCACTCTGGAGAATAAGGTGGCTTCCAGAGACCATCGTCATATGCACAATAGTAGTTTTCACTTGATCCTTCTGAAAAGCTGTAACCCTCTGCACAGTGCAATGTGCAATTAACTCCTGCTTCATCTGATGTGCATATAAAATCACCATTCACAGGCTCAAAGGAAACTTCACAGGGAGAACCTATGAAAAATACAAAGATTTATATATCGATTAATGTGGGGAAGTAAGTGATCCTGCACGAAAACAGCGCTGATAGGATTTCCAAAAGTACTTAATAGGATCAAGTCAAGCATTGACTTGATCTTGCCTCTGTTGAAGTTTGTGGGAGTATTATTTGCTACTTCCATAAAGTCAGGATACTGCTAAATAATTCTCATATTCTGCTATTGCAATTGGAAAAGCAGAAACATGAAGACTTTAAAAAAATGTTATAGATATGAAAAACTATTTACTAAAGTAATATAAAATATTAATCTAAATTTTCACACAAACTTTATACAATGAATTCTAGTAAACTATATTACATCTTGAATTCTGAAACTAAGCATTCTGAAACTACACTAAACTTTCTGAAACTAAACATGCATTCTACACCATTGCAACAACATACAAATTTGTTTGAATCGTCTTAGAATAACCTCAAGTTATGATTCATTTTTCAGATTGGCTCTGAAGGAAGTTGTGAATGTCTGTAAATGCTATGTCACAAACACTGAACCACAAAAAGTCTGAGGTGGTATAGACTTTGATACAATGCCACTTCTAAGCACTGTCTGGTTCTTGCTAAGATTTACAGGAAATAAGAGGCTAGCACATTCATTTGCAACTTACCTTTCCTGAAAGCTATAACCAAAATTCCAGTCTGCATGATTTTAAATTCTCTCTTCACTTACACGTATCTTTATACAGATGTCCAACTGACACATAAAAAGTAGAAAGCAGTTTTGAAGTAGGTTTTTCATTCTTAATACTTTATCTGCCAAATTATTGTTTGGATTTTTAGCAGAAAGTGAACTGTGGGGAAGAGATGTCTATGCAATAAACAAAATGCACTAGTATATCGATAGGTACAGGCATATTCCAGAATCTAAAGAGTGCTTTATTGTCTGCTGCAGTATTTGTGTGTAATTAGAGAAAAATTGGCAGAAAGTTTTCCTTTCCAAACTTCTAAAGAAGATTTGAAGCAAGATTTAAGTAACACATTAATACATTTCACACAGTATTGCAAAAATGTAAGTTTTACTGCTTAATGAATTATAATTTCAATGCTTTTATACATAATTTGAATTTATAGAACCAAATTCACTGCTGTGCTTCTTCAGTCTTAGACAATTTTTTTGTTGGTACTAGCAAATATTTTGACTGTGTTCAAGTTACTCCAATATAATATAGAAATAACTGAATGAGGAAGTGGAGCCATCTCACATCCTTTATGATATTCAGTTAAAACAAGGCCATGTTGGTCTTGGCAAGAAGATGAAGACAACACACCTTTGATGACAATGTGGATCTCACACGTCCTGTTATTGCCAGAAGGATCCACAGCTGTGTACTGCACTGTTGTCTCTCCTTTGGGAAAGAGGTCTCCAGGTGCATGACTCCTAGTGACAGTCAGTGGACCACCTAGAAGAGTTAAAACACAACCTAAAGCATTGATAACTGAAAGAGTGTTGCTCATACCCAACCTTCACAAGTGAAAAAGGAAATGGCAGCAAATCTTCAAAATTGTATGCTCTTAAAAAGGACTAAGTAAAAGGAACCTCAGCAAACCTTGAAGGGATCAAGGGTGAACAGGTGGAGTTCTCTAACCTTTCACTGTTGCATGTATGTTTTGGGGAGTACTATCTCACCTGAATTGTCTGAAAATTCTGGTTCTTCCCATGTTGCTGGGTAGTCATGCTCTGCTGCTTGCATGGGTGGTGGAGATCTGCATCTGTCAACTACAGGTGGTTCTGCATCTGCAGAATTTGAAAGGATGGCATGACATTAGCTTACACAGCTACTGCTACACTCAAATACTGTCTATAACCAGAACAGCAGCTCTGAGTTCTTATCAGAAAACACAACAAAGGTGCAGTTTTGGAAGTTACTGCGATTGGAAGATGCTGAGTGAATGGACAAGAGTAATTTTTTTGCTGAACTCATGCTTTCTGCAGTATTTTCTTTCTACAGAGCAAACCTTGGTCTACCTGCAGGACTCCTGAATCACCCAACTGTCTGACAGAAACACCTGAAAAATGATTTGCACCAATAATGTGTGTGAACTTTGGAATCTTTGTTGGATTCTTTCAAGAATTAAATAAAGATTTATGATGAAAGAAATGAGTGACAATGCAATATAGCATTTTAATAAACAAGAGTGAGGAGAAATCTTAACAGTCAGAAAGAATGGCAGAAAATAATACGCCCAAAACAGAGCATTGCAATCAGTGCAATGCAAAGCCTTTATGGAGATGCAAAGGCTTTATGGACATGACAACACTCCTGGGCTTATAACTACACATATAAAGGCCACAGTGACCCACAATCTCTTTCTGCACAAATTAGAAGGTTGCAGCCATGACAGACAGCCTTCCCAGTGATTTTTACCAGTGCTTACCAATAACCTTGACACTGAATGTGCAGCTTGCTTCATTGCCTGACTTATCAGTTGCTGTGTAAGTGATGCCAACTTCGCCAATTGGGAGAAGAAATGGTGGTATGAAAGCTGGGGTAACATGAACTGAAACCTGTTACGGGAAAACAGTGGTTATTTAAAAGCCAAAGCCTGCTACTAATAATGATACTCATGTTTCAAAATGTGGACAGACTTCAATGTCAAGCCTCTCCATGCTGAATGCCAATCACCTCTTAGAGTAATGAGGATCGACTTTACAACAGAGTGCTCTATGTCCCTTCTAATTCTATGTCCTTCTTATTCTATGTCCCTTCCTTATAGCAACAAGGATTTCCCAAGTCAGGATCTGGACCCTGACCTGCTGCAGATTGCTTTGATTGTTTGTCAAATGGGACTGAAGCCACACTGTGTCAGCTTAGAACCTGTTTTGTCTGCTGACAGTTCTCCAGCTTCAAGGACAGCAGATCTGGGAGAGGAGTGGAGCAGACAGTTGTGGGCCATGGGAACTTACATGCCCAGTTTTAAATCTGTTTTACTGGGATAGCTCAGTTTCTTAGTACAAAAAACTCCTGCATTAAAAGCACACACAGACTCACTGTTCCTCTGCTGACTCCTGACGAAGTATTCAGTTGCTGTAACTTGATCATGCCTGAGCCTGTAGAGAATGTTGCTCTTTATAAAACAGCTCTGGAGCAAGTTTTCCTGGTAACTCCATTTCCAGGCCCCTGACACCCATAGTAGCCAATGGCCACACTTCTGAATCTTGCACAGGAGAATCAGGTTTCTCTTTCTCACCCAGGAAGCTGAAATTAGTTTTTACTTATCACAGTGTATGCTTGTCAGCCCTTTAGATTAATGAACTGGTTTGCTTCCTGCTGAGAAGAGTTTATTAAACTTCTTTTCATTCTAAGTGCTCATTTTTAAAGCAGCTGTCTTCATTTTTTAAACAAGAGCACATTCTTTCTTTTGACCACATAAATTAACCATATGAGGTTTTATGAAATTCCTTGCAGTGTTCTGTGACTGTATAACTCTAATCAAGACAGAAAATACAGAATTCTCAAGATACAAACTTTCTTGGATATTTTACTTCTGCTTATCAGAGGAAAGAAATTCTAGTGGATCATAAAATTAATTGAAATCAGAATGATTGCCTCCAGTTAAACAGATACAGATTTTGACTTGCCTCGTCGCCAGAGTTATCCTCAGCTGTTGGTACCTGCCAGCTGATATTAGCAGAGTTATGATGTTCCAGAGTCACAGTCTCAATATTGTCTGGGCAGTGAATCCGAGGCGCTTCAATATCTAAACCAGAAAAAGACAATCTAGTTTTATATGTGGTATTACAGAAGTAAAACCGTATAACCACTCTTTTTCGTACTGCCTGGAATATAAATGTACTTATTTTTGTAAACTTCCTGTCTCTGCTCCTTGTAATTCTTGCCTAGAAATTCACACATGAATAGTAAATTCTCCTGCAGAAAGGACTGATTTTTGCTGTATTTTTGTTGATCACTGAGCACAATGATATTCTGGTTTCTACAAAGAATCAATTCCCAAGGAAAAAATAAATTTGTTTCTTTTATTACTCGTCCTTTCCTTCTCCATCCTTTCCCTCTCCAGACACAGGACACATATAGATGAAAACACTTGTTTCTCATAGTAAGTGACAAAAAAAAGGTCTGAAAGTAGTTGTGACATGATGCAGATACTATGAAGAAGACAATAGTGACTCAAATTCTATGGAGCATGCTGTGGAACAGACTTAAAAGTAACAATGTCAAGAATTCAGGCAGAAGTTTCTGGAAATGTTCCTTAATAAACTCCTGTTAGAAGGTATTATGTAGGACAAATGGAGCCTTCTTGTGACATGTGACAGTGCCAGATGGTTCCAGAGGACTGGCGGTACAATATGGGTAATACCACCACCACCATCTACACCTCAAGTTTCTGTGACAAACTTGAAGTACCTCTTCAGTTCCCTGGCACGGGGCCTCCCAAAATATTTGTGGTCAAGTTATTTTATTGCTGTAGTGCTTGATAAATGGTCTCTAGACTCGTAAGACAAGGACACATTTGGCTCTGAACTCATCTATGCCCAAGAGGCTTTGAAACAACTCAGAACTGATATCACTTATATTTTTATTATGAAATAGTTCCAGTAAAAACATAACTTGGGCAATTAAATTACATAACTAAGAATGCAAAGCAATAAATACATGTGATTTTGCCTTCCCTTGAACTCATTCAAATGAAAATTTTATTAGAAATGCACTCTTATAAATAGCTACCGCTTATAGTTCACACTCCCTTGACCACAGACTTCAGGCTGGGGCAAATTCCATTTAAAAGTGAAATTCTCTAAAAAGGCTAATAATAAATAAGTCAGAAAGAAAATGGCTCTTTTGAACTGGCCAAATATGTTGGCAGCAAAACAGAGAAAGACAATAACAAGAATGAAAGCAATTGAAAAACAACTGTTCATTTTTACTCAAAAAAATAAGCTTTCAGAGTTTCTCAGTGCCTCCTATGTTAGGGATTTATACACTGGTAATATCTGAAAGCTTGAAACCAAGCCATGCTGTTTTATCTTGATCTAAACACTTCAGCTTGTGCTGGGATCCCATCAAATATTAAAAACTGTGGTTTGGCCCAGGTTTACACAAGAGATTCAGAAAAACAATGTGGTACATCACAAAAAGGGAAACAGTATGTTTAAAGAGAGAGACAAAATCTCCCTGGCCTGTACAGAGAGAAAAGGCTCCAGTTTCTGTAGTGACCTGGCATGATGACTGCCATAACTGTTTTCTGTATGGTTCCAGCACCTGGTGGCTGTCAAGGGCCCCAGTTTGGTGGGAAGGAAATAATTCTCAGAGCACAATAGTTCACCAAGAGGTGAAGAGCATATTCCCAGACAAACTCCTGTTCTTATCCTACTGTAATCTAAAGCCAGACCCTTTCCAATTCAGTTATGCACGTGTGTAAGGGAATAAATAACCTAACACTTCTAGCAGAGTGGGTAAACATGGCAGAATTGTACTGAAATGTATGTCACCATCTTCTGCCCAACTTTACACTCTGTGTCAGCCAACACACTTGGAGTCAGACAATTTTGGCCTTAACTCCTGTGCATTGTTGCTTGGGGCATGTCAACAGTCATAGCTACTCACACACAACTTAAATGAACATTTCTCTATATCTGTCTATCAGCCAGGGCTTACACAGCCTTTACAGTTTTGCTCTGACCACAGGGTTTACATAAACTTGTGCTAAACCAGTAATGATTGTATTATCATTATTTTACTAGAATTGTGGGTTCCACTTTGAAAATCTTTAAGCTATAAGCTTTCACCTCTACTTTGAAATTTCAAATTTACCTGCACATCAGGCCTTTTAGCAGGCAGCTTCCTAACAACAGAGAGATGGAGCCCAGGAGAGGCAGTTGATGATGAGCACTAAAAGATGACACTCAAGGGACCTCTAAACTCCACGATTTTATTATAAACTACAAGAAAATCTGGCAGTCAAGCTGTAACGGTACAGGCAATACTTCATACATACTGTTTAAGCTGAGTTTTCCCCACTCCTCACTCAGTTATTTGCTGTGTGCTTCCCTTCAATTCTGCACTCATGTGTACACAGACATGATTTTTTGCTGGTCTCTACCTTTACACAGAGCCTCCTGGATGTTTGCACTCCATCTCCCAAATGAAATGCACCTTATTTCTTCTCTAGCTCCAGACAAGATGAATCCTTGGGGACAGCTCAGCTGGCACACAGTCCCAGAAATGGCAGGCTCCAGCCCACATCTGGGAGGGAGAACTGTCACACCTGCCGGTTTCTGGAGGATGGGACAACGCTTTTCTGCAAGAGAGCAGTAGAACATGACTTATAACTGACATACGCTAAGTCCATGTTCAAAAAAACCTGCAAATAAAGTCATGGAAAATTAGTTGGAACACAAAATACACAGTCTTTTCAAGAGTCTGTAGGGGTATGAGTGCACCAAAACATTACAACCTGATGAAACTTTGCTACTTGACTGAAGCCAGTTTATCAGGTCCTCTGTTTTCTTATGCTCTTCACTGAAACAGAAACATGGTAATTTTCATGCAGATCCACTATATCTCATACTCTGGATTTGTCCTTTTTTTTTTTTTTTTTTTTTTTTTTTTTTTTTTTTTTTTTTTTTTTTTTTTTTTTTTTTTTTTTTTTTTTTTTTTTTTTTTTTTTTTTTTTTTTGTTTTTTTTTGTTTTTTGTTTTTTTTTGTTTTGTTTTGTTTTGTTTTTTGTTCTTGTTCTTGTTCTTCTTGTTCTTCTTCTTGTTCTTCTTCTTGTTCTTCTTCTTGTTCTTCTTCTTTTCCTTAAAACTTCATCTTTCATGGTTGTTTTGCAGTTGCATTTCCTTGCTTCTATGAAAACTAGACCATAGCAGGAGAGAGGGAATAGAAGAGGTATCTGTAATCTTCTACAGCTTCTATACTCTATCTTGAAACAAGAAAGGGAGAAGAAGAAGGATACTCTGCCATGAACTCCTTATTAAGTTAGGGATGTGACATGTAAGTTTGCTTACTGCATTGCAAACCAAACGAAATTGGACTTGGTCTTGTCTGTGCTCAAAACAGCTGGAAAGACTCAGGATGATCATAGGAAGCAGCTGAGCTCTGCAAAATTAGGAATGGTTGATGGTTGCTTAAAGGTTTAAAATGGGAGTTTTGAACTATTTTATTACTAGGGTTCACTACAAATTCTGAAGACAATTTGCATCAAAGCAAAAACCATAATGTATTTAAACAGGTTCACAAAAGCTTTGTTCCATTCTTAAGCTGTTGTTTTTAGGAAAAATGAAAAGACATTAACAAAGACGGCAAAAAGGGGTATCTCATGAATGCAGTTCGTACACTTTCAGTGCTATTTCTTACAACAGATAATAGATATATTATCTAAATATCTATCTAAAATACAACACAACAAGAAAAAAGACTTCCTTATTCTGAGCCGATGAGAAGACTTGTAACTCTTTATAACTTGTCAGTGTAGAAATCAGACAGGTCTTTACACCAAGGGCACACAAAAACCAACCCAACCCAGCTACACAGAAGGGAAGCTCTACTGAACTCTTAGCAATGACTTAACAATAGAGAAATGATTAATATTCAAAACACTTCACATTCCTTTCCTCTCCTTTCCCAAAACACCCAGCAAGTAACTGAAAACTGGTTTTATGCATGAAACAAATTTAAAGATTCTAAGCATTCTGTGTATTTCCTGAAATTTAAACCCTCACTGCTGGAATGTTTTTAAAGCCCAAGCAATTAATAACTGCACTTCATTTCTACAGGACACACAGGTCACAAACACTTCTAACACATATGTTCAGTTCAGGCAGGTACTGTTGGCTGTGCAAAGTGGAACAACCCCATGGGAAAAAAAGCCCCCAAACCCTAAGTTTTGGTTGTTCACCCGATGAAGGTAACTGACAAAAAGCAAAGAGATCACAAATTTTAAAAACAATATTTGAAGAGGTAAGCTAAAAGCATTAAAATGTATTTTAGTCTGGCAACAAGTAGAGAAACTGTGAAACATGTAAGCATGAAAAGCAGAGGAAGCTGCAGCTCTCTGGGAAGCTGGGCCTCCTGCTTGAGACACATCCAGCTATACTAGAAAATCCAAGTACAGCACAATCTTGAAATGTCTGACAAAAACTCAGGATAAAATCTGGTATATCTAGCAAAAGGGAATTTCTTTTAAGTAGGACAGGTTTTTACCAGGAAAAGCAACTGTAATAGTGTTGTTTAGATTTTTCTATCTGTGCTCAACTCCAGAATTTGATCAAGCTGATCCAAAAGTCTGGAATTCATTAAGGGTAGAGGGATATCCATGACATTAGTCATATTGATAGGGAATTAATAGAGAAGAAGTATTTCTAGGGAGAGACAAGAACCTGCTTTCACCTGCAACTACTAGTGATGAAACAGAACACCGTATTATAGTTCTTAACAGCAAAAGGAACTTGACAAATCAGAAGATTACAAGGCAAATCATGCCTCCTTCCTTCAATCCCTTTGCCAAGACTCTTTCAGGAAAAAAAACCTGGCCAGCTGCAATCAGAAGCATGAAACACTAATTCTTTCAACGCTAGATGGCATCAACACTCTGGATGTAATTTGTATATTTACTTTTCTTCACTAAACCTTGAACAAAGAAAGGAGGAAAGCATCTTGCAAAATTTATTTATGTCAAAGTGATTGATATTAAACTTTTACCAATGGGTAGAAAATATAAGAACATGACTGTGGAGCTTTTCTGGTTTTGTTTTTTTTGCCCCTAAACTGAAAAAATGACAAAGTTTCCCTTTTCAGCAGATATCTTGTTTGCCAACCACCTATAAAATACAGAAGCAGATCATTATTAATAATACCTTTAATGAAAAGGACAAAAATTTCAAACATATGCAATATCCAAACTTGCATTACCTTCCAGTCTCTTGGAAAGAGAGGCATGACAACAGACCCCACAGAAGTGACTGTAAACAATCCAGGCAATGTTATGGCACAGTGTCAGTTATGGTTACAGATGACTGTGGTACAGTCTCAGTGAGATCACTTGCAGATATGGCAAACTTTGCACTGGTGAGCAGTCAAACCAAAAAAACGCTCAGAAAACCAGCAAGAAGGACACCGTGAGGTCTGAGAAATCTGTTTCAAGGTAACAGACTGAAGAAAACTCCATTTCAGTTTTCTAACAGAAGGATATGAAATTAATAAATTACCAATTACAAATGCCTAAATATAGCAGGATTTTCAGTACCTTTTATATAGCAGACTGTAAATAATAGTTAGGAGCTACTCGGACTAAAAAGAAAAAGACAACACCTCCACGACAATGATGATCATTCAGAAAATGGGTACAAGGAATAGCTTCTGAGCAGGATACAATATCAGTGCTCTGATTTACATCTTTCCCTGAATAAAACTCCACATTTATATTGAACCAGAATTTTAGCAGGCTTGTTCTAAGCACTAGTCACAACAAGAAGCAGCAGAGATCTTCCCAGCTAACACTCTTTCCTTTCTGAAAATCAAAGGTAACTTTCTCACTAAATTTTTCAGACTCAGAAAAAATAAGATATTGCCACGGGTAATCCAGGAATGGAGGCAATATTGCATGGTGTGAAGAAATCTTCTGATAGAGAGTAGAGCTGGATTTTATTAATCAAAATGCTAAGCTAGGAAGGATGAATTCAACGGATGAATATGGTTAATCTTCTAATTATAATATTCCAACTGGATTTCAGGATCCCTTCCTTTTGAAGTTAATTGAAGTTTTTCTACTGATTTTAACGGAAGAAAGATTAGGATCTCTTAGGAAACTGTCTTGTTAAATTAATTCTCATGGATTATTTTCATGATTTTAGAGAATGTTCTTACAGTTAGAAATTTATGCTTGTCTCACACAAAGTCCACATTTTTAAGAATGCAATAAAACAGTAAAGAAATAGCCAGAGGTTTGAGCGAAGTCACCCTACTGGCACTGCATTTACTGGATCCAGGTGACATATACTGCAGCCTGACTTTAGTCAGCACTGGATCAACTTCTGTATTGCTGGACTTCAGACTTGTGGGTTTTTTTTTTTCAGCCTATGCTTGAAGGTGTTTCAACTGTATTTCATCACCTTACTTTTCAAAGTTAATTCAATAGCTGTTACTAGTACTAAAAAGATAATTCTGAAATATACAGTCCTTTATTTTTGGAACAGCAGTAAATGCCTACCCATCCCTGCACAGCCGGTGTGACCTCTGAACCCTGACTCAGAGATGCTTAGTACCTAACTTGTGTAAACTCTGGTTTCCTTGCCTTGAGTCCAGCAAAAGTGACAATTGCTTCACCTTTAGTCGGCAGCACCTGGCTAACATAAGTCCTTGCCTGCAGATCAACTTTAGCTCTATGATGGTAACTCAAACTGCTGGTTGTTCATATTTAATCCCTAGAAGAGACCTACTGCTTCTGTTTCTTGTAAGACACAGCATTACAGTGTCTGACACTAACGAGACACAGCAGCCTTTCAGTCATACAGCAGTCCACGCTGTGTTTAAATGATAATCTGTCCACTTTCTCCATTTACAAATTCCTTTGCCCTTCCCCAACTTCTAAGACCTGTATAAAACATCCATAGACATATTCTCATTTGTACCTAGCTTCACCAGTTATTAAAATATGAAGAATTTCTCACCTGTGAAAGCATGTCAGAAAAGGTTGCACTCTAACATGAACAGAGTTAGATTAGATACCTACCCACACATTTTGGCTCCTTTGAATCCCACTGAGAGGTTCCCTGGCAGGTGAGTTTGCCATTTCCTTCAATTTCATAGCCCTCATTGCAGGTCACAAAACACACTGTCTTGTAGGAAATATCAGCTGTTGAACAATTAATGTGTCCGTTTTGAGGAGGCCGAAGTCTGGGACACGTTCGAACTGCAAAGGGAAAGAAACACCAGCTCACTCTCAGCACAGAGTATCAGTGGAGTTACACTACTTTGCCCTGTTTTTCAGAGGTGGGAGAGATACTGCCTTGTACATTAGTTACTGTAGTTTGTATGAATTTAGGGAATAGAGCTAGTACAGAGTAGATTTTTTCGAAGGCTTGATACCTTCCTTTTCCTGAAACAGTCTTGCATAGAATGTATGAGGTTGGGCACACTCTTCCAAGTTCACCTAAGTATTGACACAAGTCCAAGCTAACAAACTAACTGTGCATGTGGCACACAGTGTGCGGCTTGAGCTGGGAATGTCTGTCAGCCTTCACAACAGGACAGCTGCAGGAAAATGGAATCCTGTGGACAAGGGTGTGCTCTTGGGACTTTCTAGTCTCCAACAATGTCTGAGAATTTCTGGGGGGATTTTGAACTGGCAGTGGTATGGGCTGAGTACACACCAGGGAACAGGTGAGAGCTTATGAATAGGTTGGATGACAGTGTCCCGGTACTCAGGAATTTTTTCAAGCACTCTGGACGAAAGCAGTGTGATTCCAAGGAGAACGCAGTCCTGTGCAGGACGTGTATGCAGAAAGGGAAGCAGGGAAGCGAAGAGTGGTCCTCAGATTGTCTTATGGTTTTACTACTGAATCCTGATGCTGCAATCCAGCACAAGGCTACTCTGTAATTAAGATTGATCCCAAACTAGATGAATGTTCACCATAAGAAAAAAGTAGCAATGGTATGACTTGGATACATGTTCTTTGTTTCAGTGTCATAATCCAAGATTTTATAGTAGGACCTCTTTCTTTTGTGCTACCTTTTCAGTGTAGATCCTTTTCAGCAAGGATCTCATGCTCCAGCATTTGTTTCCTTGATCCCCTCCAGACAAAACTCTGAGCTACATACACACTGCCTGGCCTTTGGGTCCCTCAAGTAGCTAAGCTGTACACACCTACTGTCTGGACATGTGCATGTGATGATGATGATACACCAATAATCAGCTACTGACTTTCCAAAAGGAGTGGAAAACTCTGATTTAAAACTGATCTCAGCTGAAATTTGCAGATACTGTTCAGTATGTTTAAAAAAGGGATAAAAACACATAAGGGCAAATGGTGTGATTGCTCAAAAATATAATCAAGAAGTCTGCAGTTCCCTAAACTCACAGAATCACAGAATGGCTAAGGTTCAAAGGGGACACTTGAGCATATCCAGTCCAACCTCTCTGCTCTACATTGGTCATCCTAGAGCACATTGTACAGGGTTGTGTCCAGACAGCTTTGAGTATCTCTAGTGAGGGAGACTCCACAGCCTCTCTGGGTGGCCTGCTCCAGTGGTCAAGTCACTCTCACTGCAAAGAAGTTCTTTTTTATCCTCAGGTGGAACTTGCTGTGCATCAGGTTCTACTCATTGCCTCTTGTTCTATTGCTTGGCGCCACTAGGAATAGCCTGGTTCCCTCCTCTTCAGATACTTATATACATTGATAGGATCCCCTCTCAGTCTTCTCCAGGCTAAATAGGTCTAGCTCCCCCAGCCTCTCATCCCCTCCTCACAAGAGGAACTCTTCTCACTTGATTGTTTTCCACAGCTTCTGTTTACCTTCCTGGCAGGAGGGCAACCTCTGGTGATGGGTGGTTTCAGAGAGCTGGATAACTTCTCTGCTGTGGTTTGGGAAGCTGATTTTACTGATTAACCTAATCTTGCTGCAGCCAGGTAGGAGGTGAAACACGATCTCCCCTACAAACGCACTCAAAGGGAAACCAACTTGGCAACCTCTCCTTTCTCCAGTTATTGTTTACTCTGCACACAAGTGGACACCACTAGACACCTTGAACTAATTAATGGGCATGTAGCCTGAGTGCTGCTTCAAATGCAAGTCAGTTCTATAAATACCAGTAATTACAGTCTCTGAAAGCTACAAACAACATGTGTTAAATAATGCCTTTTTTTTTTTAAACAGCTATGGTGGCACCTAAGTGGAAAAAATGTAGCAAAAACTCCGTATATGGGATAAGAAAGAAGGAAAATAAGCCACCTAGATATACCTAATATATCTTTATATGACCACTGTCTCACGTTTACTCTCTGAAGGTATTACTGCTCTTGTGCTTGCATATATACAGGCTTTCTTTAGGAAGTATACTTAAAAATTATCTTGAAATGCTCATTTTGTGAGAGGCACCCTGAGCTTCAGAGTGGCTTCATAATATGCTGTATCTTAACTGTAGTAGGGGGAGTAAGAAAAACATATTTACAGCTGAATCTCACATGCTTTATACACAAGAAAGTAGCCTTGCTCTTTTATGATTTCTACAGAAGTAGAAATACCCAATCTGCAGTAAAAAGAAGCAAATTCTACCAAACTCTACTGCTTAGGAAACCTGAATGAATTAAGAGCACTGAGGAGGCTATTGTCAATGTCAATGTGCCTACAGAGAAGGCAGTCCCTTCACTACCTGCTGTCCAGCCACTTCTTCTGGAAGGACTACACAGCTGCAGTGCTTTTGCCTTCTCAAGGGTTTCAGTGTTCACACTTCCTTGGTGTCTCAGCATGGCTCTGGTAGAAACTTGTAACTGAGCCCATGTTACCTCGGTCATGGTTCCAAGCATTAAACACTGGCCCACCCTCTTATCAGTAACACATTTTCCATGACCGAGAAACATTTCCATAAAGCCAGTGAAAACAGCAACAAAAATAACAGTATATTCTGCTTGCTCTGGGGTTTCTCCTAATAAATTTTTCTGGATTAAATATATCGTTTGCAGTTGTTTTTTTCCTGTTAATTGCAACTGTTAATTGCATGACATATGCCTGCATTTCTAGTAGCACAGCAGATTTCAGCTAGCAAAAGAACTGAGGAGTATTTAATGTCAAAATCCAAAGCAGGGATTTTCCTTCACTTTCCTCTTTC
Source organism: Eopsaltria australis (assembly GCA_034509425.1). Classification (NCBI taxonomy): domain Eukaryota; kingdom Metazoa; phylum Chordata; class Aves; order Passeriformes; family Petroicidae; genus Eopsaltria; species Eopsaltria australis. The sequence goes on from JAVTVJ010000384.1 coordinate 349,770, forward strand.
TAATTTATGTGATAAACTACTCTCGGGATTAACAAGACAGCTATAAACCATGCCTTTGATCTTGCTCCCTTTCACAGTCTGAGTGAATCAAGACTAGCAGATCCAGCACATGTAACAGTGGGATTTTTTTAGGTTTGCTTTTTTTTTTTGAAATTGGAAGTCTTCAGTATGATGGACAATGGCACAAACAAAGCAAAAATATATCCTTCCAATGCTTCAGAGGATATTAGCTCAATATCCAGACGGTATCTCAATGCAGACTTTCCCCCCACCTTCCAAATCTTCTTTAGAGAAAGAACACACTCCAACACCAGATAGGTGAATTCCTTTAAATGCTCCAGCAGGATTTTCAAGTACTAGAATCTTCCACTTCTCCATGAAAGAGATGAAGGATCCCTTCTTTGTGGCTGACTGCAGCTTTTCCCAGATTTTTTGCACAAAGGGCTCCTGTGTGACAGAATCTCAGACAGAGGGTGTTCTTTCCCAGTATCCCAGTCTGCCTGAAGCAGCATGCACCTTCAGTCTAAGTTTTGACTGCTGGAAAGTCCCCAGCTCCAAGTCCTGCTACTCAGGATACCCTCATGGTACTCGCCAGCAACTTAATTTCTATTGAAACCTTTTCTTCTTGTCACTGGAGGCTAAAAAAGAAACCAAAGATTTCAGGGATTGTTTGAAGAGAGGGCCTATAAATCTAAGCTGAAGTAAACTGCTATAGGAAGAATGTCCTGAGAGACTGACTTCTGGCTCAGATTCCTCCTTTCAGAGCCATAAGTTGCTGTTTCTTCCAGTACAGTGTTTGCTGTACTGTCATAAAGTGCTAATGCCTCCAAAGATCAATCCTGTCTTTTTCCCTGAACACAAGGCCAGGACAAGAGTTACAGAATGAGCTGATGGCTTATTATTTACTAGCTTTGAGTGCAGCACACTAATGTCAAGGGCATTCAAGTCAAGTTAAACATGTTGAAATACATCCTGTGGCTGTTGAGGAGAGAAGGGCTTCTACCCAATTATTTTTTGTCATTCTCTTTTTGGAAGACATACCAGGCAGATATACAGGTACGGGATTGCAGTTTTCAGCCTAAATCATCAAAAACCCAACCTCAAGCAGAGACAAATAATAGCAAAACAGAACTCTGTTCCTATCAGAAAACCCAGAAATAATGCTTTTCAGGATACTATTTCTTGTGTCTTCCCCCTTTCACACCTTCTGTTTATTTCTGGCTGACATTCTTTTATAGTGAACTTCTAGGATATTGTCAGTAGTTCCCTGTTGAAATTCCACTTGAAATTCTTCTGAAGACCCTGTTCAAGACCCAAACTTTTCTATTTTTGGTAAGAAGAAATTGTAAGAAAGCAAAATGTAATTCTTCCATGGCTAAAGTCTCCCAACAACAACGCCCCCCCTTTATGCTGAGAGTCTGGTGGATGTTCCAAAATAGCCGTGTGGCAAGGTCTTGTTACATATTTAAATACTTTGTAGGTTCACTGGATTTACACAATGTAGATACAAAATTCCCAGAAATTAGGTAGACAGAGGTGAAGAGAGGTTTAGCGAAGGAGACTGTATATCCAAAAAAAAGACTGTCTGTCTAGTAAGTCTTACTCTGCTTTTTCTGTTGTAGAAGTCCTCTTTCCACTTTAGAAAGGAAGGAAACAGAGTGGTTGGGGTGGCAGCCAACCTTTGGAACTTTCTTTCACACAAGGGCTAACAGGGTCAGATCTGCACACCCAACCATGTAGTAAGTAAAGAAAGCCACCGCTAAGAAAGAACAACTGAAAAAATACTTTTCAAACACATACCTCTGCAAGTAGCCTCTGATCCAGACCACTGCCCATTTGGTTGACAAAGCCTGATGCTGCTTCCCACGAGATCAAATCCTGCTTTGCATCGGATTCCACAGGCAGCATTAAAGTAATTGTTGCAGACATTCTGGACAAAGTGACCATTTTCAGGAGGCTTCAGTTCAGGGCAGTGAACAACTAAATAATTAAACAACCACAACAAAGTGGTTACCAGCTGGAGTGCAATAGGAAGGAAAACAATCTTTTAAAATTTCTAACTCAGCTTGCACCTTGGCATTTTTTGCTGGTTTGGAATGACAGATTAAATCTTGCATGCAATTTGACATGTGCAAAACCACATAAAAAATTGTCCCAGCACTGCATTATCCATTCCAGGGTATTCTGTTCCTGGATGGAAACACTTACCTTCACAGGTTTGTCCTACAGCACGATATCCCTCCTGGCATGTACAATCCTCAAGGGAGGTACTTCCTGGTGGAGAAGTATGGTTCTCGTCAGGACATGAGATGCAAGTACTGATTCCACCTGGTGAACCTTCAGGCTTGTACGTTCCTGGTGGACAAGCTTTCAGCAAAAGAAAACAATACGGAGTTCAGGACATTCCTCTTTCACCTATCTTATTTTTCCAGGTGTGTTGCTTTGCTCTTTTTACATTATTCATTTATATATTGTATCACTTAGGGCAGGAGCATTCTCCACGTAAAGTACTGCAGAGTTCTTAACAGGTTTAAACTAATGCCTACCAGACTCGGTGGAGTTATCTACAGTGACTGCCTGGGGACTGATGCTAAATCCATGATTAATCAACTTGAAAAGAAACGCAGTCCCAGAAGATACACCAGATTTTCACTGACAAAACCTGTGCAGACCTTATAAAGACATTCTTGATTCAGAAGTGTAAAAAATTAGTTCAGACTTAATCCTTGCTGTTCAAAACTACACAGATGTTTAATGCGTACAGATTCGTAATAAAAAGCTAGTACAAGCCAGCAAAAACCTCCTGCCTTTGATTTATGCATTATGGTCATATGATATATATGATCTATATACTAGATGTGCTAAAATGTGTCAGGCACAAACAATGAAGGAATTAAACAAAGCAACTACTCCTTGAGGCTTTTGCACTCATTTATATTGCGTTTCATATCTTTAATTCTGTGTACCTACACACAAAAGCTTTAAAAACATTCAGGCGATGTTTTTCTAAGGCAGAGAAAATGCACAGGGAAAAGGCACCTCTCACCAAAGAAGCTCAGATGGGCTTGATAGCTCTGAGTCTTAGTGCTCTCTGCCTTGAATTCTAGTCCTCAGGAAATCACCATAATTATTTGTGTTTCTTTCACAAGACGTGTGAATTAGGGTGACTAATCAACAGGTGCTGATAAAGTGAAGTTTTGAGTAACCAGATTACCACTTGAAATGGAACTCAAAAGTACTTGCGCTGAAAAATGTAACTCCTAAGGAAAAGTTCAGGAAATATTCTGAGAAGGTTATGCAACACTGAAGCCCAGCCAAAAAAAGCTCTCACTCCATTAACTTAACTTTCAACAAAATGGCCACATTTTCTCCTGCAGACTGCAGGTCATGCTCTCATATTCTCTCCTCAGTCAATTTGTACCATTTGATGTAGCTCTGAATGGTATAAAGAACTGTACAAACACAGACACACTCAAGTGACTTCCTCCTCATAGTTAGGTGTACCCTGCTTGTGGAGCTGGTCCCTCCTATGGAGCTGTATTTCCTGGAGTTCAGACATTCTGGCAGCATCAATCTCTTCTTTGGTAAGTATTAGACCAGCTCTGTCTGTTCTGTGAGTTTGATGCTAAGATACTCTGCCTCTTGTCTTACTAACGAAAACTTACTGCTTCCTAGGCAACTGGGAAAAAAACAAACCAAAAAACAAAGACAAAAGAAAATCCACTCTCCTTTTTTCTCACCTGTTATGAGAGAATTGACATTCATAAGCCATGCTTTATAGAATACACACCCAAAAAATCAGCCAATATGAACAGGTGGCACTTTCCAGAAGGAGGATGAGTTTTTGGATAGCTTCCAGAGAAAATACTTTCATTGGTTTTTCAGAAAACTTTGCATGGTTTTTTTGAGGAAAGCAACTGAGTGGCTTCCAGTTAAGAGGCAATTTTGGATGCTGTAAATTGGATTCACAAATTTGTATTTTAAATGCACAAAGAGACAATGACGATGCCCATTCAGTAAGGGATAGAAGTACAAAACAAAGCATTTCAGTAAGGAAATATGGCAGAAAAATCCAATCAGATTTAGAACTGGGAGTTTTTAATTTTTTGGGGGGATTTTCAGAAAAGTATTAGGAAAAAAAGCTTCTTTCCTATAATTAACCTGTTCTTCTCATCCAAGACAATCTTCTTGGACTTCTACTGCTTCTTTCCTTTGTTCTGTGCAGAAATTCCATCTTGGACATTAGATGTCTCTGAAATAGTCTCTCTTGCTTTGGATGATCAGAGTATCAGAGCCATTACTCTGAAATCTCTGAAATAGTTCCATCTGGCACTTTGTGAAGGTCTCCGTGCATCCTTTTTAAAACCGTATCCAGCACAAAGTGATGAAGTGCATCCAAGAGGAGACAGGAAAGAGTGAAAATTAAGCATCACAGGGGACCTGCTCTGTGACAGAGCTGCCCTCCATATGCCAGTTGAAGTAAATTGGTCTCTTCTTTTCCATGTATGGCATAAAAAATGACATCTAAACTAGGTGCTTAATTCCAAAAAATCCCCCACCATAAACCAACAAACCCCCAACATAATTTCTCTCTTCCTTTCAACCTCACCTTAGATAAAAAACCAGTAGCAATTTTCTCTTTCTGTTTTGAGAACTATGGGATAAAAATAATCACCCATTCTATGATGTGAGCATTTTAAACAATAAAACCAGTAATTTGCTTAGAGCTTTGAGTCAGTCTGGCTTTAAAGAAAATGATTAATTCTGAAATCACACTTACAATTTGCTCTTTCCAGTCAAGCAGCAGGAGGTAAACAACACTGTTACAATGCTTATTAATGCCTCTACTGAGAAAAACATGTTTTCCCAAATGTTCTCATTCTTTTTGTATGCTTCAAATGTTTATCACTGCCTTTACAGGAAGGTGAACCATATCCTAACTTGGCTTTTTATGTGGAATTTCTTTCAAGTCTGAATCCCTGCTCATTGATCCTACATATGCCCTATACATATTTAAACTATGAAACTCCACACAAGTTTCATTCAGAATCTTTGCCAGAAAGCATTGAGATCACACAGTCTATCCTGAGATGTCGAAGAGATTGTTTAAGAACAGAGCATAAGCACACTCTATTTCCATCACAGTCACAGAGGTTAGACTGGCCACAGCTCATGTTAAAACCATCCAAAATCAGCTGTGGATGAGCAGAGCCCTGGCCATCTGCTCTAGCCTGTCTACACTTGACCCAACTAGACTGCAGACCCATCCCAGCCAGCGCTACAGCACGGCCCAAGTCTACACTCAGTGATGGATTCAAAGCTAAGCCAGAGCTTAAGGGGCAAGGATATCTGAAGACCACATGTGGCTCAGTCCATGACTGATCATACAGTCAGGAATTTCTTCCAAGGATCAAGCAGTTCCAAATTTCATTCTAGTCACCAGTATGCATTCACCAACTCTATACCAGGAAAAAACTGACTACAGGGAAAGATCATATTCTTTGGTACTAATCTGTAAAAAAACTTAATTTTTTTTTCAAGGTTTGCTTCCCCTTTCCAGCAATGTCATGGTGTAAAAAGCCTCAAAACAGTGTGGGAATAAATCCCAGTGTAAGTAAGCACCAATTTGTCACTGTCAAGAATGACAAAAAGAGGCAAGAATTTAAAAATGGGAAAACTATTTTAACAGCATCAACCTTTAAACAGAGAGGAAACTCATGTTGTTCTCTGCCCAGAAATGAGGAGAGGAGCACAGAAATGCTTTTTGTTTAATGTAATTCTCCTCTTGAGACCAGAATAGTGAACACTGAGCTACACCAGAGGATTACCTCTTTGTTAGAGGATATCTGGAAGCAGGGATTAGCGTGGTAACTCAAACAAGCACAAGGCCCAGATTCCCCAAACACACAAATATGGCTCATATTGAAGCTGTCATCAACAACCAGCTTTCATACAACGGTGGATATTCATCAACAATTCAGACACAGATTCTGTTGTCTGTAGTAATGACAGTGCAATAACTTTCTGACCAGAAATGAGGTAATACATGGCTACTTCAGCACGCCTAGTGCATGTTCCTCCTCGGATATGTTCTCCTAGAGTATATAACTAACTGAGAAATTTTAAGAAAATCAAGTATGTCTCTTCTGGTTTTGAACATTACTGGGCTTGATGACATGTTGGGCCACCAGTTGAATGCACTTCCTTACACTCACATTATGTATAGAAAAGAAATATGACAGGGGTTTGCTAGAAACAAAGACCCACAGGGCAGACATAAAAACATTTCAGTTAACTAACCATACTGACAGCATAAGTATATGTCAAGATGTTGTTTGAAGCTAAACGATGAATATGGAATGCTAGAAAAGGCTGCTAAAAAAATTAAAGAACAGACTTTCAAATTCAGTAGGAATTCTCTTCTGCCTTCCTACCATAATGAAGTAACTGACATTTTAATCTTCACACAAGAATTAAGTATTGTAAAAGTGACAACATAAGCAAAGGTTTATTTCAGAGAGTCACCAAACAATACGTACTATCCTGTATGGCTTTTTTTAAAACTGCAAATACTAAAGCTATCAGCAAAGTTAAGCCAGCTGACACTGAACCCCCACAATCACATAAAAACTCCAGTCTGGACTTAAACAGGTGGTGATCATGGGACAAAGGGCTGGCTCTTCTACTCTGTGACACAGGGTAGGAATTCTTCCTCTAAATATACAAATTCAAATTTTTAAACATTTCTGCCTCTAAAAATGTAAAACTTTCAAAATCCTAGGAGAGCAAGCAAACTCAAATTCCCCTCCAACTACTCTAGTGCTCTAAGTCACTGAAATGGAATTATTCTTCAATTATACCAGTGTTAAGAGACAGGAGACTCAAACTCCACATATTTCAAAGATTAATTTGAGGGATTTTGTATTTTTCTTCAATGCATAATTTCTTCCACTAACTATCTTTACTAAGTAATCCCTGACATGAACCATTTTTTCCACACTTTATGCTAATGAAGGATCTGATTAAGGATTTATCTTTTGTGGGATATGGCAGCAATCAGCTAGGCAATATCCTGCTCTCTTCTGCATCAACCTGAGCTCTGTTCATACACAGCTACTTTGATGACTGTAGTCTATAATTCTCATATTTTTCTCCAAAAGTGCAAAGGCTAAATGAAATGGCACATTGATGCAAATCTCCAATAGTCTTTATAACTCAGCCTCCAAACACCTTCAATGGGGAAAGAAAGCCTAGTTTGCCATTTAATCAAGTTGTGTTCATGATATCGTAATTATTTTTATGACATAAACAGATCTGTCCCAGAATCAGAGTACACCATGCACATCCATTCTTACTTGGTTTCCTGGTGTCCACTAAAAATGATGGAACTCATGGGTTACAGAATCTCCAAACACTGGATGTGGAGGGTTTTTAGTTGTGTGGATCACAGACCTGACATATACTTCCTTGTGTTTCTATTAATTTCTTGGAAATTATGTGGAAGATCCACAACCAAAATCTCAATTTAACTCACATTTATGTCCTTGGAGAACTGCAGTCTGAAACTGTGGGTTCTCCCTTTACTTCACCTATGATTGCTATGCCTTGGCAACAGTGAAAAAAAAAAGTTGTTGTTGCTGTAACTGTCATGTGTGTGAAAAAAGTGCTCTGGTAGCAGTATTTGCCCTCAGTCATGTTTTAAATTTACCACCATGAATAGGCCTGACTATAAAACTTAGTTATTTTACTAAATGACAATTAAAACTTTAATAATGAAGGACATACAGAGAAATTACAGTACAGTATTGTGCTACGTCTTTCTACTTTTCTATCTGCATCTCTCAACATGACAATGCCCTGCACAATCAGATTTGTCTAAGGGCAAGCACACTCTCACTCAGAAGCAGCAGTAGGAACAAGGGGCTATTATGAATTTCTTTTGACAACAGCCTGACAAATAAAATACATTTTACAAGGACAAGCCATGGTGTCATGTAGGAAATGGAGATCCCCATTCCACACCAAGCAGGCAAAGACTTCTTGACACTTTTGTACTGACTGCTGCAGCAGAAGATGAGTTTGGGATGTCCTGCAGTACTGGCATACAGAGTTGCTTGAACTCCCTCCTGCCTCCAAAACCTTGCTGCTGCTGTTTCACACTCAATGTGTGAGTGATCTCTGCAGTGGAAGAACATGAATAACCTGCATTGAACTCCCCAGTCCTCTGCCATCTCTGTGCATACTCTTTCCACACGATGAGTCTCTATTGTAGAGTTTACCTCCAGAAATTACAACTTTTGTTGTCACATTTATTATCTAGGAAGATGGTTATTCTTAAGATCTTCTATATGGTAGGTTTGTCAGGTTCCCCACACTGTGATTATGAAATGTCTTTGGAAAGATAAGGAAAACCAAATCTAAACTTTTGGCAGATACGGTAATCCACCTTTCTGCAGTTTGCAACACGTATGATGCTACTAAAAAAATAAAAAAGAAAAAGTAAAAAAAACGAGGCAGGAGCATGCTAGGATTACAAAAAATAGACAAGGAAGTGGCTTTAGTCAAACAGTTGACATGTATGGCTTGTACAAAGACTGCAAAGGAAAATGCTGAGCTTGCCTTTACGTGTAGGGGATCAGGGAAAGATTTCTAAGTCGTAGCATGTTCTTCAGCTCTTTAATATCTCCTATTATCCCCAGCATGTGCTCTGCATTAATTTCAGATGGTATTAAACCTGATCATCCATCTGCTCTTTGTCAGTATTTTTTAAGCATCCTTCTCAAAGCAACATGATTAGCAATTTAACAAGCTAGATGTCTCTGTTTCTATTTGATATATTTTGCTCCATCTCCTCAGTAGTTCTACAGATTTCCTCTCAAGCAAGGGCAGCAGGCTAAAACAATTCAGAAGTTTAGCTATGTCTCTATGTGATACACAGGGGGTGGTTCATTCAAACCTTACAGTTGAGGTTCTGACAGCAAAACTGGAATATTCCACTACCAAGTAGGCTGCAGCATTTGCCATGACACTTTGAGATGATTCAGCTCGGGATTTTTAAGCACTTCAAACAGTCATAAAAAATTTTCAAAAGGAAATTATTTTTCTTGATAAAAATGAGAATCTTGGATCCCCTCCCATGGGGCAGAAGACATTGCTCGGAAGGAGATCCAGTTCTTGGGTGTCATCCTAGTACTGCAAGCATCCGCAGTGTGGAGAACAATCTGCCTGCCCAAAGAATGTAAGCCCAAGAGACATCACATCTTGTAAAACTTAGGCAAAAGTTAGGATGCCAACAAGAACCTTCTCCACAGAGAGGTCTGGCTGTGCTGAGCATCTCTGGCTAGGCTTGGGGCCAGTAATCCGAATTTACATAGGATTACTGCAAAGAAATTACTCTGAATGCAAAATACCCTCCTTGGTCATAGCAGCAGTATTGAGAATATACAGAAAATCCAATTATGCCCACTTTTAAAACTTCTTTCAGGAAGCAGGCCAACTATTATATTATTATATGTTAAAAGCGTGGTGAGTGCCTTAAACAGAGTCATACTTGAACCACACATGCATTGCAAGAAGACAGAGCTGTGAGATGTGTTTTAAATGTTTTACAATCATAAAAATAAAGACTACTGATAGAGATTACTATATATACTTTTACAGAAGGTAACTTCTCTTTTTGTTTCAAAGTATGCGGCTTACTTAAGAATAAGAAAAAATCCTGATTTCATGCACTGTATTGCGACTTTACAGGAAGCCTATGCTTCACTCAAACTATAAAATCACAAGATAGATCCAGAAAACCTGCACAATACCTATAGAGAAATGGCACTCAGGTATTGAAATGAAGCTCTTTGGGTTTAAGTCTCAGTGTATTTTGGACAGTTACAGGTTTGCTGTTTGCATGGACACAAAATCCAGCCTTGGTGATACGTTGGAGGAGATACACAAACACACACATGCCTATCAGCTACAGATACCAGTTCATGCCAGCACTTCTGATTTTCAGATCTTTATGATTTATGTCCTCATGTCCCATGTATTTCTAGAAGTTATCATCTTAAAACTGCAAAACAAATTCCTAAACTACAAAAAATTTCTGGGAAATTAACTCACTTAATATTGGTAAGTTTGCAATGCAAATAAAGATTATTTATAAATTTATTTACATGCAAGCGAAGGTTTTTTGTCTAAAACTTCATGCAGAGTGATACCCTTATACAAAAGGGGAAACACAATAAATTCTGAAAATGCTTTTCTCAGAGCAGCACTGCTATACAGTAGGCTTCTCTGGACATGGTCTCTATCATAACCACAGACACACATTCCTCAGCAAACCTTGATCACTGCTGATGTGATAGCACATGCTACTCTAAATAGTACTGTTCTAAGTGCCCTGGATAGCATCCTGCTATTTAAATATATAAACACTGAAAAGGATCTTTGCTATCCTATCCCAGATGCACTTGTTTGTCATTTTGCTATCATTGCTGTGAAGTTACACATTCTTTTTCAGAACAGCAAATCTTAGAAACCCCAAAAAACAGACAGAGCGATGCAAAGAAAATTCCTTTCCAGAGAATCCACACATTTTGTTTCATTTGTGCTACACATAGTTGAGCATAGTTGATCTGCTTGAGAGATGTCTTGTCTGAAGGCACTGGAAGCCCAGGGCTCTCTAGGCCTGGTCTAACCATTGTACCATGTATCAAATAACTCTACTTGTCCTTTCACCCTTTCACAAAGGGTTCTGGGTCAACAAGGAAAAGGAAAGGGCAAGAAAAGGATGCACTTGCACCAATCGATCATATACCTCTCTAACAAGAAGGACTAGGTGTCTAAAGGGCTAAAATTATCCCTAGGCCAGATCCCAAGCGATGGCTATTAGATACAGAAGATAGATACAGTCCATGCTGCTCAGCTAATTGCTGTGCAAGCTAGAGGCACTGGGAAACAAGAAATAGATTTCTTTTATCCACAGCTTGAAAGAGGGACTACTTGCCAAGAGAGAAGTCTGAGCTGGGATGAAAACCTCATTCTTTAACAACTAATGTGCTACACCCAGAGGAATCTGGACAGAAGTGAGAATCTCCACTGCCTGCAACCCCTGGGACACGCTGAAATTACCACAATCCAGCCAGCACTTTCTCAGCACAGCCTGCATTTTCTTCCAGAAGCAGGGAGCAAGAGTCTCATATTACAGCTAACTCAACACATCACCTTCTCCTGGGACTGCTCAATTTGACAAAATAAGGGAGGGGGGTTTAGACGCTGACAAAGCACACACCCCAAGCTTCACAGCACTGATAGGTTACTGCAGTGAAAAACATGCCTGGTGGTTCAAGATCCATTTCCACTATGTTCACCAATTCAGCAACTTGAACAGCTTTGAGTTCAGTGATACTTGGGACTTAAAAATGTAACTAAAAATTACTCTGTGCTCAAACTCATTGAGCAAACTGGCTTTCCTGAGAGAAGCAAGTTGTGTAGGGAACCTAGGAGGAGTCAAGAGACTCTAGCTCCTCAGATTTTCTCATTCTCATTGATGCAAAAACTGTGAATTTTCTCTCTGGCAAAATATTAACAGAGCCCTGTATGTTCCTGAGTAATTTTAGTAGTCTAATGTGAAATAGTTCCGTTCTGCTGTTGCCTCCAACACCCACACCCAGCAGCTTCCGGTGCATATGATCCTGAAGGTAAAATAAAAAAACCAAAAAAACAAAAAAAAAATAGATACCTACTTCTTCCTTCTTTCTCTGCAGATCAGAGTAGTTCCAGTGCTCAACCACAGATGGGGAATGCAGCAAGTAAAAGTTATTATAAACAGGAAAGAGAAGCTATTTCTGCCAGACCCTCAATAAACTGTCACTACTGCATTAGGTGCCAAACTTGGCCTCTTTTCCACATCCCTTATTTTTATCATTAAATATACTTTTCAACAACAGTGATTATACTCCTCTTAAGTAACATTTCTGAGCACTGAAGATATAGCACGTGACTGTGCAGATGGACAACATATGTCACTATTTCCATGTTTATTTACTTAGCAGCACAGGGTAGGAAACAGAGTTTTTAGTTAACTTCAGACGGCTGGAGCACATGTAATGGCTCAGGCCAGTAATCAGGCAATAAAAAATGGTGGTTTTGCCAATTATTTTTTTAAATATTGTGAAACTAGCCCAACTATCCCTGCACAGAGTTCAGTAAGCTGTTGTAATCTTAATGTTATAGTTCCCACTTAATTCCCGGAATCACTACTGATACTCATGATTTCCCGTGAAAAATCTCATAAATCCCATTCTCCATTCCTCAAGCAAAACTCTTCTGGAAACTGACAGGATTCCCTGGATTCTTTTAATATTATCCAAATATGTATATCAAAATAAAGTTTTGTTTATGGAAAGCAAGAGCACTGAGATAACAACTAAGTCAGTATTCTCACTACTAATTGCTGCCTGCACAAGAAACATTTGGAAAACTGACTGCTTCTCACTTCATTTTCCACAATTGTCCTTGTCCCCCCACCTCATTCAATCGCAAGATACAAAAGATGTCCTTAAGAACATATCTGACCCTTGCTAAAGCAATATCCACTGCAGGAAGAGAGTCACTTCAGACCTGAACTGAAGAAAGGATTTTTAAATATTAGGTCCTGTGGCTGCCAACAAAGTGAACATTACCGCTGCAAAGGCTACGGTAAAAGAGATGAAAGATAAAAACATTATGTTGCAGTATCTTAACCAGATACACAGACTCAGACCTCAGCCTAACACAGCTTCCTTCTGTGAAGAACTGCCATTTAAAATATTTCTGAACCATGCTTTTCATCCCCTGCTAGACAGTCACTCTTCAAAGACCTAATTTTCTGCAATGTAGTTCTCCCATATAGAAGGAATCCCAGGGTAGAGAGTCATGTGTTTCTAAGGCCCCTTCTGGCTATCAGTATTGACAAGAAGTGCTAAAGTAGCACCTGTAAGATCCAAAGACTTTACTGAAGGGCAGTTGATTAAACTAGAATGAAATACTCTGCTGCAGCTGCCAGAAAAGGAGCAGGGAAACACCAGAGTGAGGTTGTCTCAAGAACTGCCGGGTTCTCAACCTCTGTGCACATTTAAGTGAAACTGCTCTGTGTCCCACTTCTCCATCCTCTTCTCCACTTCAAAGGTAATTTTTCCACCTTGACAAGGCAGAAAGAATCACTTGTTATGTCTCTAAAGGGCAGTGACATTCTTTGCATGTTTTGGGAGAAAAAAGGTCGGCCACACTTCCAGTCCTCCCTTCTCCTTTAAACATGTGCTCTTTTCCTATGCTCTTTTGCCATAAACAAGACCATACACATCTGCAGAGATGGAGAATAAGGAGGGAACGCTCCCGAGTGCAATCTGAAGCAAAAAGGAAAAACAGAAATATAAGCAGCAGTAATGTTTAAATCACTGCCCAATGGACCAAAGACTTAAAATTATCAAACAACAGAGTTTTAGCTAGAAAATGTATTTCTAAACAGCACTTGATTCCAAATAGTTAGCTTCACAACATAATTAATGCTGTCTAAAAACATCCCAGTTTTTCCTGAGATGGAGCCAAATCCTTGGCTAGTTTCTTGTACTTTTGCAGACTGTGAACCATTGAGGGGTGCAAGTAACATTTTATAAACTGCCTCTCTAATGTATGAATGCATGAGGCACTGCACTTTCCATTTCAATGTAGGAGGCCTCCCAAAAATTACCTTAAAATAATGAGAATAAATCAATCTCTAATATCACTGGGAGTGAAATTTAAGATGTTACAGACAGCTTTGTGAAACATCACATTCACAGACCTTGAACTTATTACCTTTAATACTTGCCTATGCTCCAGCCTTGAGGCAAAAAACAGACAAGTAACAGTTGTAATCCATCACCTCCATTGGAGGGATAGGTAGGTAAAAACAAGCAAGGGAACAAGAAAGCAAAAAGGGCCTTCTCACAGGCTCTCAGAGTGCAAAGTTGCCTTCCTGTCTGTGACAGAGGGGAAACTGCCCAGGCAGCTGATGATGAAATGCTGTTGATGGTGAAGCACTATGAGGAGAGTGAAGACAGCAGAATCCTGGTGGCTGGCAAAGCAAGACACCTCATTTTTTAACTGGAATTGAGGGCCACACAAACTGTGCTCTTGGGGCCACTGCATAGCTTATTACTGCTTCTAGGCCAAACTCCTCTGACACTTAGGCTGGGAGAGCCATTGTCATGGGTGAGTTTTGGGCCCTTCACTACAAGAAAGACATTAAGGTACTTAGCATGCCCAAAGAAGAGTAGCAAAGATGGAAAAGGGTCTAGAGCACAAGTAGCTGAGGGAGCTGGGGAATTTTAGCCCTGAGAACAGGAGGCTCAGGAGGGGGGAACATTATTGCTCTCTAAAACTCCCTGAAGGGGGAGCAAGTTATAGACGGAAAGGAAATGGCCTCAAATTGCACCAGGGGAAGTTTAGGTTGGATATTAGGAAAAACTTCTTCACCAAAATGGCTGTCAAACTTTGGAAGAGACTGTCCAGAAAAGTGGTGGAGTCACCAAACCTGCAGGTATTAATAGGTGTGTAGGAATGCTACTTAGGAACACGGTTTAGTGGTGGACTTGGCAATGTTTGGTTAATGGTCAGAATCAATGATCTTAATGGCCTTTTGCAACCTAAACAGCTCTACAATTCTGTAAGTATTGAAAAGGAGTATCACTGCTAAGTACTGAAAAAGGCAGGCATAAAGGGAACCCTCAGCTAATGTTGCACTACAGAGATACTGGCAGAGGGTCCCTCAGTGTCTGAGGCAAATATGATCTTTCTTAGTCCAAATTTTGTGATCACATTACTTCTGTTCTCAGGGGTTTGGATTGTGAGCACAATGTGAGCTGGTCCACTAAGAAAGCCATACATGAATGCAGCTTGGCTACTCTCACTGATGAAGTCAAGCAACTAATGAAAGCTAAGTGTCCTTGCCTTTGTGCCATGACCCATACAGAATCCCTACCATGACCTATGCCATGACCTAGCCAGAATCCACGTGCTGCCAATGGGACAATTTTTTAAAGTGTTTTTGGCCAAACAGGGAGAATATGGGCTCCCAGAAGTGCCATGTTTTAAAAAAGGTATTGCATTTCATAAGGCATTTTGAATTTCCATTCAGAAATAAAAGAGAGCAAAATTTATACATGTGGTTTACTCCTGTACAATTCACAATGACATAAAAACTCAAAGGGATTTGCAAGTGACAGCATATTTTGATACAAAGTTGAGGCAAAGAGGTTCTAAAATGAGGGAAACCTTTGCATTTCATGTGATATTCTTTGCCAAGCTGACAACAGAAATAGGCTTAAAGGATCGGAATATGTTTAGGCATACGTACTAATGTCTCTGTGAGACAGAAAATAACACATGACTAAAAGAAACAGCAGCTTAACAACATGTAGCTCTTCTGGTATATAACTATATATGACTCCTCAGAACAAGGCTACTCAGCCTCCCACTTTCCTCCTTGCATTAGAAAACCTTAGTCCTGGGA
Organism: Eopsaltria australis; assembly: GCA_034509425.1. NCBI lineage: Eukaryota > Metazoa > Chordata > Aves > Passeriformes > Petroicidae > Eopsaltria > Eopsaltria australis. The sequence goes on from JAVTVJ010000384.1 coordinate 365,296, forward strand.
ACTAGGTTACTTGACTGACTTTTGCAGCCTTTCATACTCCTGCAAGAAAACCCCTCTTCCATACCTTCTGTCTTGAGACTCCAGGCACCACTGTGTTACAGAGATGCACAAGATTTAGACTAATTATCTGCATTTTAAGTTGCTAGAGCAGCTCCCCACTGGACTGGGCTCCCCAGAGTGAGCATACACAGTGCTGCTGATGTCAGATGCACTGGTCTTGACTCCTATAATGCTAAATTTATTGCGGCAGCTTTAGCAGACTGGCATTCCCATGCCTGCACAGGCTTCATGGTGTGTTCTGAAGTCAGCAGGTGGGCAACGTGTGAAATGAGGAATAAAATGAAAAAACACAACAACAGGTCAACGTTTTCTTCCAGAGCTCCAGATACTTTTATACAGGCATAAAACTCAGAATATCTGTCTTTAAATTTATGTGATTTAGGGTATTCCCAGCCCATCATGTAGGTGCTTCTGTGCTCCACTAGAATACTGCCTCTATCTCTATACAGTTTTTAATACCACCTATGTGTATTTCCAGATATGAGTTTTTATAGGGAAACACAGTGAGAATGTAGCAAGCACTTTTCTGCCATAAAACTAAAAACTGGAGCTGATGTGGCGCCTGACAACAGTCAGAAAAATGCTATAATCTCAATTAATCTGTGAAGTTCTAACCAACAAACACGGTTAATGGTAATAACCTGTGAAAAGAAAGACAGGTAGTATGAGTAGCCTCAATGTAGAAAAGTTCTTGTTATCTCCTGGAATTTTTGTCTGAGAAGCAAACCACATGCCACTAGGAGATGGCAATTTTGCTTGGATGCTTACTACCATTTACAAGGGAACACGCTGTCTTTGAATTATTTTGGGGCAAAAGTTCATACCTCCTTTTTTTTTTTTTTAGCTATCTTCAGAATGTTTCTTTTGATGTCAGGGAAAGCGACCCCAGCAGATTTTCTTAATTGACAGAAGAAGCCAGATCTTAGGTTGCTACAATATGTGCAGATCTGTGTAAAATCACAGTGCACCTGCCCATACCTACATAGACAGTAGATTATTCCCATTTCTTTACGATTTACACTGCTTAAAACCTGCAATTTAGTGCCAAATTTTATTGGGTTTTGTTTCAAATCTGTCAGGTCCAAATTATATCTATATGACATGGCTATAGACCATATACTAGATTAGACCATATATTTAACTACATTATACTCACTTCTGTAACAACAGTGTTTCTCAACTCCCCACCAACCCTAAGGTCTATTCATTCTTCCTGCTCTTACTGACTAAAATATTTCCTATTCAATAAATTTCAGACTAGGCAGAAGAAATTCAACTTCTCCAACTACCTTCAGGTGTCAGCTCTACTAGAACATCTGCACTGGAAATGTTGAGTTGCTGTTCTGGCTTTGTTTTGCATGGTTACAAACTAAACCCTAGGGTTTTAGCCTGAAGAGGTTTTAATTTCTATGCAGAGTCCTGATTCTGTTTTCACCAAACCACCAACAAACCCAGTAAAAAACAATTTCCTGTTTGATGAAATTCATCTGTACTGCTGCTTTCTCATTCCCTAGGGACTGGATCGCACTCCACTATGCAGTCAGCATTGTTTCAGGTTGAGAAATTTGGGCTATCTGCAGCAAATTTTAGGCTGGTAGAAGAAAACATGGCTGCTTGTAAGACAGTCAACCAAATGTTCTGGCTGGTGAATATTTGGCAGATATAATCAGCTTATAATAGAATATCTCCAATCTACATGCTGCAATTTTTCCCCAGGTTGAGTGGGCTTTTGAGCCTTTTTCATCACAGTGTTTTTTCCATTATATGCTTCTGGCTGTCCATGGTCTTTGCTTGAGTGGTAACAGAATCTGAAGTGCTTTTGGACCCCTGTGAGTCTGAAGAAACAGAGAATGTGGGAGGGAATGAGGAGCAAAGCTGCAGAGGACAGAGAGGGCTCTTCCCTGAAGTAATTGTGAAATGATCTGAGAAACCAGCCAGACAATTTTCCACAGAGAGCACAGAGAAGTCAGCTGGACAGGACTGAATCAAGAGGCAGCAGAAAAACAATCTCATCCCTTCTCACTACAATGTTTATGCTCTTATGATAGTGGTAGACAAGTGAACAGATGGTAGTGGAAGGAACCTCTGTATTGCCTTTGAGGTACACATCCCTTGAAAGGCTTTACTTAGGTCAAAATCTGCAAACAAATGACTTATTTCGATGTGGGTCATGACCTAATGAGCTTTATGCCCCTTTGCTTCTATGTTTGCTTCTCTCTCTCAGCAAAATCAAGGCAAGTAACAGGTCACCAGCTCTGAACATTTGCAATTGCTGCAAACTGCATTTTACACACAGTATTTTCATATTGGGAGATAATTTTGTTTAAAATATTGAAAGTACTCTTTCTTACAGGGAAAGCACTTTGCAATGTTAACTGGCTTGGGCAGAGTGAATTTCGCAGCATAAGTCAAGAGAAGGATTTCACAAAAGAGAAAATATTCCTACGCTCCATCTCAGTTTGAAACTGATTCTGAGAGCTAAGAGTCAAATTTGTTTGACAGGTGACAAATACAGTGTGTACAATCCTTTAAAATTCAAATGCAGAGACACAGGAGATGCCTGATTTTGTCACAATAAGAGTGCTGTGCTCAAGTCCAATTAAAGGAATCAACTTTGACAAGACTTCAGGGGCAATTTGCGGTGCTAGAAGTCCTGACACTTATTCACAACCACACAGGCACTAAGACTAAAACTTGCAAGTTAATTGTAGTAGAAATTACTTTCTAGGAATGACTTAAGTAGTTAAATGAAGCTAGAATGAAGTAGAAGCTTCGGAGCCTCAGAGTGCCAGCAGAAACAAAGTAGGTAATTAAAACACATTTTAAGTCTCTTAACCTCTCTCCTTACTTTAAAAATTAACACTTTGCTGTATACTGCTATCTCATTTTGTCCTTGATGCACCGTTTCAAGAATTTAAATATTTTCTTCTCTAAGACAAAGGCTACTTAAAAGCTCACAGAATGCAAAATCATCTGCTTTTAGTTTGTGAGATGGCACAAGTTCAGGAACAATATGTCCATGAAAACATCCTGGCTATGTGTTTCTGAAAAGGTATTGAAAGTAGGATGACACTGTGATCCACAGAGATAACCAAAGAATGTTGCAGTAGAAAACTTTTCATTAAGGATTTCAGGGGACAACTGTTCCAATAAGTGCCTGCTATGATGCCAGTCCCAGTCCTAAAACAGATACTCAAATGTACAAGACCAGTTAAAGTCTTATCAAAGGGTCTTGTCAAATGGTTTGAGCCTAAACTGTTTAAAAATCGGTGACAACTGGCTGATGAACATTTAAAGTAGTTAAACAAGGCCTGTCCGGGGCAAACTTTTAAACTATCACTTCTGCCAGGACTGCACTACTGAAAAAGGATGTTTTCAAACCATGCACAATCTCAGTGAAGGTAAGAGAGCCTGCTTTTCATCCTGTCTGGAGCCTCAGGGCAAAGCCCAGCCTTAACAGTAAAGGTTTTACAGTCATTTAGCTAAAGGCTAAACCTAGCTGGCACTGTATTTATACTTTTATTAACCTTTTTCATTAGAATGACTGCCTGCAATGTTTACCTTGTGGCCAAAGGACACATGGAGAGCCTAAGTCTGATTGACAGAGAAAGATGAAGATTATTTCTGGGTCATGTCTATTTCTAATCAGAGCATGGTTTCTGCATCTCTCAAACCCTCCAAATGGCTGATTTTTTTTCTCCTCAGATTGAACATATATTCCGGATGCTTTGTTTTCCTGACATTCTGAGGCGACCAAGACATGTCACTTTGAAGATAAGGAAGAAATAGTAAGTTGTACATCACTTTCTAACATTCCAACAAATTTATTTCAAATTTATTAAGTTCTGTACTTAATAGGAAAGAGTTTGATTTAGCACAGAAATTTATTTTCTAAAGCCTCAGATGACATCTAGATGGAAAGGATGGATGTTTTTCAATACTATGTACAGATGTAAAATAACACCTCTGCTTTTCTGGTCTGCATATTTCAAATTGAATCTGGGTTTTCACCTTCACCCTACAACTTCATTTGCTAAAGGATTTCCTCAGGAATGGTGGAGAGAAAGCTTTTTTGTTGGTAGGTTTTTTTGGTTTCTGTGTTTTCTTTTTCTGCGACAGTTCAGTTTAAAATTCAAGGAAGACAAATTACATGGTAGAGAGTTAGAAAAAATACATACCATAGAAACATTGCTACCCATATTAGCTACCATGTTACTGACAATTTTTACTTTTGCAACAGAAGGTTTATATAGTTGATATACAAGGTAAAGAGTCACTCAGGTCCAAGGATTTGATCAGGTCTCATTCATACTAGTGGAGATACTCTTATTCACTTCAACTGGCTTGTCAAAACTATGGATGTGGTGAAAACCCACCAGCAGCTTCACATGCCATTTATTTATGTGAAAAAACTTGTACCAAATTGACTTAGAAAAGCTCTTTTTTTTTTTTTTTTTAATGATTTTGCAGGCAAAACCCTTGTGGTTAGATGTCAAAATGTATGCTTTTTTTTTTTTTTTTTTTATGAAGACCTCACTGTTTGACTCCAGAGTTTGTTAAAGAGTTTTTCTGGTGGACTAAATATGGATTTAAATTCACTGCCAGAAATGTATCTTCATAAAGTAGGGGGGAAATAAAATACTTTGGTGCCAGAAGTCACTTAAAATAACAGCAAATCTACTGTAGGTTCATGCAGCTACCTTCATCTCTATCAGTCATTCCTACAAAATAAAAAAAAACAAAACACAACCAAAAGCCTCTCCTGATATGAAGAATATGCTGACAATATACTTTTAAATTTTCAAACCAAAGGAATTAATCTCTATTGTATGCTCCATTTTGAAAAATCTTGCAGCATCCAATTAAGTTTTTCCCTCAGCTTTGCTTTGCTTCCTATAGCAACAAGTAGGAGAACCCCTACCTTAAATTCCAGCAGCAAAGTGGGCAATACTGGGCTTCAGGGGACTTATTTTTGAGAAAGCAGATTTAAATGTAAAAAATCTGGAGCAGCATGTCTGCATGCTTCCAGATGTATTTATTTTGCACACAAAATACTTGTAAAAGCCATTTTCTACAGTCTTTGTGAAAACAATAATTATAAATGTTTTTACATCAATGTTTTAAGTCTTAAAAAGGCTTTTAAAAAGACAATTAACCTACTAAACTTCCATAGTTATGTCTGTAGGATTTGATTTTTTATATCCAGCTTTCTCATCCACTTGTCTTCCAGTACTCATGGTGGAAAACTACTGGAAAACTGATTTGCATTTCTCCTGTAATCACCCATCATGATGTTATGGTACCCTCAGTAGAAAAACACATTTACATTTCTTTTGTATTTAACAATCATGATGTTTCCTGAAACTCTTATGCATAAAGAGTCACAAGATTTATAAGAAACAGAAAAAAGCACACAGAATGGCAGCAAGCAGTGTTTTTTGCCAGTGTTAATTAGGCATCAATTCAGCATTACTTAGTTACAGGCATTTTGCATCCTTCCCCTTGGTTTAGATCCCTCCTCCTTACAAGACAGTCATTTTGACACAGTAAATTCACAATAGAACCTCTGTGTATTATCACAGATGGAAAGTCACTCAAAAGAGGCTGTAACAAAAGAAGACTAAATTACAAAAAATAAAGTACACAAAAGTATCTCATCCCCCCAAGGGGTTGCAGAAATGGGATCATGATTAAAGAGCTGCTCAGTAAACAGGGTGAATCACAGGTTGAGAGATGCTGTACACAGAGAAAGGTCTCCCCAGTAAGGCTTTTCTGTCTCTACAGCAGGTGAGTTTAACTCCTAAGTCTTTCCAAACTGTTCAGGTTTTGAAAGCATTTCATTATTCCTTCATTAAGCACATACATCCCAACTCCCTTGCATAGCCATAATCCAAGTTTTTTGAAATCATCCAATGTAAAATTTTTGTTTGCTTTCTTGTTTTGGTATATCAAGATCTGCAGGGTTATGTGACGCAAAATACCACACTAGCAGCCATGTGACACTTTCTTCAAAGAAATGTCCCTTTTTCAATTTGTCAGTTTTCAATGGCTGCAGGTCTTACAAGAAGCCCTCTTTTAGTGACAGCTGAGCTAGCAATTAAGAGTGTTTTTCTGATTTAGAAATTAAAAGCAAAGGAGAAGATAGGAATCAAAACAAACTCCCACCCAGTTTTAAGATGCAGAATCAATGAATGAAAGCATAAAATAGCACTGCTTTGCGAGACAGCAAGAAGCTAAATTCTAAGGGCTTGAAAATCTGCAGTTCCATGAACTAACTCAAACCTTCAGATTCAAAAGGCAAATTTAGCGTGAGATCTTACTATGCTTGGAGGCATTTTCTACATTTCTTTTTCACACTCCCTTTCTTGCTTTCTTTTCCCTCACTGTCTGTCAGAACCTCAGAGTACTGATGGCGGTTCTCCTCCAGATCCATGGAAAGCACCCACTGAAGAGTAAAACATATGTTGTTGTATGTGTTGTTAACTCTGGAAGCCTTGGGACTTGGAGAAATCTTGAAAACTTAGTGAGAATTTCCAAGCACCATCTGCCAAATTCCAAGATGGTTGGCAAAGCTTCATTTAGTCAGTAACTCCTCCAGGGTAGCTAAAGAAATACCTCCCATAGAGAAATACTGAGAAAGGGTGATTCAGCTTCTGGGGAGTGGAAGCTCCTATCAAAAGGAAGGGAGGAAGGAGACAACATGGCAGGAGAAATATTTGCTTTCCTTTGACTAGACCATTGGACTCACCACTGGAATTAAAGTTTTTCCTGTGTGACTAAGGACAGAACTGCTAGTAGTATATCAAACACAGAAGTGTTTTTCTAACTAGAAAGATATCCAATTTATGAACATCAGGTTTTGTTTTGCATTCTCAACAGGAACAATCCTGAAAATCTCGTGGAAAAAATGCTCAGATGAAAATTAGGTCCACAGTCCAAGAAACCACAAAATGCAAATCTTCCCTGCCTTGCTGGACCTACATATCCTTAGTTTAAAGTCTTTTCAGTAATGTGTTCTGAATTAATATTTGTAAAAAAAAGAAAAAAAAGTTAAGTTTTCACATGTTTTCATGTTTCATTGGAATGGCTCTTTAGAAATCTAATCCATGTGGTGCTTTGAAGCCAAAACTGTTGCCCTAGTGGCTGCGCATATGATTGTTGATAAGTTGCATATTCCTAAATAAAAGCCTAGGCAACCTATTAAATATTCATGAGGCTGATGGAATTCAATAATTATACCCAAGCAGTGAGCTAAATGTAAACTAAAGAAGGAATAACCAGCCTAGACTACAAGGAATTAAGTTACTTGTTCTGCCCTGTGAGCTGCACATCATCTTTATGGAGACCTTGTGTTGCCAAACATGGGGTCTACATGTTAGACAAAAAAAAACAGTGGTTGTAAGACAACAGTTTCCCGACCTCCCCAATAACTGTGGCTCTGCTTAGGAGTAACTGATGAGCTGAACGTGATGGGTACCATCTTTAGTTGCATCATCTTGAACCTAAAAGGTCATCCAAGAGACTACTTAAAACAGAACTTTCCAAGGAGAGTCTTGCTGAAAAACAACTGTGAAAAGGCTATGTGAAGACAGATATTCTAATCTCGTAAAAGAGAGAAGAAGATACTAATGGAAATCTGGATATTTTTTTACTCTCTCATGAAAGGTGCAGTTGATTTAAGCAACCCACATTTCAACTGATGAAATGGAAGAAGGAGTCTTAAAAATAAGATTTATTTTTGGTGCCTTTTGTATTTTTCTTTGGTTGTCTCTAGTTTGAACCTCAACATTTGTAATCAAGGAAAAGAAGGAGAAGAAAAGTGAAGAGTTACTGAAGAGGAAGTGTTTCTGTACTCAGCAATGCTCAGGAACTGGTTACAATCCTGCCTCCGTTTTTCCTCTCTCTCCTTTCCTTTGCCCCAATCGTCACAGATATCTCTGGCCACATGAACTTCCCAGTGTGGGCCAAGAAGTTTTGTTTGGTTTGCTCTTTGGAGCAGAGAACAGTCGGTCTGTTCTTCCTTCAGCGGCACATCATCAACAATATTACAAAGAGCGGGAGTGGGGCACTGAATTTCTGCTTTTCAGTGCAAAGCATGTGGCTCCTATTTTATTTTACAGAAGCTTTCTAGAGTGTTTTCTGGTAATTATGAAAATGAAAATCTGTAAGGATTTTTATCTATTATTCTGATGCCTCACATTTAAAACCATAAACAACAGTAAGGTGGTATAATGAAAAGCAGAGCATACCGAAAATAATAACAGAAAATAAACAAAATAGCAAAAATAACAGATACTACACAGAAAAGCAATTTCCCTCTTAATTAAAATTCTTTTAAAAAAGCCTTAGTGTATTAGAGAAATGTAGGTTAGTGGAGTATCTCCAAGTTCTGCCATAAAAGCCCTAAAAATAGTCCAATTAAAATTGAAGTCCTGTCACTGTAAACTTGCCACAAATCCTCCTGCACATAATAGAGTGAGGAAAAGTTGAGATGCATTCTTAACATTCCTTATGCTTTATAAATCCACAGCCATGCTCAGATGTGAAACGTTAAACAAAAAAGGCTGGAATCCTTTTCAGAATAAAAGATTTCAAAATAGGCTGTTTTTCCTTTAAAGAACACATATTGTCTTTTTTTTTTCTGTCTGTCTTGAAAAATACTAGAGTTGAACAGAGCAAACATAAAGAAAAGATTTGAGTTACTCAGGTCAAATTCTCCTTAAAATACATGTATGCAACTTCAATTACCATCACATACACAGCAGATGGCTTGCAGTGTATCTAACACCTGACCCTTCTACAAATTTATTTCAGAAGCACCTACCAAAGAAGCAAAAATGAAACTTTGGTCTGCAGCTGCAAAGTGCCCATTTTAAGAAATCTGACTTTTATCGTTTTTGGTGGCACTTCAAAGGTATGTTTACCCCGTCAAAAGACCCTTTAATGTCAAAAGGGCAGCTCTAAAATTATAGTCCTGCTCTCATTAGGAATAGCTCAAAACAAAAAATTTAATAATACAAACTACTGATAGAGGCAGAAATGCTGTATTTATTTTGTTCAATATCTTACTATGGTACTCAAGGTGAAGAAAGATTACTTTATGACAAAGAAAAAATATGACAAAAATGTGATTTTATCTTAAATAAATTAGTATTAGTATTGAAAATAAGTAAAATGGAATAACGTATTTGTTTAGAGTTAATTGAACACACAAAGAAGCTGCAACCACTTACATAAAATACAATTCTGATCCAATCTGCCAGTGCTGGCATTGATTCCTAACTACATTGCTCTACTTATGTTGCCCTCAAAACTCAATGAATTCCTGCTTACCTACTGAAAAAAAGAAAGGTGTTCCAGAGGCACAAGGTGAATTACAATGTGATAATTGTCAGGGATTGTAATACAATGTTACAGATCAACTTCTGTAAAGAAGTGTAAACTGTTACTATTTAAATCATACTTTGAATGCGTATTAGTAAAAGAGGCTGTCCAAAAAGTAGTAAAAAAAACAGTATTTGCAAAATGTCACAAAGACAAGTCTGTGTTTAGTGACTCAAACGTTTTCTTCCGCTATAGTACCTGGAAGTCATCATGGGAGAATTAAGGCACATTTACATGATAGTAGGTTTCACCCTGAATGTATCCTGCAGAGATCCACATTTATAGCCCCTCTCCAAACTGGAGTTTATGAAAGTTCAAAAAGTGATCAGCAAAACTCATGAGGGAAAAATGTACCATGAGCATTCAAGAGCAAAAGATATTACCTCAGACTTGGTAAAATCATATTCACAAATTCCCATTCTATTTTAGGGAAGTTTTACTTTGTCATAACATTTGCCCTATTCTTACCTCCTTCCTGTGCATCCCTTTGAGCTATTGCTGCAAACAAGGTATGAGGTGAGTTTGACTGCTAGACCTGTGCTATGTCTTCAGCCAGAGTGTTTTCCAGCAGCCTTGGATGCATTCTGATCCAGGTTCATAGCCATAATCCCAAACAGATCTTTTAGCTCTCAGATAGATTAGCCATGTATTCAGAGCATACAGAAAAACCCAAATACTGATGCATGAGACTCACCTGTACACTCATGCTGCAGTCCTTTCCCGTAGTATCCTTTTTCACAGATACACTCAAACTGGCCAGTGTGGGTGCCACATTTACAGCTTGCCATGATGTCACAGCAGTTTTCATTTGCCTCGCAGAGATAAGAGCAATGCGATATATCTTCTTGGATATAGCTGCCAGAGGGCAGGTCTGAAACAGTATCAATTTATTAACACAGAATTCAAACTAAAGTAATCCCACAGTCTCACTTTATATCATTAGTGAAACATTTGCTAAAAACCCTAGGCTCCAGTTCTAATTTGCATAGATGGTAGCATGAAGCAGAGCCTTGCTATGCTCAACGTGCAAAAGATTGGTGTCCTTAGTCTGGAAAAGGGCTCACTGAAATCCACAGTGCACCCAGATTTCCTCTTTCTTTGAGTCTAGCATTGCCAGAATGTAGTCTCACTCCCATCAGAAGCTGTTGAGACGGCTTTCCCCAGCTTTGGTGGATGCCATATTTGGCATTAGAAGAGTATTTGGTCACGGCATGTAAAACCAGTTTGTCATATTATAAAATAAAAATCTTTGGCATATTCACACAGACCAATCCAACCTTACCTGGAACAAACAGTCTGGAAACAAAGCACCAGAAAAGCTTATTTTACACTGCTTAAAATAGCATGTTTTTAAAAATTATAGCAAGTAAATTCAAATGGCTGGTCTGACACATGTTCTAAGCCTCAATTGAGCAGCATCGTCAAACAAATGTTTAATCATGTGCTCTCACTTGCTTGTCTAAACCTACTCTACTCACATCAGTGAGGAGAATTTTGCTCACATCTTGTTGGTGATGAGTTAAGCCAAATAAAGTTTATCCTTTTAACTGAGGGAGAATCACCTCTGCTAGAAAGGATGAGAAAAATAAAAAGGGACTCAACACTACATGAAGTGTAAATTCAAGACAGTACTGGAGATCTTTCTATTCAGACCTCTGTATTCCCTGGAGATTTCTGAGGTTAGGACATTAATACCTTCATGAAGAGCTCTGCGTGCCAGAGCCTCAAACTCAGTAAAACTGTGAAGAAGATAACAGTGATCCTCTTTTGGGTGGGATGCCATATCATTCAGTTCTCGGATATTCCCCTGCCATATCCCAAAGGTGAAGATCTCCACTCCAAGTTCGCGTAAGGATGCTGCAATGGGTCTCGGGTCTCCCCCATTGGAATAGCCATCAGTAATGAGAAATATCACTTTTGTAGCATTTCCACGGGCATGTCGTAATATTTGCTGGAAGACAAAATGAAATTGCACACCTCAGCAAAGGGCTAACAGTGGTTGATTGGTACACTACTTCCTCCATTTTAAGACTCCTTTTACTTGAATTTTACAGCTACTAAGGCCCTTGCAAGATCACCCACCGTAAGAAAGGTCAAATATCTGCACGTAGAGCCTGTGGTTGAGCAAGGCCAAACACTGAGTCACACTTCAGGTGGTCACAGTTTATGCAGCCACAGAAATCATGACAAAATATGAAATGAGATGCTTTTCATGCTGATTGATAAAGTCATCCATGACTCAGGTTCAGCAATGATTCTGACCAGACCTAAAGTGACTTTGTTCAGACTGAAGTTTAAATAGGTACCACAAACTTTGAAAATCTAGTGCAAGACCCAAAATACAACCTAACATATTTTAATGAAATAATTTTGTTTCGATCCATTAAACTATAAACCCTACTGCTGATTTATTGTAAGTCTTCTCCTAACAAGTATTTGGAGTGTCGGTTATTTTAAACCCAGCATCAAATTCCCCATTTGTCGCTGTTGGATGGTACTTTCCTCCCGTACAACAGTTGATAAGATCACTTTAGATGACCCATTGTGGCCTCAAAAATGCCTGTAGTCCCTTATACCCTGCTGCTCCTCTTCCTAACACTTCACACAAAGCATGTGTGACACTACCCAGTACTGCCTGAGTGAGAACATGCTCCACAGATTCCTGCCCATTTCAGCCTTCCAGTCTGACAATGCACTAGTGCTAATTACTCTCCAAGTACTTTCAGTTTTTGAGCAACAGGCAGAGCACCAGCAAATATGTGATGTTGATGTGCCATGGACTAGAAGTCACTTATGGAGTTTTCATGCTGATGATCAGCCACTGTCTGTTGGAGTTAAGTAAGGGATGACCACCAGCTTCCTAATTGGCTAGGTGCTGTCCACAACCCAAAAGCAGGGGATTGGGAAGATATATTTTCTCCATCCTCTAGGAACTCATGTAGAAGGAATTAGATGCAAGCTTCCAATTTGGTAGCAGGCCAATTATGACCATGTTTATTTCAATAATAGATTGTACCATGCTGTAATCAATGCAAAACCCCACATTTAACAGACTTTTGAATGATACTCCAAAAGATATGACATTGTAGGTAAATGTGCTTAAGACACCCTTAACAAGCACCAATTCCAAAACCAGAGATCAACCAAACTGAGCTGTTTTATTACAAAATTTTTATGTAAGTCTTATGAAGCAAAACAGTCTGGCTTTCAGCTTGTCCAAAAGCTTACTAGCTAAGCCCGTCTAAATAACCTGCAGAGTTTTTATACCCCTTCTCAGTAAGCCAGGCACATTTTAGGACAACCAGATTTTGATTTGTCGTCCACCTATTTCAGGTAGATATTATGCAACAACAAGCACACACACCATAAATCAAAGCACATACCATTGGCATTGTGGTCTGAGAGACTGCCAAGCAATGTTTTGCTGTTGGGCTTGATTTTATTACTACTTGTATGCAAAACCCAAAGGGAATGAAACCAAATTCTCTTGCAGACAAAAATACCCTTCACAAATCAAACTTATTGTTCCTCACATTGCTTAAGTTATAAGTAGAAAACCAGAATGAAGTGGGAAATAGAATGAAAGTGGGAAACTAGAATGAAAAGAATCAGGAAGAAAAAAGACAAGAGGCAACATGAAGACAAAGAGTAGGAAAAATGTACAAATGTCTAATTTCAAAATGCATTCTGAAACTGATGCTCTAAGACAAGTGACTGCAGGCAGAGACGGTAGTGCTATTTATAATTAAGATATATAATTAACATATTTAGCATTAACTGTGCTATTTTAAAACAGAATATAAGCAACTTAAACTTCTATCCAACTTCTTAAGTATTCAGGCTGAAATTCTCCACTCAGGATGTTTGTCCAAAGCTATTGGTTTTGGCAACTGTTGAATCTCTGAGCTTTGAAAAAAGAACTTTCAATCTGCAAATCCCATAATGAAGGTGGAAAAATATGCCCCAAATACATGCAAGTTGTGGAAGGTGCATAACTGAGGAAGAAATCACAACTCACACAGGGTTAAGAGACATAATGGAGATTGCCAGTGCAATTCTCTGAAGATCCCACCTACACACAGACTGCTCTAGCAGAATATGATTTCAACTCGTGATTGTGTCATAACATGTACAGAAGGGGGAATAAAGCTTAATTTTGGAAGAATGTGGCTTGGCTATTTCTGTAGTATCCTTCAGCACTGTTTCCCTGGGCGCATAACAGAAAGCTTCACACACTTTGCAGATGTAGGTAGTGGACAGCATTCCACATTGCCCTGGTTCTTCAGTAGTTAATGCTCATAATCAGTAGTAATCAAACTTCCACGTTTTCCCTATAGACAGAGATATGTCTGCATCGCCAGTGAACAAATAAGCTTGAGCCCCAGTAGTCTAGACAGGACTACAGATAACTCAGGACTATTTAATTCTGAGTAGCAAATAAGTAGGAATTTTTGTTTTACAAAATTAGACTGCCACAAATACCCTCTGAAACTCCTGAAATACAAACCCTCCATGATTTTCCATGTAATCAAAAAAGTTCCTAGTCCCATGAAAAATTGCTTAGCAAGACCTTTTAAAAGATGTGGGTTTGAGTAAGTGGAAAGCATCAGTCAAAGATCATCTTTGAGGAGTAAATGACTATTTTTTAGGGGGAACTATGCCTTAGCTACTTGACCCTCAGAGAAGGCAAGAGGCCAACATCTCTTCTGTCCTCTGCATCTCAAAGGGCAACCACCTCTTCAAGACAGCACTACTGTCACAGACACGAATTGAGCCAACAGGTAAAAGAGAATGAAGTTGTCTTCCTGCTACCCAGAAGACTTGAATATTCAGGCACCAGGGGATCTGAGTAGAGAAACAGACAGACAAACAGACAAGATTGCTACATATTGCCCCTAGAAATCAAAACAAAACAAAGCCACTGACCAGCTTGGCCCTCATGTCTTGCAGCTGTAACTCCAGACACAGAATCCCTGCTGCATAAAACCAGAGGAAAACAACAAGGGAGGGAAAAGAAACATTCAAAGGACAGAGGGGGGGGGGCAGGGAGGAGGTGGGGGGAGCAGGGAGGAGGTGGGAGGAGGAGACAAAACTCTATTTTTAAATAATTTGTATATGTCCGTTGGTTCACTTAGTATTTTGTTTCTTTCTGTGAAGACAAGAGGACAGGCCACCATCCTGTCAGAGCTGCTGACAATCCAAGTATCAGTCTCTGTTCCTCTTCTCTGAAATATTTGTGCAGCATTTCACATAATTTTTGTTTTCTCTAACTCTGACTTACATCCCTCTATTCTGAGAAACCTCTCTCCTTCCCTCTCCAGAAAATTGTTTTGAAAGATGTTTTTTCCCAAACAGAAAGTTCATATATTTTAAAATGTTTGTTCAACCCCTAAGCTTGTTTAACCCCTATACCTGTTAGTACACACAGAGATTGTTCACCAGCCCCTGCCAAATTCATGGACTGTATCTACATAAAGATGATTTTTTTCATGACCAGGCTTTGCAGTCCCTTCATAAATTGTCAGGCTCTTCAATAAATACAGTTTAAAAGCCCTCTAAATGGTACTAGTATGTTAAAAAGATCCTGTGAATCTGTTTTGTTGACATGAATATCCACATCTGCTTCTGATTTTACCATCAAATAAAATTGAGCACCAGCCATAACTCAAAATACAGGGCTGAATGACCTGTTAGATTGAGAATTTAGCCCATTTGGTCACTACTATAAATTAATAGGGGATAAGTACAAACAAAGCTAAAGAACTAGTACTCTTGATGATTGAATATAAATTCATGGGGCCACTAGAAATACCTAGTCTTTTACCATTACAGCAACTATTTTCTTGTCTACACTTCCTTCAGAGGAGTAGTAGATCAGTCAGTTTCAGTAATCCTTCCAGATCTTAAATAAAACATTCTTTTCACATTAGCAAAAAGTTATTACCATCTGTATTGTGTTCAGTGTGTACAAATATGTGGCAGTCTAACTAATTTCTTGTGCCAATAAAAGTCCTTAGAATTAAAAAATGAAGTCTTGTGCAACACAAGAGATATCATACAAAATCCTCCACTAGAAAATCACTACTGTAATGGAAAACTAAATCCTATCAGTACAGCCAAAAAACCAGCTAAGTTCTAACTTCTGCATTTTTAACATTAACGTGGATTTTGTAATACAAAATTAGGAGATGAGAAATATTGAAGGGCAAAGACTTCTTCAGTCACTTGACAGCCACAGCAATGATGTTGTCAAAGGTTCTTTGTCACTGCCTCAGTTACATCTTCTGCATGTAATCCACGAACATATGATCTTGGGTCTGGTTCCTGTCTCTACTCTCTCTTTTGATTTTAAGGAAGATTCTGACCACACAGAATTGAATATTAACATATCTATCTAGAGGGAAAGAAGTTGTAATGGGTTACCCTCTCTCTCTTTACAGACCAAGCCTCCAATAACATCAGACAGCCCCAGGATCCTTGCCAAGAGAAGCTTGCTTTAGAATGCTTAAGTTGGAGCCTAGCCCTCAAAATAACATTATCCAACACTCACCTTGTAGGAAATAAACTACCGAAGGGCTACAAACTGAATGTTATTCCTTATAGGCTAGGAAGAACCACCAGTGGTTAAGACAACCAAAAAGCTATTCACTAGAGAGCCATTCAGCTCTGCTACCCCAGAAGACCACTTACACTGGACTTCTTTTCGTTTTAGGAGCTACATATAACATACATGCCAGGGGATGAGTTCTGAATAGAAGGAAATTATTCTTTTTCCCAGACGATCATTTATTCAACATAAAAGAAATAATTTAAATTTTATAATATTATAGAATTAATTTCACTATCTATAATGTAACATACTCATTCTTAAGCCTATATTAAAATGAATAAATGTTAGTTTATTACAAAAAGCACTGCCTAGATTTGGTCCATATATCCATCAGAATACCAAAACAGCACATCCGAATTTATCATAGATGGCTTCAGAAGCAGATCAGCACTCATTCACAAAGCAAAAAGGCAATGCTAAATCTCTTTGCCAAGCTCAACTTCTGTTTCAAGTTTTCTTTGCGTTCACCCTTCCCACAGGTAAAAATGTCCAAATTTGACAGGAGATTTTATGGAAATAAATATTCTATGAATAAAAAAATAACCAGTACTGTGATCAAAGATCGTTTTTGGTGAAGCCAAGATATCACTGAATCCAGAGAACTCCTGAGGAACCTGGTCATCTCACAAGAGTAATGCAAAGGTAGGAGATGACAAATACAGTTCCCCTTCACCATGAAACTGTTGCCAGGTGAAGAGTTGTTTGCACCTAGTAGGTTAACACAACACTTATTCTTCAAAAAGCACTGGCCTATGGAACCACACAATGCTGATTCTGTGGGAAGAAGAACTGGAAAGTCACCAGCCCAATTGTGCAAACTTTCAGCAGTTCAGCAGGCAGTCAGGTACAGCTTTGGGGTTGCCCACCAGCAGGGATCACCAATCTCCCAGGACAGAAAGCATGCACAGAGGGAAGGGAACATAAGTTAATGACTTTGGGAAAATCATTATCATAGGTATGTTTTTTCTGGGAAAATCCATGAATATGTACATAAAATATAGTATATAAACAAAAGCTTTCCTGTAGTGAGCATGCAAGATATTTTGGAGGAGATATTCCTTCGTGCATCCAACCAAATAAAGAATGCCTGATTCTTAATGTTACATTGGTGGTAAGGAGTCCTATTTTACTGATTTTTGCTAACAATACAAATGTTATTCCTGTACATAAAAGACCTGGCTACAGCTTCTGAGCTCCCTCTCTAAAACAGCAAAGGTCTGATTTCACCATGTTTTCTTTCTGTCACTATACACTGCTATTTTCACTGCTCAAATCAAATGAATCTTATCACCTCTTTAGAGTTCATGAAATGGACTAAAAGATATTCCACAGTTAGAGGTTTTGGCTTCCAAACTTTCCCACTCTCTTCTGCACTGCTACACAGACTCTAAAGAATGAGCTGTTACCTATCTAGAAGAAATTAACTAATATTAAACCTTCTCTTGGATATTCCCCTAGCAAGAAATGCACTCTTAATTCAGAGAAAAGATGTATCGATAGAAATAATCTGGATATTTAAAATATTTCAATAGTTTGTTCCGTAACTGTCAGGTATGACCTGAATAATTTCTCAACTGTGTCAGACAACCCCACTATATGGATGAATGCACACAGGTGAAAAAGCCAGGCATGCTCATGGCCAGCAAATGTAGGGAAATGACATCTGAGGAAAGACTGACAGATCTAAAAATGTTCAGATGGGGGAAAAGAAGGTTTAAGGTCCCCTTATCCATGGATATATGTAAATACTTCATGAAGGGGGGAGTAAAGAAGGTGCATACAGAATCTTCTAAGTGGTAGTATGAGGCAAGGAGCACATATTTAAATACCAACATTCCACTTAAAGAGAGGAAGCAACATTTCTGCTGCAAGAGTGATAACCATTGAAACAGGTTTCCTAGAAAGTTTACGGGTTCTCCACCCCTGGGTATATTCAAACTCCAACTTAGACACAGTCCTGAGCAGCCAGAACAAAAGCCTAAACAACCCAAAATCACCACTGGCTTTACAGTGACAGGAGCTACTACTGATTTGAAATTGTGTGGCTTGCAGCTTTTAGCTCTGAACTAGAAAGGGGGGAATGCACCTAGTTTTCAGGAAACAACCAACATGCATATCCTTCATCTTCTGCCATTCTGACTCTTTTAAACAGGACATTAAAAAACAGGGCATGTTATGTACATAAGCATTTTCTGAGCTCTTGGTGCTATATAACTTTTTAACAAGTTTATCAAAACTTCGCAAAGTTGCTGGAGGCCTTTATATGCTGCCATGCTGTGTGATATATTCAAAATATCATATGCTAATAGATCTCAATTTGATTAGAAAAATAAAAAATCTTAGTTTTCTTCGTCTGTGAGCAGTTTCCATCATTCATATAATGAAGATGTTATTTGATTTTTTAAATACTGCTCTGGTCTTCTGCTAATAATAAAAATAGGGACTCAAAAATATTTTACTAAATACGTAACTGATTTTCATGTATTTTCAGACCAAGCATTCACATCACTATTGACTAGTACATCTGCCAAATATTTGTTTCATTTGTGTTTGCTTTAAACATTTATTACTTTAAAAAAGCAGGGAAAAAGAAGAAAAGCTGGACTGAATAATTAATTCCAAAAGGACAAACACAAATCATGACCTGGCCCATCTATTGCCAGCTGTCACTGCACAATTATCATCTGAATACTTTTTTTTTCTTTCTTTTTTTTTCTTCTTTCTTTTTTTTTATTTCTCCAGGACTGTTAGAATTGAGCAACACTAACACAAAGATACCACTGATAAGAGATGTCCCAGACCAACTGGGTGTGGGGGAGTGTTTGGGAGTGAAATCCATCTCTGCTTGACCATTCATACTGTGTATGCTTAGCATAGCACCACAACTCTGAACATTAAAGCTCTTTACAGACTTCTGCTTACATTCATTTCATCTTCCCAGTTGAGGTTACCAGTGAGACCTTGAACCAGAGGGAGTGTCATAATTTTAACAAGAGCTTTTGTTTTGGCTTGTGTTAATGTCATAGGGAAGTAAGCAATTCCAAAATTCAAGCAAGGTGCTGGTCCTACAAAGAACCTGTTGCTAAAAGCAATACTGCTTTTTATTTACACACCTAGAACAGTCAGAAAATTCTGAGCATCACAAACATGCTGTCTCACCCACAAAATCTGACTCACCAATTCCAGTAACATATGGATTTGGGGGACACAGGGAAAAGTATGTATTACAGAACATGCAAAATAAACATAAAGAAGTTTAATGCTGAGGCTCATGTTAGGAAATACTGCTAAATATGATGTATTTTGCTGTAAAGACCTCTTGTAAGTCTGGGAAGTTAATTAAAAATAAACAAACTTGTTTTGTCCTGACTTTTTCAAAATTTTAATGCTGGGGACTTATTCCTTCTCAGAACAAATCACTCAGCAGCTTTCCTTGTTGGTCTTTGCATCTCTGAAGCAAAGTATATGCTAAGAGTGATTTCTCTGTGATGGTGCTAACTTTTAAGGACTGGGGATCGGAAGGGGCTTACTGTCAGACCCTTCCAAAAAAAAAGCCCCGAGATGACAACAAAAAATGGTTTTGTCATAAAAAGGAATCTCTATTCCTGAAATATTTAGGGTGATATAATTCAGATACCATAGTGGTGAAAGATTTCATTCATTGTATTGCTGGCTCACGTATAACATCTGTGAGAATTCTTTTATTTTATGCAGCAATATCTATACCAGACTTTCAAATTACACACTCCTGAGTAGACCAAAATGCAAAACACAATTTTGTCAGCACAAGCAGATTAATTTCAAAGAACAGGTTTTCAGCTAAAGAAAATATTAATCCTGATTAAGCAGCTGCAGATATTATGCTAAAAAGAGCACTTTTTGCCTGTCCCGGCAAAAAAGCCAGAGAAAAAAATTAACTGCTTCATACCTTCTAAAGGTAGGTACATTTCAGGTTTGGTCTAAGGGCAATGAATAATGTCCAGATGCGTATCTTGCCTCTGACCCTGCCATATTAATCTTGTGAACAAACCCCACACAAGGCTGGAGTATGCAGGACCAGAACTCTTCACAAACACAACACTGATTAAAACTGGTGATTCAGAGCTGACACCAGAGACGGCTGACAGGAATGTTACTTTCAATTTGGTAATCCCTAACTACCAGCTCTGCAATTTCAAAGGTGACCACAGAGGTAAACCAAGTTGACTTAGTTTTTTTTTCCACCGTATCTATAATATAGACTCCCAAGGCCGTGTCAAAACTCAGAGAGGCCCAGTGCTGTCAACCAGTCAGTCAGCTCGAGTTGACCTAAACCATCATCAGATATTTAGAGCATGATGCCAAAGATAACCTCAAATCTGCTACTCTCTCATTATTAGCTGTTGATTTTGCAGAGGTCTTAGGAACAAAAATCCACAAACACATTCTTGATAACCAGACAACATACATGATTCTGAATGTTCATCTTCCCAGTGAGAGGGCATTACTTTTTTCAGATAAAAATACCTTAACCAAGTGCATGGTAAGAAAAGATTTTCAGTTCTTTTGCTTCAATTAATTTTTCATTTTAATTTGAAAAGGAGATTTTGAATCTGAAAATGCATTGAAAATAAAAGCTAATTTTCCTAGTGGGTAGCAATGCTGCATCTTGTATTTTTGTGCTTTTGTCATACAGAAGAAACAAAGTCACCATTATTTATTTAAACAAGCATTAAATAAGCATTAGAACTGTTTATCCTAAACTGATATGTGCCTACATTCTTTTGAGGGATATTTTTTTTCAGGGACATTGTTTTTAATATTTATTAAGTATAACACTGAGCACAGAATTTGATGTGCTGGTTGGACATTTGTCATGCTCCCTCAAGATCACATTAGATATAAACACCAGATTTCAAAGACCAGACTCTCAGAAAATATGTCACCTTATTCTGTAGGTGACAAACCTTCCACTTGAATATAACTATACCTATATTGACTTCAATGGAGTGAAGAAGAATTATAAAGACAAAAATATTACCTTTTTAATGCAACCATTATTATTGTAACACAGAAGAACTCCCAAAGGGTCCCTGAGCTACCACTTTGCAGATTTTTACAATTGACTTGTCTAAGGCTGAGTACAATCTCTGACTTCTGCTCAATAGTAGTGCACACCTACAACTTTCACTTCAATTATGAAGAGAAACTGCTCATTTTACTTCCACTGAAAGACCGAAACAAGACTATCGTCTTCTTGGAAGATATAATTTTATCAACATATTGCCATATGGAGTAGTTTAAATAATTTTTATTCTAATTTTTTTTAGACCACCAAAAACAATGCAGCTTCGGATGTGTAAGCAGTCCATCAATAAAGACAGCGCACCAATGCTGGCATATATGTAACTGTGACTCTCAGCTGCTAAAACAAGAACACACCATTAAACTTCCATCACTGCATGGTGACCCCTCAGTTCTGTTTCAAAACCCATCTGGTAACAAATGCACATCCCTCCTACGAGGCATAATGGATGCAGTTAGCTGTGGTTATCTCTCAGGATCAGAAGCTCCAATACCTATAGGTCTCTCAACACTTTTCACCACTGAGGTCTTTTGGCTTTAGATGCATTCCTTAAGCATCAGGAGCAACACTTCCTCAAACCTGTTTGTATTTTCAATTCTGCTTTGGTTCTTTCTTGCTGTCACAACAGCTCTGTAGTTTTCCATAATGCAATAAGCAATCTGCTTAACATAAGCTGCATGTAGTTTGTGCTGTCCCACAAACTTATGCTGTGAAAAACTGAAGCCAAAGAGTTTTGAATTAATGAGCTCCATTTCTTCCCCTTTCTAAGACTGTTTGCATGTGCCTTAAGAGAAAGACTCTGAAAATGAGCACTTGCTAGCCTAAGCGTGGCACGAAATCACAAACAGAGTGGCAAACCCAAACATCAATAGCAGTTCAGCCATTCTCATCAGGATGCTGTCTCTTGCCACTGTCTCTTGTGGTATATTCAGCATATTTCTGTGAATTGCACAGAATTTATCTTTAACCTGCTGGGTAGGAATGCCAAAGTGTGGTCTACATGGCAAAAGTTAGTATGGACAGCTTTGACAAAACACAGAAACTCTGCAATTAACTTGTCTGCAAAGTACCTCTGGAGAGGATGCAAAGATGGACATTGTGTGTTTGCGCAACAACTTGTCAAAGTGAACAGGTCTGCTTTTAGGATGATGTTTTGCTGCCAGGGGTTCTGAGATGGCAACTGCTATGTAAATCTTGCTCCTGGTCACTCATGTTCCCAGGTCAGACACTAACTGGCCTGATGACCTTGCAGAACTCATTTCTCTCTCTGCCTCCGTGGTTTCAGTGGAACTATCACAGCTGTGAATTAACCACTTTGAGACCTACCGAAGAAGAATGCTGCATGACGATTTAAGCGCTGGGATTATTCTAACAATGCACTTTCCTTCACTTTCTGTTACTATAACACAAAAGTGATACAATTCCAAAGACTTCCTAATGCTTTGCAGATACTTTTGAGTTTGGAAAAGAAGCAGAGAATTCTGGTCAGAAGCAGAAGGAATCCCAAACTAAAGTGTAAAAGAAAAGGAAGAATTAAAAAAAAGAGACATTTTAGAAAAGTGAGAGAAGAAATAATTATAGTTGTACCAAAAGACAGTTATAAACATAAGGTTCTTAGACAACAGTCTAAGAGTCCAGTGGGAATAGCAGTTTTGTTACAGTCAAAAAACTTTCCAGATTTATTCCAACAGTAGTATTTTAGACTTAGAACAGTCATTTTCTGAAGAGTGTCTAGAAAGGACAGTATTCTCTGAAGATGTTAATTTGTCTGACATGAAGAAATCATACTGAAGAAAACCACAGTACAGTATCTTTAACCAAGAGCTAGTAAGCAGACCGGAATTTAACCTTGTCATTCTATCTTAATTTTCCCTGTCACCATGCGAATATTTTTCTTCCCACATTTTCATAAGAACGCAGTGTAAAATGACAGTCATGCTGTTGCAGCCACAAAGTTTAGCTAGGCTCAAGAAACTAAAATGTTGGTTTCTGAAGGAATTTTTTGTTTATTCCACTTTAAAGATATCATTAGTCAAGATTTCATACCAAGAAAACAGATGGTACTTCTTAAGCTTATATTTTGTTTACAATGGTTATTTTTAACTTGTATCATTAACTTTTTCACACAACACCCCTGGGATGGGTCTATATTGAAACATGGCTTCACAGTGGAAGATGCAATAGAGGGATGTGTTTTCCTAAAGCAGGTTTGGCATGTGCAGCTCTGAGCACATTAGACAGTGAACTTGCTTTCTGCTGCCAAATGTGAAGAAGTGAATAATCTCTGCCAATTTCATATGCCCAGCAGTGACGCACCTCTTGCAGTCTCACTCCCCAGCTTCAAATGAGAATGTGTGTTTCAAGACAAGTGGAGCCAATGCTCAGCTACAGGACACTACCAGAAATCAGATGTAAAAAAAAAAAAAAAAAAAAAAAAAAATTGAAAATAAGATTTGGTTTGGTGGTTGTTTCCGAACACAGAGACCAAATGACAACGAAGAGTTGGGCCTAGCCTTGTTAAAAAAGCTTCCTGAGTAAGTCTACTCAGGCTGTCCATGAACCATGTACTGGGAAGTCTCTCCAGTATGATCAAGAGCCAACACATGTCCAGGGGCTGCCTAGACCAAATTTCTGCCATGGGTCTATATGACAGTGCTACAAGTGACTGTGTTACGGTGTCTGGAAATGTTCCTGGGGACATGCCCCTACTTATTGGTATAGTGTACGCAGCTTTAGGGGACCTTTGTAAGTCATCAGCAATTAAAACAGACATCTGGCAACAGTAGGTAGGTATGGCTGACAGCTAGCAGGCACTCAAGTCCTGCTGCCATGAAACCAGGCAGGCATTTCAGATGCCAGACTTGACTCATATGTATCACTTTTGAAATTGAGACATGGTCTCCATGCCCCTTCAAAGAACGAATCTCACACTTTTGTTTGCAAGGGCAGCAGAAAATATGGGAGGTGCAGGTGCAGACAGCACGGGAAGATAGTGACAAATTGTTCTGACCGGACTATTCTGCATCCCACACCACGCCATTCCACACTCCATCATACAGCCCGACACCCCTTGTCACGGAACACCTCGAACAACGCGGAGAACCACATTCCCACACCACACACCGCACAGCACAGTGCACCGCACACCGAGCCATCGCACCCCAACACCTCACGCACTACCGCGACTCACATCGCCGCGCCTTCCCTCGATGCCGAGGCCTCGCCGTGCCACAGCGCACCCCGCACCGCAGCGCTGCTGCACCTCACGGCAGCGCCGCTCGCTCCTCTCACCGCACCCCCGCACCGCGGAGCCGCGCACCCCGCGCCCGCCGCCCCGTCTGTCTCACCGCCGCCTGCTGGAAGGCGCCCTTGGTGTAGGTGCCGCCGCCGCGGTAGGCGATGGCGGGGATCTCGCGTCCCAGCAGGGCGCACTTGTGCTGCTGCGGCCGCCGCCGCGAGATGTAGTCCACGCGTGGCACCACGTTGCTGCGCGAGGAGAAGGTGACGATGGCGACGCGCGTGGCCGCGGGCACCACGGGGAAGTCGGAGAGCAGTTTCTTGACGAAGCGCAGCTCGCTGAGGAAGTTGGCCGGCCCCACGCTCGACGACTCGTCCACCAGGAACACCAGCTCCAGCCGCCCGCTGCGCGCCCGCAGACGCCGCACCTGGCGCTTGAAGGCGCGCCCCAGCTTCTCCACTTTGCTCTCTGTCGTGTCGGGCAGCGGCGGCGCCTCCAGGGACGGCGAGGCGAAAGTCGGGGCACGGAGGAGGGCGCCCGGCTGGCCGCCCGCCCGGCCCTGCGGCGCCGACGGCGACAGGGACAGCGACAGTCCCCCCCAGCAGCAGAGAGCCACCAGGGGCCACATGGCGCGGCGGCAGGCGCGGGGAGACGCCGGCAGCCGCGAGAGGAGAGCGGCTGGTGGCCCCTGGCGCCCCACCTCCTCTCTCCTCGGAGGGGCGTCCGGCCTGTCTCCCTGTCTCCCTGCCTGTCTCCCTGCCTTCCTGCCGGCCGCCCGCCGGCCCCCGCAGGTATCCGCGCCCTTTAATCCCCCGCGGCTGAGGCGCTGCCCCTCGCACGCCCCTCTCTCAGTTTCCCCCCCTCGCCTTTCGGTAGCGTTCCCCCCGTCCCTCCCCGCCTCCCGCCGCCCCGTCCCGCCCCGGTGGGTCCCATACGGCTGGCGGGGGCCAGCCCGATGGAGGGGCGGGTGGCGGTCACTGGAAATGCGCCCAGCAGGAGCGAAGGGGGGCGGAAAGGCATTACCCCCCCCCCGAAAAGTGAAAAGCGCCTTTTCCGCTCCCTCGCCGCGCGGGTTGGAGCTGCTGCTCGCGGGGATGGAGTGAGGGCTTGCACTGACACGTGCTGGATTAATCATGGTTAATTTAGCCCTTTGTTTTGCGGGGAGGATGTGCGGGCGGCTGGGAGTTTTGAAGGGTCCATATGCTCTGGTCCCGCTCCTGGCTCTGTCACAGTCTTCCTCTCTTGTTCAAGGGCACACTTCAGCAGCCTGAGGACTCAGTTTTTCAACTTTCAAGATGTAGCAATACTTTATTGATGTACATCTCACAGAAATGACAGCGAGGTGTCCCGATACGTGGTGTGAGTGTCCAGAAGGAGTGTGCATAAAAGGCAGGGACAGAGCTTGCATATGTACATCAACGTGTATGCAAACATACACATTGATGTAGCAATGAACTGTGCTCGTTATAAAAAATTCCTGGTTGCCAAGCGTGACATTACAAGCCATTTCTTGAAAGAGGTCCTGTGCTCTCTTGCTGTCTGTGAATCACTTTAGGACAGAGACACACTTGCAAAGAGCCCTCCCACCAAATTCAGAACCCACTACCCATCAATCAATCTCAGTACAGATTTAATTCTCTAGAATATTTTGACTCAAGAGCTTGGGTTTATTTTAGCAATTGATTACAAGTTAAATAGTTTCCTACTTAATCAACTACATTTCCAGGAGTAACTAAGTCTCAGAAAAATTGCCCTGGGACAGATTAGCCACGTAAACCTGTTGATTGCAACATTTGGCCTTTTGTTGGTATTTTCCTTCCTTTGCAAATTTTCTGCTCCTCCTCTTGAGTTTGCTTTTGTTGACATATCACAGTGAAATACAATACACAGGTACACGGGTGTATTTGCAAGTTAAGCCCCACATTTACATTTGATTGAATTATACATTCCTTATTCACTGAGGCTTTAGCTGATGAAAAATTGATCCAATGCTGTCCTTTTGACTTTCCAGCAATACTCAAATTTCACTTCGAATGACAAGAGGCTAAGTAACAGAATATATTATTTAATTAGTGAAATGATGCATCTATCATAGAGATCCAACATGTTTTTACATGTTTTACATTTATGGAGTAGTCCAAGTGTTTCACAAAAATCTGTTTCTTCTGCAAGTGTTTGAAGAGAAGATAGTAATCAGACACTCTTACAGAGGTATATGTGAAGAGCAGCTCTGGTACCAAATGATGTGCTATGTGATGGACTGATCAGGTTCTGTTCATGTTACAGTGAAATGAAAGATACAACATCATACCTGGGCTACTGTGAGGCCTTTTTGTCTTGAAGGGGTAGCTGCAGGTTGCTACAACCACTGAAGTCCTCAGCAAGGTGATTTGTGCAATTAGTCTTTGGCAGATTAAAGAAATGATGCTACAATTGCATCCACTATGGTCTGAGTCACACTACTAGTATACCTCACGTCTTCATCTTCTTACACTGAGCTGTAGACTGTGTTGGTCTTTGCACAAACCAGAATGGAAGAATGGAGAAGAATAGGCAAGAGAAGTCTGGTTTCTCAAGGTGCTTCTAACCAAAGTGGGTCATAGCAGTCACGATGTTCTGCTGTTAGCCCTGAGTTTTCAGATCGTAAAAAATAGTTTAGTCTGGGTTAGTTTGTTGGAAAGATGTCAGTTCCTTTGTTTCACCCATATTTACATAATCCCAGATTCATGTTTACAAATGCCACACATTTTAGGACTCAGAAGCAAAGAAAAAGAAGATGTACTGAAACCACTTTTAGCAAAGGAAGAACAATTCATGTCAAAGGCCAGTTTTCATATGCACCTCCTGTACTGCCAGTGTGCAATCAGATATGACTTATGGTGAAAACACAGTAGTTAATTTCTGTTTAAGCGACCTCATTGGAATTACAAATGCAACAAATAACAGGGCAGTTTTAAATCAATCCTTGATACATGAACAATTTGAGAAAGCGTGTGTTTTCTTTAGTCACGCAGGCTCTGCAGTCGTGCTGCACAGAACATCTAACTGGTTGAACAGAAAGAAGTATGTGTACAGGGCTGCAGAGTGAAGTCATCAATGCAATATGCAAATATATTTATCACACAGGGAGTTTGCAATAGTAGAGGAATAAATAGGTGAAGAGCTAAACTTTGACTATGGATGCAAGACTGAGACATTAGCACAGTACTGATATGAAAAAAAATCCAGGAAAATTTGAATGGCAAGGGGAGATTTCAGTCCATGGATAATTACTGTGCAAAAGGCTTTGAAAAGAATCAGTGACCTGTATTTAGTGAATAATTCTCCTCATATATTTTCCCTTGTATATAACACAGGTTACTATCTTTGCATTCATTGACATTCAATCTGTTTGTGCAGAGAGGAGACACTAAAGCATTACAAGACACTGTGAGACGTTAGCATCTGTAGTAAATGAAACCTAATGGTATGAGGGAAAGAGTTCAAGTTTGTTCCTGATATGATTTAACAAAACCTTAGAATAATTTTTAGAATAAACTTAAACTTAAAAGCCTGGACTCAGCTTGTAAAATCCTCAAGAAGGTATTTTATCCATGTGCTTGCAAAAGAAAAAGTCATCTTGCAGATGGTGAAGGTCATGTATGTATGTGTAAGCAGCAAGCATTCTGTTCACTATATGTTCACTAAGCTTTTCTGAAAGCAGCACTTCCAGGGGAAATCTCTGTTGTAATGAATTTGCCTTCTCCAAGCCTGCCTGCCAGCTCTTTACAAATCCTTTCCATGTTGGTGTGCTTAAGCCCTCTTCTTTTGATGGTCTTTTCCCTGTTGTATTCATGCATATTATTTGTGCTTTGGTTCATACTGATCTGTAGCAGATGGGGAAGTGGAGAGCAGAAGGAGTGTTTCCCACTTTAAATGTCCCTGAAGGTCAAAATATCTGCCCTGGGCTTCATTACTTGAACAGAAAATGCAGGTTTCATGTGGCTTCTGATGACAGTGTACTTAAGAAGGTGGTGCTGGACTGTGCCTCTATTCCATTAGGAAACAGCAGGTAATAGAAAAACATTAGATCTTGTGAATAAACTGTCTTTGTCATGTGACAGAAGAGGGCTGACTGGTCCTGAAAAGGAAAGCTTAAGAGCAGCACTTCGGCTGCGCTTACAATCACATTACTGTATCTCTTTAATTGTCTTATTAAAATCCACGGACTTCGTGAATTCCAGTAATTCTTTAGTGTCTCCCCCCAAGATCATATGGTCATTTAACACCATCCTGATTACTAAACAAAAGGGAAATCTTTACCCCCAGTTAAAAACCCTTCTGCAAACAAACAGCCTGAGGATTGCTGTCCTTTAGCCAAATAGCTTTTTGCTTGAATTACTCAATGAAACATGGCCAAGCATCTTTCCAAATATGGAGAAGAAAAGCATTGTGTTTCCCCCCCCCTTTATGTTCCCCCAAATACAGCTGGACAGAACACATCCTTTTTCTCAGCCCACACAGTATTTGTGCCTGCAGAGACAACACCACAATATCACATACCCTACAATTTTTGAAGGAATGCAGGTCATTTTTGTTTTTACAGTACAGCTGTTCTGTTAGCAACTTTGTCACACAGTGGAAACCCAACTGCAACTGAAATGTTAGGTCTTCTGCAGGAATTTTACAGCGTTCTAGGTTTTAGCTAAACCAGAGATAAAATGATAGCTTAAGAACAGAAATCAGAACCTGATGTTACTTAAGCTTTCCTAAGACTCTCTTTGTGCTCAAGCACACAGTGACCATCTGGGGAAACCTAACACAATATGTAGCCAGTCTTCTTTCTTCCCCTTCAGTCTTTGCCAGGGTGCAGGATTACTCTGTGCTGTCCACTTCCCCTTGCAGATGTCAGGCAGTATTTCAGCGGGGGGTGTTTAAGGAACTGTATGAGGAAGAAAGCTTTCAGGAATAGTATTTACAGAGTAGGGATAGAAATACTTTCAGTCTCAGAAAATGACCTCTGAGATCTGCCACTGGGGAGACATTAATACAGTAGCAGAGTAGTGCCAGCCCGTGGTAGGTTATATCCAGTCTTCATGGTTTAAATTAAAGCAGCAGAACTCTTCTAGGAAAGGTGGAGAAAGAAAGGGCTTTGGGAAGTTACTTCATCCTCTTTCTTCATGTGCCCTTTGGGAGAAAGAACATGTCCAGGTCTGGAGTCCTGGAATGTGTGTCTTCTCCTCTTGGCTGAGAACCTTCACCTCCCAGTGCTGCAGTGCCTTACCTGCTTGCAGCTTCATTCACTGCCCCCAGACTATAACAAAGATCAAGCAAGACTGCAGTCTTGTTGCAAAGCAGGGGTCTGCTCTTGGAAGCTCCCTGTGTTAGAATGTGTTTCCGGAACACTGTCTCAGCATTTGCTGACACTTAAATTTTTTAAGTTTTTTTAGTGGCAATAATGAAAGGAGAGTGGAGGAGAGCATTCTACAGGATGCATTCTGCATTCAGTACTGAGGAACCAAAGCCAGGCTATCAAGATCTTAGTCATAAAAGCTGAGTGGATTTTTTGGCCATTTTATACCTCACCCCTTGGCTTAAACAGAACATATGGAGGAAACAAAGACTTTTTCTATAAATATAAGAGTATTCTCAAGAAGGAGGAATAAAAGGAGATTAAGCTCTTAAATTATCACTTGTTTTATCATTAAAAGTTGGGACAGATACTTTGCAATCCTTTCAAATAGAAGTAATTCACTGGTTGTAATTATTTTAAGATAAATTTTCCAGGGCTAGAAACTTGAAGTTCAGACTTCCCACATAAAAATTGTTAAAACACACACAAATTGAAGGCAGTCAGTTTTGATTTATACACACAAATCCCATTGACACCTCTGGGAGTTCTGACACAGACTGAAGAGAATATACAGCACTTAAATGAGAGCAAAATGTCTGTCCACACGACTTTGGAAAGAGATTATTATGTAGGAGGAAAAATGTCAGTGTGCCAGAAGTTTCTCCTTTCAGGCAGAGGTCTGTATGTTTTAGTCTTCAGCAGAGCAAACAAGCATTTGAACGAGCCAAATTATGGGTTATTAGTTCAAGTTATAAAAAAAGAAAAACAAGATTCATATTGCTTTTCAGTGTCCAGACAATGATGAAGTTTAGTCATAAGAATTTCGTCTTCACTGGTGGACAAGCCCAATGCACAATAAGAATATCATATGGCTTACTTCCAAGATTAAAAAAAGATAGGCAAAATCAAAACATCTGCTGGTCTCTGTCTGCACAGCAGATGTTCACCACACTTCTAAGTTAAGCTATTCAGAATTCATGAAGCATACTTTATCCATAAGAACACAGTCAGTCTCCCTTTGGCCTTCAAAATTCTTGCTAAAATGAGTATATTTTGCCATATTCTACTCCCTGAAGTATGTGCTGTATGATTTTTGAAAGATACAGGCAAACACTGAATGTGAGAAAAACAAGGGAGGCCTCTTTGATCATAAAAGACAGGTTCATATTCAAGGTAACTTGAGATTCTGAAAACTTCAGTGGAGCAGGACAAGATAGAGACAAAGTCTGTACTGTGAAGCCTGTTTATGGCATTTTTTTTCTCCTGAACAAGCTGATACAATTAAAAAATAGGTTTGGTAGACAGGCTATTCCAGGTTGCTTTTTCAAAACTTGCTGTATATTTTAGTCTTGAAACACAAAAGCACTGTCAGCCTTTCACTCTGCTAACTCACAGCACACAGGTACTGCTGACTGCATGTGCCCTTCTCAAGGTATTCTGCACTAACCCAGCACTGTGGTGCTCTGGGAGAATGGGGGTAAATTTCTAAACTCTTCGCTCTATCAGTCAGGATCCAAAGTATCTAAGAAATGGCCTTCACAAGCATGATTGGAAAGTGCTTTTCTGAATAAGTAGTGCAGTTCTGTAGTTTTCAGAGGTACTGAAGTTTTAAGGAGTAAGGGAAAGAAGGTTTGGGGCATGCAGAGCAGTTCCTCCCAATTGCAGCTGAAACTCACTGAAACTCAGAAGTGTGACTTTTCTCTGTGGATGAAGACAGGACTCCAGTTTCCAGGGATACAGCTACCTTATTAAAATTCACACAACTTCTACTATTGCCTATGAATATGAAGTATTTTGGATGTGCATATGATACTATGATGAAAATACTGCTCCCAGACAAGAAATTATCTTCAGCTTGGTGGAGTAACTGAAAAATAAGTGTGACAGTGTCCTGGGTGCAGAGTTGTGCGAGTGCCTTCGCTTGAGGTTGCCATATCATCACAATTTTATTCCTGGTGGTGAGCACCTCTTTGTGGGTAAAACACCTTCTCTTTTTGTATATACCTTTGCTATAAATATTTCTGTTGTTATGGTGCATGTATCATTTCACTACTTCGTGCTTTCTATAGATTGTTACCTCAGTTTTTGTCCCTCCCTTTACCAGAAGGGGTGGGGGAAAGGGGGGTGGCTTGGTGGCTTACTTGGAGTTTTATTTCCAGCTTGTGTTAAAAACAACACACACCAGGATAGATAGTACATTATGAGGAAAAACAGAGATGATGAACAGAGAAAGACTTCACTATCATTTCTAATGAAAAATTACGTAGTATTAAGTGAAAATATCAGGGACCTCTCTCAAAAGGAGATGTTTCACATCATTGTGTAATCAAACAGCTGAACTCCAAACCATATCGTAATGCAATGGACACTAATTTGTGTGCAGAAAAACGATGGAATAAAAACCCTTTCAGTACAGTGTTCTCCAGCAAATAAAAAAAATATCTCTTCTATCTCTGAAAATATGAAGTGGTGTACCCCAGATTTTAAGGCTATTAACTATACTTGCCTATCTTTAAACTGTTTCCTAGAATATGTTATTTAAAAAGAGGGCTCAAACATAGTCTGATATGGCTCATATTATATTCATAAAACCTCACTCTCCCTCTATATAAGAGTTTTTATGCATATTACTCAAAACATTATTTTGAAATAATAACAAGCCAACCCAGGATTGAAGACAT
This sequence comes from Eopsaltria australis, assembly GCA_034509425.1. Taxonomy (NCBI): domain Eukaryota; kingdom Metazoa; phylum Chordata; class Aves; order Passeriformes; family Petroicidae; genus Eopsaltria; species Eopsaltria australis. The sequence continues at coordinate 397,666 of JAVTVJ010000384.1, forward strand.
GAGAAATTAAAATGCTTTCAGTATTACTGTGTTACACATCTAGGATAAAGAGCTCTTACAACCACAGTGCCATGCGAAAGAAAACATACAAGGCTGGAGAAAGAAGACGCTCTTTTTCCCTTACAGAAAAAAGTGTGAGTTCTTTAGTTAACTTCAGGGACTGCAGTAATAATTAGTAAGTAATAATTGAGCTCAGGATGGTAGGAGACAAAAACTGAAATGAGAGCTAGATCAGCAGAAAGGTACAGTTACCTCTTTTGCACATTAATGAGAACAGCATTGGGGCATCCCAGCCAACAGTCATGTCACAATACTGGGACAGCTGGAAGAGTATCAGCCTCCATTCTGTACTCTTCCAGACATCTGCTGCATCTTTTCTGTCCTAACAGCAGGTACACTCAGCACCCCAAGAGCTTACAAACCCTTGTTTGAAGTCACTCACACAACCATGCCATGTCCCTTTCGTCAGCCTATCAGAAATTAAAGCAAACAGAAAGGAGGACATGCTGTGTTTTGCATCTGTCTCCCTCACCCACTTAAAATCACACTAAAGGTCTATGTACTTGCAGCAGTTAAACTAAAAAAGTGTTTGGAGTAAGCTAAAGATGTCTTAAAGCAGTCTGACCTGGTTCATGTGGGTTTTTTCTGGTTGAAAGGACAGTCAGGTTATATCCTCTTATTGTCAACAGTCCAAAGTGTCTCCTTTCCTGCCTGGTTAACAAAGACTAAAAAATGTTAATTTAATTAATTACCATTAATTAACATTTAAGTTTGTTAAATTTAAGATTTAATAAATCTTAAATGTTAAGATTTCAGCAAAACAAAAATAAACATCAAGAACTCAAACTGAGACTTAATGTTCTGGGACTAATTCTTCCATGCATATTCAAGCGTAGTTCATGTTTATTACTGATGGGAATTTTGTCAAAGCAAGGTCTAAGAAGGACACCAAAATTTGGATGGTCTTTGGAAACCAGTGAAACCAATGGAAACATGGCAGCTGACACCATTTCAGAATCCCAGATTTGAGTCTGAAGCTAATAATCTAAATGTTTTACCTGTATTCTCTTGTACGGAGGAAAGAATTGTCTTTCTGTCTTCACATCTATGTGTCTGTGTAAATGATGGCCCTAAGTCTGTCTGTTTGGTAAAAGAGGACACACCAGTATGATGAGCTCTATGCCTAGTGTACTCCTTCTCTGTACAGGAATCCTGCCTAGAACCATAACTTGCTATTTACCTTTTCTGTGGTCTTGTATTTTGTCTACTTGTCACAAAGATTTTCTGTGCATGTGTCACCAGATCAGTATTGCATGACCAAAAAGGAGTTTGGTCATGCAATTGAATGTCATTTGAATCTAGTTCAGTCAACATATGCTCTCACTTCTACCGTTTTTGATATTAGCCATTAGACTAACTTTTGCAGCATATAAAGAATGATCCTCAAATGACATAGAATCATGATTATTACCAGAAAGGCAATCAATAAAGTTAATTGCTATCTCTTTGAAAAGTGTATGGTAGAAGATGAGTTGTGCAGTCTTTTGTCAATGGATAACTAGTAATAAAAACTCACATACTACTTTGAAGATATTGCTGTATGTGTCACAATTCATAAAAAATATTGGGGAAAAAGATGTAGAATAAATTATTTTATTGGAATAAATTTACTGTATGTTGTACAAAGCCTATTTTTGTCATACACAGGAATAAAAGGTTTTTTTCCTCCACTGTAATTACCTGAGGTGTGCAAAAATTAAGTAATGATGAGAAATCATGTCTAGTCAACTCAGTGATACTACTTTTTCATTTTATAAAGTGATTCTACTCATGTGCACCTTTGTACTCTCTTCTTCTTCCAGGCACAGTTAACTGAAAGTTTATTTTAAAGCAATTATGATTTCATTTGGTGTATCAGTGCCATGTTCACTTTGTGACTCAGTTGCTGATTTACGTTGCATTAGACACCAACTTTTGGGATAGATTTGGTCTAAGGATCTCCATTCTGTTGCTGTGATGTAGTCTTTGTCACCGGTGAAGAAAAAGTCCATTTCTGTAGCAAGTGGGAAAGGAGAGAGATGCCCAGGGAGGGAAGAGCTTTGGCTGAGGGTAGCTAAGCAGAGAGGACTTAGTTCTGCTTCAGTAATGTCTCTTTCTCAGACATGCCAGGTTACAGGTGTTAACCAAACCAGGTTAAGGTGTTATCAGCACCGTGCACTTTAGCATTGCATGACCAAGCTCAGCTTCGATTATAATCTACTTCCTTTTGCAGCTTTGCCATCTTCATCTTCAGGGATGTTACAACCCCATTTTCTAGGTGAGTTATGGCAGCTTGGTGGATCCTGGTATAGCTCTCATGGCTCATGGACCTCTAAGAGAATCAATCAACTTGGAGCTGGCTTAGATCAAGCCTCTTAAGATCATATGAGTTGAAGCTTTAAGCACAGGTGTTCACCAGAAATGTGGGATGGAATCACTTATGGCTGTTTGGAGAACTTATCTTACAGGATATAAATAATACCTACTCACATGTGGGAAGGGAAATTCCAGGGCTTGTTAGTAGCTATTTGGTAGGAACTGAAGATCCTGGATCATGAATTGCATGTGGAAGTATTTTGTCTCTGTTTTGCTTTTTCTTTCCTGCCTATTGGTGGTTTCAGTTCTCCTTCCAAGCTTTGTATTTGCATTTTCCCTCCTCACTATTTGAGTGTACACACAAGGCATATGCTCTTGATTTTACTCCGTTTTTTTAAACATACCAGTGCAGTACCATGATAGCAGTATTCAGTTAGCAGGTGGTATTCTGATCTTTCAAATAGCTCCTTTAGGTCTTCAAATACAGAGGGCACCTGTGCAGGCTTCTACACTGATTTTAAATTCTAATTTTAAATTTGAGTAGACCCAGACTGTGATTATATCTTCACACACACCAAGGAAAGGGGGACAATTTCTGTTCATATCTTTAGGATATCATTATTTACACAATGAACTGACAAATTCTCCTGTTAGATATAATCCCTAAAAGCTCTTTCTTGACACCAGCAGAAGTGTCAGAAGAGAACATAATTGGTTTGAAAACTCTCTTTGTGAATGAAAGCAATGGCTAATTTTACCTCAGTTTGAATAGTGTTTTACCATCAAAGCTTCTTGCTTATAAACACTAACTTTTCCTATTTATTTACAATTGATTACACATACTTGCAAAATCATTCCACAAGGAATGCTCTTTTTTTCTTCAAAAGTACAATAATTGCTTCACTTTTTTGTTGCTATGTTGTTTTGTTTGTGCACGTACAAGTGTAGGCCTATGGGTTACACTTGTTAATAGAAGTTGTTAAGGTGTTTACAGGTTGAAATGTATCACATAATTTAAAAAGGAAACAGTAAGATATTTGGAAGCAATTTTATTACTTTATATCAGTAATGGGGGCACACAGTCTTTGTTGCTAGTGTCTCAAGAATGGAGCTCCCAGAAGTGACTGTCCCTGCTCTTCCAAACACGCACCATATATTAGCTCTTTAAAAACTGAGTGGGTACCCCTAGCAGCTAGCCATTTATGTAAGCTAAGCACCTTAAAACACACCAGCTTCACTGGGACCCAACCAGGGTTCTTTCTGCTGAGGATAAGACCACCTTTTTCCTCTCCTTCTCTGTGCTAGACCCATGCTGGCAGAAGCTTGTGTTCTTTTTCTCTCTTGTAGCTGTTGATGAGGATTTTAACTTCACAGTAGACATGGTGGTTTGGATTAAAAAAAATATGGAACAAATCTTATTTACTTATAATTAGAGGAACGAAGAAACAGCAGTGTGATTTGCAGACGTATTTCCAGACCTCTTATGACAACCACTAAAAACAGTCTTTTTTCCCCCCATAGAGATTTCTTCTCATTTAATGGATAAGCCCTTCAAGAACTATAGAGGGTCAAAATATCTTGTTCCCTTTAAGAATTGTTCAGTTTCCATGACCAGGAATTTTGCAGATTCTTGTGTTCCACTTGCAAAAATAAATGGATTAGGAGTGTAATATTATCGTATTTTCAAAAAATATAAGAAAAAGGAGTACAGTATATCACAATCTCTATTGTTTTTTACACGTTGGGAAAGTTTTAATGTTAAAAAATACATAAAGTACATCCATAAGCTTTTTTTAAAGGTTCTTTTTATTTGTTGAACCCTTAAAAATCTGTGTAGATAAGAGGGAAGAGGAAGCCTGATTCTGCATGACATCTAAACCTGAATTTTACTGCTGTGGTATCCTTAAAAAAGTAATTAATTTTGATACTGAAAATGTTTCTTACACTCCCATAGGTTTATGAACACAAAAATTCTCAGTTTTTCTTATTTCTTTTGTTTTGTCCCATGCAATCTCAAATTCACAGCTGCAGGAGTTGCCAGCAGGCCTACTGAAAGTCATAAAAGATTGATATGCATACATGCATTTAATGCTTCGGTTCATGTATGTAACTGGTTAGGAAAGACATGCACGATAAAAACCCTTGAAATTGAAAGAAGGTCCAGCGACAGCTAAAATTCACTCTGAAGTCATTAAATAGTTGGATTTTGAAAAAGAGTGCAAAATTTTGACTCCCAAAGTAAAGTTTGCAGAACTAAAATGAAGATAATAATGGAAACTGCTTTTTGTTCTTAATGAAAGGCTACAAGAATACAGAAATGTTTCTTTCCATGGAAGATTAGTGTGAGCTTTGAAACCTGCTCATTTCTTTACTAAATTTTGTTACTCTATTATCAACTGCATGTGTTACAAACCAGCAACCAAGAATCTTTTAAAATAATGAATAGACAGGACCTAGTTGAGCATTGTTTCCCCTCCTCCATTAAATAGAATGAAGAACCCTTTTTCTTTTTGTTTCATCCTTTCCCTTTCATTGTTTACTTTTGCTTCTTTCTCCTGCAAGCACATTTAAGAGTTCACTGTAAGGATACATCTTTCTGTGGTGTCAAAACTCAGGGGCAACCTTCCTCCCCCTAGAGAACACATCAGAAAATCCCAGAGTAGGAGGAGGATGAATTCTTGGGAAGCTGTGGGGAGTAAGGGAAGCAGTTGCCCTTTACTTTTGGTGGCTATTTTCTTATTTCTTATTCCAGGTGATAGGAAAGAAGTGAGAGAACTTTTCCAGTTTTAAAGGGTAGTGTCAACCACCCTTTTTGGTGTTGAATATACCGTTATGGGTGAATATGATTACTGCTAGTGAACTATGCCATAGAATGCAGTGGAGCTGAGGTACTTTCTAATGTAAATACCGAAAAGGAAGAACGGGAAATGAAGTATCTATTAGCAAAATAAATATTAGAGCATTTCATCCTCTTCCTGAGTCTTTGGCACGACTGCCTGTCTGAAGCCTTCTCCCCAGAGTGCAGATGCAATGAAATGTACTGTCCATTGTTGTACCTATGACCAAAATGTGTTTCCCTGTGATCTAAACTGTTGCCTCACCTCATAACCACGGGGTGAAATGGACCTGTTGATGGCTCTGGATAGGTGCTTCTTGAGGATAGCCAAGAATGGAGACCTTAAAGGTCACTAACAAAGGTTAAGATAAAGAGCATGAGGAGAGCTGGAAAGCAGAAGGGGCTAAGGACTCCTATTTTCAACGATCTAAACCTAATCATGGAAGGTATAGAGGCAAAAATTCCCCCAACAACACACTGCACTAAGCTTAAGTAAAGCCAGATCAATTGCAAATAAAGACAGATGAACTTTATCAGAACAAAACAAGGAGGGATTTGAAACTTATCTAGATAAATGGGATTTTGATGTTAGAGCATGGCTTTTATCATGGGCATAATTTATTTTAATTATCCTGCACATGGAATAAGAGGATGCTTCGGACAGAAGGAATTTTGCTCGGACATCTTGACCTAATTAAAAGTGCATTGACATTTTATATTTGAATTCTGTCACTAACATGCACATGACCTTGGAAAGCCGCATTGATTATTGTTTCATAAAACAGTCTTTAACAGCCACATGAAGCAAAATGGGAAAGCTCATTTATTTTTCTGGGCTTTGAATACATAAAGATCTGCCCACTTACATGCTAATATTCTAAGATCTCTGCACAAGTATGCCTAAAAACTTTGACTTCCTTGGCCTGCCTTGTTAAATAGTCTGCATAGTTGTGGCTAAAGGTTAAATGGCAGGACGCTAAGTTCACCAGCAAATGTTCTGGCATCCTATGGGTGATCATATAGAACATAAAAAATGTGTTCCTGCACTGTGAGAACAAATAAAACCAGCATGAAGTACATGGGTTTTCCTGGAAAGCTCATGGCTCTGCTCTACTAACGTGATTTTTTTTACATGCTGTCCACACCGCAGGATTCTTAGTTTGTTCGGGTTTTTGTTTTATTTTGTTTTTTAAAATTAATTTTCAAGAGAAACAGGTAGAATTGTTTTCAGACAATAAGTGTAGGACTAAGAAAGAACTAAAGTATATTAAAAATACTACTTCCTCTCTCCTCCCCCCCAAAGAAATCATACCCTAATATCTGAGAAAAGTTATCCAGAGTATTTTTATTGTCTCCTTTGCCTTTGAGCCAGGGATTTCATGCATCTGACAGATCTGCAAGGTGGCACTTGGTTTAGAGCTGATAGACCCACTACATGTACCCAAAGGCTTTCAAAATGTCCCCATTTGCCAAACAAGATTTTGTCTTACATACAGTTTGAGAGGATTCTTGAGCCAAACATGACAGTTTTGCTGCTGAGAGGTGGAAAGTGTGTGACTGGGACTTGTATGTCAGGGGAGATCCATTTTGTAATGATTCTGCCTCCTAAAAGCATTTAAAGGGCTTTGTTTTTCCTTTAGCACACATTGAAAATAAGTTTTGAAAACTTGAGAGCTGTTGTGAAACAACCATCCTCTGGCAAACTCTACTGCTTTTGCTTCCAAATGTTTTAAAGTTTGTATTTTGTCTAGAATACAGTTTTTTTTCAAGAGAGCCACAGGAAACACACACTCTCTGGCTGCTACCTTAATCCTATATTTAAGACCACTTGAAAAGTTTTAGAGATACATTCAGTTCGCAAAAGTGGTTACTCAGAGGTTGGGAAATAACACAGATATCTTGTCGTCTTGACTGTTTGGACAAAGCTGCTTGCTCTGAGTGAGTCAGGAGTTATAATAAATAAGGAGTGCTGACAAAATTGGTCTTGCTGCACACACTGAATTAGTGTAAATTAAGGCTGTGCCTCTCACAGGCTACTCCATACAAATATTGCTGGGTTCTTTAACTAGACCAACAACTATTCATAGTATCTTAACAAACATCTAACGAGGCTATCTGTTGATAGAAACAGGGGCTTGCAGGTCTGTTGGCTTCATGCTGTTCTTCTGATTTTATTTATAAGTTTATTTCTAGTGAAAATGCAGTAGTATGTGGATGATGTACAGGGTCCTTTAAAGTCAGCTTAAGCTGAACATCAGCTTTATTGTCTTACACTCAAATACCAAACACAGAGTGTTAAGTAAACATTTGATACTTATTTAAAAAGCATCTGACTTCATCCTCAAGTTGGAAAAGAGATAATTTTTCTAAAATTTCCAAGTAATTAAAAAAAAAAAAAAAGAAAATCCAACAGGAATAAAAAGACATAGGGAGAAAACATCTTATTCCACAAATCCATGAACTTTTCAATAATTAATGCAAATAGGTGCATTTATAATGCTACATGCTACTCAGATAAACTACATCTTGCAAAACAATGCACCTACCAACACAACTCTACCTGGATTCAGTAGAGAGAGGGCAGTATTCAACATTTGAGAACATGGTCCCCATGTCCATATGTTTATGTGAAATGAAACTCTGGTGTGCACCTGAAAATCAGGTTTTTATAATGTACTTTCCACACTTACAAATGCTGATGCTGGGGTCAAAGTAGAATTGCTGCTTCTGGGCAAGAGCTGACACACACATCCTTCACACTTCCCAAACTGTTTCTTTTTCTTGGTAATCTCAATTTTGATTGCAGGTTGAAAAGGTGAAATAACACCCACTGCAGCTGACACAGCCCTTGCAGAATGTTTGTTTTGTGGTGGTACCTCTCTTTTTGGCTGAGCTGGTTTTGTTTTTCCTGCTCACTTAGGAGCCTCATGAGCCCATGGACTCCAAAGAGACAATACAGGAAATTGCATGGATCACTTTATTGTTCTGAGCTGTTTGTTTAGTTATGTGGGGCTTTCGTTATCTCTGACATTCCAGAGAAGCCTCACTTTGAGGACTCCGTGGATACTAGTTATCAAATAGGTGAAGTTAATCTGTCTGTTCTGCTCTGCTTTCTGCCTGAAGTACATCTGAAAGAGTCAAGACAAGGTGAAGCAGTTGCACTCCATGTTAGAAGACCAATAGTTATTTGTTCAAGCTGAATTTGAAAAGGCAATGAACCAGAAAATTTGTAACATTTTTGTTGATAGGGTGAAGTCAATTTAGTGGGATGAATGTAGGATTGCAACATACATAGCAGACAATATTCCTGAATAAATGAGTGAGAAGTGAGCTCGAGCTGCACAAGAAGAATTTCAGATTTGTATTTTTACTTCAAGCATAATTTCCATCTGTCTTCTGTTGTCGCAGTCAAGGTGGAGGTCCAGTCCAAATGAAGGAAAACCAGAGCCCACTGCACATTGTTGTGACAGTATCCATGCACTCCATGAATTTCAAGTCCCTGTATATGTTGTGGGGAAAGAGAAAATATTCAGCTTTCTCTTATAGCTACAGGGAGAAAGATAGAATAAAAAGCATTGCAGTCTCATATGAACTGGTCATATAGCCAGATCAGCAACATTATGTGCCTGTTTTCTTGCCTCATCTCAAAGTCAAAGCAAACAAAAGAACAGAAAAACCATCATATATGTGAAATAACTCTTGCTTCTGGGAACATGATAATTGAGAATGCAACTATAACAAGTGAAAGTAGAGAATTATTACTGCTAGTAATTCAAGGGTTACAGGCAGCAGACTTGAAATGAGAAGCAACCAATTTAAACCAGCAAAAATATGTTCTCTCTTACCTTTTTTGACTTCTTCTCTACTGTACACACTACAGAAATTGGACTGAAAATTCCTCAGAATATTACAGAGGACAGTGACTTGAGCAGGTTAAAACAAGTTCAATAGATTCAAGGAAGAGAACTGTGTATCACTATTGAATGTTATTGTAGTCAGTACTTCAAGAAGAAGAGAAGAAGAAGAAGAGGAGGAGGAAAACAAGGAGGTCTTAACTTGTCCTGTTGTAAAGTTTTCTTCAAAAAATTGCTGCTCGAAGCAGCATTTGGCCTCATCTCGCATAGCAGTTTTTGCTTATTTTGGAAATATATTTTAGATCTGGTCACCCAATGTTTTTTCAAAATCTTTTGCTGGCTTTTACAAGAACACATTGAAATCCATTGCTTAAGTAGGGTTACTTAACAAGCTGTGGTTCTAAAAAAAAACCAATTTGTGTATGTGGAGACAGCAAAGGGAACAGCACACACAGAAGTTATGGACTCAGCTAAAGCCAGCTTACTCTAGGAATGCAGAGAAAAAAAATACTCCTCTGCTGTTTACATAACTGGAATGTTTTCCTGCTTGCAAGCAGATCAATACTTTTAGCACTGGCTGTTCAACAGTGCCAAGATGGAAAGTCTTGTTTCATTCAGGTGCCTCAAAGTACAACAAATGTGATAGAGCAGCCTTACAGTTTATCATGAAATATGCCATTTACTAGTGCAGCAGGACATGTTCTGTTGTAAGCCATATCTAACTTGTCACCACGGGAGCTGAGTTCTTGAGTGTGTTTGTGCACGCTGCCAACCTGGACAAAGTCAGGAAGAACAGAGCACAGTGCATGCCTGAGAGCTGGAAGTCTGCTTCCCACACATCCTAAAGACAGGGAGGGAGGGAAAGCGCACTCCCAGAGGTGCTGTTTAGGCATAACAATTATTAGGTCAGGGCCTTGGAACAGTAGACAGACCTGGAGATACCACCCAGGGATGGGATAGTTTGAGAGGCCTGAACAGACAGCAGAAGAGGTTTGGTGGAGGAACCCCACCCAGATTCCAAAAATAATACAGAACAAGACTCTGCAAACGTATGAATGGTTTGTACAGACTTTTACAAGTTCATGGTAACATGAAATTGTCATTCCACTTGTTTTCAGGGCCATTTTTTAATCTGTTTCCCTTTGCCCCCCTACTGCTTGATTCAAAAAAATTTCCTAGAAAAGATTTCTGTTCCAGCGAGGACCAATGAAAAGCACATGCAAAGAGGATATTCAGCATCAATTTTAAAGAGACAAATTCCTATATGTGCAAACCAGTGAACATTTCTGTTATGGTGGCTCTTATCTTTGCTATTGCATGCATCTGATAAGATGATGCACATACTTAGAGTAGATTCATACTAAAAGCTTGGCTGGATCACAGCCATGATACTTGGCTTAGAGAATCTGAGGTACAGAGAACAAACAGATTTTCACCATTCTTGTGTCAGTTAAATCATAAAGTGTCTTTGCATAGAATTAACTGTTTCTGTCAAACTGACAAGGATTTTTTAGACAAAGCATTAGCAGTGCAAAGACAGAGGATGGCTGTGCAAAATCCTCTAGATTTCTAAGACCATGATATAGTTAATCCCTAATGTTTCTGGCTTAGTATATTGGTATATGAAGTTTCCTTTTTCCCTTCTCTTAAATAAAGGTGTTAGGCAGGGAGGGAAAGGACAGCACAGTAACAATAATGTGCCCTCTATGGGGATCAAGAGGAGGAGAGAGGCTGGCACAAAGCTTTTGTCTCCTGTAATTCATCCTCATACAGACCTCTGCCCTGTAAAAAGTGCATGAAGGGATAAAAAATGATGGTGGTTGCCTAGTCTCCCACAGGGGAGACCGAGGGCTTCCTGAACACTGCTTTGGCTGTTCATGTGAAAGCATCTGAGATCACTTAACATGCTAATTTTCTCCTCTTATGCCTAGGTTTTAAAATACTATTTGTGCTTCCCATTTGTCAACAGCTTATCCAGAAGAGGGTGGCTCAAAGAAGATGGTTCACTTTCACTTGAATTCTTCACTTTTTGCAGCTGTGTGAAATGGAGCACCAAAGTCATGTATTTTGGTCAAGCTCAGAAAGAATTTGTACGTCATCAATTATTGCCTGCCAAAAATCTCAGCTATAACTAGGCCTTGAAAGGTACAGCACTGACCATGTGACTTAGTCAAATATGGATCTAACTCTTTGTGAAGTAACTGGAAAGGCAAGGACAAATCAGATAACTTAGAAGCAAACACATTTATCTTAGATTTCTTGAGAAAAGAGGAGAAGAAAAAAAAGTCACAGCCTGTGTTTCAGAGTAAATTTATTTTTTGTGATGTAAGTGTAAGTAAGTAAGAAGAATTCCTTATTTAATCTGTAAGGACAGAATAAATACCACTAATACATACTGAACAGGTCACTGTAGAAAAGGATGTGTTCACAGGATGAGAGACTGAGGACTGCTTCTTCTAGAGTCCGTGAAAACCATTCTACTCCATGAAGATGGCATTAAAACCTGTAAAAATTTTTGTGATCCTGGAAATGAACACAGTTAATTAAATCTGGTGTACTACTCCCTCATATTTTTCTAGCCCACTAGTCTGGTTTCATGTGCCCTTCCAAATTCATATCTATTGCTATCCAGGCTTAATTTCTCTCAGCTGTAAACTGTGTATGATCAGTCTGGGCTGAAATAAGGTTCTTGCCTTATTTCTCATTTGAATTTTCCAGCAGTGCACGAACAGCTCCACGGACAAGAATTTAGTAGAGCAAAGCCTTCCCCAAGCTCTAGCCATATAACTGCAGTCATGGGAGAGCAGTAGGAGAGACCATGGGCTAAAATGGAGACTTGGCAAAGTGTGTTCTATTTTTCAGCTGTTGTACTGACACAGGATTCCTGACAGAGCCATTGGCAGGCTGTTTCTCACACTCAGTCTGTGTGTCACTGAGGAACCAGAGGGGAACAAGTCTCACTTTTCAATCAAGTTGCTTATGATTAATTCAGACAGATTTGACAGCAAAAAGTAAACAGCATTTGGCAAAAGTCACTCTCAATGAGAGTGTCGTTAAGAAAGTCACTCACAGACAATATGCACACAACTTGCCTCCCTCTCATTTTTCCCCAACCACTACATCATGAGAGATGATAATTTAGGTTTGTTTTCCTAAAATTATGATCCCCATTGCTACCACATCACAGATTTACCAGAAGAGTCATTTCAGCTTTCAGCTAAACGAGACAGGATTTTTGGGCATCTGCCCTGCTAGATTGATGCAGATGCATTCTGGAAATAGACAACCAAACCCCTATGCTAAAATATCCTAGATAATGTCCCATGCAGAAGAAAGGAGGAAGACAGAAGAGAGCTGGAACTTCAGACTAACACTGTAAGTCTGCTGCCACCCAGGCATGAACATCCTGTTAAGTAAGTGGGATGCCATCTTGGCACATCATCTTGTCATCTGTGCAAAATACCTTGCTTAGAATGCTCTTAGTAGAAGATGAAGAGTAGGGTTTGGATGTGAACAGATGAACAGGAGTGCTTCAGCTAAACCTGTGGTTAAAACTGAGGGGGTACTTCCCTCCTTGTAACAGCAATAGCCTCTGTTGCCTGGAGGGGCTACAGCATCATCTAGTGGGAACTGACCAAAACTGTTCAAGTCACTGTTGTATGACCCAGTTGCTGAACATAACCTAATGGCCATAGCATCTTTCTTTCTTTCTTTTTTTTTTTTTTTTAACATGGGGCAGAACATATCCTCTTTTCTCCAGAGGCAAAATGTTGTCTGGAAAGGACTTGGTACAGCCAAGCCATACACAGCCTGGTGTAGGAGTTGCTAGATGAGCTGAGTGTCTCCACTGAGGCTGGCCTTCTCCTTCTGCAGAGCTGTTCCTAGATACTCCCAAACCGAGCAGGCAAAGGCAACAGTGAAAAATAACAACGTGCCAGTGCACCTATGAACATTGTGGTTCCCTGTCTTCATGCCAATGAGCGGTAAGTGTTTGAAGTGAATTGAAGTTCCTGGGAGACATACATGTCTTTCTCTTTTGCTCACTTTCTTTCTTTCTTTCTTGACAAGAACCACCTTTGTTATAGATGGGAAGCCCTCCAAGACCATCAATGCTGAAAGAAAGGAAGTCTGCTATGCAGAAGGAAGTACCTAGGGTCCTGCAAGTACTCACAACTAAGCAGCAGCCATGTAAAGCTGTGCAAAGTGCATTCTGGAAGCTAGCATTCTAGCAGCTGCTTTCTGTAAAGACAGCTCTGAAATGTGTAGAAGACAATGTCCTATTTCAGTGCATTTTCTCTTGAAGGTATAAGGTCAGAAAACAGTAATTGCTCTTACAATTGCATGAGAAGAGTGAGTCTAGTCTTTCCACTAAATCTCAGCAGTGAGGCACACTGTCAAACAGGGGTGACAACAAAAATCCTTCTCGTGCAGATTTCTGTCCCAATTTTCTGTACTGTCTTTCAAAAGAATAAAGACAGTAAATAGCATTTACTCTTTCAGGAGGCTAACTTCTCCTGTGGATCAAGTGAACAAATGCAAGGTGAGGTGAGATGGGTGTCTGCACAAACTCGGCACTGCAAGTCAGCAGCAGTGGCTGCAACAAAGTGTCCTGCCACCCTCTGGTGATGCTCTAGTGAAACTGCTGCAAGGAACAGCAGTTTTCTTGGATGGTCACTGACACAAATGCTTTCTTTAAATGTGATCCAAACCTGAAAAAGACCAATTTCTGTGGTTGCCCTTCTGATTTTGTTGTATACAGCATGCTTGTAACACCTGGTGAAGATGGATTAAGTCAGAACTTTGTCGTATAGTTGGGGGAGAGAAGGCATTTTAAGATACTATTGCATGCTTTATGATTTTTTTCCAGAGATAGATAAAAGAAAGGCTTAAAATTAGGCAGGCTACAAATATTCAATTACTGACATACTATAGACACAATAGCTACTCTAGTGCCCAAGGGCTCTGAGCAGAATCTGAACAACCACGTTACTCAGATCATTATTTTCATTACACCCACAAGTGATTTGAAATAAGCAGCACAAATGAGGCAGAGAAAGTCAATAAACCAAGCAGCTAGTCACTTCTGCCTACTGGCATAATCTCATGTGTCCTCATAGTTCGAGAGGCAGAGTAAAGTGGTACACTGGTCTACACAACAAGTAGCATTTCCCCATGAAGCCTTTTCCAGAAAGATTAGTCTGTTCTGAGACTGCAAGAAAATAGGTGTCTTAAAGGAAGAGCTGTCAAACTGCCATTTCAACACTTTAAAAATGATGTTTATCCAAGGAAAATCTGAATCGATAAATAGTAATTTCCATCTAAAGATCAGTAATACTTTTTGTTTGTTTCAGCCCAGCATTGCTCTTTTTCGGAAGGTTTCCTCTCCATTTCAGGATGGTAGAAAAATACAAAGTCTTGTCAGCTGAAGAGATGGGAAAATACCTTGTCCATCTCTTTTCTTGTCCACTCTTCTGTCTACCTGGTTGCAGAATCTGTTACCACTTCCATCACAGTTAAGCCATAGGAAGTGGCCCTGTATTTGAGGTCCAGGTAGATGCATGTGGAGAGATATCCATCACAATTGCTGGTGTCACAACATTTCAGGTGAAGGGGCAGAGAATGATGCTACAAGCACTCAGGGCAAAATGTAGCTCTGAAGGGCTTTGAAGGGCTGATGCAAAATCCATTGAAGCAGATAAGATCTTTTCCTGGTCCCTATTTTGTGTGACTTCTATTTACTGCTCTTTTCTTTTCCTTGTCAGGGACTTTATGAGTTGAAACAACATTTTATAATAATTTTACTTTGATCCCTTCCCTCACAAGCCTTTGAGATCACTTAGGGAAGGATGAGAGAGACTACATTACAGAGCTGGGGAGGGCACCTCAGAGTTCCGAGAGAGGCCAAACCTGCAGGGTAGTCCTTTCACCCAGCTGTGTCCTCCGCTCCCCAGAAGGCTTATTTCTGGTCAGAGCTGACAGCTGACATTTGCTTGTTGCTCCCTTTGTCACAAAGTCAGCCTGCCATCCAGATCAAAGGAGCCCACACACAGCCACATTTGCTGTGGGTGGCCGTGCACCCTGCCAGAGCCTCTCCTTGTGGGCATCACTAAGGTTCAGCCAAGCAGGGAGCGAAAGCTGGGAGGAGAGGCTGGCATGGATTTTATGACGTGTTGTAAATGTAGATTGCAAGAAGTAAAGCCTAATGTTTCTGAGGGAAATCTTCCTACCCTCTAAAGGTAGCTTACATTTCTCGAAGGCTGCAAGTCCTTGTGCTCCAAGGAAAACCCATCCTGGAATAATTAAAATGCAGCAGACCCTGCATTAATTAAGGTACTGCACAGATATTTCTGAGGTCTGCTGCATGGGTCTTACTTAGAGTAAAACACTCTCCACAGCTCCTGAAAGGCTGACATTGAGAGCAATGCACCCTAAGCATTAATAGAAATGACCAGAGGTACAATCGCCAGCCTTTTCTGCTGGTGTAAATACTTCAAGCTTTCCAGCCATGAAGTTAATTTTAGCAGTGTCCAGCTGGAATGTTCTTTCCAAGAGAAGCATACAATGTCCTCTGACTGGAGAAAGAAGTAACTAACCATTCAGTGCAGTATTATCTCTGAGTTCACACAAAAACTGGAATAGTCTCCCTCACAAGATCTCTTCTTGGGTTTTTTTTTTTAATTTATTTTTTGTTTTTTTGGGTTTTTTTGCCTTTTTTTTTTTTCAGGTGGCACTGAAATGAACAAGTAACAGTTGTACTACTCTGTACAACCCCTCTGCCTCATACAGTTGTCCTCCTGCACCATGCTTCTCACAACAACAAGGGTGTCTCAGAGGGAATGTAAGTTGCAGTATAACAGGCATCACTACAGAGATGTGGATGGTAATTACAGCCTGTCTCAGACTAAGCCTCATACCTGATTATCCACAAAGGCTACCTTGGCTTTAGGCAAGACATTCCTGCATGTTTTGATGGCTGGGGATAAATACTGGATGTGCTCCCCAGCACACTGACTAGTCTCAGTGCCTTCATAGAATTAGTTTGACATTACATGAAAAAGAAAAAAGTGACACAGAAATTAATCTAGAGTTTTTTTCTTAAGATATATCAATATGATTGTTTTAAGGCAAAGGGAAAACTGAGTGTCTAAAGAAAGACTGTAAGGGACAAAACTTTCCTGTCTCAGCAATTCTTTGCATGCTGAGATGGTTACCTTCCTAACATGGTTATCTTCCATCCAGTGTTAGCTTCCATCAATACCATAATAGAGACTTTGTTAAAACTTCTTGTACGGAGAAGTTGATATTTTTAGTGACAAATGGGATGTTTTGTGGCCTGAATTTCACATGTTACTCAGCTGTTCTTATTCTTGATTTAGCCAACATTTGAGAAATGCTGAGAAAATCTGAGAAATGCTCTCTAGCATGAACAGAGCAGATCTGGGTAAGCACAATCACAGCAGCTGTCTGTGCCAGTGCATGTGTGCACTGATCCAGGGGCCTGGGGAGAAGGACAAAGGTGGATCACCCTGGGTCGGCACGCCCTAGAAAATCACTTCACCTCCCTCTCTCTGAAGAGAGTGCAGTAAATGGTGGAAACAGATCTGAGTCTCACCATTGGTAGCTCTGCTAGAAGCAATGAATTCCTGAACTTCAGTGTTCCAGGTTTCACAGTCTGTTCTGCCACTTTAGAAACAGCTGCTTTTAAAGAAATGCTTCTTTTCAAGTTTAACATCTATTTTCCCCTCTACCTTCCTGGAATCAGCAAAAACAATGCAACTTCTGTAAAAAAATTAGACTATCCCTTGCGGAAATAGCTCTTCGGAACGTGCACCAGTCGCAGTTTAAGATGGAACCACGAGATGTCAGTATGTTCACAAAGAACAAACCACTGGAGATGGTTTAAAACTGTGCTGACGTCAGTCTAACGTTGCTTATTTCCCCCTCAGAAGTTAATATTTACAAAGATTATGCTGAGTAGGAAAGGACTCGCAAAGTTCATTGAGTCCAGCTCCTGGCCCTACAGAGCACCACGTGCCTGAGAGCATTGTCCAAACACTTATTGAGCTCTGTTAGGCTTGGTGCTGTAAACACTTCCCTGGGGAGGCTGTTCCAGAGCTCAACCACCCTCTGGGTGAAGAACCTTTTCCTAATACCCAACCTAAACCTCCCCTGATGCAACTTTGGACCACTTCCTCAGGTCCTGTCACTGTCACCACAGAGAAGAGATCAGCACCTGCCCCTCCTCTTCCCCTGCAGTGAGGTCTCCCCTCAATCACCTCCAGGCTGGACAGACCAAATGAGCCCAGCCACTCCTCACTTATATGACATGGCTTAGAAGAACCATTCTTCCTGGAGAATTAAATATTCACATGGGAAATCTACTAGCATGAATTCACCTGTGTTTGACTCACGGACAGAATCGGGCAGTGGCCATGCTATTTTTCGAATTTAGCATTTTTCCTGCCCTCAGTATAATCTCTAGATTACATTCCATGGAAGTGTTCCAAGTAAAGAGAAACCAGAAGAAGAGATGAACATCAGGGCTGGCGTTTATTAAAAATGCTCATGACTTCTAGGTTGCTGAGTCATACCTGTATCAGATTCTATTGGTTGAATACTGATAACGTTTGACAAATGTTTAGTGCTTTTGATTTAATGACCTCCATGGAATTGCTCATGAACGGACTTTCCCCATCTCATAAATCAGTGCTGCTAACACACAAAGCAAGTATGTCCAAAGAAACCAAGAAGTGATACTCACAAAGGGCGTACTGCTTGCGTGCAGACAACTTGAGAAAGCAATAGGAACCATCTCAGACTTTATTTATATCTTAGGCAGTCTACCCATTCTCTCCCACCCAGAAGAATATTTACTAAGTTGATGAGATCCATGGTGACAAATAGAACTTAATTATTTGCCCTGTCAAACTTGCAGAAGAGGTCTCCTTGAGTTGAACCACACACTGGACGGGCTTCCATATGTCATTCAGTGATAGAGCCTACACACTCATGGAAAACGAAAGCAACTCTGAAAGACAGATGTCTCAAAAGCTTTAGGAATTGTCTGAGGCTGCACGTGCTCAGCTCTACTCATTCAGTCTGTAAGGGTGGCTAAAAGTCTCTTCTGTATTTTAAAGAGGCAAGATAATGTATTCCAGAATAACCTATTAGGAGCCAAATCCTGTATGTTTCAAAGCTCTTTGCTGCAATTTATGCCAAGTCCCATGAGATCATGTATGACCTCCAAGAAGAATCTAGGTTTTCTCACTTTACTTAGCTGAGCAAATCTTCATGTACTAATGTAGGTGCACTGTTGGTTTCCGTCAGCACTGCAGCATAGCATTCAACATATGGCAAGTCCAGATGCTGAAATGTAGTATCTACTGAAAGAGAATTGTAGCTTTCCTTCACTTCTGCTCTGTGTTATTCTGAATAATTTTGTGACCCATTCAGTTAGGAAAACATATGCTGTGAAAGTCATGGGTAAAGAGGTTATAGACATGGAGGAAGAGATATGATATAGACAGGATATGATATCTTTTCAAGGTTTCTACCAAGTCTTTGGCATCTTGCACAATAAATATGAGAAAATGCCCTTTAGGTCTTAATTAGTGAGCACTGTGAATACTGTGGGTAACATACTGGCATGATGGTCATGGTTTTCTCAGGCAGTGGTTACCGAAACTTGGTGCATTTTGGGAACAAGCCCTCAGGTCCAAATGTTTTATAATAGAACTGAATTAAGTGAAACTGCCACTGGGATAGACAAAAAGCCATGCCAACCCCTCCTAACCCCCAAAGTGAGCAGCTGTTTCCCTCCTCAGGTCCTTCTTTGATAAGACTTTTTTGCCTGACGCAAGAGAGAGCCATGTTGTAGACCAATACATCTTGCAGACTATCAGAGTCCTGCTTTTTCTCAGGTCTGAAATACACGTCTGTATTTCTGCAGTGCTTAAAACCAGACAGCCATGGTGAAATGAGGAAAATGGTGCAGTTTAACTGTGTCATGAAGAGGGTGTTGTATTGTTTCAGAACTTACGGAATATGCATCAGTCTCACAGAAAGCCCTCTGGAATGAGTTTCACGTTAGGATTTGGTTTCAAGAGCTGAAATTTCACCTGAAAAAGTGGAGTTTGCAGACAGAAAGCCCACCATTACTTCCTCTGTGTATTGTCAAAGTACATCCTGGCATAATGAAACATTTAAGTGTTAAACTACATGTTTGGAGTCTCTGAAAAGAGACTGACATTTCCTTTGTCCACAAGTCCTTTCACAGCTGGATGCATATGCTGTACATCCAAGTTGCTATGAGAGCATAAGCACAGTGCTGAGAGGGAACAGTCACCTTCTCAGAGGTGCTCAGGGCAGGGAGCAGTGCACCAGCCTGATCAGGTGAAGGGAGCAGGTGG
Organism: Eopsaltria australis; assembly: GCA_034509425.1. Classification (NCBI taxonomy): domain Eukaryota; kingdom Metazoa; phylum Chordata; class Aves; order Passeriformes; family Petroicidae; genus Eopsaltria; species Eopsaltria australis. Next base: position 417,120 of record JAVTVJ010000384.1, read on the forward strand.
AGGCGTGTGGTGGACTCAGATCTTGCTCTTGAAGTACAAAGCAGGTAAGTTATTGGCTATGATTCATCACTGATCACAGAAAGCAGGCAAAGTAGGACCCACTTTCCCAGGTCAAAGCTGGATTCCTACACATGGATGAGAGCCTTAGGCTACCTCACTACTGGAGTCTGTTTTCAAGAAAAGTTGTTTTTAATTGTAAGTCTAATTTCTTATAGCTTTTCTGACTGCATCACTTTCAGACATTAAAATATCACAAAACACTCCAAAGTACACTCCTCCAACTTACAACAGATTTAAATTTCAGTAAATGCTAAATTTAATTTATAAAATAAAAATCCCTTAACAATGGAGAAAGGCTTCTTTGAGCTCTGCAAATGAGAAAAAGCTCTTCAGTAGAAAGAGTTCAGCATTAGGATTCATATTTATTCACTCTTCAGAGAGTTTGGAAGCAGATCTGAAGAGTGCCAAATGAAGTCAGCTAAATTTGCAGCTGTCTCAGTCATAATCCACACTGGGAAATGCAGGTTAAGCCACCACCTAAAAACTGACCAGGCTGCTGCACTCTTGGTGTATTGAAGAATAGCTGAACATATCCACAGATAAAGGCAAAATTGTTGCACAAATTGAACAAATTCCTGTTTTAACAGGCAAAGAAAAAGTGGAGAGGAATTTTCTTTTATATTTTTGTATCAGAATCTACATATTTTCTAGTACTGGAGACTTCAGAATAAAAATGCTTCTGTGGAAATCTGGTCTAAGGCTTGAAATATTGTGAGTTTGCTAAATCCAAGGCAGAGAAACATAACAGGAATTAGAAGCCAGTTCTTCAGACAAAGAAATAAAAACTCTTCAAAAACTTCATTAACCCATGGAATAACTCAGGTGGGAAGAGACCTCTGGCTGTGCAACCCCTTGCATGAAGCAGGACCCATTAGAACAGGTTACTGTGTGCCTTGTGCTATCAAAGTGTTAGTGTTTCCAGGGCTAGAGATCCTGCAATGTCTCCAAGCCTGCCTTCCAGTTAGTGACAACCCTCGAGGTGAAAAACCTTTCTTAGTAAGTAAACCAAAATTAACCTTTTTACAAATCATGTCCTCTTGCCTCTTGTGCACCACATGATGACAGGACATGAGATCCATCCTTCCCCTCCTCTTCTCCAGGCTGAACCAGCCCAGTGCTCTCTGCCATCCCTCATTTGGCCTATGCTCCAGCCCTAACCACTGCAAGGACCTTCTCTGGTCACCAGGTAGAATATGCATATTCCTGCTTATTTTTTATATACTTTCACTGTATTATCATTTAAAGGAGGTGACATCCTGGAAAAGGTGTGAAGAAATGAAGATCCTCTGCTGGCTGCCACAAGGACAGCACTCCATGCACTGCCATGTTGTCAGGTGAGTTTGGACGGAGGACAGCTGGCTATGCTGTGAATTTATAGGAGGCACAACTTTTATACCATGTATATACTCAGAAGCAAATTTCTTTGTGAAGACGCTAAAAATATATTTTTTCAAAGGCTGAAGGTGTCCAAAGCCTTTATGTGACTTTCAGAGATGCCTGCTCCAGGGCCTCAATTTCACGTGACTGTTCCATTACCTAAGCAAAACAACGCTTAAAATGCTTTGGCCACAGAGAAGGAAGCACGTACAAGAATGTTCAAGCATGTTCTTGGTTTATTAGTTCTACTACAGGCACTGGAGCAGATGAATGTAAGAGGAGAAACTTGCTTTATCGTAAAGAAAGAGACCTACAGCAGTGACAAATTAATTTCCATCCTGTCATGACTCATGAGACAGAACTACAGTAACATTAACAAAATGTCAGTTAAAGCGGTAGTAATTATTTCCATTGCTAATACTGACTCTGGCTTAACAACATTTACAGGCTTTGTTACACTGTCATAAAATAAACAGTTATATAGAAACAAACCAGATTCACCGCTTTTGAAAGAATGGACTTTTTTCTCTGTCTCTGCCCTTGACAGAATCATGCCTTGTAAAGGAAATCAGAGATGGAGGCATGAAAACAGCTCATGAAAAATCCCAGTGAGGACTCGCACTAGGCTTTCAGCAGCATTATGTTCAGTCTCAGAAAGGCTGTGACCTTTGTTTTTCAGGCACACCACAGATGAAGACTACAAGAGCAGGACTCATTCAGTCCAAGTCAACTCTGCAATTTCCAGTGTACTACTAAAGTGGCAGGCTGGTAGGAACTAGTGTCCCAACAGTCAACATCTCATTTCTCCTGTTAGACATGTTGAATTGTGTTAATTTTTTCATGTTTTCTCTTCTGCTATCAGTGTCCTTGTGGCTTCATACCAGACTATTCAGCATCATGCATTAAAAAGACCCAAAGAAAACATGCCTTGACAAAAAAATTGTAGAAAAACAAACTTTCTTAGTGAAAATTCATAATAATGAGACAAAAAGGCCATAGACCAATTGTCTTAATAGTTTCAATTTAACTCTTTTGTTGTGAATGCCCAGGATTATGCAGCTGCCAGATACTGGTTTCTTGTCTTACAGATGGGTCTGATGCCTGAAGGACTTTTTCTGCTTTTTCTCCTGAAGATTTCTTACACTGTTCCCTACATTCACAAGTATTAGCATGCATACTTGTGATGCCTTAGGTGATAGTTTAGCCTGGTTTCATGGTGTTTAGTAGGCCGGTAGACTAAACACCCCTGAAACCACGTAGAGTTAGAGACCAAACACCCTGTTTTCGTGAGCCCTCAAGGTCTCCTAGTAGGACAGATTTTGTAAACTAGAAGTTAGCCCACCCAGGCCCCTTTTTGGGCCCTCCTGGTAGATATGCTAATGTGTAGAGTCTTTAATTGTACACTCGACTGGGGGGACGGGGCTTTTGCTGCGTGTTCTACCTGGACAGCAGAAGCCATCGAACGGGATCCTATTAAAATACCGAGGTAAACAACCCCCAACCCTCTCACCGTGTCTGAGCCTTTATTTCCTAAGACCAGAATAAGACATCAGGTCTAAGACTGCAAGTTCAAAATAGAGATTTAAAGTATGTAATTTCACATCACAGAACAATATTTCTTAAAGGCTATGATCCTCCACATGGGACAAAAATGGGGCCAAGTCTTATTCTTTTCCACTAAATGTCTTCAACCAGTGTAAGCTTGACAGTGTTGGAAAAGGATGTCTTAGTCTCTGGGAGTTTAACAGCAAATGACCTCTGCGACCTAGTCCTGTCCTTTTAGTAGAGAACATGTGCAAATGAAGCAGATAATTCTGCATATGTGTCCTTAGCCAGCATAGCAGCTCAGAAGACAACTCACACAGCAATTGCTCATTTTCAATACAGAATTTTCCTTTCAAAATGACTCTATAGCACAATTGAACTTTTTATCTGCTTTTGACTTGGTTGTTATCTCCCAAGCTTGTCCTCAGCCTTTCTTAAAATGATCTCTAGTTCGGTAACATGCACATACCCAATATATTCCTCTTTAGAGCCTCTCTTCCTGGAAATTCAGATGCTATGGCCCATAGAAATGTCTTGCTGAAAGAGTGAGTTCACGGGAGGTGAATAAGGTGCACAATTTCAGATATGTGCCTGAAGTGTATCATTATCATACACAGCAAGCCACTTCAACCTTTGTACTTGCCATTGCCAGGGACTATGTTTTAAAAGGCATGTTGCATTTTGTACCAAGTGAGGTTATTTTTCAGATCAGCAAATGCTCCCTGCACCATCATATCCCATTTGTTTTTCCTCAAACCTGAAACCTCCCTGCAGATGTTTCAGTAGTCCAAACTCAGTTAGTTTTGGACTATTTTAAATAGAATAGTAATTAAAGAAGAAGATTATCCATGCCCTATTCCTGTGAATTATCAGTATTTTTAATATAATAGAGGTCTTGTATTCCAAAAATCTCCTGTACCAGGATGCGTTTTGCTTTTTAAGGCCTCACTTATTTTTCTAAGTCTTTGGAAGAGTTTAACTTGGCAATGTTCAATGATCCCTATTAACCGACTTTTAAAAAGTAATAACTTTTAGATAAAATCAGGCACTCAAAACAATACTACAGAATGATTACCTGAAGACTGAATAAGCATCCAACTTAAAATCAGGATACTTTCCTTAAATTTTAATTCATTGCTGGTTTTTATATGAGGTTCTGTAGAATCAATATTTGATGCACAGCAGGACCTTTACAGAAGAGGCTTCTGTAGATGACTCCTGGTAGTAATACAAAGCCTTGTGAAATTAATGCATATCTTTGCAAAGAAGTGGAACATCTTTGTAATCAACTTGTGATCAAAAATTTGTGTTTTTTAAAATTATTACAGGTATTACTGTACTTTTTAAAATGCTTGTAACGCATATAAAATTCATTCATTGCTGTTTTATCATCCCACCCAGCACTGTGTGAGCCCTGTGCCCTCTGGTTCTCCTGTCTCATGGTGCTGGGTACTAGTAGGAAAATGCTCCCACACCTTGAGCCACAACTGTCAGGGGTTCTCTGGCTAGATTTCTTTTCCCACACTCTCAATCTAGTACTAACATGGTAACTTACAGGACAGCAGCTAATAAAGAGAGAACCTACTATTCTGGCAAGTTTTACTCCTTGCCTCTTGAATTGCACTGTTGCGTGGTTGCTGCTGGTGCCCAGTGATTGACGTGGATACTTACAGATTAATGCCTCCATACTACAAGTTAAACCCCATACAAGCGGTTAAAGAGCATTCCTAAAGCAGCATACTGGAAACAGACTCCGACTCCCAGCACAAGGATAGCAAAAAAGTCACAAGCTGTATAGTAAATTATGTCCTAATAGACTTTCCTCTGACTTTAAGAACTTTTGGTTTGTCCTTACTTCCTCAGTTCGAGACCCCCAGGTTATGCTTTCTAACTGTCCTGCAAACACCACCCCCTGAACTTTTGCTGAGAAGAAATTAAGCTGCTCATGTTTTCAGTGGTGTTCAGAGACAATTCCTGACCTCAGCTAGTGCAGGCAGCATCACAAATGCACTCCATGTGAAAGTCTAGGGGAGCCTGCATTGGTTGCAGAGGTGCCATTCCTAACAGAGCAGGCATGTTGGTTGCATATACTGGTGAGATCTGGGTAACCGCACCAAATGTCTTTCAACCAAACACCATCAGCCACAGATTTTTTCCATTAGCAATGATCACCTTGGTCTGAGACCTACTTCCAACCTACGCAGTGCTTTTGTCTTTCAAGGCCAAACTTGGCTTCTGCCCACATCCCTGGTCAACTCCACATCTTTCAGGTTCTTTCCCCTTCTCTGTTGGCTGTGAATGAGCTTGTTTTTCACTTTCTTTTTTTTACTGTTGCCTCCTCTCTAGCCACATGCAATTTGTGCTATACCAGTGACACACCCAGTTTCATCTCTGGTTACATGTCCCTCTTCCTTTCCGTCAGCCCTGATGTTGAGGCCAAGTAGCTGCAGGGTGGAGTGAAGGAATGTGTCTCATCCCACACAGACATCAATGGAGGCTGTGCATTGTCATAGACAGGTACTACAGCCTCGCAGAGAACAAGAGTCATTGCCACCAAACATCAGGTCTTCATTAGCCCCAACTTCTCTTACCTAATTCAACATGAGGTACTTCATGAGAGAGCCTGAATCCTCCTATGCTGGAAGGCCACATTGAGAGAGAAGTTCTTGGCTGGCATACAAGACGGGTCCCAGATCTTTTATCAAGCCTTGTAGGAGCTTGGACTGGGGCAAAGTGATGCCTCTAAGCTCACACAGGGGAGAAGAGAGTCTAGACATTACCACAGTTGCTCAAATAGCAGCTGCACAGAAAGGATTGCATAATTTTGTGCTTCTGGCAGGCAGGAAGCAGCCAGTGAGGATTGCTTGAGGACAGAGTGGCAGCACCTCAGCTTTTAAGGACAACAGCTGATGAGAAAGAGCCTCATCCCTTTTCTTAGCAAAGGCATATGGTGCTCTGTTTTTTGTAACAGAGCCATGGCCAGATGTGGCATCACTTGGCAAAGAAATTGTGGTGAAATGTTCTTGCTGGAAATGTTGATACATGCTTTCTGAAAAACATTTTGGTCACTGTGTGATGTATGGCAACAGCCAAGGGCTGAGTGGATCCAAGGGGGTGAATGAAAGGTCTTGCAGATGATTATGAAAGATCTGGCAGAGGATTATAATCACCTGTGTTCCAGGAAAAACTTCAACGTGCGGAGGATATGACGTTCAGGGAAAAGTCTATGATTCTAGAATTGTTTCTAAACATGGAATCGTCCCCAGTCAAATATGGGAAGTGTTTCTCCAGTGAAAAGTGCATGGTGACATCCTTAAACACTAGGAAACCATGCCAGATCCATTCTCAGTGTGATGGTGGAGACCCAAGGCCCCCAGGTCATCTCCCAGCATGAGGGGCTTGACAATTGGAAGAGCTTTGATTTATGCTAGGAGAGGCCAGGCATCCGTAAGGACTTTTGGAAGTTTTGGAAGCTGAGAGTTTTTCTTCCTTTTGAATAAAACTTTAGGTCCTCTTAAAAGTTAAGTTGTTAGCAAATAAATAAGTGTATTTTAACCAAACCTAATGCTACACATGAATGTCAACACAATGTAATACACAGGGGACAAGTTTTAGAGGAACACAGTGCATTTATTGAAATACAATGGGAGACATTCGCCTTGAGTAAAGCCCCTAAAACCTCAGAAGGTTCTTTGAAACGTTGTGCTTTTTTCTGTTAGTTCATTTGTCACTGCAGAAGTCTGTTCCTCAGGGGCTTTTCTTTTCTCCTATTCAGAGAGACTTTTTCCATTGAACAAAACAGAGCTATCATGTAATTTCTGGCAGCTACTATCCAAAAACTGCATCCTAGAAAAATGATGTCTGTGAATGACTCCACCAGAGCACACCATTCCTGTGGATGTGGGTTTTTGAACCAGCCCTGAAATCTATTGCCAGGACTACACAAATTAGTTTAGATCCAGCATTTGCAACTGGTGAGGTTTTGTCATATTATCTGGTGTTCTGCTAAATGCCTCAGCCCCTGGGGCTGGTAGATTATGTAAGAATCTCTGCTTTTATTACAAAATAAAGTTCAATTTCCATTTTTTCCAGAAGAATTTAGGAATGTGACCATTAATAGTGCAGATAATGCAAGGTTACTAACCCCTGCAACCTTCATTTTTAAGCCATCTATGATTTTTTTTAAGCTCTGACACATGATTTTTGAATGCCTGAGGGACACTAATGTATTTTCAAAAATACAACCATTCTTCAGTTTTTCAGCTTGATGTCTTATTTCCTCAGCCTGAAAGAATTGCCTAATTCAGGGATTTTTTTTCTCTGAATGTTTTGAATGCTGTAGCTCTGTAATGCATTTCTGACATCCCAGAAGCAAACCCCCAGGAGCCTCTGCCATGTATCTGTTGTTGGAGGTGCCTTTACAAGTGTGATACCACACATTAGTAGCTTCAAAATCATGTTTATCCAGAAAAAAACAACCAACCAACCAACCACCAACAAAAAGTCATTTCCAGATATGGAATTTTTGGATGTCACTTTTGACATCTTTTCTTGATAACACTTTCTTCAGGATGTAAATTTCAGCAGGGGAAGCAGGTATCTTTCCTTTCCCAATGTCTGAAAACAGACACCCAACTGCTGTGAAACACCCATGTTTGCAACGTGACTTTGCATGCAGCCATCCTGCTTGCTTTTGTCACTTTATAGGTACAATCGGTTCCTGCTTTTTCTGGCTCCGGATCTGGGAGATAAAGTTATGCAGTACCCAGACACATGCTCTCATCCCCCTGAGGGGACTCATGGAAGAAATGCATCCTGTGTTGTCTGACCCTTGACAATGCTAGTGAGTGGTGTTGCCTCTTGCATGACCTTACTCACAGGAGGCAAGGGAGAGAACTGAGTGGGAAGGAGACGATGCCCCCACTAAAAGTGTAGTTAAATTATTGTGCTCTGGCTCTGGAGAAACAGGATAGGCAACAGTGTTTTAGAGGATTTTACTGGGATAAGCATATGGCCTGGGACAAGCATCACCAGCTGGTATTGGTGACAACAGCTACCAGAGCTAGGCCTGTAGTTTCTACTTGAGAGCTGTAGACAGCTGTCTAAAAACTGCCCAGCTCAGCTGGATGAAGAAAGGAAAGTGATGGTTGTTTTTGGAAGGCCCATCCGGAGTGGTCCTGTTGGTGTGAAAAGCACACGGACATGAACAGGGACAGCAGCTCCAGGGCCAGGCAAGCTGAGGAAGGGCCAAACACCCAGATATCCCAAAGATATTTTGTTTGGTCTAGATTAAAATTCTAGGCTTTCTTAGAAAGGGGGTCCCTGACTATGGTTGGATGTTGTAGCTCCATATATACATGTAGATTGCAGCAGTAAATGCTTCCAGTGCTAAAAGGTATCTACTATTCAAGGTGTCTACTATTCAGTGGCTTATGAGCTCTTTGACACAGCTTTGGGCTAGGTTGAAACATGACATGGTTTGCATTTTAGAATGGGGCTTCACCAGCAGGTGATCAGAAGGCTGTCAGCCTCAAGTGGTTCAACAGCACAGATGTAGACTGGAGGGTGGTGGCTGCTGTTGTGAAGCCTTCTCATCCCAACCTGGGTAAAAAGAAATTGCATTTTGCCTCACACATGGCACATTGTAAAAAAGTTACAGGAGTTATAGAAAATTCTGTGTTGGAAGGGACCCATAGGGATCATCAAGTCCAAATCTTAAGTGAATGGTCTGCATGGGGATCAAAACCACAACCGTGGCATTATTGGCACCACGCTCTAAGCAAGTGAGCAATTCAGACTTTTAACAGAAACTTCATATCCAAAATGCAGAATCTGGCTTCTGCCCTGATTTGGCTTCAAGTAAGAAGATAAATCCAGTGAAGTTTTAATTTAGATTCTACACAGTTTCTGTGTCACAAGACTTCACAGAGACTGGATTTAAAATGTGTCCATGGGCTAAACAACTTCTTTTTCAGCAGAAGATAGGGTGTGGGAGAGAGTAGTTCACAGAGCAGAGCAGCTGCACAGGGAAACTTTGATGTACAGATAAGACAAAGAGTTGTATTGTCAGTGATACCAATCAAATGTGAAGCTCTCAAGGAAAGGCAAACTGGCACAGTTTCACTATTGCCTATCTTGTCAATGCCATTAGAAATTTGGCCGCTGGTGTCAATGAAAGTGGGATTTCCAGCTCCTGCTAAGAGAGGAGTGGGTCTCTGCGCATACCTCATGGACATCTCCTGTGTCTCTAGATGGCCGGGGAAGAGTCATGAATTTGGGATACAATGATCCATCCCTTGATGTAGGACAGAGAGGGCTGCAGGGCACAGATGATTGCATCCTGTGGAGCTGTGTGGCCTGAGCAAGCAGTATGGATGACTCTGCACTTTGACAGGCCTAGGCTGCAACCACACAAAGATCCTACCATGGGAAAACCCCGCCTGCTCCAGACGTGCCAGCAGGCACTGCTCAGCAGCTGCAGTGCATTAAACTGGTGCTGGGCAGGGAGAAACCCAACCCTGCTGCATGCCTGTTGCAATGGTCAGAGGAGATGAATTTGGCCCAGTGAGCTTTTTATTCATCCAGATGCTCCAGAGCTGCTACTGCTACTTAAGAGAAAAAAAGGCAAATGCTATGAAAATGTCCAAGACAAAAGCTCTGCACGGAAGCACTGACTGGAAGAATTGACTGATTAGGTTGTAAGCTATTCTGGGGACTGAAACTTGGTGCTACTTGCCAAGTATGATTTCTAAGACAGGATGAAATCTTGGCTTCTGCTGAAAAGATGCTCAGGTATCCTACTACTCCTGGGGAATATCTACCTGAGCCCATGCAGGTTTCTCTAATGTGACCTCTTCTCCAGTGACCCTCTGCCCACAGCAAATCAGCCTCTAGTGAGGGAAGAAGGTCCAAGGTGGAGATGTGCTGAAGCAGTGACCAGAACCCCCTCTCCATCTGGGGTGGGAGGGAGAAGAGGGGGGGAAGGAAGAAAAGGCCCTCACCCAGGCTAACATCCCTCTTTATCTGCCCTCTGGGGACAGGGCAGGTGTATGTAGAAGTCACTGCCCCTAGGCAACAGTAGCCAGGGCCCTTGGAAAGGGCTCTAAGCCTACCTTCTGAGTCTCAGCCTCTTGCAGAGTTACCCCACACGTGCTTCTGCCCCACATGATTTTCAAGTGAAAATGTTTTGCTTTAGTTGGCCACAAGACAATTTCAGTTTAGGTGCAAACCCTTGACACCCATCTGTATTATCTCCTCACCAGCTACACAGCTGAGGCACAATTCATTAGTTACTCACAATATAGTAAATGGCAAAAGCACATCCTGCACACCTGGGCTGTAGGGGTAGGCCCACAAATTGTGAACATTGCCCTGACTTCAAACATATTTAATGATGCTATGTTGACAACAGGCAGGGGCAGGACCCACAGGTCAAGTCCAATGAAGCTAAAGGATTAATCTTGTGGATACGCAAGTATTTTGGATGAGGTCCTCTATCTCCTAGTTCTTCCTCAGGTTTAAACAAACCTGAGGAAAATTACTGGATAGTGCTAATAAATATGGAACAGAAAAGCATAACATCTCATTCAGGGTCATAAATGCCACCTGCTATGCAGAACCTGCTGAAGGTTCTTCTCACTGTCTAGCTTTCTTCCTTAGGGTCATAAGACATGTGCAAAATCCTACACCTATCCCTCTTTTGTAGCATCTTATCGGCTCCTGAGCACCCTCCTCTCCCCCTGTGTGCCTCAGATGCTTTTGCACTGCTGTTAAATTTGCATAAGTAACAGAACCCCACTGTGGTTCCTGCAGAAAGCACTGTCCTGGCTGCAGTCCCCCAGCTGGTGCCTACTGTCCATGGGGAACTGTGCGCTGCTAAGGACATTTCCATGAGGCTTCTCTCTTTGGTTCTCCTCCCATTTCTCCCCTCATGTCACCTGCATATCACTTTTGCAGTGTTTGCTCTTAAATGTGCTGAATGTCTTGGATGCATCTTTGGGCCATGATCTGCCATTTGATTAAGGAGACATACTCACATATACTGCTGTGCTAATCGTGGTGCTCCCAAATACACAACAGCCAATGTGACTGCTGTAGCAGGTAGATATTGAGATGGTCCAAAACACCATAGCCAGGAATGCCTCATTGAGTGAAGTTCACACTAGGACCTGATCTCTGCTGTGCAAGCCTCTCTCCAATAGAAATGACTGGGATGTCACCAAGGATTATGGCTTCAAATGAGCAGCAGGTGAACTCTAAGGAAAAAAGATCACAGGCAATATTCTGCTCTCAGTTACACTCCATTGACGTCAATGGGGTTGCCTGGGGTGAGCTCAGAGCAGAATTTTATTTCTCATTTTTAATATGTATAGCCAAAGCCCCCCAAAACATCTTTCAGCATATAGCACAGAGTCTAAAAACTCCTCAGCTACACATGCTGCAAAGTTCTTGTTCCTATCAGAGCAACAGGAAAAAGCTATCTTGTCTGGAAAAAGAGGGCGGAGCTGTTTCGCATGTTGCTGCATGCTGCCCACATTCAGTGAAAGGAAAGGGGATAGGATGCCCCTGGCACCCGTGTGTTGCACACCTCCTGCAGCCACCCATGGCGACCTGCCATCAGCTGGCAGGATATGGCAGCTCCATTTCAAGTGTCCTGTTCCACTGGCAGACAAGCTATTGCATGGGTGCAGGTGCTTCTGAAACTTGAGTGTTTCCTCATATCACACTCCTATGTTGTAACACCCCTTGGGTTCCAGTTGGCTGCAGAGAGATGCTGTGAGTTTCAGAGGTGTCATAGTGATGGAAGGAAAAGGTATTTACAGGCCTGTGATTCTATGGTCACTCAGGACAGTTGATTTCTACACTGTGTACAGGACCACAAACTGTCACTCGAAGCCAGCTGTGCTAGAGGCTGTATGCTTGAAACCAAGCTGGTTGTTTGCTTTTGACAAGCCTGTAAACTCCCAGTGCTTTGCTTTTGCTCCTCCACAATCTAAAACAGCCATCAAGTGCAGCAAGTTATGATGGACAAAACCTGAAAATTGAAAATGTATCTCTCTGACATATATAATTTCTTTATTTATTCGTGCTTTCCATTGGTTTTAGCTTTGATTGTTTTAAAGAGGTGTTGACAATAATTAAAATATTACTCACAGGAGTTCTGATATTAAATAGCCAGATTATATTTTGTAGTGCATTGGTGCAGTGACCACCAATATTACTGTCAGATCAAGATGAAGTTTTATTTATTTCCTGGTGAGAGTGAGATATTACAAGGTGCAGTATTCTGGGATCAAAATCAATAGGATATATTAAATCCCTAATGTATTCCTGTAGTGAAACACCTTATTTCTGCAAAAAGGGATTCTGTTGGTAGATGCTCTCCTTCATGTGGCTCCCATGGCCTGAAGTTCCACATTGAGTCCCTCCTTTCCCAGTTTCCTGGGAGGTGGGGTCAGTAAGGGCTCTGCTATAGCTGTATCTAAATGCAGGTCTTGTTTTTGCTTGCTGGGTTGTGGTTCCATGTGATGGAGAGCAGGTTTTGTGTGTCAGCAGCCATCCTGGCCCCTGATTGTACTCTTCCAACAGCAAGCACAGGATAAAAGACTGAAACCAGAAGGAATAAGGGTCATACATCTTTGTGGCAACCCTCTTTGGGGAAACAGGGCACCTCTGTCCCACTCCAGCTCAGCACCAAGAGGGTTATCTAGGGTGGAGTCTTTCCCTGTGTTATGGTGTGGGGCTGGATAATGTTGGCAGCAACTGAAATAAGAGGCAGATCTCCCAGCAGAGGAATTAGCTTTATACATTATAAAATGACTGCATTCACTTCACCCTCTGTGCTATATATACTGTGCACAGCTAGCTGGGTGCATGACAAGGGTTATTTCTCTTTCTTTAAAGTATTTGCATTATTTTACTACACTAACTACATCTCATAGCACTACCTAATTTCGCCCCACCACAAAACATAGTACAGCATCTTAGATTGTCCTTAGTCAGTACCATCAGACCCTGTGAGCTGAACAATTACAGGGAAGTTTATAGCAAGATGAGAGCAAGAAATTAATGCAAATTTTGGGTTTACCGATTGCCACAAAATCTCAAGAGAATAAAAGAGGACTATTTTAGATTAAGGCATCAGAGCTTGTGTTGAAGAGTAAGTGTTGAAATATTAGTAGGAGACCAGAGATTGGACCAGATGGCTGAGGGTAGAGGCCAAGCCAAGTGTGTCTGAAACCCTCAAATTTAAACACTGTAAGTGGGGCTTTGGGAAGGGTCTGTGTTTCTTAAAGGACTTTGGAGAAAAGCCTTTCTTTCATCTTGACAATTTAAAAACCAAAGCACTAAACAAAAAACCCTCAAGTGCTGGGTAAAGAACAGCAATAGGACAGCTCATTCCTTTACATGTTACACAGACTACAGCATTTGCTGTTCTGACACAAGCAACAATACCTTACTGGCCACATTTGTGTTAGAGGTTGGATGAAATCCCTTGGAACTGGTGACTACATCAGCTGCTTCCACTCAGGATCACTGTAAAGAAGTGACTTGCAGTGTGTAATAAAAGAACTAAAATGATGTTTATCTTCTCCCCTAATGCTGGCATGCACTGGTGGAGATGCTTTTTCCATGCCAGACATCCAAGAGCTTGTGCTACCTGTAGGAACTTCTGGCAAAGTGGGCAGGGTGGAGCAGGAGGATTGGCGTGACCATGACTCTATGACAATGTGACCTTGATTCATTTCTGCATGTGCAGCCACTCAAAATGAGTTTCACTGTCAAATGTTTTGTGAGGATGCCTCTATCTGAGAGGCCAGCAGCTTCGAGGCAGGAAGCAGCAAGGGTACATCAGGCATCAGGTTAGTGCATGCAGGGACATGTTCATGCAGCCATCTGAAGGGAAGACCACACAATACATCCTTTTAATCTCTCTTCTGGCTGGAAGAGGCTTGGAGCCATGACATGGTAGCTTGGGATTTGAAAACCACTTGTCTTCTGTGTCTGTACGTATCTGCTGTCTTGTCAGGTTAGGGCATGCTCATTTTCTGGCTTGCCTTCAGCAAGGCACAAACAATCTAGGAGGTTCTTGGAAAGTACTGGTGATAACTTTCTCATACAAGAGGTGGAGAAGCCAATGATAAAGGGTGTGGTGTTGCATCTCATACCAACAACAAACCTTTGAAAGGTCATGGTGACCAGGAGAGGTGCCTGAGACCTGGAAGAAAACAAATGTCACCCAATCGAAGGGCAAGAAGGAAAATCCAGGGATCTACAGGCCAGTCAGCCTGACCTCAATCTGAGGTCAGGCAAGTCAGTCACTACTTAGGCAGGGTTAGTGCTGACTTGGATTATTCCAGTGTGAATCACCAGATGTTTGGGTGATTAGGGCCATTGCCAAAAAAATTTAATTAAGTCTCTCTGTAGGATGATTTTCTTCTCTGACTGGACAGTTTCTGCTGGAAATACCTGTCCTAGCCTGTCTACTTGGATGAACATCTAGGACTACCTAGGGAGAAGACATCCCAGAGGGTGATGTGGGAGAAAAGTCAGTTTTAAAATAACCCAGTTGTCAAATTATGTCACATTAGCATGCAAAACTGTCAGCCTCCAGCAGAATTCTTGGAAGAAGGAGGGAGGTGTACGGAGGTGTATAGAAAAAAAGTCCAGCATGGTCCTGTCCTGCAAACAGTTTCCACTCATCATAGTGGTAAGATGCCAAGCAATTAATTGACTGCAAGACAGTGATCTCTTCTGCAAACTCTAACAAATTACTACTTTCTTAGAATTTATGAATTTATTTCAAAATACTTTATTTGTCACTTCACAAACAGTTTAAAGTGGGAAAAAATGGTAGCTAGGTGAATGAACACTCCATACCTTGTCTTGTGTCCTGGACTTCATGAGCTGACTTCTTTGGTGTGTTTGCAGTGCAGAGAGATAAGCAGAAATCTGTGGGAAAAAAACTTCACCCACAATGTCTGAAATCTGGGAACTGGACTTCTCATTATTGTGTAGGCTGCTGGGACCTCATCACAGCAGAAGCCTTGGGGCATAAGTAACAACAGATGTAAATACAATTATCTGTAAACTGCATGCATCTCAGCTTTGTTAGGAAAAAAGACCTAAACACAGCATCCAACAAGCAGCAAACTCATAACCCTGGGATTAAAAAAGAAGCATTTTACTTTTATAAGGTAAGCCTGGAAAATACTTACGCAAAGAAAGTTTGGTGTCACCAGGATTTGATTTTCACTGGTTTTATTGTATATAGAAACATCTTTCCATGATAGGCACAGATGACCAGCAGCTTCCCACATGTATTGTATGTTAGTTGTGTGGCATGTGTAGCTGGAGCTTGTGCACCTTTGGCCATGTATCCTCCCTACTCTCTCTACTGTGTAACTTTACATCCTTTCAGTTTAGAGCAGTGGAGCTCGTTATGATCCTTAATAAAAAAATATGAAGTAGAGGAAATGAGAGATTAAGATTACTTTGGTAATCCCCAAAATGCAAAGGCATTATTAGCATCTAACAGCCATTGCTGGCAGTGTCATTTCCAAATGCTGCAATTGGCAAATAAAAAGGGAATATAAACTTCTGCTCTTATATGGACGGTGCAGTTTCAAAGCCCTTGTAACACATTCCAACAGGAATCCAGCAATGTAAAGGTCTTTGGTCAAGTCCCTCCATGAAGAGAATTTTACCCTAAAAGACCAAGTCACATTTCTATGGAGCAGTTTAATTGGATATGTCTGGACTTAAACAAAAGAAATACTTGTAAGTTCAGCCATGAATCAATATTTCTCTGTTCCCTGGTAGGATTATTGTTCTTTCATTGTTGTCTTCTTGTTTTGCTTTGTTGTCATTGCTAGCTCCAGAATTTTTTTAACATCTTTGGCATCTTCTGTGAGTATTTCTGCCTTTATTCCTCTTCAGAGGAGCACTTGTCTAGAGACCCTTGTTCCTAATCAGCCAAGGCATGTCCTCAAAGTAACATTGCTATTATAAAGCCATGCCAAACCATGGGGATTCACACACTCACAGCACTGGTCAGCTTTACTCCATTTGCTCCTCAGAAGAAGCACTGCTGAACCATGTATGTTCATTGCAGAAACAACTGTGAAGAAGCAGCTTAAGCCAAAAGTTTCAGCAAATAAAGGAAATTCCAGAGATCTCAAAGTACCTTTTACTGTGATATGTTATGACAGCACATTTGCTTTCCTCAAATCATGTTGTTTAGGGCAAAACTCTTGTCCACTCTGCTGATAAAATGATGAAAAGTATGCAGAGTCACGTTCCAAGAGGATCATCATCAATTAGGTTCTTCCCGGACTGATTACTGATTTTTTTCTCTGCTCATGCTGATATTGCCCCCACATCAGCCTTTCCAGCCTGTTTGTCCTTCATATAAATATTTATGTTGGAAAAACAGGCAGTACAAATGACTTGACATTTTTGGAAAATATAACTTAGGTCTTTGTGGTAGGATGGAGCAAGACAGAATGAGTCAGGAGATCTTAATTCTGATGCTTCTTTAAGTCTTCCTAGAAAATGAGTGTTGATTGTCTGTCTTTCATCTTAGGCAGAGACCTGGTGGTTCACAAGATATTTCTGGAGATTAATGTCGGTACCCCACTGTCATATTTCTGTACAGAAAGGCACTTTCAGTCACCAATGCCAACCTCTTCTACTCCAGCAAATGCATCTGTTAAGAAAAGAAATACTATCAGCAGCGCAACAGGTGGCATATTACAGCCAAACTTGAAAGGTTATAATAAGAGGGAGTGTGTGTGAGTGAGAGGAGAAAAACTGGAAAAGAGGGGGACTAAGAGGAAGGAAAGGGCAGTGGTAAGCATTTTTTCCTACTACTGTACTTAGAGTGTGCTGGAATACATGTCTGGTGACTTTGAAACATTGGGGTAGGGTACGGCCCTGGAAACGCATTTGCCCATTGTACTGCTTTCTGTTTGCTTACAAGGAATTCAGAAGGGATTTGCTTTCTCTTGTTTCATGAGCCCCACGCTTTCACACTGACCAAAGTGGATACACACCAGCTGGCCATGTCCATCACCACCACTGGGTGGGAGAATTCCTGATTATACTTAGATCCCTCAGACCCCACTCTGTCACTCGCAGAGAAGCTCTGCTTGCACACTGCTTCCGAAATGCAGCCGGCTGGGAGGTCGGCACGCCTTGCCTGAAGGAGCTGGATGCCTTCTGGATCAAACATGAATGACCTGCTGAAGGTGCCCCTTGTGCACGTCCTCACTCTGGCAGCCCTCAGCTTGGCTGAGACACTTCTGAAAGGTTTGCTTGGAGGGGCTTTTCCCCTGCTCTTCTTCTGCCATTTGCTGAAGGAGGTTTTGCAAAGGGGAAGGTGTCTGTGGTAATGGTGGGGTGGGTGGTGCTGTAGTGTCCCCAAAAAAGACAAAAATGGTCTGCTTTCAATGGTCACTTCATGGCTTTTAGGAGGATAACCGTGAAAATATTCTCATATTTGTGCTTGGAATTGAAGGTTTTTGTCTATGAAGAGCTGTCCCCTGTAATTGGCAGAGGAGACCTTTGGGTTCAGCCTGGGTTGGATGTACATTTCTCATGTGAAAGGAAGCTCAGAAGTGTTAATGGCTGGTAGCACCAGTTGCTGCAGAGCCCAAGATTTGTTATGTTCAGCACACCTGTGTAGCCTTATAAGTATATAAAGCTTCAGAAGAAATAAATATGTATGATGTCTTTACGAGGAATATGTATATAAATACAAATATGCACCATTTGTTATAGCATGTTACATAGAAGTTGTCATGTCTTCTTCCTATCTTGTGTGCATGCATGCATATGGGCATACGCACACGTACTTTTAAAAAGAATTGGAAAAAACCATCTGTTTAGAAAAGTCTTTGAGGCACAAAGTGCAACCGTGGTCTTTTGGATGTATCATTTGGTAAACCTGAGGACGACAATTTTTGCTGAATGGTGATAGTCCAGTGCAATTCAACGCTTACTAGAAACTTTACAGCTTCAGGAAAACAAAATTAAATCTTAAAGAGAATGCCAGTATTCACATATTAGGCCAACATTGCTCCTGTGACAGGGCTATACTTTTACAATTGTTAGTCAGGTTGTTCCCGACATGAAAAATGAAAAGAAATAATATATCTTCTTTATAAAAAGATTTTGGAATAAAAATGTCAGTATTTTCCTAAGGAAGTAAAGTAAGTTTGTGGACTTTATGCTTTTTGGATGTTGTGGTAAGACAAATAGTATTAGAGAGACAAGAAAAATAAAGAGGACAGGGATAGATTTTTTTTTCTGGTGTCACAGTGTAATGAACAGATACGTTCCCTTTTCTAGGACATCAAAACTGAGCTGTTTTTTACTATAGGAACTGCAGTTTCTCCAAGTGTCTGCAATGTTGCAGAGGGACTGGTTCTGTTTTCTGCATTGTTTTATTTGCCTGGTTGGTCTGGTTTCAAAAAAATGAATACAAATCCAAGGCCAAGACATTTGGAAGCTTCTGGTGGGCTGGAGATAGAAGGGGATTTGGCTTTCTCATGGTCCTGTGACCAGCCATGGGTCACTTTTCTATCTCGGGAAACTACAGCTGACATCCAGAAAAATGGCACCTGTGTGGCTTTACACATATGTAAACTAATTTGTTTTCAATTTATTTAAAGCCACAAGGATACCTTAAAAATTTCAGAAAGCCCCAGTACACACACGTGGAAAGGCCTGGCTCCGTTTCCATATGATGATACATACGTCCGTACATTGTCCAGATTGTATTTTCCTATGTTAAAATTTGGAAATGCACGCATCATAAGCTTAGAGTACTTTCTGGAGAAAACATAGACTGGCACCAGCACCCAAACTGTTTGGATGGCTTTTAGCAGTAAGTACCATCTCAGCCATTTTGGGACTCTGTTGCCGCCTCACGAAATGACGGCGCGCTCCAGTGCCTGCTGTCCCTACTTAGGTTAAATATCACAAAGGTGAAAAGAGTATATGAGAAAATTATGCACCCCTGTTGCTGTCATGGTTGCTTTCTGAGGATGTAAAATTTGGAAAGGCATCTTTAAAATAATTTCTTTCCCTGTTACTGTAGTGCTGTCAGTTTGGGCACTATTTTCTTGCAAGCATGAGGCTTGATTCTGCCCAAGACACTGTATACTGGTTTTTAAGAGGTACCAGGTCAGACCGTGTCTATGCAATATTCTGACATCTCTTGAATTAAAGACACACTTAAAAATATTTAACTGTTTATAGAGAATTTATTTATTATAGAAACCTGACAGGTCTTGTTTGCCCAAAGAACAAAACACTGTCATTATGCATACCAGCTCTCAGTACATATGTAACTTTATTACTTGTGGGAGTGACCGTGTGTATTGTTACAACCGTTATAAAACTGATTCCTTTGAATTATTGTTACTGTAAAAATTCACATTTCTCAGGGTTAGGAAAACATCCTTCCAGAGATCAAGGAATGTGGACAACAGCAGCAAAAACACACTATGTAAAACTAGATTGCAAAACTCTGGGGTTAATGCCATCAAACCCCAATAAACTCTGTCACGAAATAGCAATGTCTCATTTGAAGTAGACCGGATAACCATCGGTGGGGGTTATTCTCCTAAGAAAACCTTCAGTAGAAGGGAAATGAAGACTTTATGGAAATCTTCCATTTGGTTTCACTGGCATGGGATTCATCTGGGGAAAAATACAGATGATTATTTCTGTTTAATGTGACCCAAAATGACCTAAAAAAGTGATGCATTATACAATTTGAAGTAGTTTTCTTAAACAATGAATGCATCACAGACTTGTTCCAGTTGAGGTTTCATCCATATAGTCTTTACTGACATCTTAGATGTAGTTTTGAGATTTATATAAGTATAGTCGTTATTGTTAATCAATGATACAATCATATATATAATCTAGAAATATTACCGAGGCAGATCCATTCTAATGAAATATCAAAAGCGTTCAGAATTTTACATAAACCTGATAGTGGAAGCTGATCCTTTCTTCCTTTAGCTTCATTCCGTCAGAACTCCAAAAGCATTCCAATTTTGACTTCCATGTAAACTGAAAAAAGATTAATGTATAGACTTTCTATTATTCTCAGTCACTTAAATCTAGGTGTCTTCTCTTTTGCCCATTCCTTAGGGAGGGAAGGGTAAAACTGATACAGTTTTTTTTTTGCCTGAATTCAAGTCTCATTGTTCCAAGGAGGGCCGGTAGATACACAGCAGTTGGGGCTCTCTGTGAAAAAATAATGGGCCAGGTACTGCTACACTCAGTGAGGAACAGGAAGACTCCTGAATCCATGATGTATTTTCAAGGCAGCGTTTCAGGAATATGGTAAAACTAGTTTATCTCAGCAGAGTTGTCAGTGAAATCCACTCCAACCAATATGGATATGTGTCTCTTGCAACATTGATCAAGTCATTCAAGTGTTTTTGGAGGCAGTGGCTGCAATGAATACCATGAGCAGGGAAAGTGAGTGGCTGGGCTTATGCTTTGATCCCTTCCAGCTGTGCTTCAAGTCTTTCACCAGAGAGATGGCAAGTGTTTCTAAAGATACATTCAAGTAATGTATGACAACAGGTCTGTGATAATAAGCATTAGACATAGATATTCAGCTTCTAACTCTCATGCTACTTGGTTAGAAGCTGAGAGAAGAAGAGAATGTGTCCTAACCATGACATAAATCTGGATTATCTGAATGGTGTTTGTGGGCCTGGCTTAGAAAAATAAAGTGGTATATAATGGGTTTGGTGTTTGTATATAACAGGTTTTGGTGAGGGTCATTTTTGTTTGGGTTTTCTGTTTGTTTGTTTTGTTTTTGTTTTTTAAAAAAAGATAAATAGTTGAGTGAATAAATCCTGTAATAATGACAAAGAAGCTCGAATCTCGTATGCTAATAAGGAGGCACTCTTCCCACTTCAGGGGCAGGTCAGCTTGGCTTCAATTTGTGTGCTGCCCCTTGCACTTCCAGCCTATGTAATGCCACCCTTGTAGCAATGGGACAGCCTCACCTGTGTCCTTGCAGCATGCTCACCTATTCCTGTGAGTCTCGAGGAAGAGGCAGGTCAGAAACACAGGATGCACCGAGCTTGTTGGATCTTGGTTTGCTGTGTTTTGCGCCTTATGGAGAGACCTCAAGGGAAAATGGCATTGCGTGACGCTGCAGGGACGTGGCTCCCTTCACCAAAGGTGTCGGGCAGGCTTTGCAACTCTCCCCAGTAGGCACCAGAAGGCGTTCTCATTTTCTTTCCTTCACACAGCTCCCTTGATCAGCACTCCTCTGGAAACAGTGGATGCCCTGGTAGAAGACGTTGCCAAGTTTGTCTGTGTAGTGGAGTCATATCCTGAGCCGGAGATTACATGGACTCGCAACAGCATTCCCATCAGGTAGGGAGCAGCCCCAGCCCTCATCAGCACATTCTGCCAAAGCTGGCAGTGCTTTCTTTCACGACACTGGAGATATCTGGAAATACAAAAAATGTGTCTGTGGCAGGAGACAGAATGAGTGGCTGTAATTATATAGGAGTTTGTTTCTGAGGGAGTGATAAGAGCACATGGGGGTTGCTCTTGCAACTTCATGCACTTGAGCTTGCAGAGAATTTGTTTCTGCTGAAAGCTATGCAAGGAATTTTCTCTCCAGTTTCAGACAATTCAATGTGCTCTCTTACTCAGTTTATGCATTTGTGATGGGGAAGGATGTTGTATAATATTTAAAAGTAGCTTAGCAGGATTTGTTGTCTGTCTCAATGTGCTTGTAAACTGCGCATGGAAGGCATTGTGCTGTGCCATTCTTGTTTGCTTCTAGTTCTGGATCTGGAAATTGTCTTCTCATTGTTATACACTGGTCAGACATTAACCATCAGGCATCAAGATGTCAACAAAGAAGGCAGCCTTCTGGAAGTGTGGAAATGTGTAATGGAAGTTGCTACCACTGTTTTTGCTCTTTTGCTGGAGACAGGTTTCTATGAAGTAAACTGTACTTGATCTTTTAGCTCTGAAATCATATTACATTTGCCACATGGCTTCACATCAGTTTCTCATTCTAAATGGCTGTAAGTGACTTTGTCTGTGAGGGAAAATGCAGCACAACCTTTGTGTAACATAGTCAATACCCATCCTCCTCAGGAGATGCCCATGTTGGGCAGATGGTCACCAGGTCTCGCTATTGTTGTCAAACATCCAAAAAGTCTTTGAACCACTGGCAGAGGAGGCCCCAAATAAGTCAGCAGCAGCAGAAAAACTCACTGCTTGGAAAACTGCTTTAGAGTAGGACAAAGCAGAAAGTTACAAATATGAATATAGACCTTCAGAAATCTTTTCTATTTTTCATTGTCTGCAATCTCAGCAAAATTTGGCCCTAATCTTCTGACCCTGGCTCTGTTGCAGTATGGAGATCTGAACTTCCATGGATGTTATTTTCAAATCAGGTCACTTTTCTCCTAATTCATTTCCCATCAGTGACACCATGACTGAAAATCAAAGAAGGAAAAGCCATCCATGAAGGACTGTGTCTTTCTCTCCCCGTGTCTTTAAAATGATCATTCTCTATGTGTTCTGAGATAATATGAAATCCAGATCATTTATCCCCTCAACCCCCTCTTCCAGAAGTCAAGCACATCTTTCTTAAAGCCATCCCACTCTCCCTGTGAGATGCAGTACTCTGACCAAAATGGAAAAAAAGATAAAAGCACCTCTTCTGGTAAGGCCATAGAGCTCAGGTGCTTCATTCCTTTACTGGGACTTCCGAAGAAAGTGTTTCACTTTCACACGGCATTAATATTCAGTACTGCTGGATACAAAAGCTCAGACCAAAGACACAGGAAAAGATAAGCTGAATATATTTGTTACTTTCTAAAAACTCAGATGAAAGTATTTGCACAATGGAAAAGCACCAGATCAGAAGATTGTTTCTTCTGAAAAAAACACATAAAAATGCATTTCTGTGCCTCTGTGTGTGTATATATATCAAACTTCAAAGGGCCTAGTTATTGCAAGCAATTTATATCAGTTATTCTATTTCCAAAATTTTCTTCTCTTGCCAAGGTCCCAGTACCCTGGACAGACAGCAAGATTAACCTCCAAAACAAAACTTTTAACTTCGATGGGAATAGAGGCAGGGTAGAGAATACAGTCAGCACTAGTCTTCTGGATGTGCCTTTCCTTTTGACATCAAAACTTGTGCAAGTAAACCAGCAGGTGCCCTGTGCTGAGTGAAATGGTTACCTGTCCCATCTGCCAGAATAGGACTACCCA
Source organism: Eopsaltria australis (assembly GCA_034509425.1). Classification (NCBI taxonomy): domain Eukaryota; kingdom Metazoa; phylum Chordata; class Aves; order Passeriformes; family Petroicidae; genus Eopsaltria; species Eopsaltria australis. The sequence continues at coordinate 440,382 of JAVTVJ010000384.1, forward strand.
TAATGAGCCTGCCTTAGGACAAGAAGGGAACAGAGTCCTTGTGTCTTTTACACTTTGTATGACTTCATGGCACTCTTTCTTCCCATGTTGTAAAAGAGGAGGGAGATGTAATACTGAATGGAGGAATGCTGTTGAGAGGAAATACATGCCTAAAACATCATAAATGGTACATTCAGATCAATCAATGACTTCTGTAAAATTTTTAACACTAAAAGAACCAAACCTGACATATGTAGTGGTCAGGTATTTGTGATCGCTTGGGACAAAATCCTCAGGTCAGAACCCTTCTGCCACTGTTTGTCAGAATCAAAGTTCAATTGCATGAAAGTGCTTCCTAAAAGCATAAACAAAGGTGTGAAAATAAAATACAAAGAAATTTACTATTTGTACTGTATATTTATACTATTTATTTATATTTATTATAGTTTTGTAGTTCTGTAATTAAAATGAATAATTCAGCCCTCTGATTTCTCACTATCTTTCTGCTTTCCCTGGTCCTCACACTTGACTGACTACACACATCCCCCCTACTCATATACCATACTTCTCTCATCATGTTCACATATAAAATTAATCTTTCCTTCACACACTTTGTTACAGTATCCCATATTTTTGTTGCTCCAGCTTCAGGGCTTTCTTCAATTCTCTGAAATATCTGGGTTAAAGCCTGCTGTCATCAAACTACAGCTATCCTTAAATCCTCTAACTTTCAGATGGCTTCAGCACATTTCTTTTCTTGTTTCTTGGTTTGGTTTTTTTTTAAACAAATAGACAAAACCACTCCAGGATGTAGACACAAAAGTGCATGGTTTTTGGTTTGTCTCTTTTTTCACAACTGTAAAAATGTTTCCGTAACTTTATCTGTTTAATAAAAAAATATTTTTTCTTTGTTTTTCCTGAGGAAGGTTTCTTTAAACAATTTCAACCAGCTCTAGTTCCTATACGAGTATCTTTGTCTAACATTGAGCAATTTTCCCTAAAACAGGACCTAGCTGGAAAAGATTATTTGTGCACCTGCCTGTCCTTGGCCAGACAAAACCCCAAACATGATACCTACTTATTTAACCAATGTCTGAATGGGGGAAGAATTGCCACTACACTAGTGACAGTCAGGAACTGCCTGGTCTAGTAAGAACCCGAATCTTAAGACTGAACTCAGCATTTTCAGCACCTTCCCTTCTGCTTGCGATTTGAAAATCAAAGGTGAAGCTTATTGCCATTTGTAGTGACATCAGCAGTCTTCATACCCAAAGGCAACTCCTTCTGTCCCTGGTGGTCCCTGACAATCCGTGTTGTGCCCTGCAGGCTGTTTGACACCCGGTACAGCATCCAGAGGAACGGGCAGCTCCTGACCATCCTGAGTGTGGAGGACAGTGATGATGGCGTGTACTGCTGCACAGCAGACAATGGTGTTGGTGCAGCTGCACAGAGCTGTGGGGCCCTCCAAGTGAAAATGCGTAAGTGGGAATGCAATTTCTTCCTGATGCCACATGAGTGTTTAATTGAGAGCCTGATGAGACTCCCATGTGCGGTGCCTGGGGATCCACCTTCAGGGTAGACCCTTGTGAGGCTGGGGGCAGTCCTTTGAGTCAGAGACATGGCATATAGGATCATAACTTAGTGCAGTTGTGATTATATAGTTTGAATAACATACACTTGTTCTAGGATCAGAGGATAAAAACTGATGCTTTGAAGGATGCCCTGTGTGCAAAACTCTGTAAAAGAGGCACAGTTTGATAGACTAGACTTCTGTGTCAATACTGCATAGATCCCCTGTGAATATTAAATGTAAAATTTCACTAATCAAATTTCTGCCTAAAGATGGCAAAATCAACTAAATTATGTTCAGATGCTCTCAACAGCAGTGTTGAATGGTCTGGAGCACCATGTCGTAAATCTCATCATCCCACACAGAATACTTGCTCTTGCAAAGAGCTACGTATGTGCCAAACTCAGTAAAGCTGGACACACACGGCTAGTTATTTACACAAACCCTTTAAAGGGCAGCAGACGTATATTCTGACTAAAGCATCTGTTTGTAGGAAAGGATTTATCTGTCCTAATGGGATGACCCTCAAAGTCTGGTAATTCTGGAACTGTGCATCATCCCAGTCACTTGCAGATGGTGGCCAGGAGGTGATGCTCTCTGAAGATTGCTTTTCTGCTGGTTCACTATCATTCAAGGGACTCAAAATGTCAGATCTCCCAAAATACCAAGATCTTTTATACTCTCAGCTCAGAGTAAGATAGGCCATGTTCTTTCAGTAAAATGAATTTAAATTTATTCCTCATTAACTTTAAGGGAGTTTGATTGCTTTTTCTTTAAGGCTCAATTGTCCTTTTCACTAGCATAGTTATAAATCCTTCAGTTAGGGATATTGAGTTTACATGCTCTTCTCTTTGAGCTAGAGGCAAGCCTGGGTTAAAATTGTTTCAAAATCAATTCAATCCAGATCTGAGCTTTTAGACAAGACAGTGTTTACGCAGTGAAGAATGTCAGAACCTGGAATGCTAACATTCTCCCGTACTGGAAATACTCTTATCTGAACTTGGATTTTAGCCCAGGCTCTAATTCAAATGACTGTCAAACTCCACTCAGGAAAACAAATAACCCATGCAAGTTAGCTGCTTTTGCATCCATAAACTGAAACTAAATGCTGTACTGAAGAAAGTTGTTTCTTACCAAAGCAGTTCATAACTGAGAAAGACTGCTCTATGTTACAGCTATACACAGAAAAAGCAGCACATTTTTAATGTAATTTCTGAATTTGTCTCATTCTATTATTGCTTAGCTTCATTTCAACTTTAATTTTTGGCTTTTAAAATTTTAGGACCCAGAATTACCCGTCCACCTATAAATGTGGAAATAATAGAAGGGTTAAAGGCTGTTCTTCCATGCACTACAATGGGGAATCCAAAACCTTCTGTTTCATGGGTGAAAGGAGAAACAGTTGTAAAGGTGAGTAGAAAATGGTTTTCAGTAATACTAATTATTTGCTAAAGGTAATGTGTTAAGTATTAGCATTAGTTATAGTATTTGCAAATACTAGCAGCTAGAAAGGAAGCATTTGGAAAATCCAGGGCTCACCTCATAAATATCTACATCTGCAGTAATTCCAAATACAAACCAAATGTTCTCTGTGTATCTATATTTTATGTGGTATATGCTTGTTACTACTGAGTATGACCAAAAACTGAGGAATGCACTTGTGAGTGATCTCTTAAATAAGAGCTCTTTTGAAGCTATAATTCACTGATCTGCAAAAATAGCAATGAGTGAGTATGTCATGACAATGCTGAGCAGGAAGAGCTGCCCCCAAATCCTTGAGTTGCAGGACAACATGTATAGTGTTCATGCATGTAAGCCCAATCTTTGTGAACAGATTTTTGATGCTGTTTGTGTGCAGCCTGCATGCAGAATCCTCACCTCAACTGCCCCTTCCTCTGGCAGGAGACTGCTCGCATTGCTGTCCTTGATTCTGGGAATTTAAGGATACACAATGTTCAGAGAGAAGATGCAGGACAGTATCGTTGTGTAGCCAAGAACAGTTTGGGCACAGCCTATTCGAAACCTGCAACTGTCGTAGTGGAAGGTGAGTGACTTTTGAACCAGGCTCAAGCTCCTTGTGCATACCCAGTTGACTTGAATTAACCCGAGGTCTGTGTTCATGATGTCAAAACTACCCTAGAGGACAATAAAAGAGGGAGAGGAGAGGAGAGGAGAGGAGAGGAGAGGAGAGGAGAGGAGAGGAGAGGAGAGGAGAGGAGAGGAGAGGAGAGGAGAGCTTTTCCCTTTGTGGACTTAAGCATTTTCTGCCCACTAAATGAACACCAGATTGATTTTTCAGTTTCTGGTCTTTATGTACTCTCTGTCCAAGTCTTATGTACAGGAAGTGTTTACTTTGTAGTGTGAACCACTACCCGTTTCAGAGTGCCGCAGGGGAACCCAAATGTTGGCAACAAGGCATTCTATCTTCCTGAATCCTATAAGAGAATTTGGCTTGGGCAAGGGCATGTGGAGTGAGTGGGGGAATGATGGCTTTAGTAGATGAACTAATTTTTATTTCTGATTCAGAGTGACTGTAATGCAGAAAGCAGAGAAGGGTCTTCATTTGCTTAGTAAGCTTCACAATATTATTGTTGATTAGATTTGGCCTGGAACGATCAGAGGTTACTTAGTGTGCAATACTATTTCTAAGAGGAACATAGACTTCCTTCTGGGAGCAGTATCAGGTATATTAGATCCAACTACACATTACTGTAGGTCTGCTCTTTTCCTAAGAAATGCATTAATTTTTCAGGTTTTTTTTTTTTTTTCCTTTTTAATATTTATACATACAGACTTTGTATATGCTAGAAATTCCTTAAATAGCTTTAAAACAGGAATGCAGCTATTCTTAATCTAGATTCAGATCTGTACTTCTCCAAGGCTAAAAGCAATGAGGCAAACTGAAAACAGCTGGATCTTGATGTGAACAGCTTGGGTCCTGGGTTTTAGTTTGGCCCCGTCATTGAGACGACAGGCAAAGACTTGTCAAGAGTTAAACTGTGAATGGCAGATACTTGGTACCATGCACAAAAACACCATCTCCATGCTGAAGGCACTGCAATTCTGTGTTCCATATCTGCCAGAGCCAGTGAGAGAATCTAAAAGCAAGCTGGGATGGCACCAAAAATCCAGGCTGCTAAGGCTGATGTCTTGTTTTTATTCCACCTCCAGAATTATGCAGTAGCCTGTTAATTCAAGGACTGGAAAAATAATACACATATACCCTGCTTGGGGTGTGTATGTGTGCTCTTTTTAAAATGAAGATTAGTTCTTAATTGATCAGTGGAAGGTCGATGCTCCACACAAATTATCCCCCCATGTTCCATTCTTATGTTGGGTGAACCAATAAAGGCCCACCTTGGTTTCTGTGGTAGGACACCTACATAATATACCTCATTTCAGGTGGCCGCCCAAACTAGACTGACACACGTTTGGTTTATATTTTTAGCTTCTGAAATCCTGAGGTATTAATCCTGACTGCAGCTTGCTGTGCATACATATCCCTTCCCCTCAACGTATTTTAAATTAATTTTCATGGATATTTAACATAACTACATGTGCACATACCTATGTATCCATGCAAGTAGGAATGCACACACATCACCCTCACACACCTCTTTTATTATTACTTTTAGTATCCCTCCCCTCCTGCCTCATACCCCATTAGTGCGAGCATTTTAAAATAACTACAAAGCCGGGAAATCACACTCCGGTATTCTTTGAGCACTCGTGTTCAGAAAAGTTATGAAAATTGTTGTTTATTGCTTCTCTGTAATAACATTACAGTACTTGAAAAAAAATCTTGTTATTAGTATTTACTGGAGTCCCCAGCCTGCATATTGTGGTTTAATATTAAAATAAAATGACTAAGCATGGCTGGTTAACTATGAGTATTTAATTCAAGGCAAGTGTCTGTTCAAAGAGCAGTGTAAATATTTATGCCTAGCTAGACCTAGATCACATGGATCCCAGTCTGTTGTGTGCTTCCATTTTAATGAGTCCAGCATTAGCCCGATGTGGCATCCCACCCTTTCATGGAAGGAAGCACCCAAGAATCATAGGTCCTCATGGTTGAATGGAATGGCAAAAATAAGGGCCTGCAAAAGCTTGCAAAGTTTTATTAATAAATCACACAACAATCCTCAGCTAGGTGGCTGTCAGTGTTTGAGACATACCCATTAGCCCTTTATCTTCTAGGCTTCCACATCCTGCAATTAGCTTAAGTCATTGTTCATAGTGCAGAGGTGTTCTTGAAAGACTAACTCTCTGCCTTCTGCAGGCAGTCAGGTTCCTTAATGTCCTTTTGGTCAGGCACACGCTTAAATGACTTGCTCAAGTTGGCCCAGAAATTACAGCAAGTCACAAGTACATAGAGTGAACCATGCAGGATCCATTTGTTCAAACTGACAACTATCTTGGCCCAAATGTTTACACTGCTGAGGTGCTTTACAGTACTTGTCTGTTTTCAGTAGTCCAAGTAGAACAGTTTGAAAAATGCTGCTATTTTGATTTTCCAAATACTTTTTCCTCTATTCCTTGTCAGCTTTCCTCAACATTCATAATACAGACCTCTATTATTTCTAAAGAACAGCTTTAGTATTTTTAAGGTTTTATTGTTTTTAAAGCAAAGTTGAAATAATTTGAGCAACAGGTTTTTGATGAAAATTCAGGCTCAGTTCTCGTCAGGAAAAAGAAAGCACTGAAGGCCTCTCTTAGTGGAACTGGTTTTTCAGTTCCTGATTTTCATCAGTGAATGAGGTGAAGAAGATAAGGATTCTGTAGGTTCTTCATCCTGAACAGACCTGTCCCAAGTTAGGGCAGCCTGCTTGTTTCCCAGGGCATGTTTCAGGCACCAGGGTTTAGGTCATGAATTCTAGTAAGTTAAGTCTGGGTCATGATTTTAATTAAAATGATTAAAAAGCCTGCATTTTTGCACCTTTTCTCCAAGTCTAGGGCAAACCCAGATGAATTTGGACAAGTGATGGTCAAACAGATTCTTTGCTTAAAAGGCATAATCCACAAGTAGTGTAGATACATGGTCATAATGGACCTAATTGTTGGGTTTGTGGTAAGAGCTGGGTACTTTACTGGGAATTATGTTGAGTCTGTGGACAGCACTGCCCTCACTGAAAGCCTGCCTGGGGTGCCTGGAGGGTGTTAGAAGAAACAGGCCATGGAGTATCCCCTTGATTTGTCATCAGGGAACAGACTCTGGAGGCGAGGGTTGGAGAAGGCATACAAGAGGCAAGCATAGGCCAAGTAAGCCAAATGAATGACCATGCAAGATAGGCAGCACTCCTGAAGAAGGCTTACACACAATTCTTATGATCTTGGTGTGTCCTGTAGCAGTAAAATGCTACTTAGCTTTGGTTTAGTTCTGAGGAATGTCTCAGAGGAGTAGGGTTGGTTCTTTCTGACATGTTCTGGGGTCATTATAAATCAGTTCTTCACTAGTGAACTGGTTCACAGCTGTGCAGAAGCTGCATGGTTGTATTTTCCTCACTTGGTTCTTCTAGCTACTCAGCTTATGAAAAAAAGTACTAGTGAAAGTACTGGCATGAAGAAGAAGTGCAATAGGCAGAAACAAGCCTTCTCCACACTACCCCTCAAGCAAAACAAATAAGAAATGTTGAGTTTGTTGGATCTGCTAAAATTAGCATGTGAAGATGACTTCCTCTTGCTACTGTACATCCACAGATGTCTACAGAAGGTAACATGTGCATTGAGATACAGGAACAATATTTCAGTCTTGACTGTTTGCCAAGAAATAAGTTTTTAATTTCCTGGAGGCAACATTTCTGACTTTCAGTTTTATATTAATTTTCTGTCATCTTAATCATTTTGCTAACTAACTTTTTAATCATTGCATTATCAAGTTCGGTAATGTACACTTCTGCAAAACCTAGAAGAGTATTTATGTACTCAATGAAGCAGTACATTGCCAGAGGTTATCCACAGATTTCTTGTTGTTTCTCAAAGTGAATCTCTGGCTGAAAGGTTCCTGGATAAATCCAAGATTCAGGACAATGATCTAATAGAAACATTTGCTTGCTTACCTGATCTGTAGTTCACACAAATATCTGAAGGCTGAAGTTTATTGACAGGATGTTGACTGGGATGGCTAGGATGTTCCAGTTTTATCTGTAATTTAAAATTGCTCCTTTGGAAATAGGGGAGCAGCTATCACCATCAATAGCTGGCAATAGCATGTTGAGATTTGTCATCAAATGCAGAAATTCCCACAGATGTCAGTGAAAATGCAGGGCAGGGTATAAAGATTTAAACTGTGACAAGAAGCCATTTTTTGGGCCTCCTCTGAGCCCAAAATCTATAGGGTCTGTAAGACCATTTTTTTTTTTTCCTTTATGCACCGGACAGCTATTTATGTATATAAGCTGTAGAACAGGAGGAATTTTGTTTTTTGTTGGTATTTGCAGTGATATTGATCCACTCCATTAATAGGACCAGTTTCACAAAAGCCGTGGAAGAGCTTTTCAGGTTCAGCTGCTGGGCCTGGTGCCTAAAACTGTACACCCTCTGCAGTCCCCAGGGCTTGATGTGTGTTAAGAATGGTAGTCTCCATATCCATTATGTATGAATTGTGTGATATTAAAAGAATACATGTAAAGCCATGAGCTCTTGTGTGGTGAGAGGCATGGGAATATTCCTGTTATGAGCGTGCTTATCACTCAGACATAGAGTCAAGCCGCCTTGTTCATTTTTTCTTAATAAATGAAATAAATTCCATTGGGTGGTTTTGCTTTAATCTCACACTATCTGTTCAGATATTGTCCTTACTGCCAGGGTTCAAAGTATACGTAATTCCTGCATCGAATAAGAAATATCTACTGCAGAACAGCCACAAACCAGTACATTTTGTGATGATTTACAGGTGTCATTGCCTGACCTGGGCTCATTTTTTTGCTTTGTTTGGAAGAATGTTTCTTCTGTCCTTGGGGGAAGGAATGTGCCACTTTGTGAATTGGTAGAATTCATGTGAAGAAGAGCTCTTGTGCTTCTTCATTCTTAAAAAAAAAAAAAAAAAAAAAAAAAAAAAAAAAAAAAAAAAAAAAAAAAAAAAAAAAAAAAAAAATCACAAAAGAAATTGAAAAGTTGTCCATGAATTTCTGATAGTTTAGAAGTCACACCTACTTATAAATGAAACATAAACCCATAAACCACGTTAATATAAGCTTTAGCCTTATATTTAGCTTCAACTATTAAAAGAGCATTTTCTGGAAATTAATGAAGTTATTGTCACTGGAATGTACAAAGGACTGTGGTGGATTAGGCACTAACACAACAGAAGATAAAATATTCTCCTGAGAGGTGTCCTTCCAATCTGACCGCAGCATGTGAGTGGCAGTCTTCTGATGTAGGAAGACAGTGTGAATAGTCTACTGGAGCTTGGTGTGCAAAAGGTTTTTCTTCCCCTGCAAAAAAAGAACAAACTTCCTGTTGTCTTTCTACATGTTGTAATCAGCTAGTGAAACCTCTGAAGTTCCAATTTGCCCAGTGATGCATTTTTAATGTTGAAAAGTATAGAAAAAGGCAATAAATACATGGGCTGCCATGTGAGAGGAGAGATTATGTGGATGGTCCTGTTGGTTGTGTACTGAGTTAGACGAAACTTCATCTTGTGATTCACATAAAACAGAGCTTGATCTCCAGCCTGTGGCACCAGAGACTTGTGGAATTCAGGCGTATACTGCGTGACAACATTTAGTTTTGAAGTCATCACTCTACAGACACATGCCTAGAAATTAGCAATCTTAGATCTGTAAGGAAACAAACAAACAAATTACCCAGGGCAAATGTTAGAAGATCCAGTGTGTTTAACAAAAAACTACCTGTATTCTCCATGAATTTCTTAACAGTTTTGGTTTGAATACCTGCAGTTTCCAGCTGTCTGAAGAGGCATCAGTGGAGGACTACTGACCCTTTCTTTAACTAGGCCATTTCATTCATCTCTCTGCTGAAGTGTTGCTGCTCCACTTCATGCCATTCTACTATGTGGCAGCACATAAAACAATCAAATCAAAACAAGGGTAGAAGCAAGGCTTCTTACACTCCCCTGACTTAAATGTTGTTTGGTTTTGCGTTCCAGCCCTGGTAGATGGAAGCCTTTTCCTGGCCACATTTTATTGCTTATTACTAGCTACTAAAATAATACTCTGCCACAGGCCACAAAAATGTTCCCCTGTAAGCCACTTCTGAAAACAGCCTTAAAAATAGGAAGGTTTTTCTTGGAGAAACATCCCTTCAGAAGAAAGGAGCTGCCAGATTTGGTCTAGATTTTTATTTTATTCATTTACTCTAATTCTTGTGCCGGTGGGGGGATGGCAGATTAGTTGACAGTAGAGAGCAGTGCCATTGCTATTTAGTTAAGAGATTATCCCTGCAAAGTGTAAAGCACTAGCTTTCTTCAGCTGGTTTTTGGATGTCTTATACAGTCTTGGGACAAATTTGCATCTCAGATAAATCAACAGACCAGAAAGTCACATCAAAATTCAACTAAAAGGAATAAAAGCATGTATTTAGTGCAGAAAATTCTATCAATTTGGATAGACCACATTACAGAGATGGTTTCTTTAGTCGGAGTGTTTTGGGTCAGGTGAACTGACAAATAGCAAACTAGCATGGAAGTTTGCAGTCCTTCATTTAAGTACTGGGTGAAATTTCCTCATGGAAATTCTAACACCAACAACTGAAGAAGAGTCTTTGGCTCTGCCTTGAGCAGAGGCAGAAACTCTGGGAAAGGATGGCCTTCCTGTTTGCATTGGTGCTGGTATACATACCTGCAGGCTTTGTCCTATGACAGTAAATGGTGAATACAGCAGTTTGCTTTTAAAAATTGCAAAGGGTTTGGGGGGAGGGAGCATTACAGGGAAAGAACAAGCTTGCCTATAATTACTCCAAAGCATTTGACTGGCCTCAATGGGGCGGCGTGGGCGTAACTGAAAACCCAGAATATCTCATTAAATCTCCTCCTACCTATGGCATTCACCAGAGTCATCCCAAGGCTCTCAGATGCTGCAGATACAACCATGGCCCTAATTACAGGGTAACAGGGCAAGCTACAGGAGGAAGAAAACAGCCCCAGACCTTCAGCAAATAACAAGTAAGCATGAGCTATTCAATTTACTGCCAAGGCTTGCTCTGCTGTGACACTGGCATGAGGTTCATGTTGCCTTTGAGTCATTGTCACAGGGTCAGTGCTCCTCTGGCACTGAGGAGCTGTGGTGCAGGCCTCCTGAGAGCATGAGGCTTCAGACAAGGCGCATACACAAAATTCTTCTTTAAGAAGCATTTGAGCCTACTATTTCCTCTTGCGAAAACCTCTTTCCCCTAACAAAGACCTTGGCAGTGCACTTGAAAAATTTATGACCTTCTCATATCGTTGCATGAATTGTGGTTTTAAGAAAAAAAAAGATATGGCAGTTAAAATCCCCCTCTCTCGTAAATGGTTGGCTAGCTAGAAAGCATGAGCTTCCCACAGAACAATGAAGGGAGTAGAGGATATGGAATATCCACAGCTATCAGATAAAGGGGACTAGAGCAAACTGAGACAAGTATTCTGAAGTGGCTGGAGCCCCACACAGACCCTCACAAAAAGGGCATATCAAACAGGGAGTTGAGAATTTGGAACAAAGATAGATCTCTGATGCAGGAGGAACTAGATGAGTTTTCAACACTAAAAATCAAGCATACATGATGGATAAGGTGATTAGGGAACAGGCTCCTTGCTATTCCCCAAACCAAGGAATAGCCTAGCAGCTACTGCTAGCAGCACTTTAAAGTAGATGAAAGGAAGTACTTTTCACATGACATGTAGTTAAATTTATGGCATTGCTGTTACCAAGTTGTGGAGACCAGATGTCAAGATGATGCATGAATTATCTCTTTTTTGGGTATCCCAGTGATTCCCCATAACTGCTTGCTTAATTCCTTAGAGTGGGAGAGGTAGAGGGAGACTTCAATATGTGCACACTGACTGGTAGCCTTGGCAGTGGTCATGGTGGGTCATGATCATGAATGGAACAAGCAAAGGAATTGCTCCTTGAGTTTGGGAGGCTGGGAACTTCCTTTCCAATTTCACATGCAGCAGTGGGTAGAGGCAGAGACAAATGGCATCTGATATGTTTCTGTACTGTAGACGAGACAGAATGTGGGGGGGTTTAAAAGGGTCTTTCCTTCAAAGAAACCAAACACATACATAAGACCAGTACTGACATGAAAAGAATTTCCTCATTCATTTCCCTGGGAAGTAATCTGAACACATTATCCTCACTTGTCCTTGAATCTGGTGTTTGCTGTCTATATAGAGATGAACACTTGTACAGAGCAGGTTTTATATAGTTACACAGGATATAAGCTATCTATTTACATTTTACTCCTGGTTATTGCATCTTTGCGTATTTGTGGCGTCTCCTTTTAGGATTCCAGAGACATCTACACGCAGTGTAAAGTCTTTCACAGCTGAGAAATTAGTGGCTGATACGCTTACCATCACGAGTCCCTCTGCTAATGCGAATTGTCCTACACCCAAAAATCTGGGAGTCCGCCCTAAAATAAAGTTACCTTGAAAAGTTATTGCCTTGCTAAGAAAAATTTGCTTTTATATCAGGCACTAGAGCTTTGAATCTGAAGGGATATGATTCAGGATGGAGATGTTAGCTTTGCTCTGTCTTCGTTCCACACAGATCTTGAATTTTCTCTAGTGCCCATCTCATAACCTCAGGCTCCAGGTTGAGTGTCTATGTATTGCTGTGGAGTCTGCATGATGTTTTAAGGACAAAACCCAAATCTCCCAAATAATATATCAGGAGCCAGAAGAGCTTGTATATCTTGAGATTTTGTACAAAATGCAGATATTTCAGATGCATTGGAGGCTTATCCTCCCAGATTACCACAATAACAGGGTGAGGGTTAGTGAATGATGAAGCAGTGCTTGCTTACAGCTTGCTTACAGTTCTTTCTCAGCTTGCTCTTTAGGGCCCCATACATGACAGTGCTGTTCCTTGAGAAATGATACAGTAGTTGTGTGGATTTCCTACTGGATTTGTATTTTTTTGTTTTGTTTTGATAGCTTGTATACACATGGATCTCTAGCAATATGCATGTTTGTACATTAATTAAATAAAAATAGGTAAGCAATTTGATAGAGATAAATGGAAGTGTCTCATATCAGCTTTGCCTGAGCTGTTTTGCTCCTCTTTGTATTTACTTGATAGGCTAACAAAAATGATAAATACTGCAACTTTGGTAAGAAATCCTTGGAGAACAAAGTGAAACTGACCTTGCAGTTATCTTGGGATTTAATTATTAACCCATCCCTGTTTTGGAAGTGCTAAATCATGCACAGAACCTGCTGCTGCTGCGAGAGGAGTGGCTGGCTGTCCTTGCTGGAAAATTTATTTGTTCTCCAAGGTGGGATTCGGCTCTCTCATGTCAGCTGCAGAGACTGTGTTTTGCCTGGTCAGCCCTGGCTCTTGGAATGTGATTAGCTGCTGCACATAGCTTGGTGTGGCTGTCTCTGTGACTGCTGATCCATGAGCATGGTGTGTGGCCTGTTCTAGGCCCTGCTGTTTCAATAATGTTGTTGATTTTATGCAGGTTGTCTGATCTTAGAAAACTCAAATGCTTCAGGTTTCTATGTGTTTAAAAATGTATTTGTCAGACCTTCCCTCATCTCTCACCAGTAGGAAGGAAATGGTAGTCCCTTTGCTTTTTACCTCTCCTTGGCTGCCTAGTTTAGGCTTGTCAGGAAGAGTGGATGGATATGAGCTGAATGAATCTGAATGGGGAGTTAGGCAAATGGACTTCTCACTGGCAGAAATCACAGTGGCACAAGTTCATGGTTCTTCAGAGCATACAGCTGGCAAGCATAAATGTTTTCTTATGGCTTAGTAAGCAATGTCCAAGATGAGAGAACACCTCTGCAGACAAGAAGTAATTCTGACCTTTCACACATACGGTACAAAAGAGCTACGGGAACACTGGCAAACACAAACAAAATAATGCTTGCAATTTAGCTAAGTACTTACATATGAATTTTGCACAGTGCAAAGTCTTTGCCAGGATATTTATGTCAGGAAGCCTTCCAAGACTACGTGTAGTTTACCAGCTCCTGCAGCACTGTAGACACATTGAGTCTCACCACAGCCTTGGATGCAAAGGGAAATACATTGTGCACACAGGATTTGAGTTTACAGACTGTTCTGCAGCTTAGCTGGAAAAGAAATTATGCATAAGACCTGGTTTCGATCACCCAAAAGGCCATGTTTCATGATAAATACAAAGCAGTTGGGGAAAGTGAAACAGATTGGGATGTCAGATCTGGCAGGATGGGCACATTGGGTCTGGCTCGTGTCAGGGCAGGCTTTGGCAACAGTGGGAAGGAAACGTTGCCAGGTGGTTGCCAACACAAATTTAGCTCCTGATGGCCTTACCTTGGTTTGGACTACTGGGGATGTGGATGCTTTAGAGTATGTCAGGACTAGCAACAAACTCTCGGATGCAAACACCTGTGGATGTTGACAGAGTAGGTTAATTCATGTACACGAGAAAGTGTTGTTCATGTTCTCTTAAATACAGGGTTCACTAAAGCCTCTGGACAAAATGCAACCTACCGCACACCCAAAACAAGTGCTTGACTTGTCCTGGTGCTCTGGGCATCACTTTGTCTTTTACCAAAAGCATCAGCATGGCCCCAGGCCACCTACACCGCTGTCTGATTGTGACCGGCCACATCCAGCCTGCTTTAACAAAAAAATAGGCTTTACCCAGACTGAGGGCAAGCATCTGCCAGAACCGCAGGACCAGACCCCAAATTTGGGAAATGAAATGTAGCTCAATCAAAGGCAATGGGGAAAAAAAGTCACCTGGAAAGAGTTAGCCATTCAACATGGAGGCAGGGGGGAGGGCACACTGCTTTAATCTTTTTATAGTATAAAAATTTTGTGACTGAATTAAAGCCCTACTGTTTGGATGATGTTACATAGTTCTCAGAAACGAGAGCAGCTGGCCATGGTACAGATACCTCCTAGCAAGCCCTGCAGTGTACAGAACATCATTTACCACGGCTGTAAAAAAATACATTTATTAAGGAGCTTGGGAGTGAAATTTGACATGCTGGCTTGGGTTTTAGCTGTCTGGATTTAATTTACAGCTCCTCTGTTTTATTTCCCACTAAAATAAATAAATAAATTAAGCCCTCTTTGCCCACTTTCCCTAACTGGTTTCTGGCATGCCTTTGGGTAAATCAGTACAGAGAGCCCAGGGGTATTGATGAGAATGTTGGTAACGTTGTAATGGCAATGTTGCTAAACAAGCAAAGGTCCTGGCAAAATCAACATTCAGGAGTATGTAGAAAATGGCAGACAAGTAATGGAAGCATTAGAAATCACCTGATTGTTGAAAATTTTTGCTCTGAGGAAAATTGAGAACAAGAGAAGATCCTGAGCCCACCAAATAATGTGAATTTTACAAACATCTATTGCTATTTCCTGATCCTTCCTCTTTCTGCCTTTTACCCACCTCTTCCTGCCAGCTTCACCATCAGATTTGCCATTTCTTCCTTGCCTTTGCCTCTTTTCTTTACCTGTGTAATTGGAGGGTGAGGGGTGAGACAGGGCAGAAAAATCATAGTTTTGAGGACTGTATTCTGCCATTTAGCTACAGGACAGATTTCATTGCTCATGCAGTTGCCAAAATGGACCCTGAGCTCATCCTGGTGCTCTTGCCCTGCTTTGCACAGGTGGACGGTGACAGTGGCTGCATTTACGCAACCCATCCTGACTATCCCACAGCACTCAAGTCTGACAGCAATGGCAGTGTGTCGAATGTCTACCCATAGATCATATGGTTGAGAAATAGCTGATGCTATTTTTTAATACTTTTTTCCAAAGTGATTAAGAGCCCTTTGGAAAATGTGTCTCTGGATGGGCCAATCAGCCGTGCTCCAAAACCTGTTGTGGCCTGGGAAGTCTGACCCTTGTCCCAGGAAATTTCTCATTTAAAAATATAATAGCATAGTCACTCCCCTCCCCAATTTATTCCGGTAATACTATCTACAGGTAAGTAATTAAGGTACATTGCTACACTTTACGTAAAATATTTTAAAGCATGCAAATGTAAGTACGTGAAATGCTAAAGAATTAAATCTGTAACTTCAGTTTTGAAGGTCTTGAAAAGTGCACATGGTAGCACTGAGGATAGAAGGAATTTCAATTCTTCCACATTTTGAAAATCAGCTTAGTTCCTTATAGGCCAAATCTTGTTTAGCCATCCTTCCCTGCAGTACTTGCCACAGGACACATGTGAATATTTAGGAGCTGTTGCTGGATGTTTTATCCCTGTATTTGGTGTTTTAGGATTTTAAGAATGGCCTGACACTTTACCTTCCCTATGGTGGCAGACAACAGCTTACCCAGCAGTGTGCTGGGCTACTAAAGCAAGTGCAGTGATGAATGCTGGTGGGAGGACCCTGGGAAGTGGAATGCAGCTTTTTGACCTCCCCATAGGCACCACGCCAGGCATGAGCTGGGCCAGCCATAGCGCTTACTGTGGCCTTGCACCCTGCCTGTGCTATTGCCATTTTCCAGCATGCCTTTTTTCCTCCTGGCTGAAAGATCCTAGCAGATTTTGGGAGAGCAGCTAGTACAGAGGAGGACATATGTGCCACCATCCAGTGTCAGCTATCTGGGTACTGGTAATTTGTCACTTTGTTATTAACTCAAGTGGGCAGGATCCGAGCGGCAGAGTCAGAGAGCAGCATCAGGTGGGCAAGGGTCCCAGCAGCACACTGGGCAGCACAAGAGAAGCTCTAAGGGTTGTATTCCGACTCTGGAAGTTAATGTGCTGGCTTCAGCAGGAGCCATGTGATTGTAACCACTGCCAGAGGACGGCCCCCAAAGTTTAGTATTTCTCCAAATGAAGTATAAAAATAATTATGAGCTTAGCCTGCAAAACTTGGGTCCGAATTCGTAACCATCTGGTGCTAATGGCCTGAAGCGAAACTTCAGACAAAGGTTTCTTTTTACTTGTTATTCATGAGAAAAGCCTCTGGCCAGTGACTGCAGCTTTGCTTATTACTGATGGAAATTCATACCTACTGCCTCGCTGAGGGGTAGGGGTGTGCAGAAGTCTGATGTTGCTCTGCTTTGACTTTAAGCAAGTGTCACTGAGCACAGAGAGTGGGATTGCTTGGAGCACACAGAAGAATTAAGAAGCACCATATAATATTTATCCTCTCACCAGTTTCACTTCACTGACATTAAACTTAATCTTCCTAAAAGCTCCTGCACAAGAGTTTATTGAATTACTGTACTCTTAAAAGGTTTCCATGCTGAAATTAACTCATGCTGCTACTTATCCATGAGCAAAAGCTGTTTTTAGGCTCTTTGTCGAAACAAATGTCAGCTGCATACCAGGTCAGAACGGGTGGAAGGACTGTATGGAAAGCATGTACTTTTCTTCAGTTCAACTGAAATTTTGCAGACAAAGCCTTCCCATCCAAAATAGTGGGGACAGATGTTCTAATTCTGAACAGGGCAAACAGAAGACAGTGTCATGGTGAGGTATGTTGACAAGAAGAAACATACAGATAAAAGTGGCAAACAAGATCTCAGGCTTTTCTGACAACTCCAAGAGAAACTTCCCTGCTTGTTAAAGTTTCTGATGGAGACTTTTAGACATTTCTGTGTGGTCCAGAAGGTGTTACTCACCAAGCATGAGAAATTGGAGTAAGAAATTGCAGTGCTATTCAGCCTGCTTCCGTACAGACATTCTGGAATTTCCATTAAAAATTTTAAGTCAAAACTCAAATGTTCCAGGTGGGAAATTTCTCTTGTCTGCTTTTCTCTACGTGGTCCAAGTACAGCAGCTTGTGGAGACACATCATGGTCGTGTTTCTGGATCAAAATAAGTTTTCAGCAAAAATACTTCAGTTGTTATTTCCGGCCAACAATCCCCCTCTCCATCAAAAAAACCCCAAAAACCCCAACCCTCCCCCCTGCCCCCCAAATCAACATAAACAACAACAACAAAAAAGGGGGAGTGAAGGGGATGCTAATTTTGCTTATCTGCAAAGTGCCCAGTAACCATATTGCCACAAAAGAAGCAAGAGCAGTAGAAATGAGAAGCTACTTTAAAAATCTGCTTTTCCACTGCAATCTCATATTCCTAAAGCTTTTGTAAGCCATTCTCTCATACCTTGATGCTTGACACTTTCCCCTTAGGGCAGCTTGTTGTTGTGTGGAAAATGACAGTGTTTGCATCACTGTGTGGCAAGTCTTAATCACTGCAATTAGACTGAGATGTGTATCTAACCCTTAACCTTCATGGCACATGTCCACACTGGTGGTCCTCCTTAATGGTTTGGAACAAGTTTCACAGGAGGTCATCCTGGACAGGGCAGCATTGTAGCTTGCTGCTTATTTGCTGTGAGCTGTTCCATCTGCATGCTACTGAAGAGTGTGCTCTTGGTTTTCTTGCAGATTATCTCCTCTGAGGCTTTGGACTTGGCATAGAAATTTCCAGAGGTTAACTTTTGGTCTGTAAGGTGCAGAATGTAACCACACTGAACACTTTTTTTCTCCTCCTCATCTCTCTCCCAAGAGAAGCTTGTTCTATGCTCTGCTTTTATTAGTAGAGCTGTGACTTACATCAAGGCCCACTGGGCATGGAGTACCCCCATGTCAGCACCAGCCTCAGCTTTACATTGTCATTCAAACAGCACCTTTGTCTTCTCTTACAGTGTTTGCCAGAATCCTGAAGGCTCCTGAATCCCAAAACATCACCTTTGGGTCAGTGGTGACATTGCAGTGCACAGCGACCGGCCTTCCAGTCCCTACTGTCACCTGGCTGGAAAATGGGAAAGCTGTAAGTGCCTCTTTTTCATGCTTTTGGCACTGGAGGACTGCTATCAGCTGGAAGCACAACAGGGCTGGTAGCCAGCACCAGTGGTTTCTATTTCTTTCTAACTTAGCACCTTGTTTTGCAATCTGGTTGAGTTCAGCTCATCTCTCTGCTGCAGTTTTGTCCTCTTAAAAAACATTGTCTTGCTTGTCCAGGGTGTTGTATGACTTCATTTGTTGGGATCTGGAAAGCCCAAGATGAAGGGTGCTTTAGACCCTTTCAACCTTCCTCCAAGCCAGAATCTCTAGGACTTCATTTTGTATTTCTCCAGCTATCTTTCCTTTCCTTTTTAAATAATGTGGTAACAATAACAAGGCAAAATTACGTACTTGACAAAGTAACACAAACCAAGGATTTAGATAGGAGCAAAATTGTAAGAGCACACTGTCTTGAGATCAAATACCTGTGGAATGGCATTATGCACAGCACATTTGAAGAAGAGAATAGATCTGAAATTTTCTAGACTGATCTAGATTATGTGAAATATGTCATCAATATATGCCTGGCCAGAAGCATGTTCTTAAGAAAGGCGCACCCTCTTCAGTGGCAGGCACCAAGGGATGCAAATCCACTGTGTCCCACAGGAAAGATTCCATGATCTAGTGATCCTGACTGCTTAATATAGGTACTTGCTTTCAGTTTGCCTGGCTTTCATGCCTGTGTGTAGGCTATTGCAATACCTTAAGTGAACTGAACCTGCTTGATGCCTGGTGTTGCTGTGTGGGAGTGAGCAGGGCACCAAAGTCACAGCAGCTCTGCAGCCCAAGCCTGCCATGGGTTTCCTCTAGTCTTCATGTGCTTATGGTGAACATGTTCCATACTCTCTTTGGTCTTTTTACAGCTTTATAAAGGATGTGAGCCCCAGGGCGTGATGCTGTGGAGGCAGGTGGAGTGTCTGCTGAGTG
This sequence comes from Eopsaltria australis, assembly GCA_034509425.1. Lineage (NCBI taxonomy): Eukaryota > Metazoa > Chordata > Aves > Passeriformes > Petroicidae > Eopsaltria > Eopsaltria australis. The sequence goes on from JAVTVJ010000384.1 coordinate 459,756, forward strand.
CAGGCTGGCAATTTGCCTCTGCCCTTTCTTGCTGACCTCCTGTCAACCCCAAGTCCCTCTGAGCACAGGCTGATCCTGACCATTCCTGTGGAATTGCTTGTCCAAGAGGACCAATAAATCCCCTTGGTTCTTACTTCAGGGGGCTATCACCATCCTGGTTTGTATCTCCTCTTCCCTTATATTAAAACACGTTATTAAGATGGCATGGCTATTCTGCAGGCTGTCTTGCCTTCCTTGCCTCCTCTATACCTTATTGTGTCCTCCAGCCTGATTAGGGCTAATTTTCTATATTTACTCAACATTGCTAGGCAGAGCAGCAAAGGGATCAGATCAGCCTCCGCTGAGACCCGTGGATGCTCAGTGGTTTCTGACAATATTTAATTTGAGATAACTGCAGGTGTTTCTTTAAGACTTCTTCCCCACTGGGAATTAAACCTTTTGCAGGAGTCTAGGGTGCCTGGAAAGAGCAGTGTATTTCCAGAGCACAGACGTTCTCTGCCAAGATCCCAATGCCTGGGTCCCACAGAGAGCTGAGGTAAATGAGATGATGCTCAGCCCCTGCCTGGGCCCATTGCCTGGCTGGTCATATCTGCTGTGCCCCATTCCTGCCTGAAAGGCATAGCCCAGTCCCAGGAGGGTAGTGCTCCAGATTGCCTCGCTTTAAATATGGCAAGGAAACCTTAATGAGAGCCCGTCTCTGGGAAAGTCAGCAGAAGTGGACTGGAGATGGTGAAATTGAGGGCTGTCTCACAGCAATGGTGAGTCATTTGAAGATGCAGCATGCCTGTGGCATTATGGTCTCTGAATACCAACCTGTAATTGTCCTGAGGCTCAAAGGACAGGAGTCTGCTGAGCTTACTGAGCTGCCCTGGAAGAGGAGGATGGAAACTCCTCTGTGCAGCAGCTGTCTGGCCTACCTAAATAGAAACACAATTCATTTTTCTCCTTCTATGTACCACAGGGTATCATGGACCTTATAATGTAGTTTTCCATGGATCCAGGAATAAATGAGCCAGGTGTGAAGATATGAAGAGGTCTCTAATTTCCTGGTAGCTGAGGTGATGTTTTAAAGGCTAAAAAGAGAACTCCTGGAAACAAAATCTCAGGAAATGTGCTTGAAAAGGAAAGGGAATCAATTAACACAAGGGAACATCTTGAGATTTCCAGTAGAGAAAACAACAGCTGGCCAGTGTGGAAGTCCTAGGCATCACTGCCTGCGATTTTCCACTATACATGGTGCATACTGCTTTTACTGCTTGCAGTTACCTGGACAACCTCTTCCACCTGTGTCCCAAGCCAGAAGGAACAAACAGTTATCTGTGCTCAGCAGGCACAGTCCAGTGCTGCCAGATGGGGTACACCTGAGACCTGAGGAGGCAGCAAGGAGAAAAGACTGGATTAGCAAAAGCTGCTCAGGGCAAGCAGCCACCTGTCTCACCAAGATGTTGGAAGGCAGTGGCGGTCTATAGGAAATTACTCCTTCCCACTGAGAAGGTCCCTCTACCATTTTAGTGCTGAGTGGTTTCTGGAGAGAAAAGCATTCTAAAATTAAATTTGAGCAGCTCTAGAACAAAAGACATATCTGAGAAAAAATATTCCTTTAGCTCCCACCCTCTTGAACTGCTTTCATGTTATAAGGCCAAAAATATCCTGATCCCTCCATTTGCACAGTGACTGGTGCAGTACTTACAAACTGTGCTGTTCTGATGACTTAGTGATTTCTTCCCATTAACATTCTCTCACCACAACTCCAAGCTGAGTCTGAGCGAGGCAAAACAAATATATTCTTTTCAGCATTTTCTTTTCATAGAGAATCCAATCTGCTTACAAGACGTGTTACAACACTGATGAGTTCTTTCTTGCTTTTTCAATTATTGCTGTCAATACCTATGGGTATTTAATTTCACTGAAAGATCTTATTAAAAGCACATTTTTGCCAACCTCCAGGGAGATCAGATTGATATCTCTGTCATAGTTAGATGCTTAGGTAGAGTGCTTTGCTGGGGCGAATCCGGGGAGACAATCTGCAATGTCTTTAGAGTCAGGCCACACCTATGGGATCCACAGCAACATATCTCACTTGAATTATATTTGATACTTCCTATCAGTATGAAGGTTAGAGCAGGCAATGCTCTCCTTCCTACTGCTTTTGTCAGACAGAGTCTGTATGTACCATGCTCTCCTACTTTAATGAATGTCATGTTGGCAGGAAAGACTTAATGGCAAATCCAGCCCAGCAGGCCAAAATCAGCAGGCTTCAAGCTCATTTAACTGGGAATTTCTGATCTGGAAAAAGAGCTGGCCAAAACCATCATATTTGCAGCCTCTTCCATACTTCCAGTTTCAAGATAAGAAAATCTACCAGATATCTGCTGAAGTATTGGAGCCAGAGCATTCTTTGCTCATGACTGCTTTGAGAGTATGGCAGTAGTTATATTAATCCAGAGTCAATGACTTCCAAGCTATTTTCTTTTCTTCCTCTGTATAACGGATGTTCACAAAGTCATCTTGTGCCCTTCCTTGCTAAGGCATGAAGAGGCAAAAAATCTACCTGTGTAAAAAGCCCTGTAGTAATTAGCCAGCTCTATTACATAAGCCAAGTTGTGACTATGACCCTCTTGAACTGAAACCTAATTGCAAAAGTATTGCTGAAGTGTGAAATAGAAGAGATCCTTTAACATTTATTTTTGTGTGTGAAGTCAGCTGCTGTGAAAGCACCAGAGTAATGCCAGCAGCTTTTGTCTCCTTGCCACATCTTTCTCTGCTAATTTAAATGCTTGGGACTCTGTCTCTTAGATTTTTCCTAGGTTTGTTTGTTTGTGTCTTTGTTGGAAATATTACTACACTGGGCTTTCACTCTTTTAGGTTTCTGCAGGGTCTATAGCAGAAAGTGTCAAGGACAGAGTGATTGATTCCAGACTGCAAGTGTATGTCACCCGACCTGGCCTGTTCACTTGTCTTGCCACAAACAAGCACAGCAAAACTTTTGGAGCCGCAAAAGCAGCAGCAACCATCAGCATTTCAGGTATGCAGGGAAAGAAGAGGCCATTAATTTTTTTAGTCTTTCCTGTTGGGGAAAAGGAAAGGGGTGTGGAGTACTCTGGAGGAAGAGGGGAAGCCTTGGATAGCTGATAGTGTGCAGAGGCCTAAATTTGAGTACAAGTACATCCTCCACCAGGCTATTTCCTCATATACTCTTACACTTTGGAGACTGGCATAGCTGTCATTTCCTGAATGTTTGATGCTGTCTTGTACTTTGTGTCCCAGAAGCACACTTGGTAAGTTCATCCATGTGGAGGAAGTGGTGGCCATGACCCAGTGTTGGTATCACTTAACAGCAAAGTGAAAATAGCTTCAAGCAGTTCAGCTTCAGAAGGGGCTGGCATCCAGAAAGAAGGGTGGTTGCTGTCAAAGTAGTACCCTGCCTTGCTTGGGGTTATCTCTTCTTTCAGGGACATCTCCCAAATGTGAAAAGGATGTTCCAAAGAGGAGAAATACCTCTGTTAGAGCTAGCTAACAGCATACAGAAAGGTGGCAGCTTGTGCCTTTCCTGTTTGGACAGGCAGGGGGATTTAGTTAGAGGAAAGACGAATCACGTAGGACATGGGATGGTAGCCCTGGTCCTGCTCTTAACCAGGCAGGTACCTGTTCATCTCTCTGTGCTTTAGCCTCTGCTTTCTTGAGAAAATAATAACGCCCTTTCTTACTCTGGGCATTGAAACCTAGCAGGAAACTGCTGCATAAGACACTCAGCACTTGGTGCTGTATTTCCCATTCCCACTTCTGCTTTTAGCCCAGGCAAGTCTGTGTCCTACAAATGCAGTGGAGCTGACAGGTACTTTGAGCTGATGGGAGTTGTACTTCCCCAGGCTGTGTGTGCTCAGCAGGAGGAGAACACCCCCCTAGACCTGAGCAGGAGTCTGCCTTGGCCTTGTCCCAACTCACAAAGCTCCCAGGGCAGAGGTGTGCTGGCCCTTGGCTGATGCTTAGTGCCTCCTCCCTGCGCTGGCACTGCCCAGCTCCCTGTGGCACTGCAATCCAGGGCCACTGCTGTGTGCCAGCGCTGCATCTCCAGCTGCTGCCTGAAGCAATGAGCATATTTGTAGCTTAAACAGAGGATGCTACCTGCTGGTTCCATAGGGCCCAAAGGATCAGGACAAAAGTGTGGGTTTACAGTACAAGTGTCCACTTCAGCTGGCACTGCCATCAACAATCCACTTCTTCCTCCTCATTCCTTATCACTTTACAGTGTTCAGGGTTGGCCAAATTTCTTCCCCAGAAGAAGATACATAAAAAAGAACAGAATTTAGGTGCATTTTTTTCATACAGTTTACAGTTCTCAGACACATTTCCTAGCATGGAAATCTTGACTTATGCATCTCAGAGGGAACAATGAAGTGTCACTGATGTCTTTTCCATTTCTTCTTTCTCCTGGTTCATCACAATTCCTGGATCTGGTGCCTCTTGGCAGAATGGAGGTAAGAATGACTTTCTGTGGTTTTGTGGAAGCTCTTTCTGGGCCAGGGAGAGGAAGAATGATGAACCAAAGGGGTTTGGTTAATTTGGTTTAAATGAAGGGGTAGGGTTTCTGTATGCCAACTGTGCAGATGAGGTTCACCTGAAGGGATCTGAGTTCCTTTACAGAGGCATAATTGGAGACTGAACTTGGGCTAATAATGATGTTTCTGAGCCAAGTCAGCAGTGAGGGTGTTTGAAATATAGTAGTGGGCAGAATATTCTGAAGTAAATTCTGTTTGGTTACAGATCCACAGTTTCACTTGACCTTAGAAATTTTCACAAAAAATCTTAACTGCAAGTTAAAATCCTGCCTGCTCAAGATTAATAAATGTAACTTGATTTGGTCCTCACCACATTATGGCAAGAGAAGTTTATATTTGTTTCAAGTGGAGTTATGGATAAGTAAAGCCACTTACATGTGATGAGAAGTGAGCTTCTGCTTAGTAATTTTTCGCAGGACTGAAAAATTTAGCTGGCTTTTCCTCTTTAGAATCCTACCATGTTTCTACATGCTGCAGTGGCTGATCTGTCTGGAAGAAAAATGAGAATGCTATCCTGGGAGGTGGGCTGGGAGCTTCTGGCCATCACAGAAAAGAGCGGAGCCTGGGAGAGTCTGAGCAAATGGCATTGCCACTCTGCTGACACAGGCTCCCTGCAAAGGCTATTGCCTCCATCACAGGAGCTTGCAAGATTGATTGAGGAAGTTTGTAAGTGAATAAGTGACCACTCAATGATGATGGCAGACTTATTCCTTACACCTGCAACTGTGCAGGTATGACAGGCATGGGGACACAGATCAAATGCTCAGCCCTTCTGTCCCATTGGTGTTCTTAACATTTGGTGTATGATGTTCCCTTTCTGTGACAAATCATTGTGAGAAACACGTTGTTGCTATTTCTCCATTGCAACTTGGTCTATGTCTCCTTTCATACTTTAGAAAAGCAAGGAAACATAATGTTAGCACTGGTGCCTTTTCTCAGGCTGCCTCTGCAGCCCCCTGAAGTCAGCAGAATAGCTGCCCCATGCACACCTGTCCCTGCTTTTGCCCCTGGGGCACAGGAAAGATGCAACTTTCAGGTTAAGCACACTGGGAATCTTCAGGAAAATATAAATAACATGACTCCTGCCAAGAACTGTTCTAGCAGGGTGCTGGGAGCAGTGCATTGCTTTGGATAAACCTGCTGTGTGTTAGGGAGATGTCATGGGCTGCGAAACCGGTGCAGCATGCTGGGGAACTCGGTTGTCACATGAAGGTGTGTCCATGGAGCCTGGGATGATGCAGTGTCAGAGCATCACTGCCATTTTGGTAAAGCTCAAGGAATAGGTGCTTTCCTGTATTTTTATCCAATGTGACAGAAAAAAATTAAAGCAAAAATTCTTATCTAGCCCAAAAGAGAGCAGCTAAAAGAGGGCCAGTGAGTGTCATCTGCAGAGAACAGCATCTGAAGAACAGAAATGTGAGCATTCTGTGTATTTCCTTGTCCATGTACCTCCAGCTTTCTGAAGAAAAAACAGCAAGAAACCCCAGAGTTAACAATGGGTGATTATTTGGACAGGGGAAAGAAATAAAAGGCAAAGATACAAATAGCTCTGTTGACTGCTCCAAATGGTTGGCATGTTGTGAATTGAACTCTCTGACCCCAGTTACACTGACCGAATGAGCAGTGGGGACAGCTGCACCCAGCCCTCCTCCCTGCCCTGATTTGGCCATCCCCCACACACAGGGAGTCTGTTTTCCCAGCTTTGCCTCCCGTACCAAGGACACTGCATCCCACAGGCTGCCTAGCCAGAGGGCACCTCCTCGCCCACAGACCTTGCTGCTGTTGGGTGACTGTGGGAGCTACTGAAGGCCTGGCTGACCTGTGCATTGCCCTGCTTCTTCCTTTTAATGGCCATGGGCAAGAAGGGAGGAAGGGAAAGGGGGAGAGCTCTCCTTCAAGATGCAAAAAACATGGAAAAGATAAATAAATAAATAGCCCTCAAAGAAGATGGCCTACTGTGATTTTTATTGCTTCTGCATAGCTCTGTCTCCATGCTATGTGGCAGGGCTTTGCAAAATAGGAGATGTGGTGAAGAGATAAGATGCACCTTCCAGAGAGACACCAGGATGAAAAACACAGAGGCTTGTGCCTTCCTAATCTCTGAGTCCCCTAACTAAAGGTGTGGAAGAGAGGCAGGGTCAGGAGTGGTGCAGGAGCTGAGGAAGGGCAGGCAGGAGCCTGGTCTGATCTTGTGAAAAATTCCCTGTCACATGATGGGTTGAACTTACCTGACTCCTGCTCATCAAGTCTATCTTAAATTAAACACTAACTCTTGTAAGACAGTAGAGCAAAAAATCCTGAGTTATCATGGGACAGCAGCAAGAAACATGCCCGATCCCTACTGCAGGGAAGCAGGAAAGTAAAATATTTTCCCTTTACAGCCTAGGGGCAGGGTGATGGGCCATACTAGGTCGCAGTTCTGTGAGATCACTCAGTCTTTTGTCCACTTATAATGTTAAGAACACTTGGTCAGAGCCTCACCCCTGGAGCTCACCAGGGCTGGCACCAGGGTACCTTGCAGCAGTTTCATTCTTGGATTATATTAGCTGGTTTTGGTGGTTATAAACATCTACAAATTCCTCTGCCCTCTGTTAGCCTTACACATGCCACTTTATTCAGAAACAGGGCCATTGTGCTCATGCAGCTGTTCAGATCTATGAGCTTACTGTGTGTGTGTGCTCTTGTCCTCAACAGCAAGCTGTACAAGGGTGACGCAGGTTACTGCAGCACATACAGAGGTGAGGTGTGTAGTGCCATCTTGGCGAAGAATGCTCTTGTTTTCTTCAACTCCTCGTATGCTGACCCAGAGGAGACCCAAGAGCTGCTTGTGCACACTGCCTGGACTGAACTGAAAATGGTGAGTTCATTCTGCCAACCGGCTGCTGAGTCTCTGCTGTGTAACTACATCTTCCAGGAGTGCAATCCCTCGGGAGCTGGGCCAGCTCCAAAACCAGTGTGCAGGTAAATGAAGAAAAAAATGCTCACATTTCACTTTCATTTCATGGGTATGTGTAGGCAGCAGGGGAGTGGTGAGGGACTGTCCAGGCTTGCAGTAGCAAGTGAAGCTGAGTGAAGTCGGGCCTTCCAGATTTGCACAGGTTTTCCCTTTGCTGTCTCCTCTGTACACACAGACTGATTCAGCTCTCGCTGTGCTCATTGCTAGGGTATGGTCTGAATACCAAGTCCAGACCTCTACATTATAGCAGGTATTTAGAGTGTTGAAAAGAAGTATCCATTTGATTTAGATATGCAGTTTCAACAATTAACATACTGTTATCTGTTAAATTTTACTAGGCCTGTACGTATATTTTTTATTACTATAAAGAGTAATTGCTTCTTTGGAATTTTGACTAACTGTGGCTCCAGAAGATTCAACAAATCTGGCCAAGGCAATATGCCAATCTTTTAGCACTTCCTGCTATGACAAAAATATGATAAAAATTATAGGACTAGAGACATTGCCTGTGTAATTGTACCTGATAAACCAAAACTCCAATGTGGTTATTGTATCCTTCTATAGGCAGAGAAATATGCATTGAAATTGGGCTGACAGGGACCCTGAGGAGTCCAAAGCATCTCTTACTATAGCTAATCTACTGTTGACAGGTATTTGTAAACACATCCCAGTGACAGACAATTCTCCCTCTGTACGCAACCTCCCAAGCAGTCCTTCCCTCGTTGGTCCTTGTCCTCCCACCACGGCCATGGAGGCAAGTTTCTTTCCTTCCTCTTTGCAGTGACATTTTACATCTCTCCCAGATTCTCTGACTAGAATAAAACATGTTTTTCCAAGCTCTGCACATAGCTTTTGCTCTTCTGTTCAGTCCAGGTTTTATTATTTTTAACTATAATGGAATTATGATTGCTTGGTACGCTTTGCAGAGGACTGCCCCACACACATATAAGAGGGTGAAGCTTTCTTTTTTCCTGTCATATTCAGCCCCTGAAAGCCCCTTTTCATATTTGGGCAGCTGACATCCCTGCCTAAAATGCACTGCTTTGTTCTTGTCTTTCTTGAAATACATTTTAAAATGCTATTCACATCTGTGTTTATTGGAAGAGTAGCCCCAACTCTAGTATCTCAAATAAAATACAAATCTTTCCTACAGACATGGCAAGCACACTGCTTGCTGGACTTGGGCCAGATGTCTAATGCCAATCATTTCTCCAGTTATGTAGGGGCTTTTTAGGACAATCAGCAGCAAGTTGCTTTTGTAATCTGGACCTTTTTTTTTGCTTCTCCTTTAATATCTCTAAAACAAAGGCACAGAGGAAAATCGCAGTATGAATATTGACACAAGTTTATTTTCTATTTGGTGCCTACGCTGCCTAGTACTCCACCATCAACACAGTGGTGGCATATATCCTATGAAAGATTTTGTGGAAATGACCAGATATAATCATGCAGCCAAATATTTCAATTTGCTTTTTGCTGGAAGGCTCCGCCCTGCCACCTCAATATTCTGCTCTTTGTCATTGTGCCCTTAAATACATGATCTCTCTGCCTTTTTTCAAGATGTGTGACAGTGTTTATATCTCAGCCATGCATGCACAGCACATTAGTCAGCTAAGGGATTTGCACATCACTCCACAGTGTATTTCAGTTAGATCTTAGCCTTGCTTCATTTACCCCTGCTCACGAGTGGCCCTGCAGAACCAGAACTCACAGTGGTTTGACTGAAGACCTGTACTTCCGGGGAACTTCTAAAGTCAGAATGATATAAACTAACATAAATATGCACTTGCTCTTCATGCACCTGAGCTAACAGTTACAGCCTTTGCAAATACATCTAAACATTAATGGGCTTGCCTGCAACCATTTTTCTTCAAATCCATGAGTCAATCTTGGTTTTTATTAATTATTCCTCCCTCCTTCTCCCCTGATTGTAATGCAGCTGTCTTTGTAAGAAAAGTCCTTGAATAGCATCCTTCCCAATTCCTGTCATCAGAGCACATCATCTGGACAGGAGTTCTTCCAGAGCCCAACACTCCTTTTGATAACTCAGACATTTAATATATACTTCTTAATGGCTGAGAGAGGTCTGGGGGCTCTTGAACACATCTCACATCGTCTTGGTTACTTTCCAATTCTCTTAACTACTTTTTACTGACAACTTTATAGCTTTCTGCAGAAGCTGGCTGGACTACACAAGTTTTCAGCTGAAATGCTCCATGAGTAAGAATTTAACTCTCTCAGATGTGGAAGAGTTTTCCCAATTTTTGAGGGACATGCTGCCCTCGATGTATTTCTATGTGTTTTTACATTATTATTTATTCTCTGCACCAATTTTTCTCTTTCCATGTTGTATATTTAATGTTCATTTGGTTTGGAAGCTAGGTAACAAGAATAACAACTGACAGGCTGCGTAAAGCTTTCATAAAAGTAATCAGGGGGTAAAACAAGATGAAATGCAACAGAAGAAAAACCACATGTGAAAAGTTCACTTAAAGTTAATTTAGATGCAAATTGATTAAAATGAGAGCTCTTAAGGGAAAGTGATGTCTCATCTCATAATTCTTGATTACATCTGCCTTTTGCCACTGGCTGCTATTGCAATAGCAGAAGAAACACTTCCAAATTCTGTATCAATGACTGCTGATAGGAAGTGATCAGGCTGCAGGGAACAGTTTTGTGCTGGGGAAAGTCTTTGGGTCTGTGTCCCCCCACCTCCTCTTAAATAGTCTCTTGTAGTCCCTAGAAACACTACTGGCACACCTGCTGTCTTCTGCCATTACTGTTCTTTGTCCATCTGTCATTTACATGACATAACATTTCTAATAATAATCTGAAGTAATCTCTGCATATGACCTCACCAAGCTCTCTCTGCTCAGCATCAGGTGCTACAACAATGGTATGAACCCAGCTAGAGGTGACTGACCATCCCTCCCTTTGGCTGCTTTACCATTCTTCCAGGGTGCAGATAACCTTCCTTTGACCTTGGAGCAGAGAGCATTACAGAAGAATGGTCTTTTGCATTTTGTAATTGAACACTGAATAAAGGGCTTATTTGAGGATGCCCAGGCTTCAGGAATGAACAGAGCTAATTGAATCCACATATCCCAAATCTCAGCCAGTGCTTCAAATGCAAGATTTTCTTATTTTCCTATCTAAGTATTTCTTTACTTCACAAGGTCATTCCTGTTCCATATGTTGTTTGACATAAAAAAGATAAATTTGCCATCTGGCTGCATTCTGGCTTCCATGGACAGGAAGAAGGAAGAACTCAGGACTGGCTAAAACCAAGCACAAAGCAGCTGGGCATTGATGACTTCAGCCTGCTGAATTGAAGGGTGTCCATTACTGTTGCAGAAAAGCTGTTGCTCTGGTAGAATTCCCAATGACCTCCATCCTTCAGGTGCTTTAGAGGGTTTGTAATGTTGTTAGCCATTGCTGAAACTCATGCTCATCTGCTCTTGCCATAATCGTTGTGTAATTAAAGAGATTGCATCAACCCACCAGGTGGTGAATTTGGCTAAATCCTTTACCACAGACCCCAGAATTACCTTTCTCTTTCTGTGTCATTGTGTGATGGTTGGAAAAGTTGTGGATCTGGGAAAGACTTCATCTGAGCTGAGCAAAAGTAATCTCTGCACGTGACTTCAAAGCTGATTTTGTAACCCAGGTTCTCAAAGCAAATCACTGATAAATTGACCAATAGAACAGATCCACAAACTTCCCAGTACGGTGTGTTTTATTTTTTTTTTCGTTTTCTTTTTATTCTGGTGCAGCTATATCTGCCTTGCACTTCTTCTCAAATAATTTCTCATGTAAGGCCCATTTAAACATCCAAAGCACCTCTTGTCAGTGAATATTTCACATTGTTATGGAGGTAATATATTAGGTGGGAGACAGGTAACATTTTGACCAGGCACTCTAAAGCTTTTCCTGCAGACAGCTACCGAGAAAAAAATTGATTTAAAGTTGCCTCTAGAGACAATTAAAAAATTGTATTTTTTAAAATTCAGTGAGATTAAAAATATATGCAAATGTTAGATATAAGAAGGTTAAGAATTGCTGCTTACTTCTTGCTTTTAGTAGATGACACTTCAATGTACAATTTACAGAAGCTAAGTGAGATTTTTAGAATATAGTGAAAAATTCTAACTCTAGAAATAAGAAGGAGACTATTTACAAGAGCATGTAGTGACAGGACAAGGGCAAATGTCTCCAAATTGAAAGAGAATAGGTTTAGATTAGATAGTAGGAAGATATTATTTGCTGTGAGTGCGGTAAGACACTGGCAGAGGTTGCACATTGAAACTGTGGATGCCCCATCTCTGGGAGTATCCTAGGCCAGGTTTGATGGGAGCTTTTAGCAACCTGGTTCAGTGGAAGGTGCCCCTGTCCATGGCAGGGGGTCAGAACTAGATTATCTTTGATGCCTCTTCCAACACAAACCGTTCCATGATTCTATGATGTTTAGTAGTAGACGATGTCAAAAAATCTGTAGAAAAAGATAGGAATGAACTCCTCATAGCTTGGTGTGTGTTGTGTTTTGAGCATAACCATGCTTCATTAAAAATGTAGCTTTGTATGTTTCTTAAAGGAAGCTGTTGCATTTCACATAGTTTCCTTTATGGTTTATGAGCCAGACAGACTGACTTTAAAGAAGTGTCACCCCTTTAATGGATTTTTGTCGGCCTGCATAATCCGTGCACATCACTGCTAAGTGCAGCCATTTTTTCCAAGCCATTGACAGCTGTATTTCACTGTTTTTATCAAAACAATGTAGAGAGAATTGCCTTGCTGTAAAGGATCTCTACTGCTTTAAGGAATGGCTCTCAGTGGAGGAGAACTCTCAGAAGGGGATTTACAAGCCAGGGTTGATGCTGCTCACTCTTCCTGAATGCAACAGGTTGCCCAGCCTGCACCAGAATCCCAACTCCTGCACCCGCATCCCTTTCTTTGGTAAGGTGGTGCATGCTGCTGATTGTCCAGAGAACTGTGTTCTTGGTAAGGGAGAGGGGAAAGGTATGATCCATAATTTACAACTAAATTAAAAGCCGATGGTGGGTACTGTCCTGTCAGCACCTGTGCATGGAATTGTGACAGATGCTTTGGCTGTTTGCCTCTCTCGTGCAACTGGGGCGTGAGAAAAATCCCTCAAGTAAATAAAGCCTGGATATTTATTGAGAAGATCATAAGAATTTCAAAAAATGGTCTTAATGATAGCAAAATTGCCACTCAGGTGGCTTTGCAAAGAAACAAGCTGTTTAAGCACTGCTAGGGAGGGAACTTTTTCCAGTAATGTGCTTCTAAGTGAGCACCCAGTGACATTGCATCCTGGACAATCCCTCCTTACATCTTGTCTTGTCTCTTTACAGATTTTAAGAAGGAGAACATAACCAGTAAGTAAATGGCTCCAGACTCTATGTTTTTATAGATGGACATTATATTCTTCATTGAAGCTGACATTTGCACAGTATTTTTGTGTTTTCTGCTTGTCCTGGCTAATAATGTAGGTTATTACTGAGGAATGTCTGGGTTTCCATGTCCAAGGCATGGGGAAACACATTTCCAGCTCTTCAGGGACTGGGGAGACCATGGGCTGGTAACTTTTTATGAGAGAGGCATGGTGGTTTTAGATAGTACCCTTCCCTCCAGCTGTTTCCTTTTCTTTCTACTCACTGCTTCTCGTTCTGCTCTACTCATATTTGTTTTTCTGATACTGAGGTCGTCCCAGCCTTTTATGTTAACAACGTGGTTACCTGTGTCAGGCTGGCCTTGCAAGGCCTTAAGCTCCCAGCACTCTCCTCAAATCACCTCTGAAGTCTGGCTGTGTCCTGTGTGACCCTCCCATGACCAGGGGTAAGACCCAGACATCCCCTGCAGTGCTGCTTTGACTTCTGTCAGGCTCCTGCCCTGCTTCTGGTCATGGTTGAAACACACACATCCAACTCTTCCACTCACGTGTAATTGCAGTTTCAAACTCAGCCACTGAACCTGCCTCATTGGAAAAAGGAAGAGTTTCTTTCCTGCCATGCATCTAAGCAGGTGAGGCCTGCTTCTGCATGGGGAGAGAGAGAGGGAAAGTTAAAAGAAAAAAAAAAGGAAATCAAGAATTGTGGGGAATATTCTTTCATGGAAAGACCTTTGCTCCACCTGACAACCCAAGTCCTAGGGGCCTGGTGATGCATACATGAAGACAAGGGCTTCAACACCCTCTGGTTGAAGGTGCCTACAGCCTGCAAGTGCAGCCATCCCTGGCCTGGTGGAGGGACTACAAGAGAGGGGTGTCAGCATATGAATGGAACATTTATGGTCTGGCTTCAGTCTCCCCCGAGATGTTTCAGGATATATCCTCTGTCTCCTGTGTATGGATGACCTTTTTTTGTTCAGCTTCCACAGCATTTTCCCAGAGTGGCATTTGCACACATGTGCAATATTCAGTCATGAACCAGGAAGACATAACAGTAATATTTTAGTAATATTGCCCCCTCTTTTTTACTTTAGACCCACTGTGATGAGCACAAGGGTTTGTTGAGCATGAACTGAATGGTTTTCTAGCTTATTATCAAATTATTCATTAATGCCCAGATGGACCAGCTATATTATTCCCTCTGTCCTCATTGTAGCAAGACAGTTTAGGAAAGCATCTGCATTTCCAGAGTCTGAAGGATTCAGAGGTTCTTTCTAGTGTTGCTCTTGCCCCTAAAGCTTTCCACATTCATCTTTTAAGGTGTCCCACTGACATTTATTTCAGATCTGTGCAGAAATCCTTTTTATGTTTATTACTATGTGTGTCATTAGGCATGTTTCAGGCACTGCTTTCCTTGCCTTTGACTGTGAAACAAGTAAAATGCTGGGCTCAGGTACACAAGTATGTTCCAGGACAACTTAACAAGATTTTACACCTCTGCAGAGCTACAGGTGCTGGTCGTGTGGGGGCTGCTACCTTATTGCAGATGTCCGTAATAAATAGTATTTATGTATCTGTCAAAGAGATCCACATTAGAATATTTTACTTTGCATTTGTGATGGGTTTAAATGTTCTCATAAAGTCCATGATCATTCCTGTACTGAAGTGTTTGGATGCCTCAGGGCTACAGAAACTTGGTCCTTTGTTTAAGCTCACTTGTCCTGAGTTGGCACTTTAAAGCCAGTGTTTCTACCTGCTTGTGTGTAGTGTCTGCTACCTGGTGAAACTTCAGTAAGCTAAGGGTCTATCAAAATATAGAACTGCAATCCTGAATGCAGTGTGTGATGCAAGAAGAAAACAGCAGATAGTGATTATGGTGTACTTGACTTGTACATGAGAAGGAGTACAATCTGCACATAGCCTTGGATCAAATTTGCTTATGGAAAGCTTTTAGGAAGATGAAAAATATTTGCTTTAAAAAAAAATTATCTTAGAACACATCAAGTTTCCTCTTGTTCTCTTTTTTCCTGAGCTGTAAGATTATGAACATAATAGAAAATAAAATTATGACAAAAGAATTTGCTGGTTTGTTAATTTTTCTATGAAGGCTAACAATGCAGTGGACTCTAATATAAGCCATCAATCAAAATGTTAGCCTCAGCTCAGCTGAGTTTAGAGAAGATTAGCTACCGTGTACTGAAATGCATAAGGCTACATCTCCTCTGCTGTCTTTCTGTTTCCTGGATTATGCCAGCATGCATTAAACTCTCCTATGAGGACAGGTATATGTGAGGACATATGTCCTATGAGGACATTTATGCATATTCCTGTACTGAAATCTCAAGATTTTCTGCCTAATTTTTCTGCAGCTGATACAAGCCCTGGGTATGCAAAGTGACTACACTATCCTCATGATAAAGAACATTGTTTTATACTGATACCATTCCTTCAGATCATACTTCAGGGTAGATTTTCTATGCATTCTGAAAACCACAGGCTGTTTCCAAATAATCAAAGAGGATAAGCATTGTACAGAAGCGGGAAGAGAGAAACTTTATGAATCCCAGCCCCCAGCTACCAACCTGAGGAATAAGAGTGTCTTCCTATTAGTGCCCCAGTAAGAATGCAGGCTGTGAATCATGGAACCAGTGCTGTGATCTGCTTTCTGCCTTGGTTCAGCTTGGGTGGGTTCAGTGTGGTTCTGCCCTGCACTTTCTGCATGATGTACTGTGAACTAGGTAGTTGCAGCTCAACCATCACAAGTGCATGGCCTATTTTCTCAATTTGAGAGAGCTCCAGTGCCCTCTTTGAAGTTTTACCAGATTTTATCCTATGTATTGAGTGCAAAATCCATTAGTGTGTAGACAGGAGGCTAAGCAGTACCCTGCCTGTGTTGTCTGGTCCTGTGTGCTTCAGATGTGATGCTGTCAGATGGTCCCATGTAAGGACATGAACTTTATTCTTGTGAGTCTCTGCTGCAGGACATGGTCTGAAATGCCTTGACCCTATTTTTTTTCCCTCCCAGGGACTTGCTACAGTGGCAATGGCCGGTTTTACCAGGGCATGGCCAATGTCACAGAATCCGGCATTCCCTGCCAGAAGTGGAGTGATCAGGTGCGCATCAGGGTGAGATCCACCAAATGGAGAACTGTGCTCGAGCTTTGCTTTTCCAAGGAGTTTCTCAGAGTCAGGCAGCCCAGTCTCAGTGAAAGGGATGAGCAGGGAATAGGCTGCCTTCATTCTTGAGCTCACTGCTGTTTTACAACCTCATAATATTTCAATCTGCAAGTTCCCCTTACTGTGTCAAGATGCGTTCTCTGTCATTTTGGCAGGCGACTGAAAGGCTGTTTCAAGAAAGGCTCTGTCTTGCTTCACTCCTTTGGGTTTTTTTTATTTTATTTTACTAATAGTAGCAGGGAAAACTATCCTGAGACTCTAATACAATTTGCTTCCTCCCCCAAGGCTCCCCATTTGCACAGGAGGACTCCTCAGGTTTTCCCTGAGCTCTTTGATGCTGAGAATTACTGCCGCAACCCAGGAGGTGAGAACGAGCGTCCCTGGTGCTACACAAAGGATCCAGCTGTGACCTGGGAATACTGCAGTGTGTCTCCCTGTGGAGATGGTAGGCAACTGCAGTTTATAATTGCTGACACTGTGGTTGTTTTGTAGCCATGCAAGGTGCTTGCATCCTGAGTACACCAATCTGTTCTGTGTTCTGGATTCAGCTAGTTCTGGGTCTTCTCATAGATCCATCCAGCATCTTTAACCAGAAGGTTTAATGTGCCCCTTGAAGAGGGGAAAATGAAGACAGACAGATCAAGCACCTTGCCCTAGGTTATATAAATGGCAAAGATTAAGTGACACTTCCTGTGGTATTCTGAAAAAATGATTTTTCATGCTGTTTAAAAGGTAGGGTTTCAGGCTGTTTTCCAAAGTTGTTTAGTATAGGATGATTTTTCTTTTCCAGTACTAAAACCCCCAATTTTAACGAAAAATAAGCCAAAACATCTTTGTTCTTTGATGTTGAAGCTAAGTCTTCCTGTTAGTTCTTGTTCAAAGAACAGACCAATTTTTGAAAAATAAGACTATCCAGTTTCTGGATATCAGCGCTTAGAAATAAGACTGCATTTGGAAACTTCCTTCACAGGGAACAGGGGTTCCATGGACATAAGTGAACACAAGTAATTTTCAGTTTAGCTGTCAATTAAGAAAAAGAGTTTAAATTTCTTTCTGTTCTCAGTCATTGCATGCAAAGAGTAGCATTTTCTAGAATGTCTCAGAAAGCACTCTGCAGGTAGCTATGTGATTTTTTTCCCCTAGTAATACAGCCAAATATGCTTTAACTAGTTTTCCAAATTTGCCCCATAAAGACATAAATTGTTGGGGCAAGAGAATATTTCAGGAAAGTATCACTCTATACTTACTTGGTCTTACACTCCTCCCTGCAGATTCCTTTTACGACACATGATATATTGTGGTTTGCATTGTACACCATTGATCTTCCCCACTAAAGACATTACTATATTTGAATAATGTTGAGACTATCAGATGTGACCTCCCATTTGTAGCTCTTGCAAATATTCTATACCAAAACTGTGTTCCCAGCTTAATGGGAACTATACATTGGTCTTTAGCAGATCTTGGATTTTCACATGTGGCAAGAACAAATGGGTTTTGCTTCCTGAAAACCAAACTTCCCTAGTATGGTCCTCTCATGTGGTCGTATAGTTGTATCTGCAATGTCAGTAATTCCCAGGATGACAGGCTAGCTCTCTAAATTCCTCTTAGAGAAAGCTCTATAAACTAGCAGAAACATAACCCTCTGATTTTATTTGTATTACAGCATTGTTGTCACTGGGAACAAGAAAACCAAATGGAGAGACTCTAAATCTTCCCCCTCCTCCTCCGTTTTCCCCTACGTACTCCATGACTGTTATCATCTCCATCATCTCCAGCTTTGCTTTGGTCGTGATCTTTGGCATTATCACCTTGGTTTGCTGCCGTCGTCGGAAACAGTGGAAAAACAAAAAAAGGTAAAGCTTGGAACTTAATTCAGTTTAAGAAATGCAGCT
Source organism: Eopsaltria australis (assembly GCA_034509425.1). Taxonomy (NCBI): domain Eukaryota; kingdom Metazoa; phylum Chordata; class Aves; order Passeriformes; family Petroicidae; genus Eopsaltria; species Eopsaltria australis. The sequence goes on from JAVTVJ010000384.1 coordinate 477,747, forward strand.
TTGAAAAAAAGGGCATTCTTGTTTCTGAGAGCAAAGTCCTGTGAACACCTGGTAGGGGACAGCAGCCTTTCCTTTGCCTGTGGCAGTCCAGTGCAAGTTCTTCTGAACTCCTATGCCAGAGCAGAAGGTGGCCTCGTGACTGGGGATGTGGCATAAAACCTTGCTGCAAGGCTCTTTCAGTAGCCCTGCTACTCTTTGTAGCCCTGCTGCACCTTTGTTTTCCATCCTGTAAGAAACAAGCCCAGGAGGAGATGTAGCTGGTTATCTCCTGTAGCTAGCTAGTACTGTGCACATGCTGACCAAAAATCGCTCTGTTTCAGAGAGTCAGAGACACCAACTCTCACCACGCTGCCCTCCGAACTGCTCCTGGACCGGCTGCACCCCAACCCAATGTACCAGCGCATGCCTCTTCTCCTCAATCCAAAATTGCTTAGCCTGGAGTATCCCAGGAACAATATTGAATATGTGAGAGATATTGGGGAAGGAGCATTTGGGAGAGTCTTCCAAGCCAGGTAAGCAATCTCTTTGATCTATTTTATCTGAAGGTACTTGTGAAAAATTGGCACAGGAAATCATCCATCCATCCATCCATCCATCCATCCATCCATCCATCCATCCACTCAAATGCATGTGTACCAAATTGTACACAACATTGAGGTCTGAATAATTGTTTTTGTTGTCCACTGCTATCTGTTGATATTTGTTAAACTGTTCCCACAAATTACTCTTTTCTTCTACTCTCTAGTAGATGTAATGCCTTACTCACATTTTATGGTGTAAAAGTTCAGCTAAATTTATAATCCCTGGTTTTGCCAAGAGCACTGCCTGTACCATGTGACCTATTGTGAAGTTCTTGCATTTCCCAGTATTTATGAATTGTCAGTGTGTGGTGATCTCCATTATAACACCAGTATTGATCTGTGTAATTACCACAGAAGTCATTGTGTTGTGGTACAGTTCAGTCCTGACTGAATTTCAATTTACTTCAGTGACAAAGCCAAACCAACCCAAAAATCCCCTACAACCTTTCCCCACATAGGCCAATGGGAGTGGGGTGTGTTGGTGGTGACCCAACCTTAATGGGAAATGCACACCCAAGATTTTCAGATGCTTGTGGGTGAAAGGAACAGCAAGAGTCAGAGTATCTACAAAAGTGTACAAATTTTTATTAGTAAATTACACACCTGGCATGGAAATACCTATTTTATAGTCCCTGACCTCCTATATAAGCACAGGGCAGTGGGTTTTGAATAAAGGGATAGTGTGAAAAGGAAGGGAGACAGAAAGGTAGATTAAAGAGGAAAGGAGAGAAAGAAAGGAAGAAGGGAAAAAAGAGAGATCAGTGGTCCTGTCTCCACCATCAATTCAGCTGACAGGAAGTTTAGGGTCCTGGGACACTAGTGGGCCCAGGCTTTGAGGAAGTACATTATTTTAGTAAAATTTCTGTGCCCTGGAGCTAACTTTCTCACTTTCTATACAAGTGAGTTATCATGGGCAGCCCCTTCTTCCAGATCTTTCTGGAAATTGTTTGGGTCTTTGGGAGGTCTTGGGTGCTCTTGATCCCCTCTTGCAATCCATTCCCACCTGCTTCTCAGCCTCATTCCTGCACCTCTGATGTACGGTGTTGTGCTTATCTCCAGGAGCCAGAACAAGGACACTTGTCTCAGAAAAGTGTTGCCCTACCTCTGTATGGCCCGTTTCTCCAGTTATAACAATCCTTGGTTGTCTCCATGGCTGTCTGGATATCAGTGTTTGAGCAACACACATAAGTTCCCTTATCTCTAGACTTCCACAGTGACCCCTTTAGTTAGTTTCTCAGTTTTTAATTTTGGAATTTGAAGCCATTGTTGCCTGTTTTAAACCTAAGATAGTAGATGACAGTCCAGTTCTGATAATGTCATGGAAGATGTCTAATCTCTTTTGAGAGAATCCATAACTTCTGCAAGACAATCTTTGGACAGTAATGGTTTCCTCCTAAAATCCCACCCCCAAATTCCTGGAAGAAAATGTACAGGCTGCCTAGTTCCATGCTTAGTCAGGGAGGTTATCTTTGTCCTTTGCAGTTAACAAGTGTGGGACATGGCTGATTTTGTAGCTGTATCTGGAGTAGTACATGCTGACCTCAAAAAAACCCAGGATCAGGCCAAGATCTGCTTGGTGAAACGCTTCTGTGGACTGCAAAGACAAAGGACTATCCTTGTAAAAGGAAGTCATAATACAGATGTTTGTAATGTTTATAGCTAAGCTATTGATGTACCTGCTAGAAAAAGAGTTCCATGCAGGTTAAATGTGTTACAGCTGGGAAACACATAGCTGTTATGGATTTTTTTTCCTAATGAAGAGATAAATTATTTCTAATGGAAGAAAAGCAGGCATGCTTTTCTTTATTACAGAGAGAACTAAAAATAACAATATTCAAAGGGCACTCAGCGGGATTGTCACAGATGCTTAGCCTGTGATGAATTGTTAGCCTGGATGGCAGAACATATCTGAGTTTGAAACAAGAACAAAGCTATAGAAACTGCACAACAGCTGTTCTTGGGGCACTGCACACCAGGGGCACAGGGCAGCTCTTGTCCCAGCCTCAGCACAGCGCTCAGGGTGGCCTGAGGTGCAGCACCTTTCTGCTCATGGGGCAGGAGTCTTCACCTCTGCGTGAGCAGGGCAGACCTTCTTGCCAAGTGCTGCTTTGGCCCTGCTCTGGGAGCTTTAATACAATTTGAGTGCTGCACAGACCATTCTGAGCTGGAAATTACTTTAACGGATATCAAGCAAGACTTCCCAAAGGGCATTCAAATGGCACTAAAGTGCTAGTTAAGCAAGTGCCAAAGTGGTGTAAAGACCTTTTATGTGGATTTCATCCACTCAAGGAAGGAGCCACAGAAATATAGCTTCTGAGGGACCTCCTTTTTTTTTATTACCATCTCTATCAAAAGTCCCTCCAAGGTTTTATAATTCCTTTTCATTATTATAATTCCTTATAATAATCTGTGGGCATTTTTGTGCACTGCTGGTAGATCAGTGCAGACTGCTGATCCAGTAGCACGAGTTGTGTGTCCATCCAGGTTACTAAAACTATGAAAACTCAAATTATTGCCTTCCCACCTCAGAAGGATAAAATGTACTTTCCTGCGTGTGTTAAATTGACATCTTGAGCTAAGTTTAGCAATCCTCTTACTTCTCCTGCTCTCATGTTTCTCGCTCTTCTGTAAACACAGTTCTGTACTCAGTGCCAGTGATGCCTTTGCCAGTTGGCTGCTGTGAGTCCTGATTCAGTGTTTACTCACTCCTGGGTCAAGCAACATGTTAGGACAGGAAGTGTCTAGCTATCATTTACTAGCTTCTCCTGAAAGGCTGCTGTCTTCACCAGGAACAGCTTCACACTTGGAAGGATAAGGAAGTAACCATGCTTAAAACAAAATTCAGGACCTGGCTTAGGTCTGTTCCAGCTGGGTCCTTGTGGCTGATTCTCTTTCTGGGAGAATCACGCTGGCCACACAAGCCACCAGAGCCCCAGCTCCGTTCAGTTCAGTGCAGACCAGCATGCAAGTTTTCTCCCAGGGCTGGAACTGCGTGGTCCAGGCTAAGCTAAAGATCAGGATTGCCTAAAAGCCTGGATGTGGAGTCTTTACTAGTAGGCCAGTATGGAGTTTTTGCTAGTAGGCTGGTAGACCTACACTACAAATGTACAACTTGCTGTCCTTCCTTAAGGATGAGGCTGTCCCTGAGGTCGGAGTTTCTTGACAGAAGTCTCCTCATGTTCTCTCGATCTGCAAAGGCTATTTATTTGACCTGCTGTCTCATACATAGCTGAAAAATAGTGTGGGTGTTAATTTAAAAAATCCTCAACCTTCCTTTCCCCCTCAAAAAGGGCCCCTGCTGATTCAGAGCAGTCTCCTGCTCACGTAATAACTTAATCAAAGGATAGGGTAAAGCAAGTTTCCCACCAGATTCAGGAGATGTTAATTGCATCATTTAATGATCTAAGAGAAGCTACCCAAGTGCTATGCTGAGCAAGATGGGGACAGGACACAGTCTCAAATGCAGGTTCAGAGTGCTTCTCATTTTTTACAAAGTTACTGCTTTGGAAAGAAAACTTGACTGGGAACTTAAGTCAAGCATTATCTAAATAGGCTCAGGGTGAAATTCCTGAATTCAGTGCTGGTTAGTTCTTTGAATAGCATGTACCTAAAAGCCAGTTGATGCTTCTAGTTCACAAATCCATTGGTGGTGAAGCATTGGTGGTGTTGCTGTCTGCCCTGTGCACAAACAGTGTAAATTTCTCATCAGCTTTTAATAAATTGCAAGAGAGATTACCCAAGGTAATTTCTTTTGATTCTTCCCAGTTCTAGAAGATAATTGACCTATATTTTGGAAAACACTCCCCTTTCTGGCCCTCCACCTGAATTCTCCTGGTTCAGAAGCAGCAGTTTCCCACTGTTCCTCTGTAGATGTGCCCCTATCATTTGTGCATAGGCTGTCATTAGGGCATGAAAGGGGTCAACTTTGATAGCTGTCTGTCAAGACTTCAGATGATCTCTGCCTCCATGCCACGTCAGTGTGAGTTTTCCAGGTCTGCTAAGAACTGTACTGAATCACCACGAAAGGTGAAATTTTTGGCTTTTGCATGAAGGCCAATTAAAAGACTCTGTGGAGTTTAACTGCACTTGGTTACACTTAGGTTAGTTTACATTACAGGATTTGGTCAAATTGGGTGGTTGGGTGTACATCAGCCGGGGGTGAATTTCTGTCCCCAAAGCAGGCAAGACTGAGCTCTGCCTACTCCTGCTTTGGCACTGTGCTGGGTCTGCTAGTCAGGGACGAGTGGTAATCTATGGTAATCTTATAATCTATTTGGAAGAGATAAAGGCCTCCTATTTTTACTTTTAAATTCTCTGCTGCTTTGTTCTCTATTGCTCTTGCTGCTGGCTCTGGTGCTGAGAACTGACAGCAGGTGGTAGGTGCTTGTCCTCCTCCCCCCCTACTAGACTGGAAACTGCTGCCAGCACAGGGGAAAAGAAGAAAGATGTTGTGCTGTAATGGAGGCAGCAGCAGACAAGTGTGGGGTCTGATCCTCTGCCCTGGCATGCCAGACCTCCTTGCCTGAGTGTCTCAGCTGTGATCTAGCCACCTGTGATTCCTTTCTTGATGGACGCTCTGGCATCCAGTGACATTTGACATTTACAGCATCCAAGTGCAACTGTTGCGACTGCCATGTGTCTGAAGTAGAAGACAAGGAAGCTGGAAGTTTGCTTGGGAAATTGGAGTCTCCTCTAGGTGCTATTGAGCAATAAAATAGCCTGGCATTTGAGCAATGGGAGGGCAGTCAGGCTGGTGTAGTAACATGACACATGAATGGGCACCACTGTCCGTGGGCTCTGGCTGGCTACCTGTACGGAATGTGTTCTAGCTGCAAGGCCCCTGGGAAGAATTTGCACAAGAAACAAAATGTACTTCTGAGGTTTGGTGCACGTTTGAAGAGCGGAAAGTTGCTCTTCTCCAGCAACAGCTACCCCTAAATCTTTGGCAAGCCCATCTAATTAAAGCTGTCCCTTCTGTCCTGTCATGTGTTTCCACAAATCTTGTAGGAATATTAACTGTTTTCTAGACCTGAGCTATACCACATTAAATCCAGCTGAAATTAGGTAATGGTTTTATAACTTGTTGAATTACAGGCGCATACACATGCCACACACATATACACAGAGAACAGTAACAAAAAGCTATTTTCCTTATAAAACCAAGGGATATACTTATTGTGATTGTTACTTTCACTCTAAGAGTAGCCAGATATACCAAAGTCACCATTGTACCAGTATGGGAAAGGAGGCTCTTTTATCAATTTCATAGAAAATAGTTTTATTTTTAACTCAGCCATTATACCCTAAAAGTGAATCGTTTAGACTGAGGAGTTCATCCTGTCCTCCATTAAGTTTATTATATGATCTCCAGCCTAGGGACTGGTTGTTTCTTACCAACCTGTTACTTATTTATATCTTTACCAGACATGGTAATGAGTCTGTAAGCAGCAAGACCAGTGATCAAAAAATTATATTGAATTTAGTTTTGCCTGAACCAAATTAAACATCTCTATACTATGCAATGCATATTGCAGTCTCAAGAGATGTAACTGGGCTTTAAGGTTCCTTCTATTGGTTCTGAGGCCTTTCACTTTTTTTTTTTTTTTGGTCAACCTCTCCTTTTGCATCAAAAATAGAACCTATATTTAGTGTACATGCATTCATCACTGATGGTTTCCTGTTTTCCCTCTTCTTGCAGGGCCCCAGGGCTGCTGCCATATGAACCTTTCACCATGGTGGCAGTGAAAATGCTGAAGGAGGAAGCATCTGCAGACATGCAGGCCGACTTTCAGAGGGAAGCAGCTCTCATGGCAGAGTTTGACAATCCGAATATCGTCAAGCTTTTAGGTATCTCAGTGAGGCATCCTGTTGCCTTAACAGTATGGTGCATCACATTAAAGCCTCCTCATGCTGCACTGAGTATAGTGCTGGCCATCTTGCTACCTAGCTCTGCTTCCAGTGTGATAACATTGACACAGATGTCTTACAGGGAAGACAGGAACTTCCTGGAACTGTGATTTATTTTGTGGATACTGAAAAGATATGGCACAAGTCTTATTAGTTTTATAGGTCCCACTAACTACTGTGATATCGGAACACTTAATAGCATTAAAAAAACCCAAAATTAAGTGAGCAAAAAAAGCTAGCCACAGAAATGGTCTCTTCATTTCCTTCCATTCTCATCTGAAAAGACATCCTTCTCTGTTGTTTTTTCTTTAAAAGTCTTGACACTGCAGCTTGGCTAAAAAGGCATTATCTGTGAAGAAAGCTGCTGACAAAATTTTCTTTTACAAAATTGTCATTTTTTGTCTGAAGTAGATGCTGCTGGCCACCTTCATCTGGCAATCTTGCTCTAAGATGTATGCAGGTCTGATTCCCATGAACAGGTGCCTGAGATCTTAATTTATTTCAGTAGGAAGATCCACAACATTTTGAAAAGGATGAATCACAGTTTTGGGAAAGTTGGGTTGATACCGGTACTTTTGCTACCGAAAAGACAAGCAGCAAATGCACCAAACTTGACTAAATTCTGTATTTATTATTAACACATTTTAGGTCAGAAAAGGGCACAGGTACAGGCACAAACTAGTATCACATCATGGGACTGTGGAGAAACAGCCACATTGGTGAAGACAGTTTAGATGATAAATCTCTCACATACACTTGTCATGCTTGTCAGATCCTGAGGTCATCAGATTGGGAACAGCCATTTGTTTTTCATCAAAGATTCAAATATTAGATCATCAACCAGAATTTCATATTTCACAATAAGTTGCATCACCAATTGCCAAATGATGGTCCCAAGAAAGCAAAACACATTTTAAATGTTAGCTTTTGCTGGTTGGCAGTTAAATGAGAGGCACACAAATATCACTGTATGATCAGTAAGGCTAGTGGAAGTATGGTTAAGGCTAGCCCACCAATACAGCTGATTGAGAGCCAAGCATGTGCCCTGCAGTGGGACTGCATTCTGCATCTAACAGATATGGCAAATGTCTCTTTCTGCTGTCTGTTTTTGATTTATCTTTCTTTCATTTTCGAATATCTGTCATGCCAAAAGTAATTAATCAACCAACATTTTTTGTATGAGTTGTTTTAAAAAAAAAGAAAATTCTCTAAGGGTGGGAGTTTCCTTGCAATTCAGGTGTTCCAGTGAACCCTTGAACATGTCCCTTGTGAGTACTTTTGAAGTATTCCTGCATATGTGTCACCCATACAACAATATTATTATTAATACAGTAATCACAACAGATTAAAGAATTAAAAAGTAATATGATCAGAACTTTAAAGGTTACTTCCTGAAAGTAGTTGCAGCTGCGTCTGGGAAAAGGCAATATATTTGTGAATGCTAACTTAAGCAGGACTGGGCTCTTATTACACATAGCTTCAAAAGTCTGTATTTTACCTGGGATGTTGAGAAAAATCGTGCATGCAGGCAGGTGCATGACTTGTTAGCATGACCCACAGAGCTCAGCATTAGATTCCTGATGAAGGAGTTCAAAAGAGGCAGCATGCATGATGGATGCATGCAAAGTGGATGGTATTTGCATGGTCCCCCCTGTCTCTGCATTGTTGGAAGTCTCCCTTTTGTGTAAGTATTTTTGGACTTTTTGGGCTTTGTGCAGCAGAACTGTGTTTGCTCCCCAAATGACCTGTGTGGTGTGTCCTGTCCCAGGCGTGTGTGCAGTCGGGAAGCCGATGTGCCTGCTGTTCGAGTACATGGCCTACGGGGATCTGAATGAGTACCTGCGTGACCGCTCGCCCCGCAACCTCTGCAGCCTGGCGCAGGGCAGTCTGGACACCAGGCTTCGCCTCCCAAACCCCCTGGCCCTGTGCTGCACCAGCCAGCTCTGCATTGCCAAGCAGGTTGCTGCTGGCATGGCGTACCTCTCCGAGCGCAAGTTTGTCCACCGCGATTTGGCCACCAGGAACTGCCTGGTGGGGGAGAACATGGTGGTCAAAATTGCCGATTTTGGTCTCTCAAGGAACATGTATTCAGCTGACTATTACAAAGCAAATGAGAACGATGCCATCCCCATCCGCTGGATGCCCCCTGAGTCCATTTTCTACAACCGCTACACCACGGAGTCTGATGTGTGGGCCTACGGAGTGGTGCTGTGGGAGATCTTCTCCTACGGCATGCAGCCCTACTATGGGATGGCTCACGAGGAGGTCATCTACTATGTGAGGGATGGAAATGTCCTCTCCTGCCCAGACAATTGTCCCCTGGAGCTCTACAACCTGATGCGCCTCTGCTGGAGCAAGCTGCCTGCCGACCGGCCGGGCTTTGCCAGCATATACCGCATCCTGGAGCGCATGTACGAGAGGGCTGTGGCCAACATGTCTGTCTGAGGGATGCATTTCCTTCCTTGTCCATCCATCCAGACTGACTTGGACCAGCCCATGAGCTCCTGAGCAGTGGTGGCTTCACACAATGTCCCACTCAGGGGAGTGTTGTTCACTACCAAGCAAGAAATGTAGACTGTACCCCCTTCTGCACCTTCTTGAGTGGGACTGTGCTTCCCAAACAACAGGGCTGACCTTTAGCCACCAAGACAGGACTCCTCAGGTTGGTGAGAGAGCTGGTCATGATAACTCAGTACTTATATTTAGCATTTCCAGGAGCACAGAGTTTCCCAAGGAAAGCAAGCCAATGTTTCTTCCTAACCAATATTTCTTCCCTTCCTAACAGATCCTGCCATGCCCTTCTGCATTTACGCTCTTGGCTTTTGCCTTTTTCCCCCACCTTTCTCTTACGTTTTCAAGTATTATTTAAAAAAAAAAAAGATTGCAGAGTTCAATCTTCTTTTGGGGATACTGTTTATTATTTTATTTTTGCATACTGTTTACTATTTTGTTTTTGCATACGCAGTCCTTTTTGCAGAAAAAGGATGTTTCTGAAATCATAGGCCACTTTCATCTTCCTTTTAGCTCCCACTCTCTCCCATGACAATAACACTGACAGAGTGAAAACAGGAGCCTGCTGGATCACTGGTAGCCACCTACACCTTATATTACAGACACAGGCAAACTCCTGTCAAGTATGACATGTTCCATTTCCCAATGTGGGAAATCCAGAGTCACATTCATTTAATGTTTTTTAAAGTCTACCTAAAAGCTTTCCTTAAGTATTGCAGCACATCTTTTCTTCCTTCCCCTGAAACAAAAAAGCCATTTGGTGCCACTGGAGAAATTCATCCCAAAGGCCTAGTGCTGTACCTTGTAGGCATCTAAGTTGTATTTATTTGCCACTGCATGGTCTTCACCATGCAGAAAGCAGGGAGAAATGCAGCCCCTCTGGCAGAAATATGGCAGGTTGTATTAATTATTTCCTTTTCCTTTACAATCTTTGCTTCCTGTTTCTGATTTTCCTTTCTTGATGGTGTCTCCTAAGTCCCACTATGGTAATAGATGGTCATCTTTCCTTGTGCTGCAGTTTAGAGACAGAGAAGTAAGGAAGGTGGATGTCCTTCACCAGTGTCCTATCAGCTAGGAGAAGGTGGAGAAAGTGGGTGCAAACAAGAATTGCAAACTGTCCATCTGCAGGGCAAAGATGAGACTGCCTCAGTTACACAGAGCCTGCAGCCCATCTCCAAACACCAAATGTTTCTCTGCTAGAAGTTCTTCAAATTGTAATGTATTCTTCAGGGCCAGAGAAACTGTTATTCCTCTGGTGACAGGTGTAACCTTTTAGCTCCTTGTGGAGTGAGGAACAGTTGTCCCATTCTCATTGCTGATACAAAATGTAGCCTGAGGCAGGGATGTGCATTATGACTGAAGAGCAGGAGTGCCAGTGAATGAGCATTTAGTGTGGCCTAAACACCAGTTTAGCCTACCCAGAAAGCAGCAGTGAAGAGCAGCTATCTATGGTTTCTGAAGGGTAAGGTTGAAAAGGTCTGTGAGCCATTATGAAGAACAGAACTGGAAAGATAATACTTTCCTCAGCTGCTCTCCTGTTTTTTGGGTTTTTATTTTTCTGGTTTTGTTGTTTTTCTTTTTCATATAACCAGAGTTTGTTCTGATTGTGGCCACAAGAGCATAGTTTAATATTTTCAGACCACTGGTATCTTTTCCACTTGGAGCAAAGAGCTTGCAATTACCAAAGACAGCGGCAAGAAAAGAAGTTTGGACTGCAAAACATTGAAGTGCTAAAATGGTACCTTCACAATGAGCACAAAATAGCCAGTGCAGTCTTACTCATTTAGCAGTCTTACCATCATGGTGCTATGACACAACAGTTTACTGAGGTGTGGATGCTAAAGACAAATACCCTCGAAAATCCCAAAGCCCTCAATTTCAACAAAAATTCTACCAGAGTTCCTTATATAGCTCCTGTTATTGCATTATGACCACTTCACAGTGCCCATCATTAAATTTCTGTTAGGTTGTATCAGCTCTCTGTCTGTCTTCCCTGTTCTGAGGAGGCAGAAGTGAGGAGGCAGGCCTGGAGGGATGGGGAGTGATGCTGAGCTGAGCCCTAATGCACAGCCCAGGACTTGCAGCCTCTCTGTAAGTGAGGGTGCATATTCAGGACCCTTGCGGTGCACAAGGCATCAGGCATTTTGTCACCCTCTTTAGAGAGGTCAGGGTCAGAGGTTGTGTGTGGGTAATGGTGTGGATCCAGGTACCTAGCACCTCCTCTGAAGCTGGAATGACTCTTATGCCAAGCAAAGTGCACAGTAACTGGTGCAAAACCTGCATCATGTGCTAAATGTAAATAAACACACCCATTTACAGTCTGGAGGACAGACTGCCTTTCTGCCTTCTAGGATTCCAGTGCTGGCTTCAGTTGTGCATTCTCCCTTTCCCCCAGGAAAATTATTTTGAAACCACAGTCACAGTTTTCCTTCTTTCTTTCTTTCTTTCTTTCTTTCTTTCTTTCTTTCTTTCTTTCTTTCTTTCTTTCTTTCTTTCTTTCTGCCTTTAATGTTACATCCTTGGAATTTTCACTCACTTTCTTTGTGAAAGAAGGACTCCTACAAACTTGGAAGTGTAGCTCTTTTCATCTCATTTTCCTAGCTCAAATGCTTCTCTCAGTGGCTCCTTATTTACGACAACAATGGAAAATTTGGCCTTCCTTGTTCAGCATTCCAATCTTTGCATTAATAAGCATGCACTGAAGTGTGAGGGAGTCAGTGACTGCAGGTCAGGAGGGAAAAACTTCTTTCGTTGCAGGAGGAAAAAGATGATTTCAGGACAGACTCAGAGGAGCTCTTGTCAACATGCTCTCCAGGGTTGGTAACCACTCCTGTGTACCGATCCAGCAGGAGGGCTTAGCACCTAAAGGGTTCTGTCCTTTGAGGATTAAATTGTAGCAGAACTTCTGCTGCCTAAGAGTGTAGCTGGATTTTACTGTTTCCTTCTGCTGTATGCTATTCAGCTTGCTAGGAGCAGGAGGTTGCCTGCTTTCATGACATGCCCTCTTTCACAGATTTTTTTTCTCCTCCTTATGTTTAAGATTCTGCTGTCTTCATTCTATGTTATCCAGTGTGCTATGCCAGATTCCTCAGGACTTTCTGTACAATTATCATGTAACACAAATTATTTTGAATGGGAGTAAACAAAGGGATTATGAGAGATTAGAAGAGCAAGAAAAATTGTTACTCAAAAAGTTGCTTGGAAGCAAAAATATTTTGTGTCTCTACTTTGGGTTTATAATTCATGTGGAGAGAGAGGATGAATCAAAAATGAACATTTTTGTGTTCATTTTAGAATATTAGTGTGCTGCAAGGTAGAGCACTTTTCTACATTTACTTCTGTCCATACTGGCCCAAAAAATATGGAATGTTTCATGAATTTGCATGTCACCCTTCTGCAGGGACCATACTAATATATGAATTTAAAATGAACTTTTTGGTGCTTTGGTTCCCATTCCCACTGATAGCAGAGGGAGCCAGCAATCTGGGGCACTGGATGAGAACGCCAAAAAGAGGATTTGCAGCACATTCAATGTACCCATTCCCTCTGAAAGTGCGGTGCCTTGAGCATTGGGAGCACGTACACATCTTTATCCTGGGTGACATATTGTGAAATCTGACCAACCAAACAGCGCAACAATCCTCTCACGTTTCTGTGCCTTTATTTGACAGTTGCATTTAAAATGCACTTCTATAAGCATAAAGTCCATAATTGACTGGACACTCTTTCCAACATGATCAAATCTGGTTCAGAGGTACTTCCTCTCAAACACTTTGTAGGCTAAACATAACTGTCTCGTCTCATTTACCCAAGGGTATGTACTAGTTATTATTCTGTGATTATTTGTTATGCCTTCATGAATGATGGCTTTGAAAGACATCCCTAGCAGAGATGTACATTTCTCATTCTCTCAACCTGTGTAACTCATGTGTGCAATATTTTATAAAATAAAGAGACATTGAAAAGGATAATACTAATTCTGGTCTCTCTGTTCTCTTCCGCGTCCAGCATGGTTTTGTTTTGGTTTGTTTTTTTTTCTGGTAATGGATGTATTTCATTTTATTAAAACATTTTTATTACAACTTTAATATCACAGAAGTTATACTGTAGACACTTGCAGTAAAAATTCAACTTATTATATGTGCTCAAGGGCATGTTGTTTTGGTGAGTTAAATTGGGTGTTATAGGAACACATTAAGAAACTTTACATTACGAGAACGCATTAAGGGCTGGACAAGGGAAAGGTGAAAGTTTTTACAGCAATGTGGATTGGAGTCCCTTGACCACTATCCCAAGGTGTAAGATGCCTCACATAGGTGAGAATAACATCTGTCTCCCTCCCAATATCTGCTGGTATTTGTGCCTGGATTCTGATCTCAACCTAGATGTGTGGAGCTAAAGTGTGCTGTAAAATTAAAAGGGAATTGAGTTTGCTGTGTGTAGAACACAGCTGAGAAAAGTTTCCGACTGATGGGTTTGTCTAAAAGGATATAACTCCCTTTTTCTGCACATGATCCTTGAACATGAACTCACTCAGTTAAGTCTATGGGAATTTTACCTATTTCAAAATTAATTGCAAATCTTTAACAATCAGAACTGGGGAAACTTTCTGACTACAATTAGACAGGCAAACCAGGAAATACATTCTTTCTTTCTCTCTCTTCTCCCCCTCCCCAGTACAATCTAAAATGTTTTCTGCAAATCTTGCTAGAAACCTTAGGGAAAAGAAGTGTTTTGTAAATATTGTCCTTGCTGAGAAATTCATTAATGAATTAGGAAAGAAGTTATTTTTTCATCCTCTCAGTCAGATTGGATCATATTAAAGGGTTGACGGTAAGATGCCAAGTTTTTCAAGGCACGAGGAGAAGTTGTACACTCATTTCCCACCACTAAGTTAACAGACTTTTGAATCTGTAGAGAAACATTCTTCTAGCCTGGCTAAAAAAGTGACCCTATGACAGAACCTGTTGTCTTCAGCAGTACAATCTCTACCAGGCTTCCCTCCTTCTAATCCCCTTCTGAGGTCACCTGAACCAGACAGTGCAATGGGATGTCCCCAGTGCCTTGAGTCTCTCTGAATATTTTGGGTAATTCAGTCATCCTGCATGAAACAATGAGAGTAACTTGTGGCTGGGAAAAGCAGAAGTATGTAATAGATAATTTCATTTTTCTTGGCTTTTATATGTGATTTTATAAATGCATATCCTAGTGTTTGTGTATCTGCGTGTGGGAAGAGGGTGAGAAACTTGCTTAGTGAGGAGGGCAAAAGAGGTTTAAGTCAGCCCTCTGTGCAAATTCTTGTTGTGTCTTTCCATTCATTGTAAAACTTTGCATCTTCAGCTGAATGCAATGACATCTCACTTCCTCAAAGGAAACCTGAGGTCCTTAGAGACTTTTGCTAAGTTTCTGTCATTGCAGTGATGTGGGAGTTGCTACCCCTCTGCTGTTGGTGTGGAGCTCTGAAGTAACATGAAGCAGTTTTTCATATTTCATAAAGAATTCAGAGGCTTTCAGTGGTATTTAAATGCAGGACTAGGATAATTTACTTATTAATAAGAAGGGAAAAAAGAAAAAAACCCTATCAGTTTACCTATTCCACCAAAACCACAGAAACTTTCATAATAAAGGTAATAATATCATGGGTGTTTTACAAGTTTCTCAGCTCTGGGAGAAAAATTATGCACTCATTCATTGACAAAACTTTAGAAACTCACCTTTTTGTACAGTCTTGCTGTGTATAGCCAAGAGCATTCCCTGGAGGCCTCTGTCCATACTAGTGGTACAGTGGCCAGTTGTAACTGTAGAAAAGGGAAAAACTGAGGAGCTCAAAGTTGCCCTTAGAACCAGTACTAGCAATTTTCTTTAGTGCTGGAGTGGTAGCCCTTAGCAAGGGTCATAACTTTATACGACTGATATATTCATGTGCTAACGCAGCATCTTATAATATCCCATAAATTTAGTATTGAATAAATAAGAGTTTCATCAGCAACTGATAGACAGAAGATTTGGACCAAAAAACAATCAATTAATTAATTTAATATATTTATTGAAGAAATATTTTTCTTCTGTCTGCTGGGATGCTTTAAATCTTATGCCATTTATAAGCCAGTGTGCTTAGGTTTACTGTGAGATAACCACACCATACATTTCTGCTGGGCATGAGTGAACACGTTGAATCACTTGTATGTTTATCTGCCCTCCCCCATGGCTCTTGTATAAAAGAGATGTCACACTTTGGGAGTTTATATAGGCTAGCTAACCTTTATGTAAACAAAAAACTTAATGGAAGAGGGAATCTGTGCAGAAATGAGGAGTGCCAGATGAATGAATGGGGGTTATTCACCCTCTGGATGTTGAGATCATGCTGTGCTAAATTTGACTTCTTATTTAAAGCAGTGCTAACTTCAAAGCAGTGACCCTGAAGAACAGGAGGGCTTTGGTTATTGTGAAGATGGGGAACTTCCCGTGGCTGGCTACAAACAGATGGGATAATGTGGGATCGCTACATGGAAAGGGCAGCAAGGAGCAGGGCATTCCTCAGATGAGGAGCACACCATTTACCTGAGGGATACAGTACCAGGCACAGTCAGTCCCATGCCAGATTTGGTTGAGATTTATTTGCAGAGCTTTTGGTTTTTTTTCTTCTGTTCTGAGACACAATGTTGTCTCTTGATGCTCATGCTTCAAGATTCTGAACTATCCAAGGCAGACAGCAGGACAGCCCTCCTCCCTCTCCCTTCCTCCCAACAATGCACCACTTTCATCTGATCACAGGGTCCAGATAGGTGCTTGTTTGTGAAGCTGGGCAGCACCAGTAAACAAGAATGTTTCCACAACTCTTGCAGTGGTGAAGAGGTGTGGCTTTTTGGCCCCTGCATAGCAGCACTATCCCTACCCCAGGCAGGTACCTGACCTGCAATACAGCTGCAAGTCTTTGTGGGGCTGGGAGGCTGCATTTTTGATTGGAAAGAGCTCCTGGAGAGGACTGTACAAAATGTTCAGATCAAAACTTCCAGCAATGAAAAGCCACCCAGGTTTGGGTGTCATTGCTGGCCCTGATGAAGTTTGCCAGGAGGATCTGCATGCCGCTAGGCTGCTACTCGGCCACATTTCAAGAGAAACTGCCCTGATTTATAGCTTGGTGTCAGTAGCACATTGCAGTCCAACAGCCGTGGGCTGGCAGGGGAATGGACAAGATGACTTGGTATTGGTATGTCTTACATGTGAGATCTTCAAGTCAACAGCAAAGCATTTTAATGATCTGTCCTCTCATTAATCTCAGATGTGAAAAATTGTGACTGTCTGGGCACCAGGTGACACCTGTCTAGACAAAGCAATAAATTTTTTTGGCTAATCTATTTTGCTGTGTAACACACCACATACACTTTGATACGTATAGACTGTGCTGAACAGGATTGCTGTCTCTTTTGCTAACAATATGCACTATTGCCCTGAGTCTACAGGACAGCAGAGTACTGGATTTAGCTTGCATGAGATAAATCCTGTCAATGAGAGGGACACTTTGCCTATTTGGAAACATACCCTGACTCAGCAAGACTTGCACAAATATTTTTCTTGGACAGCTACCATGCAGTCAAGTAGCTGCTACTACACATTTGACCTTTTCTGCCAATCCAGACAAAGGATTATCTGTTAGCAAGAAGTTTTTAAAAATAACTTGAGATAAAATGTTAGATTAAATTCTTATACATGAGATAAAAGTATCTCTGTCTACAATAAAAAATATGCACGGTTCATCCTTTTGGAACTCTGAGATCCTCTTTGCCTTCACTGGCAATTCTAACTTTACTTAGAGATTAGTGGGGTTGATAATTATTCACTGCTTCTGCCAACACTGGAATGAAGGGGCTTTCAATGAACTTCAAAACAAGGAATCAAAATATCATACACAGGACACAATTATACACACATGAGGTTATAGATGCCAAGGTATGAACATTTAAAGAAAAAGAAAACAAAACAGATTACACAAATTCATATGGGAGAGACTGTCAATTTGCCTTACATTTCATGGTTTCAATGCTTCACAGTGCTGTTTTCTAGAACATTTTGGAGAAACAAAGAGCAAAAAACCTACTTTATGGATGTAGGTATGATCAGAACTGGTGTTTTTCTTAAACTATCTGCTGGCAACAGTTGGAGTCATGACACCAAATATATGTCCTTCTGATACCTGGTTTACTGCTCCTGTTCTAAGATTCCTTTGCAGAAGGGCCTGTGTTGTAAAATCTGGGCTCAGATCACAGGTGTCTCCTACCTGAAGGATAATTGGTTGTTCTGGCCTTGGCACTGGCATGTAACTGGATGAAAAAATGTTGCATATCTCTTGTCTTGGATTGTATTTGAGTTTCTCTTGAATAATGCTATAACAACTTCTGAACTAAAACCTGAGAATCCTTCAACGGGCAAATGCCTTGTGTGCACCTGCGGGGCTAAAACAATCAGAGCAAACTCCTGGTGCAACTCCAAGTATTGCTACCCACTGACTGTGTCAGTGACTTTTGACCATGTTTCCAGCGGACAGAGATGCAACAGTATTAAACACTCAAGGAGAATTACTAAAGGTTTAATGAAATATAGACCAGATGATACTGAGTAAGAAGCCAAGCTCATCTGCAGAGGAAATTTCTAGAGACTGAAGCCCTACAGCTGCACATGGTACCTGCACTTCAGCTGGGAACTCTAACCCTGTGATCCCACTGTGGCAGTTGGGATTGCACACAGACATTTTCCAAGTTAAAATATGAACACCTGGATTTGGAGCCCTTGTCTCTGAGCAAGCCATAGGAAAATATGTGCTGGCAAGTGAATGCACACTCCACTGGATTCTGAAGTCCATCTGTGTCTCTGAGACACCTCCTGCACTGAACTGATTTGGTCACACACATTACAGGATCACGTAATATTCTTCCTGCAGATTTGGCAATGCTGTAACTTGTTAAACACTAGCACAGTATCAGCAGCAGCACATAGCAAGTGCTCTTTCCATCTAGTCACTAGCAGCCCTCAGTCTCCAGCTTTAAAAAATTGCAGCCAAGTGCAGTTCTTTCAGTTCCAAACCCTGAAACCATTGACCTAAGCAGCTGGCTGTCTTGTGTCCCCTGGGGCAGTTTTCCTCCAAAGAAACCCGTGATTCATCTGCAGATGGCTCCCTGAATCAGCAGGCAGCTCCACCCATAGTCAAGAAAACTGGCAATCCCAGTGCTTGCTGCCCCAGCAAGGATGTGAACCCAGGGCTGGCATGGACCTCTCTGCATTTTCAGAAACTTCTTGCTGTTTGTTTCAGGCTCAATGCTTGCCTGGGTGGTAGGAAGTAGAAAGACTTGTGGGACACACTATTCACCATGGTGGGAATTTGTGTTGCAGAGACACTGTGATACTGCAGGACAACATCAACAAGGCACCCCAGGATGGGTGTGACTACTTTTGGGATGGCTTTTCTGTCCTTCTGAGGAACACAATTTGTCCTAGCCAAGCAGCAGCAAGCATGTTGATGCTGTTACCAAGTAACAGACACGGTGGGATACAGCAGGGATCATTTCCTGATCTGTTCCATTTCCTGGGAAGGAAAAGTGGGGCAGAAGTGTGAGACTCATCCTTCACCCTCCCCTGCATTGTTAGTGCTGCTTGATGGCCCTTGAAGTTGAACTTCCCATGATTTTGGCACTATCAGGAGAAATTGGCTTGCTCAGAGCATGCTTGAAAATGCCAGCCTCGCTGTTGACAGCAAAGTTTTTGTAACATCAACAATTATGCAAGGCGAAGATTTATTACACCTATGCTGCTGTAAATATTGACAGTTTTGATCACATAACACAGTTTTTTGAGTTGCTGCAAATTCATGCTGGAGTTATATAAGAATGACCTCTATTTGACCTCCCTTGGCAGTTTCCCACACGTAATTAGAGATCTTCTGGTGACAAATTTAAGTTTGGATCCAAATAGTTTGGCAAATTCCAGATATAGAAATTTCTGGTAAGCTGAGACTCCAAACAGCCTGATGCTGCCCCAGGCACATCTTCCAGATGTACAATTTTAGTGGCAGACAGACAACGAAAATTTCCTCTCTCCCTCCTTCCTCTTTCCCCTGGCTTCAGAGGTACTTTCATAAAGAGGCCACTGGCTGCCTGAATTAATAGGTTACAGCAAGCCCTGGGGAAGTGCCCTTCCTGCCCTTCCTATGAAAATTAAGTGCATGTTTCAATAAGGCCAAAATGTGGTCCTTTGCCACCTACAGCAGTACAAATTCATGCTGTGAGTCTCCCAAGCCAAAATTACAGGAGGGCATTGGAAGTCCCCTGCCTCCTAATGCTTGTAACACAGCAGAGGGAGAGTGAAGGGAAAAAACAAGGAGACATAAAGCACCTTGCTAGGTACCATAGCTGCCACCTAAATGTGCAGTGTTGGGAAGGGGACTGCTGTAACTTGTGGCTCCAATCAGGCAAACCATCAGTCCCAGGACTTAACTGAAGGCCAGTTCAAGGGCAGCTAGAGGCATAATTCCAGTCCCATGGGAGACCCAGAAGACAACAGGTGCCGGGACAATTGGGGTCATAGAATTGTCAAGGTTGGAAAAAACCTCTAAGATCATTAAGCCCCACTTACTTCAACCTAAGTTTTACCTACATTCCTGAACAAGCAAATGGGTGGCCTTAGAGCCATGGGGAGTTGCTCAGCAGTATTCAGTGAAGCATGCCTTTTTCTAGAAATCATTTTCCTAATTCTGTCCAAACAAAGGCATCAGATGTACACCAACAGCGGCATAATGGAAATTTTGTGAGACCCACCACATCCAACTCCTTATCTGAGGCTCACACAAAATGAGATAGTCTGCCTGTTGGTGAGCAAGAGCCTGCTCCTATTGTAAATGGATTGAGACCAGGATAGTAATTAATCCCTCTTGTGTATTTTGTATGAGCTTCTGAGAGCTGCCATGAAGTCAATAGGTGAGAATACTTAAGCAAGCTTGCCCTATGGGTGTGTGCAGTTTATCCCTTTCTGAGCACAGAAGTTCAGTATTTGACAGAGACTTGCCTGTAAACATTTGACTAGGAACCAAAAACCTATTGCCAAGCAGGATAGTTCTCTGAAACAGGCTCAGCCATGTTCTTCACTGTGCTTTGGGTAAAATACAGACAAAAACATGTTATGTATCATTGCAGCTGTTACATTGGGCATAATAGGGTCTGATCCAGCTTTCATTCAAAACAATTGAACAATTCCCATTGACCTCATTTAGGAGATGGCTACACTTCACGGCCAACTGCAGTTAAGTTAAACACAAATCCAAACATTCTGAAAGCAATAAGGAATGCTGCAATGGCTGCTTTTCCCTGGTATTGGCATCCCTGGGGTTCAAGACAACAAATGTACCTGAACCTTTCTTTGAAAATTTATTTTACAATAAAACAAGCCCTTAGAAAGCCCTTTCATGGGCTCCTTTTTCCAGCAATGAACAAACTTCTCCCAGAGAGATAAATCAGTTAAACTGAAACTGTGCTAAAATAGTATTTGGGAAAACTGAGGCAGAGTGTGAAGATATCTATTACTTTCTTTCATTCTAATATAAATCACTTTAATGGTTGTTCCCTGACTTTCTTTGACAAATTACTGCAGTTGTTCTGGGGTATGAAGCATTAATGGAAAAAATTAATAATGTTGCAGAGTTGGAAATGGTTTGGATCACACAGGTTTCATCATCACTAACAATGGTTCTGGCTGGGTACCTTTGTGGTGTCTCTGTTTCAGTGTTAGTGTGCAAAGGAGAGAGAAGAACAGGAGGAATCAACTCTCAGAGTGATTGCCCGAAATATTCACAGTCCTGACTAACGGAGACCTTCTACCCTGTCTTCCCTTCAGATCTTGAGAAAACAAGGCAATTACTCACATGACTCTTCAAGTCAGGCTGCTTTACTCTCCTCCCTCATAATAAAAACAGCAAATTAAGGACAAGATAAGGATTGCACTCAGTAACACTGAGGTTTGTGGGGGCTGAGACAGGAGTAGTGAATAGTTCTTGGCTGCCTGAAAACTACAGGTCGCATCTTCATCGAATGGAAACACAAAATGTTAGAAACTCATGGATGGGAAAAAAAAAGCCCAAATAAAAATCACCTGTGGTCTTCTATCTGAATGAAATTAAGAAATTTCAGGAAGAAGTAAGTTTCTCCCTCCAAAAAAAAACCCCAAGAGGAGCTATAACTGCTAAGCTCTACGGCTTGTGCAGCAGTGTGAGGAGGGGTCACACAAGAGCGAGCTATACAGGTGTAAAGAGTAAAAGACTGGGAAAGTGACAACAGGTTTGTGGAGTTCAGATGCTTTGTAGGGGGTGTGTGTCTATATTTTATGGGATGCTGGACTGCCAAAATATGATGCACACTCAAATCACAGCCACAGAGTACGCTGCCACAACAGAGACAACAGAACAGAGTATTTTTTTGGGAAGGAGAATGAAATCAGAAAACCTGCTGACTACCTTGAAGGCAGGGAGGCCCTGCAGAGAGACCGTGAGAAATGAGAGGGCTGGGCATTCACCAACCATATGAAGTTCAACAAGGGACAGTGCCAGATTCTGCACCTGGGATGGGGCAACCCTGGATGTACAGACAGAACAGGGAGTGAGAGGCTAGAGAGTAGTGTTCCAGAAAGAGACCTGGGGGTCCTGGTTGATGGCAAGTTGAACATGAGCCAGCAGTGCCCTGGCAGCCAGGAGAGCCACCCGTGTCCTGGGGAGCATCAGGCACAGCATCACCAGCCAGGCAAGGGAGGGGATTGTCCCGCTCTGCTCTGCACTGGAGCAGCCTCACCTCCAGTGCTGGGGCAGTTTTGGGTGCCACAATACAAAAAAGACGCTGAGCTGTTAGAGAGTGTTCACAGGAGATCAGCAAAGACGGTGAACGGTCTGGAGGTGAAACTGTGTGAGGAGCGGCTGAGGTCACTTGGTTTGTTCAGCCTGGAGGAGACTGAAGGGAAACCTCACTGCAGTTACAACTTCCTTGTGAGGGGAAGAGGAGGGGCAGACACTGATCTCTTCTCTGTGGTGACAGTGACAGGACCTGAGGGAGTGGCCTGAAGTAATGTCAGAGAAGGTTTAAGCTGGATATTAGAAAAAATTCTTCCCTCAGAGGGTGGCTGGGCACTGGAAGAGGCTCTGCAAGAAAGTAGTCACAGTGCCATTTGGACAATGCTCTTGAGTACACTGTGTGACTCTTGGGGATGGTGCTGTGCAGGGCTAAATGTTGGACATGATCTTCATGAGTCCCTTCCAAATCAGCATTCTGTGAAAAGCAAAAATCTGTGATTTTGTGAGAAGCAAAAATCATGAGGGAGACCTGGCTGAAGGTCATTTAACAGCTTCTGCATTTCAGTTCTCCCTGCATGCCCTGTGAGGGAGACAAAACTGTCTCTTGGCTAGCTGATATCGCTTCCAGGAGGGGAACAGTAAAGGTTTACAGCTTTTGTTTCATGCTTTGTTTCTGGACCACAGTTCTCTTTGCCAGCACATTTCGAGTGTCTTTGTGTGTGCTCTCAAACTTGTGGCAATGTCTGCCAACTCAAGCAGTCTCAGGCCACACACAGCATCTATGGACTCTTAGAAACAACGGCAGTTGCATTTCAGGGCAGGGAATTAGCTCATAAATATTTACAAGGCTGTCAGTTACAGGGTAGAGAGCTGTTAGCAAGACAATTCTGATCAGAATAGGGGAGATGGGGCTTTAGCATGCCTGATAATCTGGTCTGGTAGTTGCTCAGCAAAATCATTTTTGAGCACAAGGAAAGCAGTTTTCTTCCTCCTGCTTCACAAATAAAAGCGTACATTGCAGGATGGCTGCAAAATCCGATTCTGCTCAAAACATGACCCTCGAATCCATGAGTAAGTATATCTACTTGTTTTAGACAGATTAAATAACTCCTCCCCCATAACCTCGCATGTTGTTGGACACCAAGCCTGGATACATCAACTTGACCATGACCCAGAGTCCCGGCTCACACAGTCCTGGCCCCACCCAGGCCAGTGCCAACAGGAGAGAGCTAAATGTCACCCCAGCGTCCTGACTCATTGACCTGCTTCCTGAAAGGATAAATGCTGTTCTCACTCTTCTCTTGGAAGGGAGGTCCAGGGACATAACAGCAAAGTACCTCTGCCTGTGGATGAGGGCTTGGTCCTAATCTCCCTTGGAACTCCTGCAGCTGGATCACATTTGCAGGCACTAAATCAAACCTCTGAAGGCTGTGCTGGCATTTGCTGAAATAGAAATTTGCTGCTGCAAACTAGGAGCCATCCTTGTCTGAAGGAACCGGTTGGCACCCTTGAAAGACAGGGCCTTGGAAAGTGTAATGTTCCTCAAAATTTAAATAGATTTTTTTTTAAAGTGGTCAAGGATTTTTAGTAGTTGTGTAGTGTTGATAACTAGGAAGCTGTTGATGTTTGGGTGTTTTTTTCTGTTTGGTTTCTTTTTTTTAACTGACCACGGTAAAAGATCTCAGGGCTTAGCACAATGTTTTGAACAACAGTACTCTAACAGGGGAACTGGAACAGGGGAAAGGAAAAGATGTGGATAGGTGCGACTCTGTAGCACATGAGGAAACGAGAGGGTTGACACGGTTGATCATATTTTCCCTGATCCAAATCACATGAGACACAAACAGAAACCAAATGGTCTGGGAGTATGGGCTAGATTGGCCTGCAGCAAGCTCAGCAACAGAGATCAAATGAAACTTGGAGCTTCTAGTTTGGTCAGAAGTCCACAGCTTTGTCAGACGAGGAAAAGCCTGAAACTCATGTATAATGCACAGAGCTAAAGTATATTGCTTCATTTCCAGTTATTTCTTTTCTGCTTCTTCCTCCTCTTCTGGTTCTTCCATTTGGCCCAGTATGTAGCATTGGCTTAAGTCTTGCTCTAACTGGCATATTTTGGGGCAATGCTCCGAGTATATCCCTGGAGCACAGAAGGCTATCATGCTTTAACAATAGTATTCGCCAATTAAGTGCCCTCACTGAGACCCTCCAAACCATGAGCTGCTCCCTTGTTCCCCCTTTCCTTCTCCCTCCCTCTGTAGGTGGCTGGAATTGAGAACTTGAGGCACAAAAGGTAAAGGTCACAGGTTAAGATAAGAACAATTTACTGGAAACAGCAATGAGATAGGAAAATGGACCACAGTGGCGACAATACTAATGGCAGAGGGTACAAGAAAGAGGCAAACAATTCACAGGTAAACCTCTCAGCAATGCCTAACCACTCTCTGCACCACACTGTGCCAACCTGGCAGGGACCCTTCTCCTGGGAGCAGACTACCAAACTCTTTTGCCATGCAATGACATGAGGTGGTATAGAAGAATCTCCAGGTCCTATCCGTGCCTCCTCTTAGCTACTGCAAAAAAATTAACTCTGTCCTGGCTGGAACTAGGATTAAAGCCCTATCCACATAGATTTAACTTTGGGATTAGGTCTTAAAGGCAAGTTTTTTTGGAGAGAGCCTGTCTCTTATTTTGTGTTATTCCAGAACTCAGCTTCATGTATCTGTGATGCCAGTGAAGTCTGGGAACAGGAGTCAAGCAGCCACGGCATAAGAACAGCAGCCTTTTGGCATATTTTATCCACTAGGAACTCAGTTAAGTAGTTACGTGTCTTAAGCCATAGCTCATATTTAAGGGGTTTTTTGGTCATTACTTCTGCACATCATTGGATTTGTGTGGAAAGATTCTGAAATTCCACTATTTTTGCTGGTTGGTTTGGCTCTAAACTCTTTTCATGGATACATTAAAAGGTGGGAAAAGAAGCAATTTCATTAACTTTTCTGTGGTTCTTGCAAGGCACAGAAATTCAAGGTATTGGACACCTTTTAAGGTATACTGGGAACAAAAGGACCATGCCAGTAGAGTCTGAAAATCCTGAGTCCTATTTAATTTTTCCTGCCACATCTGTTCTAGGGAATTTTTCAAGCCTCACTACACTTCCTATCTCCAACCTGTTGTGAGAGAATGACACACACATTTGTTTCGCCAGTGACCACATGAGGCACTCTGATGTCCAGTGAGATAAGATGGAAGACATGCCTGGTGGTTCCAGAGCCTTTCATGCAGCAGGAATGGAGGCAGTCAATAGAAAATCTCAGATTTTTGCCAAAGATGACAATAGTGTACCTGATGCTGCCCATGCTGGCTCCCCCTGAGGCATGAAAAAAAGCATCAAAAAGCATGGCACTGGCAGCTTTGTCATCCTACCAGGTGCTGCAGAGGTGAACATCTGCAAGGCCAATTCATAACACAACTGAAGTAACGACATGCAGTTCCCTATCTCCCATGGTATCAAACTCTCCAGTCTGAGTCCTGGGAACATGACAGTCTCTGGCATCTCCACCGAAATCTTAGGTTTCAAAACTGTGTGCACACTCTGCTTACTCTGATCTTGTGGTAAATTATGGAGACTGCTACTGACTGTTCTGTGTGTGGTCAGGAGTTTCCAGGAAGATGCTGAATAACGAAACTGACTCCAGCATGTTCTTTTCACAGCTCTTGATTTGTCTTATACTATAAAATACAAATGGTGGGGGACTAAGAGACCACAAATTTGAGAACAGATTTTGGAGATGAATTTAAAAGTGGGACAAATAATGGAAAATGATTCTGATAAAAAAATCCCTGAAAGGTTTTGTAAAAATCAATGCCACAGTATGAAAGGACTCACTTGAGTGTTATTTCTTCTTTGTTGAGGAACAGAAGAAAAAAATACCATCGGTTTTCAGTCTTCTGAAATACAGAAGAGCAGATAAAACTAGATGTCTGAGAAAATTTTTGAAAAGCCACAGTACATGCAACAGATATTTTGCAAAAATAAGAATTATCTGTAAGCAAGATATGCACTTTCTTCAAGACACAGAAAATAATTTCTCTAAATGCTTTCCTGACAGGCTGCAAAAATAACTCAATTACTTAACTGTGCCTTTTTATTGTACTTCAAAGTATCACCTTTTCCTTATCACTGGCCTCAATTCTACTCCTGTCCCCTACTCAGCAAAACAAATAAACGCATGTTTAATTTCAACCATGTGCTCAGCTGTTTCACTGGAGCAGTACAGACCCTTACCTCATGGTAGAAGTTGACCTTTGCTGGGGCTGCTGTGAGACCCCAGCACTTGGGAAGCTGGCAAGTCTTACCCCATAGGCTTTTTCAGAGCTAGGAATTTGCTCAGTTACCCCATGGGAATCTCTCTGTATGTGAGGGGTCAAGCTCTTCTCTTTAATAAAAAATAAGAGCTGAAATTTGGTTCTCTGTTCATTTGCTTCCCGATCACTCCCAGGAAGCTTTTGTGTATCCTTTTTGTGTATCCTTTGCCAGATCTTCTTTTCCCTCAGCAAAGCTGTAGGTCCATGAACCTCTTGGTGATATTACATCCCTGAACTTTGCAAATGCTTCCGTGCCCAGTTGTCAGGAGGAGGAATGAATGCTGTAGGTGGAATGTAAAACTTTCACAGGAAACAGTGTCAGGTGTTGCAATATATATTGTATTTAAGGCTGTATTGGTAACAGGTTACTTTTTATTAAAGAACTTATGAAAGAATGGGTAGAGGTAAGGTGTCACTCAAGCCTTGTCTTCATACTGCTTCAGTAATATGAACTGATTTCCCAAAACAGAATAAACTGGTTTTCAGCCAGTGCTTTTCTCTCCTAATTAAATCTACAGAGTGTAGAGGTATTGCAGGATTTTTTTCAGAAATACAATCTCCAAAGGCCTGTGCTGGGTTTCTGAAACATTTTCATTACAGGTCATCATCCGTGTGCATGTAACTTATAAAGTCTCTCACTTTGTCAGCAGGCAAAAACTGATGAAGATACATGCGCCCTGCCTACCCTTTCATTCACATGTACCTGGTCAAGTTCTTTCCAACTCTTTTCATCCAGTGCAGTTGCCACATAAATTTCTGGCTGAGGTCCTGCTACAACTGGGAGAGAAACTTTCCCCTAAAGACATGATCTTCCTGCATTATTCACTGCAAAAAAAGTGCCTTTCCCTGCGCAGCGTGCAAAGCACTGGAGCTCCTGCAGTCAGTGCTGTGAGAACAAGGTCTGCAGCCCTTGTTCAACAGGTCCCATCTGGGGCCAAGTGGTGGCTGTCATGCAAGAGAAGGGTCATAGCCTTTGTGACATTACATGCCTCAAACAACAGGGCCATGTCTTTTGAGCAGAGGAAGTACACCTCCCAGAGGGGAACACATGCTGTGTTTCATGCCACAAAAGACTGTTATAGATCTTTGGCTTTGGAGGTGCTCAAGTTTGCAGTTCTGGATGCCCTCTTGTTCCTCAGCTCCCTAGCCAAGTGAGACTTATGAATAAACAATTAAACAATACTGTTAGGGTGAATTTTCCAGGAGTTCCGTAAAACACTGTGGTCAGCTGAAAACAAAACAAGGTCCAATCCCTGGCAGAAGATGTTCAGGACATTGGAGGATTGAACTTGAGCTAAGCCAAAATAAATCCCAAGGGGCAACAATAAGTCAGCAACCTCCATTCCAAACAAGAGCTGCCTTCAGATTAACCACTCCTGTAGTGTTGCTTCTTTAGTGTCAAGGTCCTGAAGAAAGCATTCTCCGAAACCACACGTCAGAAAAGATTCTACAAAAGCAGCAGACACCTCTTCACCTCTCACAGTGTTCTGGACCACACACTACCGCAAGTTATGGGCATGCCTCCAAAGAGAGGAGAGAAAACTTTGGCAATGCTGCTAGCTACAAACTTCAAAACTTTGCTGCTATTACCATAAGGAGCTGTAGAGACTGCCCCAAGCCATTTCTTTAGGAAAACTCTCTGCTACTCCATTGCAAATCCCCTCAGTATGAGGCCAAAGACAGTTTGTTCACAAACAAGTCTGCAAAGGTATGAGTTGTCTCAGGGAGACTTCTGTCTGACACTGCAGACTACCACAGGGTGCCGTTGATGCAGGAAAGTGCAAACAACTCAGTTTAAAACCAGAGATTGGGCCTTTTAGATCAGCTTGCAAAACCTCGCCATTCAGGTCTCTGCAGGCTATGGGGGACCTGAGTGAGCAGGGATTAATTGGCGTAGAGCATAAAGCAGGTGTAAGAGTACTGCAATGTAATCTCCCCTTCTAGTTTCAAACACAAGCATCCCAGTTCATTCCATTTCAGGTTACAAATTCTGCAAACGCTGGCATCAAGTCTGAGTCTGGGCATGTGATCTGTACCTTTCTGTAGCTGGTAGGAATATGCTGGAAAAATTCTAGAGGGACAAGCAAAAGTGCCTTAAAGGCATTGTTTTAAGATATAAATAGTGTCTAATGCAATGCTACAACTTTTGGATGCTTTAATCTAGAGTTATTACTAAGCTTTGATACCAAAGCAATGCCCTCATTCATGGGTCTTCAAACAATATGTAACAAGCATGGTCCTTGCTGCTCAGAGGTTGTGCTCCCCATCAAAACTCTGACATAACCAGAGACATGGCTGTACAGCATATGGTTTAAATGCTGAGTTTCACACCACAGATTTTTAATGTCTCTGTATATCCCCTCAGTCGGCTCTTGAATATCTCATGGTTTGAGTATACTGTTACACAATAATTCATTGCACACAAAAAGTTATGTCAAAACAGCCATCCATATGAAATTACAAAATGCTGAAGAAAGAGGCTGCCAAAGATCAAAAAAAAAGAGGTGACATAACAACTTTGTGACAGAACAGAAAAAGCACTTATGTATGGATTTATATTCTTATCAGATGATTAAGTGAATCAGAAATGATATGAAGTTAATGTCAAAATTTAATTTTATATATTATTTAAAAAGATGTAACAAGATAACATGCTCAAAAGCAACCTGAACAGCTGGATTTACATAGCATGATTGTGTTAAAATGAAACAAAAGTTAAAAGCAGAAAGTATGAAAGAAGTCCTTAGGGCTACTGCAGAAAACCCTGAAAGGCTGAAACTTTTCTATTTCCAGAAAGGTACAAAAATGAGTGTGTTTGATCTCTGATACATGTGTCATTTCTGGTTTCATGTTAGCTAGGAATATCACAGAGACCTACTGTTTCAGTTCATTTCATTCCATCAATTAAAAAATAATAATAAAAAAGAAACTGACTATTTTTAATCCTGATAGTAATGAAAATCTGGAGATGCTGAATAAATTGGTGCAGTGCCAGAAGAGTCCTTATTTCAGCAAAAGGGACTGCTCAAGACCTGACTTTAAGGTCCTTGGGCTCAAAGACGTTGCCAATTAGAAAGAAAGTGTCTAATATTTGTCAAGCGCAAACAGGTAACTTCATGGCAGGAGTGCCAAGAGAGGTGAAAAATAACAGGATAACTCCTGGTGAAAATGGAAAATGGCTGAATATCTGTGTGGACATAACAGATGAATATCTTAATTTTTTTCTTCTCTGCCTCTTGCCAAAATAATTCAGTGATCCAGCTAACAAGTGGATCCCTGCTGTCTTACAGTGACAAAAATCACAGAAATCTTTATCCCGATGGTATGTCTTAAAAGATAAGCCAACCAGGGACAGTTTTTAAAGACTATGTTGCAAAATAATGAAATTAATGTATTAAACACCTTGAGAAAATTCAGAACTGGCAAATGCCACAGAGGCATTTACCATATGTTTTCAAAGGCAAAAGAAAAAATACACACATCTTCCTTCATGAAAGCCAGCAGTTTTATTGCCACCTGTCTGCATTGCACCAACTCTGCATGGGAACGAGTCACAGCCAGTCTCCCACTCCCTTTGCTTTGCACTGTGCCTCTCTTGCACAATGCAAAAATGAAACCAGAGGAGAGAAGTGAAATTCAGAGATAAAAGCAAAGACAGGAAACATATCGAAAATAAGTGGAGCAAAAAGACTCTGAGAGGCCAAATAGCAGGGCTGTCCGGTTCCACTGGGCACTGTAACATGGCAAATGGCTCAGGACATCTATTATTTTATTACAAGCAGATCAAATGCAAGGGTGTCTTAGGTTACAATGGTATTTATTCTATCACCATCTTCGTGGGATGTTGGGGCCGAGCGTGGCAGTGTTCCTGATGGCTGCAGAATGGTTTGCTAATAGGCCGGTCGTTAGGGCCGGATGGGCACTCCACTCACCCCAAACATTGCCGATACTGGCACATCATCCCATTGTGAGATGCCCCGCCCAGGGGGAGGAACCAATGTATCCCGATCTGCATATAAACTGAGATTTGAAGCACTATAGGCAGCTTTTCCCACGGGTTTCCCAGAGGAAGACCAGACCCTTCTACACCACCACTGGACCTTCAGAAGAGAACTACACCTTTCTCAGGATCATTGCTTCAACAGAACTGCATCTATCACTCCCAGAGGACTGCAACCACCTTCTAAGTGGACTACTACCAACACCCTGACCGACAGGGTGTCAGGTTGTAGTCTGACTCTGTCAGTGGTTTCTTTTTCTTTTTTTTTTTTCTTTTTTTGTATTACTACATTTTTCCTATTAAATTGTAGTTCTGACTTTGAGCTTCTCACTGATTTGCTTTCAAACTACCACAAAGGGCTAGATCCTTGCATCCTGGGCAGCCTGCTGCTTTCTGTTTTTCGGCCTTTTTTTTGTATAAAGCCTTTTTTACTCCTCTTCAGTGTTCCTCCATTTGCTTTTGCTGGTGCAGTTCCGTTTCTGACAGCACGAGAAAACATGCTAGTACGTGGTATTTAACCATGGTGCAAACTAGATTTCCACCCAAAAGATTTGGGAAGTGGCTTGTTGGCAAAATACCAGTGTTCACAAGACATAAATCACACCAATCTGCATCATTTGCCTGCTGATGTGGATGGAGCATCTATGGGAAAAGAAGAGAAGGGAGAAGGCACTACAGTTTCTGAGTTCTCCCAGCCCTGAAAAACTATACTAAGAAAAATTTAACTGACAAAAACCAAAAAACCCAAATAAAACCAAAACATCAAAATCCAACACGGTCTCATGTATCCCCATGATTTCCAGGTGCTGATCCATTAAAAGCCCATGAGGACTAAAGATATGTGACTATTTGGGACTGTGGGAAGTGGCAGGGACAATGTGAAGTCAACATGTCAGAGGCTCATTTATTAAGGTCTCTGTGTACAGATGGCCCAGCTATGGATCATGAGTGACACACAGTGGAGGGGTCTGTGAGCAGACAGCGGATGCAGCTGAAAAAGAACGAAAAAAGAAGCGCATGCAAAACTTGAGAAATTTTGTGAAGCTGCAGGACCACTCCACAGCCATGCACCCACATAGTGCTCCTGGGCTTTCATAAGGGGACTGTAAATAAAGGAGAAGGAAACAGAAAGGAAAGAAAACCCAATACCTTTCTCAAGGGAAATTTTAGCTGAGAAGAAACAATATAGTAAAACAGATGGTCCTCTCTTTACCCTACAGTTGAACACAAAGGGCAAGCTGGAGCAAAAAACCTTCCCTTTCATGCTGCCCTACAAGCACCAAGCACTCATCTTCTTCCGAGTCTCATCCCTTGAGCCAGCCTTTGCTTTTAACCTCTCCCTGTCCAATGTGAGTCTCTGAAGGTCCTCCCTTGCCAGCTGTGTCCTTAGTACTCTGCTGTGCTAATTCAAGATGGTTAGTCCTTAAAAACTCTACCCAGCTGTAGGGAGAAAAAAAAAGGAAACTAGTTTGCCCCCAAACACCTCTTCATGAGGTTTCCAAAGAATATTTTCTAATAATCTGAATTGGAGTGCAGAAAATCTGACTTTCTAATTGAGTGACGGGCTTTTTCCTAGCTTGGTGAGCCAAGCTATTAAAACTACCTTGTTGCCTTCTTTTATGCTCTTTCCTTCTGTGAAAGCAAACAGGCAGTTTTTACTTAACTGCAGAACAGTAAGGCGGGACAGGTTTAGCAAATTAGTCAGAGTACAGATGCATTTTCCAGGGTCGAGGCAGGTGGTTTTGTCATCTGGAGGAGTGTATTATCTGCTGCTTCTATGTGCCTGGCAGGCACAGAGCCTCACCCATCCTGGCTCTGACTTCTGCATTGCAACTGTCTGAAAACATCTCATACTTGCTATCTCTCCATGAATCTGCAGACATTTTTCTTCTTCTTTATGAAAAAAAATTTCCACTTTTAGAGTAACAGGGAGTGTGGGATCGATTCTGCCTTCTCTGATCAGTGTAAGTTGTACTTCACTTTGAGAACATCTCCTTTGAAATCAATGCCATGGGCTCCAGTGAAGTAGAGGCAGTTATTAGCTGTTGCAAAAAAGGACTTTTGTTGCAAAACAGGGACTTTTTAGGAAAACAGGGACTTTTGTAGATAAAGAAGGGTTAGAAATTAAACACAGGTCACAGTTTTCATGGAGACTTTTATGAAAACAAGTTTAAAAAGTTTATTAATAGGTGCTTAATAGCTTGCCTTAGTGACTGGCAATCAATTTTTAAGGAGTCTAAGGGGCACTGAGTTACCTCTAGACTTTACTTATTTCAGAGTCACTTAAAATCCTTCATGACACACATTAAACGTGAAACATTTGAAGCCTTGCATTAACCTATTATAAATCTTTTCCAACATAATTCCCATCTGAGTTATGACTGAAGTTGCTCTGCAGTGCATGGTGCCCTTCCTGCCTGGTGGGTGGATATTTAGAGTCCCGTGGAATAGATCAGTGCTACTAGGATGACTTGCCTGTCCTGTAATCTTCTTCAGGATAAAACTTCAGGTTTCAGAAACTGAAGAGTGACTTTGATGGGGCTGTGCTGATTAATAGGAACTGTGGTTGTAGCTCTGTAACAGTTTTTCATTAAAAGTAATGGGAGCTACTACCAAACCTGCTAATGATTTCCTGTAGTTTTAATTTCAAGGCATGTGACTGCAAGGAGCAATTTGATATGAAGTAATTTTATTTTTTCCCTTCTTTAGAGCCACTCTGGGAATAATTTTTCATCTTTGCATATGGTTGTACCACTGCAACATGATAAAATTCCCATACCAGTTCTTTGCTCAGAAAATTTATTTCTTACTAATGGGCCTCTATGACTAGCCAAAAATTCATCCCAGGACAGTTTCAGGGAAAACAGTTGCCAGCTCAAAAAATTTTGATTCATTAACCAGACTGCTGATAGGAACTGGGCTGGGATAGTCTTGAATGAGTTGTATGAAATAATCCTCAGATTTTCCCTATGATTTGAACAGTTTCTGTGCACATGCAGCCACTCATCTTCTGCCTGTGACTACAGGAGTGACTTCATTCCTGCAACAGGGACAAGCTGGAACTCCTTGCCCAGGTCACAGTTAACTGTTCTTTCAGTCCCACTAAAATCAGTAAAATTGGTGGTCACAGACAGTCTAATGGGTCTAATAAATGGGGAGATATTTATATTACCATATATACATCTATTTTTTCCTCCTGCTGCAGCATCTTTTAAAATAGCATACAGCTAGAGAAGAGGAATGCTTATGCAATACAAAAGGGAGAAATTCTAATACACACAAACAAAAGAGAACAAAGTACTGTGAAAAAAGGGGAAAAAATGGCCAGGAAATGCAAATCTATCATGTATCTTTCCAAAATCATGTTAACTGCTCCCCACAGTCCTGATTTTGTTTTCTCCAGCAAGATTATTTCAAGTTGTGGAATCCAGAGAGAATCAGAAAATATCTTGCCTGATTCATCTCTTCACTGATCCAAAAGACAGTTTTATATTTGAATCAGAGTCCTTGGAGGAGTAACCGTCTATTTGTTCGAAAGCATTTTAAAGGGCTTAGCAACAGGGTGAGACAGAATCTCACATGTGACACTCCACACCACCAAGTATGCAGCTTATGAGTTTAGCGTGCCATTACTCTGACAGCAAATTTTTTTCTCTTGCTTTAACTCACAAGGATAGGCAGAAAAAGAGCCTCCCAGATACTTCTTTCTGTAGGGTGGGCTCATTTAGGATAAAAACCAGTATAATTTTGCAATGATCATTACATGTGTAAAATGGCAAACCTTTTATTTCTTCCTGCTGGAACAAATCCTCAAAACATATCCTTTGACCCTAACTTAAGAGGTCTAAATTTGCTGCAAAAATCTTGGTGGTATCCAAGGGCTCTCTGTAAAGTTAGGAATTCATGGTGCTAGGTGCTGCAGAAGCACTCGGGAAATGGAATAATTTTTTCCTATATTTATGAAAACATGCAACAGATGGGGGAAACAAGAGGCCAGAGAGAGACAGAGGAGAGAGTAAGATAGCAACATAAGCATATTTTCAGATAGACAAGTGCAGCTAATTTGTTGAGACCTGTCATTGGAAGACCACCTTCTGGAGCTGTGTTTCTTCCTAGATTGTGTAAACTGCTTCTGCTCTTCTTACAGCTCCTGGACACAAAGAAATGCTGAGATTGAATATTCCTGAAGAATTGTGCTTGGGACATCCAGAGCTACAGATGAGAGGTTTTTTCATGAGACTAAGAGTAGAGCTCAAACCAGAGAGATGTGTGCCTTAAATGAAAATTCTGAAAGACAGATGGAGTTCATCTTCAGGTTCTGCTCTTCCAGGTAGTACGACCCAGAATTAAAAGAAATTTTCTAATGGAAAGTAACCTGAAGGAGCCCTTGTCAAAGCAAGTAATAAATAGGGAGTAGAACTGACTGGCAGAGCATCACTGAGTCAGGAAGCACTTGAAAGATGAGGAGCATGATCAAACAAAAATGAAGAGATGGAGAGGTGAAGAGTGAAGAGCCCTGGTATGTGGCAACAGAGCTGAAGCAATCAACATCTCCAACTGGTGGAAAATTCTCCTTTGTTTTTTAAGGAAGATACTTCACTTCTGCAGTGGTCAAACTAAGTTTTAGTAGCCTGGAGTTATTTCAGGCAGTTAGACTTTTCCAGACCACCTCTAGACTTTTATGGGAGAAAGGTCACTTAATAACACCCTTTCTTGCAAGAATCCATCCCACAAGAATTTCCACTAATCCCTTGGCCATCACATTGCTGAAATATGTATTTTCCAGCTGCAGGAAGAGACTTGTCAATATGAGCAGCCCCAAGTACTGGGAGAGTTTTTTACAGCACAGCTCATATGCCTATGGTGCTTTGTGCAGTTCACTTTAAGATAATTTAGAAGACAGACTAGATGATTAATCTGCCTATTCTGGATGCAGAGCTAAGGTATGCAGTGTTAATGGACTTCCATATTCCCATTTCACCACAGAGAGATGACAGCTGTGGATGAAGAGATCCTCCTCTGCCAGCACACAAGGTTTGATCTGTTTCTCCCAAGGTCCACAGTTTTCCTGGGGGGCTGGCATCAATACAGATGTTCTCTAAAGTGCTTTGAGGCCCTCTGACATGCAAGGAAGTTGGCAACATTTTCTACTTGCTTCATCAATGTTTCTTTTTTCCTCTCAGGTGCCTCAGGACAGATGCCTGCCTGCCTTTCCCTCTCTCAGGTCTGCTGGTAGCTCAGATTTCAGTTGGGTTCACAAGTTGGGTCAATTGGTGTTTGGGTCGTGCCAGCATATGAGTTAAAAGCTGTTTCCATCCCATAATAGTTGATGAATGATACTCTAAACAAACAAATTCCTTGGACTGGTTTTGCTGTTTTCCTCACCTGTAGTGACATTCCAGCAAAAAATTTCAGAAACAGGGTAGTGCCAAATCCTATGGAAAAAGACATCTCTGAAATCATGAAGAAGTTGTTTTAAACAACTATATGAAAGAGACATTTTCCTGTGTGAAAACTGTGTGCACTGGATTGGAATATCCAAAGCAATAGTTCTCAAACTATTTTGTAGTGACGCCACTGCCTGGATCGGAGAGAAAATCCTCCATCTATGCAGGCTGTGCTTTCAGTTTCCATTTCCTCTTTATAGGTCCCACACTTCCTTTTTCCAGAAATTTCTCCCTTCCTGCTGTTAACACCTCTCCATACTGTGCATGTTGTCATGACATCCCTTTCCTAGAGTCATCATTCAGCTAATTTCTCTCTTTACTGCATCAACTATGAGAGCTCATTCACAAAATAATAGGAAATGCAGTCAGCACTCCTGACATGTCTGTGTTAATGTATGATGGATCATTTCTGGAAAGATCTCCAGCAGCCCGTCCTCATTCAACTGCATTATTTCTGTTTACTCTATTAAGAGTTTGCTGGTTTTTACTTCAGATTTTGCTGAAGGCAAGTCATCACAGAGCAGCTCTGGAACCTCAACCCTTCTGCTGTAGCTGGAGATGGGAGAGGCACATTCTGGGATTTGCAAGGACTGGTGATATATTGGAACCAGCCTTCTAATTCCCACAAATAATTCTTGGAGGTTAGAAATTCTAGGTGTTTTCTAAAGATGGCTCATCTTTATGCCTGAAACTGTGAGTGTTCTTCAGCTGATAAAGATCATTCTTTTGGCTAATGAAGCATACACCAAAAGTATCCTTCAGCCAGTCTCATGAATTCCCTAAGCTTTCCTCTCTCCACACCACCCCAAGACCTCTGTTTATAATAAACATCACAACACAGCAAGGATTTCCTCATGAGGGAGTGAGTCGCCCCTCAGCAGATGTACAAACTTTGGAAATGCCTCCTGAGAACAGCTCAACACAAGGACAAACTGAGGTGAAGAAGGAACTTATATCCCAAACACTGTACCTATATTTCTGGCTGTCCTTCTTTTCAGTTTATTTTTGGATGCCAACTTAATTTGCTGAAAAATAAATACCTTAAAGAAAATTACTGTTTACCAGTGCAAAATTTTTTGCGGGTGAGTATCTGACCATGCAGCAGGTAAAAACAATGAATACCAAACTAAATGGTAAATAGTGTTATCCTCGGGTATTTTTTAGATTTCTAGAAGAACAATGGGTAGACAAACACCTTTGAAAAACTGAAAAGTAAATGCACTTCAAGAGTCAAGTTCTAGGAACACAAGGTTTTAAATGTCTGCAATACATAAAAGCAACTACAGGAAAAGCAGGTTATTCCACTTACTCTGAAACATCCCTTTGCTAATATCAACAGTGCTTCTGTCTCTTGCTAAGGGTGCCACCATGTTACTGGGTCTCCAAACACATGCTTGCTTCCCCAAAGAGGATAATGCAGCAGGGAACAGGCATTATCCCCACTGGATGTTGATTACAACCTGATTTCAGACCTCCATTTTTTTGACAACTACTCCTTACTCTGAAAAGCCTCAAAAATATGTAGGCTATGAACAGTCCACAATTTGTAGTGGCAGTTTTGTAGGAAATTGTGAAGTAGGGTGGCAATGTTTCTCTGAAACACATTTGCACTATTGGTTTAAGATTCTCACTGGTTGTGACAAGGTTAGCACTAATTCTATGTAAAATAATGTGAAAAGGTTTTCTTTGGAAATCTCAGGTACTGCATCAGTATGATTTCAAACTTCCTTTAAAAAAAAAAACCAGAATATTATGAGGATAATGATTAGAACAGTAGGAAATCCAGGTTTCAGGCCAACACTCACCCAAGTACTATGAGTGACACACAGCCATGCTTGTGCCTTCCACAGTCTAACACTTTTTGTCACAGAGACAGCTCAGAGTCTTAATAGCAATCCTTGCTACATGGGAGCTTTGCCCTTGTCCTGAACATTAGTATGGACTTTGGCCTTTGATTTTGTTTTCATGAGTTTTCAAAGATTTCATCAAAGACAGATATAACTCCTACTTAAAAAAGTGTAGAAGGCAGTGCCCAGGTTTTGATCTTGATCTTAGAGACATACACCTGGATTTGATTTTCTGATTGCAATAGGATCATCTGGCATTTACAGAGAAACGAGACAAGATCATGTGGAAGATAGTAACACCACTTCCTGTACTTCATCTCCTGTGGTTCTGTAAAGAGCTTAAAAGATCTATTTTAGTAGGAATTTAAACCTGTGACAATTGATTTTTCCAAGGTATGCCACCTGCAAAACTGTGCAAACAAGGAAATGATCTTCTTGCAGAAGTAGTTCTAACCCATGAACTGAACATTTCAGCAAATTTGATGGAGAATTCATAACAAAGGAATACTATTTTCTTCTGAAAAAGGGCCACTGGCCTGCCTGAAGAGCATTTGTTTGATCTAATGGACAAATGCTCTTATAAATTGGACATGAATGGTTGGTACTGTGCATTTCAGTCAAACCCCTGGTGTGGTGACTTCTGCCACCAAGGAGATGTCCAAGGACTGAGTGGGTACTGACATCCTGAACATCCCATATAGAGGCTAGGTGCTGGGCAATATGGGAAGTTCTGTTCTGGCTTCAGCCCCTGGAACCACGGGTGAGATTCCTGCTTCCTTCCACAGCAGGGATGTTCCTACCCAAAAGTCCCTGAAGTCAGCAATACTTTTTCTGCATCACTTTTAGTGTCCTGGGAGAAGGTAGCAGATCTCTGATCTCAATGATCTTGCAAAACAACTTAAATGGGAAGGCATTCATGTGCCCTGAGACCATTAGAATTTCATCATTTCAGTTATGCTAGAAGGAATTCCCTTCTGAAAGCACCAGCCTTATCTGTCTTTGATACCTCATTCACATTCAGTTATGTTTGCACTTATGTGGGAAAATCCATTCTGCCTTTTGGTCTGTCTCTACAGAGAGACACAAGCACTCTGTCACGAAGGCTTATTTTGAGCAAGTGCACTACTTTCCTTCTGAACTTAATTGTTACAGCAAAACACAACAGGAGAGTGTCAGGTTGATTGTTTCAGCAAAACATAGCTGTGGCCATGGCCTTGGCTCTGGTGTGGGAAGCAAGGAGGACGTTTCCAGCCATCACAAAGGGGAGGAAAGAAATAACTCCAACTTAACTAAACACAACAGGAAACTGGGGCTGGCAGCTGGATGGCTTGGCCTCCATCCTGCAAAGAGTGTGGTGGAAATCAGCCCCAGTGAGTTTGCAGCTGGCACACAGAGGGTCAGTTTGACATGGCCACCAGAGCCCTTTTTTCCCCATTTTATCTTTAGTATTTATGAATGAAAATTCTTGGTTGCCCCTAGGGAATCACCATGCCTGAAAGGACCATAACCCTGGGGGAGAAAACCAGGGAAAATTCAGGTCATGTTTTTTCATGGAGTGTTGTGGATTCCTGCACCCATCCAGCAGCCATCTCACCCGCTAGTGAGTTTGATGTGGTAGGTTCCAGCCAAGATCCTCCATAATGGATCTGTTGTTAACTACGTCTGCTCTAACAAATGCTGCTCTGTGTTTTACTCATATTTTGGAGCTGACTGTCTCTGCTCCCTGTTTTTCAGGCAAAGCCCATTTCTTTATTTCTCTCCTCCCAAGCACCACAGGCTCCCCTTCAACATCCACTCCACATGATCCCATTGATTTTCCATAACCGTCCTCAGCAGCTGTAAGGGTCTGGGTTTGTTTAAATGAAAAACCTGCTGACTAAGTCAACCCTTCCAGGTTTTCAGGAAACACAGTCATTTCCTGATGGACACTACCTCAGCATCCTCATTTTCAGCAGGTCCTTTGATGGCTTCCTCATGTCCAGGCCTGCAGAAAATCAAGCTTAGCAGGCATTAGTTTTCTGTCTGTGGTTCAGCAAAGCTTAATCACAAGGAGTTTTCCACCTTTACATTTAATCCATTAATTTTTTTTTCTACAATTCTCCTTTTAGTTTATAATCCCTGAACATATATTTTGATTTCTTCCTTCATTACTACTTTTTGATGTCCAACTGCATTCTTATGTAATTCTCTCTGTCTTATCCAAACTCTCCTCCAAGAATGAGGTAAAAAGATTACCAACCAGCTCACGCCCGAGTTGACAGTGAGTCAGCTGGGTGACAGAGTTGTTTAACTGAATGACTTGAGTCCTGATCTAGAAATGGCCTCATTTGCTGTTGGAAATGTTTTCTCATGAACACGTTCATTTATTGCTTTGGGTTCTCAAAAAACACATTACAAAGAATTATTTCCCATACAGTAGAACCCATGGAAACCTAATACTCCTTACTGAAATGGAAAACTTAAATACTGAGGGCTAATTGCCTAGCTATACATAATGTGTGGCAGAGCCAGGCAAAATTTCTATGTTTGGATTCTTAGCACAGTATTTTATTAATCTGGCTGTATTTCCTCTCTCTTTTGATTATTCCTTCAGTTTGTTGATTGTGTCCTGGGTCTCTGGATTAGAGGCAGGCCAGAAGGGAAGGCACAGGGTGGCACAGTGTCCGGAGTGCTGCATTGTGTCATGTGATAGCCATGTGCATCAGCCCTGAGCCCCAGGAGAGGGGCAAGCCCTGGGACCAGAGACACAGCCCTCCTCTGCTGAGCACAGTGCTCCACCGCTGACTGTGGGGGCAAATCCAGCTGTGAATGGGCTGGAATAATTAAGGAAGAAGAAGGAGGAGGCAGAAGGCCACCCAGATCGGTGGTGGGATTGCAGAGGCTCAGAAACTTTATTGATGGACAATTCTTTGATGAATGACTGGATCGGCTTTGTTTTTCATCGTACGCTTGACTTACACACAGTGTTAACTAATGAAATTATGGGGTTTCATTACTAAAATCTCATGTATGTCACTGCTAGTTCATAGCAAAAAACATGGCTTCATTGTAAATTTATACGCTCTGTAAGGTTTTTTCCACTCTTAATGGAAAACACACTGTTTTGTTTGGACCATTTCCAGGCGTTTCAGTTATGGAGTTACTCACTGAAGGTGAAGCATGTGGGAGGTTGCTTTAAGCAACGTTACTAGTAAAGCCACTTACTCTGAATATTGGCTGCTCTTTTACTTTATTTGGATGAAGAGCAATATTTTCAAAAGTGTCTGAGCTACTTAGGAGTCCATGGCTTACACCAGGAAAATTTCACTGGCGCATGTTGGACTGGATGTGATGTTTTTCCTTCAATGGTTGCACCTTCAGATAGAAATACAAGACACTGGAACAAAGGTGCCTTTTACTAGTGCAGTTTCTTTTAGTTTCTGAACCAGATTAACCTGGACTGGCACAAGCAACAGGAGACTAACACATATAGCTTGACACAAGCAGAGTTGTGTCTCGTCTATCAAACTCAGTAAAATGAATGCAGCCACCTTAGTGCATATTTAGGGCACTTGTGAAGAAAACTGTTTTTGACTTTTTAAGAGCCAAATTACTCTAATAAAACCTGATGCTTCTTCAGCTATGCAAATTCTTTCTGAAAATGCTAGCCTTGCAAGTAAAAGAACAGAACACAGACATGAAGAGAAAAAAACAACAATGCTACAAAGGCTTTCTTTTATGCCACTGCTCATTGGAACATGAGTAGAAAAAGAACTTGAATTTTGCATAGATGACTTAGATGTTTTTTCTTTCACCACTGCCTGGTGCTCACTAATAAATAAAATGTCTACCTTGGCTGTTACTGTGCTGTGAGAGACTTTTAAAATGCTATTCAAATGTTAGACAGAAAGAAATTCCCAAGCCCTGCTTCTATGTGCAGGATTCATGTATCCTGCTGGCAGTACCTGCTGTGGGATGGGTTCTGCTGTTACAGCGCAACCTTTGGGCCAGGCAGTGCAAGCCAGAGGTGTCTGCTGATCAGTACTCACTGGAGCAGCAGAGGGGCCAGCAGGCTGCCGTTTTTAACACACCCCTGGAAAGACCCTCTCTTATTTTCAAGCCAGATATGTTATTTGACCTGTCCTTTTCGGATGAGTTATAACCATGGAGCACAATTTAAGGACAGTGCAGAGGATGCCATCCTGAGTTCACTGTGGAGCACTGTGATACCTCCTGACAACAAGCCTCATCCCAGACAAAATTTATATCCTTGCTCTCTGGGCCAGGTCTTGAATCCTTATAATTCACTTTATGGGTTCATTATAGCCATATGATTCCTTCAATCCCAATCTGGAGGTGTTCTGCTGTATACCCCACAGAGATTTCACCGCTTTGTAAAGAGCTAGACAAGAAGGTAGTCCAGCTTGCCTTTGTTTCAGTTAACTACTTGCAAACATTTTTTGCCATGTCCCTCTTGCAGCCTGGCCCTGAGGTTCACCTGTGGCTGCAGCTCCTGGTGGGGCTGCCCTGGCACAGCTGACTTCACACCCCAGAGAGAAAAGTGAACCCCCTACACAGCCCTTTTGGTCCCTGCTGCCCTCTGCACCACACAGCCATGGCAGGAGGGTGAACAAAACCTCCCTGAGATCACAGGATGCAGGTCAGGTTCAGAAGCTGGCAGCAGTTTTCATGCACAATAATCTTCCTACAGCAGGTATGGTAAACATGGTTTGTTCAAAAAAGGAAGTTGTCATCTATGGATTGCCATTTTAAAAAAAGGTAATTTCTCCTTTAGTCTTGCTCTCTGTGCTTTCCCAGGATTTTGGGACACTTACTTAGATTCAGGGTATGCTCTTCTTACAAAAAAAATAAGTAATGCT
This sequence comes from Eopsaltria australis, assembly GCA_034509425.1. NCBI lineage: Eukaryota > Metazoa > Chordata > Aves > Passeriformes > Petroicidae > Eopsaltria > Eopsaltria australis. Next base: position 520,087 of record JAVTVJ010000384.1, read on the forward strand.
GCCCACTGTTTTTCAGTTTTCTGCACAGAAGTAAGAAGTAGAAATAAAAAAATACACCCTTCAAGTGAAAGTTTTCCAGTCCAGCAGGTTTTCATGGAGTTTGGCTAAGCAAAATCATTGCCTGTGTCACAATTGTGTTTTATGTGTGCCCTTTGAATATGTCTTTAAACATATCTGGTGTTCTCAGACCAAAAGAGACATCACAACACAGACTATGCATGTGTCCAGCTGTCAAGAAAAGAGGTCTGACAGCCAGGGTCTCACAGTTCCCACTCTCCTGTGCACTCTCTCTGGTAGATCAGGTGTGGATGCCTTGTGCTGCTTTTAAAGCATGTGGACTGAAAAACAGGTTTTCCACTTTATAGAAAATACGCAGGTTTTTTCAGGGGCACAAACAGGAGTGTGCATATGTCTCAACAGTCGGAGAAAGGACAGATGAGCTGAAGACTAAACAACAGCTCACCTCTAAGCATGTTCATGCAAAGATGTGGGAATGATGTCTCAAAAAGAAAAGAAAGGTCAGTCACCTTTTTCAGACCCTTAACCCAGTCCAGCTCAGGAAAGTCTGTTTTCCTGATGTCTCTTTAAGAAATACCATATGGGCAGTCAGCCTGCCTGAAGCACATTGCATTAGCTGTAGAGACATATATATGATACTGACATTTCCCTGACACAAGAATTTCTAAACAAAGTAATTGTCACTTGCTAGCATATATTTGTGGCTCAAAATCAGACCTCGCTGTGATCAGACAGGAGAGGGGTCTGGAAGGCAGTAGCAGCTGGAGTAGCTCAAATCAGGCACATTTTTGAGTAACTCCCTTGAACTAAGGAGTGTTTACATATTTTGAAAAGTAGGACTGCAAAGAGACACTTGAGGACAAGAAGAATGTACAAACTTAAAAATCTGTGGCAGAATAAGCAGCAAAATATCCAGATATCATGGACTTTGGAAAAACAGAGAAGTAGAAAAATCCCAACCTGTATCAGTTATCCTTGAAGCATCCTTCAATCTTTTGAGTCGTAAAACATCATTTATATCAAACCAGTTTAATTTTGTGCTCAGTGTGGGTGGTAAATGGGAAGGCTTCTCCTTGTTTCAATTGGCCTTTTGATCTCTTAATAAATTAGACACACCTGAAACAACAAAGTTTTTCATCAGAAACAAAAAAAGTAATGCCATGGAAGGGGCATTATTCTTTCCTCTTGAACAAAAGCCACAATCAAGAATTCTTTCAGAACTTGCAAGAAAGCCTTTGAAAGGGTCATAAACCAAATCCTGCCCAGAGGTTAGGGGAGTCTCTTCTATGCCGTCCCTTCCTTCTTACAATTTTTCACTTCCTCCTTCTCTATATATTGTATTTATTTATTTCCCATAGAATCATTGTTTTGATTATAAAAGATCTTTAAGATCATTGTCTGTAACCATTAACCTGTCACTGTCAGGCCCAGCAGCAATCCATGATCCTAAGTGCCACATCTATGCATCTTTTAAATATCTCCAGGGGTAGTGACACCCTTCAGACATCATTGATAAAAATATTAAACCAAACTGGCTCCAAAAGTGGGCCCTGGGGAACACCACTTGTGACAGGCTGCCAACTGACTTTAACTCCATTTCCACCTTGTCCTCCAGGGAATTACAAAGGAATTGCATCTGTGCTGTAAAACGTCTGACTGTCACCTTGAAGCTTGCCACAAAGATGGTTCAGGCTTTCTGGAGGAGGCACAGAGAAAGGCAGCACAAATGAGGAACTGGAAGGACTTTGAGGGGTCACAAGAATGTTCAGGAAGAGGTTGGGCATGCAAGGACTAGAGGAGGGAGCAGCAGATCCATAACCATGTGAAGCCTGAGCAGTTAAGGGGAGAAAGGCTTTAGATAAACATGAAAGAGACTGACTTGCATTTGCTCCTGCTGGGTCCAGCTCATGAGAGGCAGCACCGCCCACCCAGACACCCCTGTCCTGAAGGGGCACAAAGCAGGAAGGGAGTGTTGGCCCAGGTGATGCAGGGAAGTGCACTGCAGGCTCTAGGCATTGTGATCTCAAACGTGCTGGCTCCCTGCTCTCAGAGCTCCTGCTCTGTGTGTCTCCTACTGCGTGATGAAGCCGTGAGCTGCAGCACTGCACGTGTTGTGTATTTAATGTTAACAGATTGCCATATAAACAGTCTGGCTTTCCCAGCAAATGGTGATCCAGGGCTTAAGCAGAAAATCCCAGAGGTATTGCAGTGCATTTGCAATTGTATGTTTTGGCTTTCTGTTCATTATGTCCAGCAATCAAGCTCTGTGGGGCTGCTTTACATTACACACACCATGCCATGGAAAGCCCAGCACCAAGGCATTAGTTATGAATCACCAGGATCTGGGGAGATGAAAAAAACTTGAACTCTTCTTGTTTTTATTTCTGTACTTAATAATGCTTAGAGTGCTTAGGAACATCAACTTCTTTTTCTGTTGTTTTGCTGAAGCAGACACTTGGCTTCCATCAGCATGTGATTGGCTTCTCTAACAAAAGGCAGGGGGCTAATGAACCCTTAACATAAGTCCTCTTCTCTTCAAAATGTGAAATAGGATTTAGCAAAAAATAGAGTCTTAAAGAGCTATACTCAAACAGCACTGAAAGAATAATTTTATTTCTTTTCTGCCTCCTTCCTATGTCTATGCAGATCTACGTGCAGACACATCCATTTCTCTACACAAGCCAACCAGATTTGGCTTAGGTGATCTTCTGTGGTTAAATAAAAACTGGGGACACATTGTAGAAGAAACATGTCTATGTACAGAAAAAAGTCAAAGAAGGTGAAGAGCAAAAGGAGGAAGAAAGCAGAAGGAGAAAGGAAGGAATAGGAAGAGGGAAAAGATGGCAGTAAGTTTGTTTTCTCTGTGCAGGAAAAGTTTTCTCTATAGTAACAAGATGAGACCTGAGATTAAATGGTGCAAACGTGAACTTCAAAGAAAGGAAGGTGGGCACATAAGAATCACATACAGAATGGATTAAGTGATTTACTGGAAATAATCTGTCCCTTTGTTGTCCCTGTATTTTAGCCCTATGCTATCTCCTGGAAGAGACAAGCCTGTGCCTCAATACAGTCAACAGTTTTTGAATTATTCCCCTCCACATCCAAAAATACCAGCTCTCCCGAAAAAGGGTATTTCTTTCACACTCCATATTACACATGCCAAATACTTTATTGTACTAGATACAACCTCTAAACATTTACAGTAAGTGCACTTAGTAACAAAATTGTTTGCCAAAGCTCATTGGCTCTTTCAATACTTTTGAATTACAAACACGGCTTTATTTAAACAGGAAAAATTAACAGATTCCTGAGTCTCCCACATACACTTCTGGTTATCAGAATTTTATCACAGGCAAATGGGAACATTTCATGGAGGCTCTTGTTAAAATGCTGGCAGCTATCAGTGTGTTGGATTTCCATGTACCGCAGAAGACAGCAGCATAGTTTAATATTTTTGTGCTCTGTGTTTTTCTTGTGGTTCTTTTTAGTTTGTTTGTTTTGTGAGGTTTTTGTTGTAATAGTTTTGTTTTGGTTTAGGTGTTTTATTTGTTTTCTTTAAATATCAACCCCCCTTTTCCCCCCCTCCTTCATAGATTTAGAAAAGAGGAGCTGGGTGAAAAGCTTCTTAGAAAACCCTCTAAGAGAGGAAAATGGAAGGAAAGATAAGGGCACATTTTCTTAAGGAGCCGTCGCTGGACAGGTGTGGGTATTAGTACTTTTAAAGCTAACTTTCTAAGTGGCCTTTCCAATCAAATGGTAAAGCCCAAGCAATTTGTCTGAACGAATGAGATTGCAGTTGCAAATCCCCTCCCTACAGACATCAGTGTATAGCACAGACTGATGGCTCATGGTAAGAACTAGTTTGAAAGGACATGACAGGTACACTTGCAATAAAAAGAAAGCCCTTAACAGGACCAGAAAAAGGAAAAGCCTGTATTTACCTCTGCAGCAAATGGAAAAAAGCAGCCAGTTTGTTAAGACTGACCTCTGCCAGCTACATCCAGTCTCACAGTCAGGACCCAGAACAAGGACAGGGACACTGGGAATGGGGTCAAACCTCCCCACAGGGTGGGGGACAATGTCCTAGAGAAATGCCTTTGCCCACTCTGCTTTGCATCACCTTGATTCACACAGACTGAAAGACAGACCAGGGGTGTTTGCATCAAAGCCTCTCCATCTGGTGGTGTTCTTTTTAATCCCACCTGAGAAGAGCAATCTGCAGGGTGGACTTTGATTTCTTTGATAGAAAAAGCTGCATGTTTTTTGTCTGTGGATACCCACTGCAGACAGATCTGGCTGCAGCAGTGTCACAGACAGAAACCCCAGATGGCTTTACAGTAGTTAAGTATGGTATCTGGTAGCATACTTCTGGGGCAACACAAAGGTCAGAAAAAGCTACAGAACCTGCTTCAGAAGCAGAGCCCACTTGAGTTTCCCCTGGAACACTGCTACTGGGACGCAGGCTGGCCATGGTAAAACCTCTGCCCACCACACCAGTACAGACCAAAAGATAGTTCATGGAGTCACCTGGAAAGTTTCATTCCAGTGCATTCCCATACTGAGACAAATTTATGCTGATATTGAGAAGTTGCTTAGGAGAGGAAGGAGAACTAAAGCACTGGATATATCTGCTTTCCTCGTTGACATTCAAGCTCCCCAGGCTTAGTTTGCCCCATGAACATAGTAGGCCTACCCTTTCCTCTTTGTCAAGTGGCCTGCTCTGAGCCTGTGTTGCCTGCTTGTATAAACACTGCTACAGCTGTGACTATTTGGCAAAGGCAGAGTTAAAAAAAAGAATGGTGAATCTTGTGGCAACTATTTAAAAAAACTCTCTTACTGGTGCCCTATAGACAGAGAGGTATGCTTAATTTTTGGAATCACTGAAAAAGCCTTTTTTTGGTCCACCTTCTCTTCTATCTGCCTAGGTTTTAGTATCTCAGTCAGAAGCCAGCCTGAAGCTGCCAAGGGATCTCAGAAAACTCCGAATAAAAGAGGTGCTGACAAGAAAACCAATGTGTCAAACATACACAGAATGTATTTTCAACCTTTTATAAAAAAGCTGTGCTTTTTCTGACCAATGGGTTACTCAGCCTCTCTATATAGCACAACAACAAGGAATTAAAATTCAAAGGCCATCTTTTAAATTAGTTTTTAGATTTATACTGCCACTGAAAATACATGAAGTAGAAAAACACATTTTCCTTGATCTGCAAATGATATTCCTTTTAATACACAACTCCCCACCACTACAATTGCTGACACAAACACCATTGCATTTGAACTTCAAGAGGATTTACTTGAACCAGAGGCAGTCAGTAACAGAAGAATTTTAATGACTGTGGGAGGATCGTTGGTATTTTAAGAAGTCTTCTAAAACCTTTTGAAGAATTTGAGATAAGTAAAAATAAGTGGGGCAATCTTTTTCCCTAAGTACTTTGCACCACGTTTTCACATAGCAGAAGTGAGTTCCACAACTGCACAATGAGGCTGGAAAATCTGAATAGAAGAGTAAAACTTAAAAAAAATCTGAGATGAAAACGAATGGCTGGGAACCATTCTAAGGAACACAGTAAATGAATCCTTCTATTCCATGCTCTGGCTTTTATTCTTTTTGCTCACTGGAGCTTTAATTTCACTAGCTTGCAAAGAACCACTCAATTCACAGATCAGATTTCTTAAGGATATAGAGACAACATGTCATCAACACAAAGTACTAATCAAATTTTTAAATAGCAGCCAGTGAGTTTCTCTAGCAGAATTGCACAAGCGACATTCCTCCTGTTGCATTTGATCTGAAATATTGCACTTCACCTTTTAGAAGAAAAGCCACCTTTTCTGTTGTCAGATATGCTCCTGGATTAATACGCTTAACAACTGAAATTTAACTGCAGCGAAGAGTTCAAAAGGTTCAGCTTCTCGAATTGTTGAGTCCCTCCTTGGGTTGATCAATGTACCTGGACAGCAACTGCCATCTGTCACAATCACAATGATGACAGAAAACCTCCTCGGGCATCTGTCTTCACAAGAGGCCTCTGGACCCACCCATGTCTCGAACAACCACATCACCCAGTTTACAAATTATTCACCCATGGCTTCTCAAAACCCACCAGACTTCCAGCAGGTTAACCTAGGGTGAATGATTTAGTGCTATTTTGTAACGTCATCCTCCCACCCTATCCAGGTGAGATTCAATAAAAGCATGCAAACAGCAGTGAAAAGGACACTTAGAAAGGGCAACCCCCCATCCCAGAAACCCCCAAACCCTAGAATAAAGTGTCTGTGATTTTCTACTTTTGTGGGGATGTTAGGAACAGGAAAAAGTGCTCTTGCTGGATCCAAGGAAGAATGGAACTCCAAGCACTCTTGTGAAAAGGAAATTGTTTTTAAGTCAGATGTCCCCCGTCTTTGGAGGCAGTCTTACCCTCTCCTTTCTTCTGCTTACCTGCACTAGTTCAAGTATCAAGCAGGAACTCAGGAAAAATTATGAGTGGATTAGCAAGCGTTTGCTTTTAAATGAAAAGGTTCGTACAGCCTGTTCTTCTGTTTCTCAGTACAGTTCTGTGAATAAAACCAAATCAACCTGTACATTCACTTGCTCTCAAATACAGTCAGAAAAAAAGACCAGTTTTGTTCAAAGTAAGTGGATATATTCCAAACTTAGGTCAACTGGCAGATAATGTTATGTTTATTCTCTCTGCCTACTCCACCTTCCACAGTGTCCACACAAAACTAGCTCGACAGTTCAGGTGGATTTCAGTTTTACTGAAAGCAGTGTCAAAATTCTCACTTTATTTGGTGGTTCACTTATTTCTCTTCCCTTCCTCAGCAGGGAATTGCCTATTCCAAGCAATTTTATGCTTGAAAGCATAAAATCCAAGCATCTCCTCAAAGCAAGAGATTCTGAAAACACTGGATTTTCTTGGGCTGACCCTCTACCCTCCATTTTTTCCCTGCCCAAATGGGAGAATATCATCCCTTAAGTTACATTCCAGTATGGTACAATGAAGGATATATACCTCTGGGTTTTTTTGTTTTGTGGGGTTATTTTTTTGTGAGTGTGGATTTTTCAGTTTTTATTATTTTTTCTTTTTTGCCCCCTTGTTTTTTCTTTGGCTTCCCCCCCCCCCCCCTTTTTTTTTTTTTTTTTTTTTTTTTTTTTTTTTTTTTTTTTGTCTTTTCTTTTTGTTATAGAGACAAATTACAATGACAAAAACAGCGCCAGGAATTTGCTGTTGATATATTTTACATTTTTAGGAGAACACACAGTTTCCTGGAAAGAGGTCCCAAGTTTTTTATCAGCAAGATCCCACCTTTGCTTACATTTACCCCTGTTAAGGAGTTTTGTTTAATATCACTGATTTTTGGCAACCAATATTCACATGAGTGACATTTCTCTTCAAAACAGTCTCATATGAAAAAACCCACCTGTTAGCTTAGGTGTTTACAACAGTGTATACGTGTGGCTACTATCTGTAGCATGGTCTGCTCATTTGCAATAAATGACTACCTTGTAAAGTGTTTACTTTACAAAATAAAAATGTGCCTTGGTTGTTAATGGCCCACTGCTTTTGAAATGAAGGCTGCATCATTTGAATGGTACCCTACAAATACTTCTCAGTGCAAAAATGCAGGTGTTTTGTTTCCAATTACAAGAAAGTTTCCATAAAAACATACCTTTTTGTTTCCCATTAAAAATGCGAATGCTTTTTGCCATGAACAAGGAAAGCATTCCAAGAATATGCCATGAACACAATTTTTGCAATCTACCAACCTGGCCGCAGCTCTTTAAGAGCCTTAGGGATGTGTCCTACTTTAAGAACTTATCCATAAAAAACTTGGTACCTCTCACATGTTACACATTTCATACCGCACTTCAAAGAAGAACCTTATATACATTGTATCTAAAGTACTGTTTATTTCATAATCTAAACAAACACTGGAATACAGTCTATGCTTTTCTACTTTCTGGCAGACTTTACAAAGAGCTTTTTTTTCCCCCCATAATTAAAACAATCTGCATACACACAGAACATGCATTCTCTAACGCCAGTAATGAAGGTAAGAAGAGTCAGTTTCCCTCATCTTCCTGCTGCCTGTGTTAGAAAAAAATACTTTTCTTTTTACTGTAGTTATGACAGTGTGGCTAAGGATACAAAGACTAGAGCACAGTTTTACTCCCTGCACAAAAGGTGTTCATCACAAGCATGCTGATGGTGATACATATTACATGTCTATTAAATGATAGGCATATTTTTATCCCCTTTACTCCCTTTTTAAAAATACTAAGTGGCTACATGTAAATGCAGTGAAGCAGATATAAGCTTAATTAATCAGAGTTGATTCAGACTGGCACCAAGATGCAGTAAAGTCCAACAAAGTCAGCAAGGCTTTCCATGGGCTATTGATGACCTCCGCTGCAAAGCAACTACAATCCACTTTTCCAAAGTAGAAATCAAAGGCCTTGCAGCATGGCCAGTCCTGCAGACAGGGCAGTCTGTACTGGGATGTCAGGCCCCGTGGAAAAGATGCACTTGTAGTCCATTAGTGTTTGAGAAAACGTGAGTGGGTTACCTTCCCTGGGGCCACGCACCTGCCCCGCAGCGCAGCGTCGCCTGCTGCTTTGTCGGTCACATGGCCAGATGTGGCCTCACACCACGGAGTGGTCATTGCTGTGCACGCCAGCCAGGATGGTGTGGTTGAGGGAGGACGCCGACCGATCCGAGCCTTCGGTGGGGCCATTGGTGCTCTCGCTGCGCTGGCAGCAGAGGATCTGCTTGAACGTCGCACTCATTTCCTTGTCCCGGTAGGAGTAGATGATAGGGTTCATGGCAGAGTTGAACTCTGCCAGGAGCAGGAAGAATTTTTCATAGGCCAGGACATTGCACTGGGGACAGCAAACATCAAGCAGCAGCAAGACTAATCCCGGGGTCCAGCAGATTATGAAAGCACCTAGAAAGAGAAAGAATGAGGAAAACCACAAACTCTACAAATATACTAATGCACCATTACTAGTCAAAACACCACAAGAACCATCCAGCCAGAAGCAGCAATGGTTAATTTTCTCTTTCAAGAGCATTGTTCCCACACTCTCTTTTCACTGACCCGATGAGAGGGGTGCCTTTCAAAGATCTGTAAATGGTTATCGGCAGCACATCAAAAGAATGAGACACATCCCCAAGCCCCAGCCCCAGCCCCCACCATCTGAAACTCTGCTTGACAAATACATTTACATGTAAAGTTCATAATGAGGAACATTTTTTCCCTTCAGCTAGAGACCTCTGACTAATCAATCTCTTGATCAGGAGAAACAATACTGCAATTTACTTCTCAAACCAATAACAACAAAGAAAACCTTTCTGTGAGTGCTGTGACTGAAGCATCAGTAATAGAAAAAGAGTGGTGCAGGCAGCAATTCTCAAGAAAAAGAAAGCCTGGGTCTTGTTAACCCATTTCAGCCCCATTATGTAATGGAAAGTCCTAAACACACATTCTTCTTGCACTGAAATGCCGTCCTTCAACAGATCTACTTCTTTTCTTAGGGCTCTATTCAATTGAAATTCAGAGGCTCATCAGGCTTCAATAGTGTCAAAGCCATAGAGTCTTACCCTGATTAAAATGCTTCTCCCCTCCTTTCTCTGTTTTCCAAAGCTCTGAGGAGAACAAAGCCCAGAACAAAATTCAGAGCTCAATGCAGAAATTAAATCAAATGCCTTGTACTTTATTGGGAGTACTGAATTAAAGGAAGATGGTAACTCCTTGCAGGGTTAGAGAAGCTTTAAATATAAGCACTGCTGGGGAAACCCTTACACACCAATCATGTCAGGACTAAGACAGGGCTCCTGAGATTTTCCAGGCTGCTTTACTGAGGTGCAAACCCACATCTTATCATCACTGAGCAGGATTAGCACAGGCAGCAGAAATAAGGCTTCCCCAGCACTGTGCAGTAAGCACAGTGTTCAAACTGGTTCTTCTGTCACTGTGGTATTTATTTGTTAACATACTGCTCCCATTTTTTCTTCAGTGATGGTCTCTGCAGGACTAGCAGCTGGCTAAAGTCAGTTCCCACAGCATGCAGACTTTTTGCCATGCCTGCCAAGAAGGTCCCACCAATTTTCAGCTTGGGCAGTGGCAACTGTAAGCTGTGGAAACACCTTTCTGTTTGGACAGCAAACCCAGCTAGATCAAAGAGAAGAAGATTTTCCGAAGGGGTCTGCAAACCTGCAATAAACGCCAGGTGACAGACAGTGGTTACCAACCAGGAAACCACATACACAGGCTTTTTACACACCGAAAAAGCATCCTTAAACTGAGCTTGCTTGCCACTCAGTGATGCTACTCAATGCCTATTGCTTTGCTGACCAACAAAGCTCACCAATGGAAAGAAGCTGGGGCGTCAATTGCCTGCTACCAGTACAAAGCAAAGTACCCTTTCACCAAATGACTTTGTTAGGGTCCCTGGCAGCAATTTGACAGCATAGGGATGAAATCCTCCCATGCTGAGGTGGCATCAAACACATGAACCCACTTCACAGCTTTTGGATTCCAGCAATCCTAGAAAAGAGTAATTGAAACCCATGCAAAGGACTACAGACTTTTGTCCCTTCCTTGTACCTGTTGCCATAAGAGTAGAAAACTGCATCTCTTTCTTTGCAGTATTGTCCGTGCTGTTAGAGTCTGCCCTCTGCACAGAAAAGCTCTGCTGAGCTGGTTTATGCAGAAACCAAGTAAATAATTGAAATCCAACCACTCACTGTTGAATTTGTGCATGTTGTATTCAGCCTCCTAGCTAGTGAGGCAGCAGTGGATTTTGTTGTAGCTTGGGCATGTATTTGCTTCACTACTAGCTGCCTTGGGAGAACAATATCAGAGATGGGAACATTGCAAGTCATGGGATCTGCAGTGAAGGACAAAAGACAATGACAGCATCCTCACCAGGCCTGTAGCAGAAAAGTCCAATGTGGAAACAATGGAACGAGCAGGAAAGCTCTCATAGCATTGTTCAAAGTTGCAATTGAAAGCTTCCAATTTTTCAATTTAAAAAAAAAAAATTGTTTCTGAGGAACAACAGAACATTCTGTTGGCATAATTTTTGACATGTTAGAAACAGCAACAAGAAGCTCTATTGTGAGGCAGACAGGAATTTGCTCCTGGAAAGCCCCAAAGTCATCCAGAAAAATCCACATGCAGCCCGCTGCACTGACCACTGGTCTCAGGTGGAGTTCCTGAGCCCTTCTGGGCTCCTCAGTATCTCAGACAGGTCTGATAAACTATGTGCTGAGGCTTGATTGCACTCAAGAAAAAGTGGACTGTGGTTGAGCAAGCAACTAATTGCTCTGTGCAGCTCAATCTACACTGAAAAATGCTAAAAACAAAGGTTGTATTCCCACCCAGCACTGGAAGGAAGTCACTATTGTGCAAATTATCACCCTTCTGCTCCTAGCAAAATATACCCTCATGCTGGTGGCTCTCGCAGCTTATTAAGTGTTTGTAAATGGTGACACAAAAATGCCTCAGGTTTGTTCACTTTTTATTTAACTGTTGGTACACTGGAAAATACTGAGAAGCATCACTCATGGTAACAACATGTTTGAGTTAGGTACAAAGGAAAACATAAATGTCAGGCTCTTAGTACTTCAGATTTAGGAAACCCATCTGTTAAACATGGAATTCTTTTTCTGGAAGGAAAACAAAGATTGAAATTTTTCTCCCCTCTTACTTGGAGTATTTGTTGAAGAAAGCTAGAAGTGAGATTAAATTCTTCCCCTCCCAGAAATCTGTTGTGAATTGATTTCACCAAGAATGAAGATCTAAAAATATCACATTTAATAAAACAGTGACATCCAAAAGCTTCTTGCTGCCATATACTGGAAAGCCTTAAGCATACACCAAAATATTGATGTTTTACTGCTTTGAAACAGAACTGAGAGCGGCCTAAAGTACAGTGTTAGTAATTTCCAGGTGCGTCTTGATTTACAAACTCAGTCAAACCCAAATTACAATGACGTACAAAGCAGATCTGTTGCATTCAGTGAACCTTTGTGGATATGCCACAGTCAGACCACGGCACTAGGAGAGACCAATGTACTTGAAAAAAAGAGCAGACTTTATGTCCTTGGGTGGCTGAAGAGCACTGCTGCCTGGACAGAGAGCAGCTTGGGATGTTACCTCCAGCCCTAGCAGAACTTTGAAGGCACTGGCACTGCAAGAAGCTGAAGGAGCTCTTCAGCTGGAGCAGGAGGAACATTCCCATGCAGCATGGCCAAGGTCTGTCCTGAGGGTCAGGCCACAGAGGGTTGGGTGAAGAAGAAATGCCCATCAGGCTCAGGGGTGAATGGCTAGCCATTAGACAGGAAAGGTTGAGGGAACAAGAGAAATAGCGTATCTTCTAAAGACTGAAGGGTCCCTATGGACTGAGAAGCAGGAAATATGAGTTACAAAAAAGCATTTATGACCTAATCTAATTTTCTGCTGCTGTGTGATACCTCTCATCCCAATGAGAAATGAAACTCCAACTCCTTGTGCATTGTCTGTCATGCAGAGCTGTGGTAGAAGTCTACTGGGGGATTTCCAACGACCATGACATGACTACACCACATCTGTCTTGAATCCTTGTCTGGTGCACCAGTGCAGATTATGTTTCCATGGCGGCTGGATGTTGGAAGCCTTTGGGTAAACGTGACAAGGCCTCACAGCAAGATTTGATTGCAAAAGAGTAAAAACTGTTGTAGGCAGTAGGCATATGAAACCAGTCATGATAAATCACAAAAATCAGTGAGTAGAAGAACAAAAGAGAAAACAACTCCAAAAACGAGCAGCAGAAAAGAAATAAGCTACACAAGAATAAACACCGATGAACGAGTCACTCATTACTAGGATACCAGACTGGATGGCTACTCATGAAACTTCTTGTCTTAGCAGGCAAAGTGTTTCCCATGCAGCGCTCTGTTTTTTCTTTTCTTTTTCTTTTTTTTTTTTTGTCTTTTGCCTTGGAGAGCCTATGTCTGTGTTTATTCCACAAACATTTGTTTTCCTCTAACTGAAAAGAGCAAAATAAAAGAAGAACTTCTGTTTCTGCCAAGTCACACACTGCTGTCCCTCAGAGGCTCCAGAGGGATGCAGCTCTTGTCAATGTACACCTATTCTGAAACACCCTTCTTCTCTACTCACACTCACCCTGCAAATTCCTCAGTCTACATGGAGAGGAAAAATATTGAAAGGGCCTCTTTTAGGGAGTGAGAGAAGGAAAAAAAAAATCTCTCCTGTGTTTGCAGGTTTTTTTAAGATTACAGGAATAGGATAAGACACAAGCATACCAAAGACAAAAAAGATCCATTCCAGCTGAACTGCCTGAACATTTATAACCTGCTCCTGTTGCCCTCTTACTCTTGTCCACCCGCTGTCCTCTCCAAAACCCCTCCTGCCCTCAGAGTGGGACTTGTGACAGGCAGCTGCACTCCCCCTCCTCGTTCCTCTGGGACAATGGTGACTGAGAGAGCAAAGGACATTAAGCATCACTGCTATCACTGTTCTCACAGCTACCAACAGGGAGAAGAGTCCTTCTGACTTGGTGAAGGCTGAAAGTATTGCTCTGGGGGGATGATTTGTTTTAGTTAACAAAACCATAGCCAAAAAGGGCTGCAGAAGTGCCTGGCATTTTCTACATTCTGATGTATAATCCCACCCTCAGCAGGGAAAGCCACTTGCTGTGCTAGTAAGGAGCAAGCTCATCAGCTTCAACACAACCGCACTTCTTCATGTCCTAGCCATCTGTAAACTGTATCAATAATCCTCCTTATCACACTGACCATTATCTTGTGCATAGCATGAATGGAGATAAGTCCTGCAAGCAACAGTGCTTATTTACAGCTATGTATTGTTTTCCCCTGGCACAAATATGAGAGCATGAAATCAAAAATGAATGAATGATTATTATTATAGATGCCAAAGACCATGAAGAGCATTTATCATGCTATAAACATACAGAATGTAGGAGCAATTCTTCTAATTCTAGTCTGACCTAATTTCCCCCAATTTTGACTCAACATTACTACAATATAGCTAATAGTTCTTGGTGGATGAAAACAGTTTTTTTTGCATTTTCTGCTGGAAATAATTAACATATGGATGATGTTTGCTTCCATCCATGGAATTTTCATGTGAAGAAATACAATGTGACTACCACATTTGGATCAGATTAATAAATTTAAAATTACTGTATGCTAAACTTGCCATATTCTGAAGAACTTCATATATGAAAGGTTTGTATCTCCATCCACAGACTCCAAAAGACTTGAGGAGGATGACAGTGAAGGAAAGTCCTTGAAAAATACCCCAGGTGGGGGAGAGCTGCCTACAGGGTACCAGTAAGAATGGCAATGTTGGAAAAGGTGGTATCAGAACACCTTCATTTATTCAAGGTGTCTTTATTTAAGGAAGTTGTATGAATTCTGGAAGAATGAGAGATTCATAGCACACTCCTTCTGCAGTTTTTGATTGACTGTAAAATGCTGCAAACTCTGATGTGCCTTTAGGAGACTTTAATGCTATGGATGCCTTTGTATTTCAAGCCAAACATTTATCTGGTGGGACTGTGTGTGAAAGAAAGAGGAGATATCTCCAGAAAGTAAGAAGGGATGCAGGGAAATGAGAAACAATGCAAAGGTAAACAAAATCTACATTCATATTCATGCAACACTATTTTACATATACTTCTCTAAGATGATTTGAAGCAAGAGGATGTGAGCACATAAAAGAAAATACACAACTAGAGAGCATATGAGAGGAGCTGTGTGATACAAGCCATGAGCTTGTCTTTCATAACACTATACATGCCCCATCCCTAGGGATCCACGTTCTAGTCTCTCATGAGCTGAGCAGCTCCAAATGTGCAAGTTATAGATAAAACCCTATCCTCAGCTTTATCAAATATCTTAACTCCACATGAATAACTCTCCATAACTGACGAGTCTGGGAGATTTTTCAGTCTACTGTACCTATGGTTTGTAAAGGGATTTTAGAAGAAACTGGTTCTGCTAGTATTGCATCAGATCCCTGATTTCCTTCATCTCAGCTCCTTGCACATGCACAATCCCACCTCTTCCTGAATCTTGTTCTGGGAATTTCAGCTGGCAAGTTTGGCCAGACTTTGTACAAAATAATGGCTAGATCGTGTAGGAACAGAGAAGAAATCATGTCTTGCTCAAAAATGTGTTTCGTCTTCTCAGCAGGAGTACAGAATTTGTCTGCTTCAAACATCTGTCTTCACCTTTGAAGGTGCACAGAACTTTTTTGGTGTTTAAGTCATGGCTATCTTTGTCAACAAACCATCCCTTCTCTGAGAAACCCATCTGCTTCCACCTTCACATTTTTTCTGGTTAAAAACATCTAAATGACTTGATATGAAAGCAGCCTTGGGGCTCTGCCTGTGCTCTAGCTGGGCTGGGAAGAGCAGCAAGCCTTGAACCCAGAAAGTGAAGTTCCTGTCTATGTCAGCATCACTTCTTTCTGGGCCTTAATATTTAGTGTTTCACATGTATCTGTTCATCCATCAACTTGTTTCATTTCAGAAGAAAATAGAGTAAAAAACTCTTTCTAAGGGAACACACCATCTTGACCACCAGTGATACTTCTGCTGGTACCTAGACTTCTTTGCTACAGGCTGGCCTCTGCTGTACCTGTTCTCTTGCAGTACTCACATCAGCACATCACTCCTGACCATTTAACATTGAAAAACACACAAATATCTTAGTGAAATCTTTAGGTCAAAGCCTTTCTATTAAACCAGATGCACTTTAGCACTTACACCTGCTACACAAAGGGTCAACTGAAGAAACACCTGACCTATCATGGTGTTTCACAGGGAGCTGGCAACAACCATTAGCCAACAATTCCATTGGCACCACTAGCTGCATGACCACCATCTCTGATGGTGACCAAAATGCCTGTGGTCAGTAGGGCTGCATCTGCAGCGATCACACCTTCCCTTCTCTCAGGACGGGCCAACACCTTTCATCTTCTTTTCCTGCTTCACTTTGCAAGTCAAGACCAGAAGTGCTGAAGAGCAGGTTTCCCTCAGCTGCACTCACAAGCGGCAGCTACAGGAAACTTTGTGAGCTTGCTCTCTGCAGCACCTTGTGCTTCCTGCCCCGAGTGCTTGCCGCCATGTGCTGGAGGCAGGGTGTGCTGACTTTCCTGACTTTCCTTCTGGAGATCCTATCTGCTGCATGTCTTCCCACCTGGACACCACTGGGTGGTCTTTCCACAGAGCCTGGCACCAGATGGGAACGTTTCCAATACCTCAATGTCTCCGAGCACTTGCATATCCCTGTAGCATCTAAAGCTTTTGAAGTTTGAAACAGCAGACAGAAAAGCCTGGGGAGGACCAATAACAAAATAAAAGTAACAGAAGAGAAAATGAAACCGGGCAGTAGCAAGCCACCAGAACTGGCCTGCTGATTTCGTGGTGCTTGCCAAACTCTAGCCCAGGTTAACACTTGATGTAACCCCCTGCCTGATGCTCGCAGTCTTGCAAAATGAGTTTACTGTTTTTTGGCCAGCTGGTCCAGCCATCCTCAAGTATTCCACAGCTGACATCTCTGAAGGAGAACTCAAGTGCTAATGCAAATGCAGGAGACCAGGAGTGTTTCTCAATTGACATCTGCAAATCAAAGGTGCTTGAATAGTCCTCTTTTAGAACATACTTATTTTAAAGAACACCTTGCAAAGAGGAATGCGCAAAATGCATTCCAAAAATAAAAGCAAATGCTTAATTCTGTTGCAATTTATCTGTACCCATTTGAATCCCTCAAAACAAGAAAAGTGGAATTTGCTCCTGATCTAGTAACTGCAGGAGACAGATAGTGCTCTGTCCCTCTGCAAAGGGAAAAACTAAGCCTTTTATCAATAGAAAGCATTTTAGACAAAAACAGGAAGTCATTAAATGCCAGTGGTCAGCATTCCAAGTGATTTCTAAATTCATAAAGATATGTGAAGCTCATGTTTGAATAAAAGCTTGGCTGTTGCCAAAGCAATCTGATTATTTATCTCTGTGTAAAGATGAACAGTAGTCCTCACGGAGTTTCTCTGTTGCCAAAAAAACCTGACACACAGGAAATTTTGGTGTCTTTTTCAATTTTCGGGTGTTTTACACAAGCCTTTATGCTCTAACTTGAAAACAAATACTCCTACGGTCCTAAATCGGTGCTGGTAACTTGGCCAGAAAAGGAACACATAAAGCCCAGCTGATAAGGGGCTCCTGGTACTGGTCTCCCTGGGTCATAGGACAAAGAAAAGCAGGCAAGAGATGGCTGGGCAAAACCAGAAGCAAGAATCACAGAATTCTGGAAAGACTTGGACTGGAAGGGACCTTAAGCATGATCTAGTTCTAACCCCTTGCTATGAGAAGGGATGCCACCCACTTGATCAGGTTGCTCAGGGCCCTGTCCTTGAACTTCCACTGATGGAACAGCCACAACTTCTCTGGGCAACTTTTCCAGTGCCTCATCACCCTCACAGTAAAGAATTTATTCCTAATTTCTAGCCTAGATCTACTCCTTTTCTATTTAAAGCCATTACCACTTGTTCTATCACTCCATGCCCTTGTAAAAAGTCCCTCTTCAGCGTTCTCGAAGGCTCCTTTTTCTGGTACTGAAAGCTGCCCTAAGTTCTTCCCAGAGCCTTTTCTTCTTCAGGCTGAACAAGCCCAATGCTCTCAGCCTCTGCTCCAACCCTCTGATCATCTTGGCCTTCCTCTGAATCTGCTATAATGGGTCCAAGAAAAAAAACCTTTAGCTCATACCTGGCAACCTGTTTCCATCCCCTAGTCCAAACACAGCTAGGATTTTCTTTAGGGACTCTGACTGCTCATAGGAATGACTTGGGACTTCAAGTGGGGGACAGACCTCTCCTTGAACAGCAAGAGGACTCTGTCTGAAGGGTGTGGGTGAGACTTTCAGGTCCTAAATGTGGGGCAGCTGGAGGTCACCAGGTCTCCTGGATTGTGAACATGCCTCTCTCTGCAGAGGTGAAGGCTCACTGCAAGAGGTCATCTGAGGCAGGAGCAGGACAGCTGGCACCCTACAAGCAAGGCTCACAGACCAAACTCTCCTCTGCCTGCTTCTGCAAGTTATGTTTAGTGTGCCTGGGACTTGGGTGCTTTGCTGCTTTTCTAGTAGCTGCAGTTTCCAATCACAGAAAAATAATTAATGGCTATGTTGAAAATGCTCACTTTTCCTACAGATATCCATATACTGTCTGTGGTGCTCTGCTACTTTCCCAGGCATGGTCACAACACTGTGCTCAAACAATACAGCATGTTTAGCAGATATCAAACAACTTTGCTACATGAGATTGTTTAATCGTATTTTCCTTTGTTGTTAAGGACATTAAGTGTTACTGGTATTATGTTTGGATAAGCTCCAGCTGCAACACAAGATTCCAAATGAAGCCTGGGTGGATGCAATTTAATATGTAGAGGACTGCCTCGATTCTTACGTAAGATTCAACTAATAATATTAGAAGAAAAATATTAGCCTCTCTTAGCTCCCTTAATAGGAATAAAACTTACTTCTCTCATGCTAATACCAGACTGTGAATAGGACAAAGTGTTACCAAGGGGTAGAAATAATGAAAATGGCTATACTATATACCAGCTCTACCTCAACTGCAAGAAACTGTATTTTTAATTTATATAGCCATACTAACATTTACCTGAATATAGCTATCTGGTTAAGCTGTGGTAGACATCCTTTGAAGGAACTGCCTGAAGATGGGTCACACAAAACAGTTTTAAGAAGCAGAATCCATGCTGACAGCCGTGCCTCTCTGAGAAAACAAAGAGCACAAGCTCCAAAGGGACGTGGACAACAGGGTAATCCCCTATGGATAAGGGAATGCCAGTCTAGGATAAATCTTCTTGGAAAAATCTGCCTGTCTTTGGACAAGTTGGTGTAGACAAGTCAGAAAAGCCTTTCTACTCCTGAACTGAATATAACAAACCAAACTACTGGACATGAATGGCACTACACTGAGTTGCCTGCACACCTCACCACCCAAGCAATGTTAAGGTCATTCAGACATTACTCAGACTATCAGACCACCAGGGGGGCACCTAGAGATGGCACTGCTAAAACAAAGAGGAGCAGACAGATATGGCATTGCACATCACAGGAGAAGCACTGAGAGAAGAACCACCCATGTTTTGACTGTGGTAAGTACACACTTACAGATTATCAAAAGGGTAGATTCCAAGTTTTGACACTTAATTCTATAGGTACCTGTTTAAAATTATCTAGATGAGATTGGTATCTAGGGTAGCAAATATAGGTTTTGTTCTGCATTCCCACACTGTAAAGATGAGACATTGTTTAAAGGGATGCAGCTACCTTTTGGCTCTCACAGATTCCTCTGGATTCCCCATTAGGATGTTTGCTGTCTTGCTGCATATAATTTCAGTGAGGTAACAATAGTATTTCCTATATTTCAAATGAGAAATTCAGTGAACAGGACTGGAAATGTTCCACTGCTGCTGATGGATTCCAGGGGCAGCTTCTCTGCAATTTCCTTTAATTTATCATAGTAGAATCTATATTGATTTAAAGTTTTCAGGCAAACACAGAAGACAGCTCTAATAAAATCTAGCTTCTCTTTCAAGTCATATCATCAAGAATCACACTACCAAATCATGTATTTTTGGGGGGAAAAAGGTGCATCTTCAGCTAGCTCTTTCTCTCAGCGTAAAACCCTGGAAATGCAGCTACATCCTCATGACTACAAATGAGGGCATCCCAGTCTCATCCACTTAGAGGGTTAGTCATGAAAACTGCTCCTGGGTTAGACAAGTGATGTGTCTTCTCCCTACAAAGCTCCCTAAGCTTCCCCAAAATCCCTGCATTTCTTGGAGATGTGAGCTTGATTCAGCATATAGAACAGATCCTTATGTTTCCATTGGCTCACAGGAACCGTCTTCTACCTTTGGCAGCATGCTGTCCTGTTCTAAATTTAACCTCTGCTAAGAAAAGTAGGACACCTAAAAGCAGCAAAGAATAGTGCTTGCACTGTGTTGGCACCACATCCTCAGTCACTTGGCTTAAAGGTTGCTATATAAATAGCCTCTGAAACCACAAAAAAGCACACTATCACGCTATTTTGAAGGTTACTTAATCTGCATATTTCTGAGGATGTGACTCCTTTGACCTCTGGCAGACAGTTTGCTCCAGTGTCCCTATAAAAGACCGTAGGTTTTGGCTATATATCACAAGGGACAACAATAATGAAGTTTAAAAAACAGCACTAAGTCTCTTAACTTTCAGTTTCCTTACTCCTACCCTCTCATGAAACAGCAATTGAATAGCAGCAGAAAACTGAAATAAGTGTCCATGCCAAAAATGAGCTGACTCCCAGCCACCTTCATCTCTTTCAAGGGTGTTCATGAGAAGTGCCAGACAAGGGTCATTTAGATCCAGTCCCTATCTGCCACGCAAGGAAAGCAGAGGTGTTAACATTGCTGCTTTCTCTGTATAGCATGCCTTGCCCTCTGCTTGGCTTTGTCCTGGGTCTTCTGCTGCTGGGCATGAACATGAGTCTCTATTCCCACCGAACTCTTGGCCTCTCTAATGAGACTGCCAAAGACAACAGTAATCACTCTCTTCTGTCACCTGTCTTGAGCCCAAGGGCCAGCTTGTTTCTCACAGTGACACAGAGAAGAGAGGCTGCTGTCAGGGCAGAGCTCTGGCTGTGCTCACACAGAGGCTCCCCATGGACCTGCCAGTGAACGTGCTGCTTCTGCAGGGCAAGAACTTGAAAACTCTCCCCATTTAGCACTCTCTGCTTGCCATAGACTTCAGTCCTCAAACAATAAGGGATTTATATGCCATCCAATGTAAAATCTTTGCCACCTGAAAATTAAACAATCTAGAATTTTTCAAAACAGAAAAGACAGTTTAAACAATTCTTTCAGATGCAGACCAAGGTGATCTGGTAAAAATGCACATGACCATTATATACAACAGGGTAGAACTCTACTTTTAAAAATAATCACTAATAACAATTTCATCAGATGTGGCAGATAATGACATACAATGCAGATCACACCAATGGCTGCCAGAGACAGAAAAATACCAGTGAAAACATTTGCTTCACACTTAGAATGCCTAAGACTTCATGCAGACAGTGATGAAGCATCCAGAAAGCAAGCCTAATTTGTTCTGTCTCATCTGATGGCCCTTATAGCTGTCTAATTGCCTCTGACTGATCCTGCACCATCACCAGGCATGTCTGTGGAGCACCCTGCCCTGACCTCTCCGTGTAAACAGGCTCCATGTGCAAGGCTGGGATGTCTGCTCCAAGGGAGGGGACAGTATACAAGCAGGGAGTCAGCCATCAAAGAAACTCTAACTCCACTAACTCCCACAAGCAATTGCAAAAACAAACAGTTGCAATCGGTGCAGCTGCATTGAAAGCCAGCCTCTGAAAGGAAAACAAAAGACTCTTCCACGCTCTGTGGAAACCCACAAGAAGTTTTGGCAAAGTTATCAGCCCTCAAAAGATGGTCTTAGTAGGCCTAGGTCATATACTATTATAGATAGTATTGTGTCCTTCTGCTTTAAACAATAAAGTGGATGCAGGATTGTGAAGTAGAAAACAGAACTAGCACAGCATCAGTTGTTGTCTGATGGAAGAGGACCAAAGGACCAAGACTGCTACCAAACCACAAAGGCAATTTCCACTTGCATTACATTCAGCAGCTGCATGTCTGCAGTTCACCTACGGGGCTGAGGAGGCAGTAAATTGCCAGCCTAGCAGAAGGGGTGAAACAGGGCTGAGAGGATCAATAAAAAGACGCCTCTTCAAATTCCTGTTCCCAGGGATTTTGCATTGTTCCATGTTAAAAGAAATGTACCGCACCAAGCAGAAAGGTTGTGCCCATCAGCACTGCTCAATATTACCCCTGCCCAGCACATGCCCAGGAGGTAGAACCTGGGGGTACAGGAAATATGTTTTACTGCAATGCTAACTAATCAAGGCACCTCCACTGACAACTCCTCCTCCAACACCCCCCCAAAATAATATCTGTGGGATCATTCTGATGTTTTAGTTCATCATTGCTCACAGTGGTTCAAGTCAGATTGTTCTGGGACAGACATGCTGGTATATGAATCCGCAAGACTTCTCCAAGACTGTGGTTTTTTTTGTGTTTTTTCTTTTTTTGGTTTGTTTTAGCAGATACTTGTAGGCTTGTGCCTAAAGCAAACAGGAAACTGCATCAGATAAACTCAGACCTTTCAGGCAAAAAGGCCCTCCACTGAGGAATTTTTGGGTTTTAAAAAAAAGAGATAAACAAGCAATTAGTACTTTGGAAGAAAATCGCTTGCAAAATCCTTCTATTCAGCAAATTAATTGCTTCTAAGAAGTACCTCTGCTGTTCTAAATGAAATACAAAGCTTTTTTCCTTTTTCAGAAAAGATTAATACTCTCCTAACTCAGGAATGCACTGAAGGACATCACTCAGGGATGACTTTATTTTTGTTTAAAATGTTTTAACGATGGACTATTCAGGCAACATTGCAGTAAAATCCAACACAGCAGCAGTGTGTAGGGAAGATGCACAAAGAAAAAGCTCTGAGACAAACTCAGATCAGCTTTTGCTGGACTTCATTTGAAGCTCCTGGTGATATTTGCTGATTTCTCTTCATTTTTCTACAGAACTCAGAGCAGTGGCCATAGCAAAGTCAGGCAAGCTAAATGAGGGACAAATGCAAGGCAGAGGGGCCATTTCAGTGCTGTAGGAAAAGCCCAGGCTTCCATTTCCTTCTCTTTAACTTTATAGGCTGGAGATTGATCACAGCTGTGCCTTAAATAAGGAGCCAAACCAACCACTGCAAGCTTTCTATCTGCTGGGCTTGTACTGTTCTGCAAACTATGAGGAAAGAAAAAGAGCAGAGATTTTTCTATCCCTGGTATCTTCTAGGAGAGGCAAGGGATGAGCCCACTTGTTTGTCCTTCAAAATAATGAGCATTCAGCTTCCTAAGGCATCCAGTGACACCACAAGCATTTTACTGGCATTGGTGCTCTTGGTGTGGTACTGCCATCCGAACCCTGATATTGAAATCATGCTCATTAATTATCTGTAAGTGAGAATACGTAGCTATGAACAGACTGACCTACTGCAAATTTGTTGATTTCATGGTATTTTCCAGCACATATTTTTTTGAAAACAAGCACTAGCTAATTATATTTTTCATTGTCTATTCTCTTATCTTTAATTGCATTTATTAGAGAAGGCTCATTCAAGCTTCACCAGCTCGAATCCCTTTAAGAATGCAGCATCAGTGGCTAAGAAGAATATTCCTGCTCCAGGTGCAGGACAGTTTTCACTCCCTGCTATTTTAATCAGTGTTTTGTGAAGCTGACTGAGCATTTTGCAAAGCCAGCTGTGTTGGGATGCCACACGAGTCTCTTGGGTTGGTGAGTTCTGTGCTGCACAAGACTGCACAAGATGCCATCCTACTTACAATCCAGCCTCACTTCTCCCTTACTGACGTGGCTTTCATATGAACTTTGCTCTCCTCCCACCTGACCCATGGCTGGAGAAGCTTGCACCACGGGGTTTTGTAAAACCCAACCTGCATGTGCCTGGGGAAGGGAATGAATAAGAATGGGGAGAAGCAGCATTGCTGAACCTCTCTTACCCTTCCCAAACAGGAGAGTTTTGCTCCAGTAAGCTACAGTGTTACTCTCTCATGTGGTACTGGAGCTCATGTTTCCCGTGTGGGCCAGGGGAGCTCCCTTGAGATTAAAGCTGCTATTGTTGAAATCCACCTTCTGGATGTTCACTGGCATTGATGTGTTCTATGTTCATGCAATTAAGGCAGCATGTTACTGCAGTTATGGCTGTGTATTTCATTCATGAAAGAAAGAAAGAAAGAACAAAAAAGGCACCTCTAACTGATCCACAGCCTGGATGTTCTTCATCTCTTTCTTCTTATTCTGCATGACAGACTAACTCCCACGTTCGTAAGGGTTACTTTGTGCAGGAGTTCAGGGTTGATGGGAGAGGGTTGAATGCACAGATCTACAAAGGGTCAGTTGTGGCTGTAAAACATTACTGCTGTCTGGGAAGTCTGAGCTTTAATGTTGCTTCAATGCAATCTTTTTTGAGTGGAGAATTCAGATGTTCACAGTAGAGGGTGCAGTGCACAGGCAAGAGCAAACTCATCAATAAGTAAGGAAATGAGTTGGTTTGCTAATTGCAGTAGATGTTGTCAGGAGGCTTTGAGATAAGCAGTGAGACGACCATATACAGGGGTCACCATGTGAGCACTGTCCATGGGCACAGGGAAAGGGAGAGGCTGGAATGCCTGCAGGAGCATTGCATATCACTCCACCAGACACATGTAAAGGTTTATGGATACAAATTAAAACTCAGTCTTTTCCAGAGAAATGTTCTGTGGAGATGTGTCAGCCTGGTGGAAAGAGAACCCCAGGAGTCCTTTATGGCAGAAGAGAGCCATGGGTAACTTGCTACCCCTCCATCTTTCTCCCCAGCTGTCCTTTCTTGATGTATCCAGGGACGGCCAACAGGCTGTACACATCCCCTCCCCGTATGAACACCTACTGGGTCAGACTCAGCTATACTAAGTGTTACACTAAGGCAAATTCAGAAAGCTAGCTTATGTTGCCACCACACTTTTATCACATACACTCATCTCGCAACTTATTGCATTTGTCATCATCTGTATTATTCGTATTTTAAGTATTCACGCACGCTTTAACAGAGAGTGTATTTATCATGAGCAATCCAAGAAGAACCCGCTTCATCAGTGTTGCTGATGAAATGACACTATTTTGTACCTGGCTGCGAGAGATATTGAATACCATCAGACCTTTTTATTCTGGCTGTGAGGGTTCACTGGGCATGACCAGGCTTAAAGTGCATTGTATAGTATTGTACCCGTGAGTCTGTAATCGGAGTAGTTCTTACTGAACATGGCTGGATTTAGAGTGCCACATTGGCTCTGTATTTCTGTTACTTAGTGTGGAATTGCCTATGACCCAGAATCTAAGCCCAGCCACCACCAGCCCCTTTGGTATCTGAGGACCAGCTGGAACACAAGGATATTTATTTTCCTATTAAATTTCCTTACTCTTCATGTGTCAGAAAAGTTTACCTTACTCTTAATGTGACAGCATCACAGAGGTGTCTTTATCAGCTCTTGAGTGCTCTGAACTCAAGTCCTGGAGCCAGAAGACACTGCCATAAAGAGGGCAGCTGTGGTCACAGTAATGATGGGTCCCCTGGAAAACCCTCATACCAAGGGCACAAACTGCAATATGCATACACAATCTGTAATCAAAAAGGATGAAAATATTCTAACACAGGTCCTGAATCAAAGAACAATTCATACATGAACTGAGCTACTGAATCATTAAATACTTGCAGATATTTCTCTTACTGATATCTCTCATGTTGGTTCATCAAGTTTCCAAACTTATTGCTAGCCTAACAACTCTTTTCACAGGTCTTTAAAATGCTGGCAGTGCCTGGTGTTTCCAAGCACTTCGTGTTTTATTTTTCTGAGGTGTGAGAAACAGAGGCATTTAAACAACAAAAAAATACACAACCCATCTTCCAAGCATGTGGACTTTTCTTGTTTTTTTCAAAAGTGGTCAGTCTGTGTCACAGCAGTAGAGGATATTATTTCAAGATGTGGCAACAAACATCTCTTACTATCACAGATTTCAGCACACACAGAAGTCCACTATAAAACACTGCTGCAAAATGCTGCCTTCAAAATTGCACACATTGCAGATTATTAGGCAATTCTATCAGGGTACTAGAGCCTGTATACTGTACTAACAGTGCTTTATATTAAAAAAATCCAGCTTAACTCTTTACAACAGTATCAGAAGCTTTTGCTTGGGCTGACATTTTTATTTGTTATGCTTTCTGCTTCCTTATATACATCTGAGGAGGTGTTCAGTGAAACTGCTGCATCCATTAGACATTTATCTCTTCTGTTTGAAAGCAACTGCAGCAAAAAGAGGCAGTGAACTTAAATTTCAAACTAAAAGGATGTCAAGCTTCTCTAATAAAGCCTCTGGCAAGTATAATATTTTCTTTGTTATTTTGGGGGAAATCTGCATTCAACAGTGCAATGCCATGAAGACACCCTATAAGAGATACCTTGCAAAATTTCCTGTACTGTATGAGTCAAGGGTAATTCTTGACAGCTTGTGAATGCAGGAGATCACTCTGAAAACTTTGGGGAGAAAGGTACATTGTTTTAAAGTGAAGTGCATAAAGTACAAAGCTTATGAATGGTTCATGGTCAAAGTTTTAATGTATTTCATCACTGTTTTCAAGGTCAGAGCCAGGTTTGAAATCTGGTTTCTGTCCCTTCTAAGATTTCAACAGTATTTGCAAAGAAATTCTGGTGTTTATACAGACAAATGAAGAATTTTAGCTTCGGCCAGCTCTCTCTACTCATTTTAAATGCAGGAGATTTTGGAATTTGAGGCACTGTTGTATGCACTGTACCCTAGAAAATTGCTATATCTCTGGCTGTATATCCCTCCCAATGGTAAATAATTAAACAAGTGCAATTTCCTTATGGATCAAACCTTAACTGGCCATTATTTCTGTGCAATCTTCTTTTACAGTTACTGATGATCAAGTCCTGGACTTAGGAACTTGAAGTTCAAGACAACTACAAAGATAAAATTAAATGAAATTAAATAAAATCCAAAAAAGTAGCTTTTTGATGTTGAGTTTCCCAGAGCACTGAGGAGAGGTTACAGCCTTGGACAGTCATGTATCCTCCGTACCTTTAACCAGAGGATGTGTCTCAGCCCTGGTTGGTTTCTGTGAGCTCCCATGGATGCAGAGGGAGCTATCCAAGGAAAGAAACCCAACACCCAGACCCCCAAAATCTCAACAGCAATAGTAAATTGACCTGTGCCTGGCCAGTGGCCAAAGACAGCAGGCTCTTTTGCATCCTGGTGCCCCCCTTTCTTGGATCAGCATAGTCAGGGAAGCTGGGAAGCAAATGGCTGCCTACACAGCAGGCAAAGTACTCAATACTCCTCCTGCTGAGGCACTTCACTCCTTCAATCAGAGACACAAATCAATCAGAGGCCTAAATGGTGAACTGGCAGGGTAAAAATTGAACAGATGGGCCTGTCATTTCACCATTTCATCATTGGACCTGCTTCCAATAATTTAGGGAAAAAATTACTCTTTTTTCTAAGAGTTAATCTCTTTTCTATGCCATGCCACAAACCAGGACAGTCCGGCAGCCCAGTCCACCTCAGAGGCACATCAGATGGGGCCACTGGTGCTCCAGGACAGGGTGGTCTCTACACTGAAGGCTCCAAAACATCCTTTGACAGCTCAGGCTCCCATGAATTATCCTGGCAGTTAGGCTGGCTGTCAGAGGTGCTGCTCCCTCCTTGCCAGTCAAGCAGGGACAAGGCGACGCAGATAAAATTATAAATAAAGAGAGTGGAGAGATGGGAACTGAGGGAAAGGAGAGACAGGAGGGTGAAGAATAAAAAAATTAAATAAAAGGAAAATCTCATGAGAAACAGCATCAATCAGTACTGTGTTCTCTGGAATGTGCTTAAAAGCTCATATTTCTGGAGTGCATATGGCTTTATCCACTCCTCTCACCCTACTTGGCAGGGCAAGACCAGTGTACCTGAAAGCCTTCTGCTTTATAACAGCACCAGACATGGTGAGTGCAGCACTCAGGTATTTGATGGGTGAATTGGCTGAAAGTTCATCTAAAGAATGCAAAATTACTTATTTCAAGCTAAGTACTTTGTTTGTTTACTTAATTTGATCCCTCCTTCCCATAGAGTGAACCAAGCCAAGCTTTTCTGCTAGAAAGACAGAAGCCAACACAACTCACTTTGTGCAGAACTCTGGCTAAACAGGCAAGGATCAGATGCAGATCACCCTCAATGAAGGACCATTTTCAGTCCCCAAGGTCTACAGAGTCTATTAACCAATATGCATTCACTTCACCTTTCCTTTTTGTGTGTGTGTGTGACAGCAATAGGAAAGAAGTTAAGCTACAACATACTCTGATATTACTCTCCTTGCTGAAGGAGGGTAAATACAAAATGCAACTGGAAGGCCAAGTGTGTTCACAAGGCTGAGTATCAGGCAGCAAGCAGGCCACAAGTGATGATCCCTGGGCATCCAGTACCCTTAGAGCTATGCCCCACAACATTATATCTATCCAGTTTTCAATTTTAGTCTGTTTAAACAAAGAAAGTGGCAACCATTCTACAAATATACAGTAGTTTCATACAGTATTTTTTACTCTCTATATACTGAGCTTTTGCTTAGAAAATTCATCTCTAAATTACTCCTTGTACTTCTCTAGAAAAGTAAAAAATGAGCACCTTAAAGCAACTTAAAACAAGGGAAGATGAGAATTATCAATGCCATATGTCAGAACAAGTTCTTTCTGAGGTTATATCAATACCAGAAGATGTGAAACAGCTCCCTCAAAACTGCTTTTAGAAGAACAAGGAAGGTACTGAGTCCAGGGGAGCTTGGCAACTTTTCCTCCTCTTAACGGCTAAATCCCCTCCCTTTTCTTCAGGAGATGACTTCTTTCATGAAGGAAGATATTTCAAAAATCTTAACTGTTCTGGCATATCTATGGTTATGTTAACAAACTTGTAATCAGATACTAAGTACTTTATTAAAACAGAAAGACCCAGGCAGATAGTAAGACCGTCTTACTCAAACACAAAAAAATGCAACAGAATTTCTCTCTCTTCTCTCAAACACATCTCAGCCTTTTTCTTTACAGTAACCTCAGAGGCTTTTAATGCTAACATCAAGGAATTAATTAGTTCAACCTTTGCAACACACAAGAGGCTGCTCTCTGAACAGCAGCAGATGGCCACTCCCATGACAGATACATCTGGGGCAGTTTTACAGACCAAGTTCTCACTTTCCCAGTTGCAAAACTTTAGATCACCCTCTCCACAAACTTCAAAGCAATCATTCCTGTTGAAATTCCTCCTGTTTGCTAGTGGGTTTGCAAATCAAGGATATTCACTTACAGCAATTCCCTTTGCTCCAGTGCATCACTAAATAGCTGATGGACAAAATCAGAAATTAAATGCCTCAGGTTTATAAATGATATCATAGCTTCTCAAGTCTCATGACCTTCCATACAAGCTCTGAGCCCTTGCTGTTTTCCACATATTGATGGGACAGGATGTGTCTACCAGTGGACCTGTCATGTTACACAAGCAGCACACTTGGACATAATATCAGCATTTTTCCACATGGATACAGGAAAATGAACTTCAGAGACATTTTCTTATGCTGAGGAAAGTAGAAGCATGACACAACGTTTTCCCAAATGAGAACTGCAGAAAAGATGGGGATCTTCTGCTGCTGCTGCTGTTTCCAGCTTTAAAGAAGGGTATCAAATATGTAAGTGTGTGAGAGAAACTTATGGTGGACCGGCTGGGGGGAAAAAAAAGGAAAGAAAATACCTGAAAAGATTTTTGAAAGAAAAAGAAGAAAGTAAAACTAGTCCATCAATGAGCTCACTGACAACATCCCTGTGAGTATGAAACAGCTGTTCTGCTGCCACCAGAAGAGCTCAGAATAAAAAAAAAAAACCAGGAAGCTGTTCTGCTGTCACCAGAAGAACTCAGAATCATATTTTCCTTTCACATTCAGATTCTAAATACATTTATTAAAAAAAAGTGCAGAAACGAAGCCTGTTTGTTGAACATTCTTTTCATGTTGAGGCTAGAAGGACAGAAGTATGGCTGCTGTCTGAAAGCTATCATCCACTGCTGACCATTTCCCCCTGCACTGACTGGATGCTGTAGCTCAGATGCCTCAGCAAGTTTTGCCATCAGCAGTAACTGTGCTTTGATGTTAAGAGTCATAGTTTCACTGAAACTATAGAGGCAAAAATAATTTCATATTGAAAATTGTTATTCTTCTGTTTTCATGGGTTATCCCAGAAAAAACAAACAGCACTTAATCATACTGCTCATGTGCAATGAAGCAATGCAATAGGAGCACCACTGCTTCCCTTGCACAAAACAGTCTGTTGTTTCCACTGGAAGAAACAAGCAATAGTTCAGTGCCTCATTGAATGCAGTTTTATAATGAGACAAGTTAACAGCTGGCATTTTTGTTCACATAATTTCTGAATTATGAGATCTAGCCGTAAATTTGACTTCACACTTGAGTGGTGTTTGCTGGAATACAGACAAGACAAATGGTATCACAAAGCTGAAAACAGAAGCCAGAGGGTGGACAAGGATCTTATCCCACACCTTCAGACTGCAAATGTTTTGCTTTAAGAGTTGCCAAGGATGTATCAGTTTTAGCTGAGGGGGCAAGAAATATAATCTGGAAAGTCAGTGAACAAAATAAGCAAAACATTTAGAAGCAAATTCCCCGTGCAACTATGTGCTTTCTACAGGACAAAAATGTTCTGTCATGAGCAGCCATTTTATAAAAGCACTATTGTTGCCTCTCCTAAAGAAAGGACGGGTTCCCATCTTCTCTTCCAAAAAAATTCAAAATTCTCAGATTTTGAGAGATCAGTAGGACGTGGTCATGTGCTGGCATTTTACAGTAAGCTTTCTTGTACATACTGATTTTCAAAATTTCTCCTTGGTAACAATTTCTGCCTTGGGTATTCAGCAAGTTTACCAAGGCCTCTGTTTCAGAATAAATGTCCCACAGAACGTGCCCATCTGCATTGTTTTGGAGAAGCCCAGGATTATGAGTACTCACTTGTGGATGTAGCACTGCTAAGTGGAGTCTGATCTCAGAGCAAGATTTGTTACCAATTAATTTTGATTTTGTGTGGATTTTCAGTAAGTGAATATCACTTCTTTTCAACATTTTGTTATTTTATCTGGATCCAAGTGAAAATATTGGATTCTATTTTTCAGGGTCAAGGTGTGATTTCCAAATCCTATTATTAAATTAAAGGAAAATAAATATCAATTTTCAGGGCCTGTTGAGAAACGTACCTACTTTTGCCATTGTTATTCATTTTTAGAGGTTTCTTGAAAAAAGGACAAGACCTATGGAAGTAACTAGAATTAATTTTTTGTTTATACTTTTTTTTTAATCAAAACACAAGTGCAAGAGCTACTTAAGGTTTACCCCTTTCTGGCCATTCTTGGAAAAATGAAGAGTGTTTTCATCTGCCCTTTAAATTTATTTTGTCCCGAAAAAGGTAATTAATTACACTGAAGTCAGGGGATAGACTTTTATTAAACAAGACCTCATTTTCATCATACTTAAAGGAATGTATTCACTAGAGACATTTTTTCCTCTCAAGAATAAAATAAAATAAAACCACATTCCTGTCTTGGGAAATGATAGAAGTTCCTCGAAGTGCATTTTCAAAAGATCCTGAATGAAAAGAAGTAATTCTTACTCTTAACTGAAGGAGGAAAGAAGGGGAGAACTTCCAAATGGATTCCCCAGGGTAAAGCATTGAATGCTGTAGGGACACCTGGAATACTTTAGAGAAAAGACAGTTACCAGAGATGTATCAGCTTTAGCTGTGGGTGCAATAAAATTAAGAGTCAGTGAAGAAATTAAGCAAAACATTTAGAATGGGACTTTCTACACATCCAGCCACACTTTGAGTTCACAGAGAGTTGCCTGGATACAAGGCACCAGTAACTTCTGCTTCATCATGTGGAGCTTGCATGGACTTGTTTTGGAAAAGAAAGCTACTTATGAAGTTTATCACACAGACTGACCACACTGTAATTTCCGGATGCTGTACTTCCTCATTATTTTTCCTTTCAGTGTCCTCACCAGCAGACCAGCAACAGGAAGATATTTGTTTAGGAACTACTAGAAAAAATCCAAGAAGATCCACCAGAATTCATTTGCAGGACCATAAATGACAATAAAAATGATCAGTGACTGAGATTTTGAGACAGAGCATACATAGTACTGCTTTTACTAGCAGTATGAAATGTATTAAGCCATCAAGAAACATCTTACAAAGGGTGTTAAATTTAAAACATACTACAGTCACTGCATAATTATGTGCATATTGTACATTGATCCTTGGCAAGTTTTTGTGCCTCCATTATTTTAACTGGAAAAAGAAAACCTAACTAATCTTTAATAATTCTTTGTGAAAATTTGTCTTCCTGTTAGAAAACAGTGCTAGACCTCCCTAATATAGTGATATAGGAGAGAGAGAAACAGAGAGAGGAGAGAGAAATCCAAGGCATCAAAAATTCAGTAGGATAGATAAGGTGCGCTATAATTTTAATCAATTTGATGATACAAAAGTACTTGAAAGTACTTGAAAGTATTGCTGTCATACTGCATCTCTGAAAGCATTTATTACAAACCTACCCTCTCCATACAATGTACTAAGAATTTATCCTCTAAACTCTATGAGCTCTCCATTTAGACTACAGTCATCAGCAACAATTTCCCAGTTTACTTGACTGTAGGGTTAAATTCACAGTTTAGGCACATTTAAAATATACTTATCTAAAAACACTGTGACTGCACAAAACTGCGCCCTGTGTGCTAGAACAGAAAGTCATTGATGCTCAGACTTGTATTGCCCGCGCCAATTACAGAGTTTATTGCTCTATTTTTCTGTCAGGACTAAATCAATACACAAGCGACATTTCTGTGACGCGGGGGTCAGGCAGGGTTAGTGACTCTGAACTGGCCCCCTATGCAGACCACAGGGTAACATGGTATTTATGGCTTCACACTGCACCACCTCCAGAGAAGAAGCTGTGAAAAACGCTGCTTTTATCTGAACTCCAGCCTGATGTTACTGCCCAGCCCAACTCTCTATGGAAAGCATAATAATTACAAGGAAAAATACCACCTGACTAGATGCTGGTCCTTCTCCCCTTGAGGCCACTGCTACCTGGTGGAAGGACATCCCCAAGCTAAGGCAACATCCTCAATTTCAGTCATCTCAGGAAAATTGCTGCTGGAAAGCTCATCTCTCTCAACAGCAGCAGGACTCCTCAAGCAGGAGGTAAATAGGTGAAGTTGTCTTCTTACAGTCAGTGGGCTCAGAGTTAAACCCTGGCTTCTCCAAAAGACCCTCTTATAAGGTGTATCATGCTAAGAGGGCCCATGCTTCCTTTGACCCACAGGAACAATGTTCCATAGGCAGGGAAGGTCTGTCAAAGTTTGAGTGATACCATAACCAAACTTTCTAGACATGTTTGTCTTCATCTCAGTCCAGGACCACAACCTTGGTAACTGGTGAAATATATTTCATATTGTTTAAGCCTTAAGGCCGACAAAGATAAGCCATTCCAGTTAATTACCTGATGCTGTGTGAGGTATATGGAAATAAAGACATGCCTCTGTAAAGACACCATGTGCTGTCAATCAGGTTGTAGCATTAATTCACAGTCTTTTTATTTTG
Organism: Eopsaltria australis; assembly: GCA_034509425.1. Classification (NCBI taxonomy): domain Eukaryota; kingdom Metazoa; phylum Chordata; class Aves; order Passeriformes; family Petroicidae; genus Eopsaltria; species Eopsaltria australis. Next base: position 553,540 of record JAVTVJ010000384.1, read on the forward strand.
TATTGATAATCAAGTGCTGTTATTGCATGAGAGGAAAAGGGAGTAAAGATGCAGACTGCATGTCAAAACAACCACTCACAAAGGTTAAAGTTGTCAATAACGCACTTTATTTGCTTCAACTGTGTAGCTACAGCATATGTGAACAGTCATGTGCATTAACAGTTTTTTGCTGCTTTCCAATCCCATTTGGTATCTAGATACGAAAGAAAAGTACAAAAATTAAGTCTCAGGCAATTCATAACTGCAGCAGAGAGGGCAGGAAAAAAGCTGTTGCAGAGCAATTATACCTTGCCACATGTTTATATTGAATTTCCAGATGTTTTTCTTGCATTTATTTCTTTGTTATAATAAGTAAAAGACTGTCTTCAAACACAGTGAGACTCCTTTAAATCAAAATTTACACAAACTCAAAGTTTATACAAAAAGAACCTTCACCTTTTTTATCTGTGCCCACATTAGTTTCCCAATCTTACCAAGTTAACCACATTCCTGCAAACAAAGTGGATGATTCTACAGGCAGGAAAGTCCTAAGTGCCTTTTTACTTCCCAGGAACACAAAGGGTAAACAATTATGAATTCATTGTTTGGTCTCCCTACATCCTGGGGGTTGGCTGTGATGCTTGGCTCAGCAGGCATGCCTAATTTTGGCCAAACAACATGGAGAACTCACCCAACACAAAACGCAAATCATCAGGACTAGTGAAATACGAATAAGAAGGGTTGTTGGTATTGTGCTTATTTGAAATTCAGTTATAAACCCTCACTATCTCACAGTCTAAATTCTAAATAGAGAGGAATACCCAAAGATGCATATGGAGGTACATAGCAGCATTATCCACACTGTAAAAACAAGAGGTGACAAATTAGGACAGATATTTGACCACCATTAGGCAGGAGAAATACAGGCTAACTTTCCTAACTAACAACAGTAACATTCTAAGCCAGTAGTTCTCTACAAATGCAGGTATGCACCTGAAAACACCTGACAGACCCTAGCCTTTCATGACTGATTCCAGGCCAAGGAAATCCTCACTAGAGCTAGTTTGTCCAGGCCTGGGCTCTGAAATCCTAAATTTGGTGCTTTCACTACTTCTTGAAACAACAGTTAAGATACTGTCATCCATTTTAGGGCCAAACCTGCAAATGCCCCAGAAAAATGCTTTCAGAGCCTAACTATGATCCCCCACCAGAAAAACAGTTTAGCTTTGTCTTTAAATGTAACATGAGAGAAAGTGGAGAAGAGAAGAGAGGATGTCAAGTTTCAGCCGATGTATCTGCTCAGTTTCTGCCTGTTCCCTGACTGCTCATTTAAAGGGAACACATGGTGGTGGTGAAAGGCAAAGTGTCATTGAGCTGCAAGCCAAACCAGACATGATTTTATGGCTATGTGCAGTACACAGATCAGTCCTTCCTTAGTTCCAGTGCAAAGGAAAGGCATGGTTTAAAGAAAGAGCTTTATGTTCCTTGTTACTTTTGAAAGATTTCAAAAGCAGCCTTGTTAAAAGAAAAAAGGGCTCAGCTATGAAATCACTTCCTTCTGTTTAAACTATTTTACTCTAGGAAAAAAACAACAAGAGGGCATGAAAAAAAAAAAAAGAAAAAATCTCTGCTTTTGACTTGTTCCTAGGATTCAGCATCCCAGCCGCTCTGTGGGATGACGCAGTGTGCCAGATCCCGACCGCTCCAGTCCGCGCGTCAAGCGGCCGTGGCCCTCCCCACACAATCACCCCCTTGTCAGAGGCAGCTGGCACCCTCCCCGCACATGCTGACAGCATCACTGCCTGGAGGACTGCACCCTTTTGGGGCAGCTCTTCTCCTCTTGGAGCAAGGCAGCAAGGCACGAGGAGGGCAGGCCGTGTTAGGCAGCTAACAAACAAGAAGCTCTTGTGTTATTCCCTCCCCCTCCTGCCCCCAAAACACAGTGAGAATGCAGACAGGGGAAAAGATGCTCTTCTGCTTGCAGCAGCAGCACGGCTTTGCCTGGGAGTACAGCCAGCAGGACAACTCCAGGACACCCGTTAATGGAAGTTTAAAAGTCAAATGAACAGTTCACTGCTGCCCAATTCACAATGGGGTTACTTATGGCTGAGCAGCATTTTAACAAAGATTCTAAGATGAGGAATGGTTTGCCTACCTCTGCCAATGCTCACAGGTTTACCCAGACTCCCAGTTCTGTTTTCCTTTCAATCCCAGGGCACACTCCCTCTCCTTCAAAATGAATTGTCTTCTCCTGTGTAAAGCAGGCTGACACAAACCAGCTCCCTTCTCCACTCAGCTGTGGGGTAGGAGAGGAGGGAGAGGGATCTTCAGAATAAACTGTTTTCTTTCCCATCTTCACCTCCTGCAAAAAGTTGGTTTCTGCCTCAAACCAGGGTATTGAGTAATGTATTATTACCCTGATCTGCACCATTAAGAAAGACAGGGGTTCTTTCTCTCTATGTTTTTGAGGTTCACTGATGTCAGAAAAGCCAGATCACATAAGATAAATGTTCAGCAAATTGCTCCATGCAGCCCAAGACACTCACCTTTTCTGCCCTTCCCAAAGGTCCAGTAGATAAACTTGCAGCACTACTTTTTCAAGAAGACACTCAGGAAGTATGACCCTTCAATTTAAATCTTCTGTTTAAGAAAACTTTAAGTCAAACTTAAAAGCACGCTGCAAACAATGATAGAGCACCAGCACACCTGCCTGATCAACATGCTGACCACACTGTTTGCTTGAGAGATACCTGCTGACGTGTGAGATATCTGTTGCCCAGAAGTGCTTTGAAGGTGACGCCTAGCCTTTCTTCTTTAGAACCACAAAACAATCCTCCACTGAAGTGCAAATTCAGCAATATGGGATGGTACTCACCAGCTGATGAACTTTTCTCATAGTGCACCTAGCAGTCTGGTAACACCTTGGTGAGCAAACATTTAATTCCCTAAAAGCCCTTGTGGTTACCCCAAAACCGAATTCTTTACTCCAGTCTGTTCTTTCTTTCATTATTTCTTAAATTAAAAGAATTTACAGAGCAAACCCACAGCTGTTTCCCAACCATCTTTATCTTGCAACTGTGCCTCACAGGTGGTAAGGAGATAAAAGCATTGCTGCTTCTTTACACTACAGGCCTATGACTGACCTCCTCTAGCTTTCCCTAGAAACTACACTGCGTAGGAAAAAAACCAAACTGAACCAAAACCCAAATCTTTGCAAAATAATACCAAGGCAGGAGCTACAAAACTGATGAAGAGTGTCACAACCTACAAGTGCCTTTGTTTCCTTCACAGACATTTAATAAAATAATAAGTTATTGCTTTTTGTAAATGGTATTTTACACAGATTAGAAGAGATGCTTAAGTACAGTGTGTGCAAAACACTGGATGAAGTGCAGCAGTAACAAGAAATAAAGTCCTGTTTGTATTTTGAAGAAAGCTTCAACATGTGCCACTTGCAGTCCTGAAAAATCTCACCTTAATCACAGGTATTACTGAACTACATCTGCAGCTAAACTGAACTCACCTTCAGTTTAGCTAATGCCCCTTAACCCCTGGAGCTGTTTCACTCTTTCTACAATAATATCTGAAAAAAATATACTTATTAGGGAACGAAAGGGTCACTACATTCCTTGTACACCGCTACTGTTGTGGCCGCAGTGAGTGGCCTCTATGTCTTCCCTCTGACCTCTTCTCACAGGAGAAGGAAGGGCAGTGCAATCACCACCTACCCTTCCTGCTGCATACACATATCTCTGCTATCATACATGCTTGGGATTAGCTGACATTTGGTATTCAATGACCGCTCATTGCTACAACTCCACATTGCATTAGTAGAAGTGCCTACTATTTTCCACTCACTTATTTTTTTGGTTGTTGTTTTGGGGCGTTTTTGCCTTTTTAAGTCTGAGCCAGTCTTTTACCTCATAGGAAATACTACACACTGCTGAATGAACAATGCCTTCATGAAGAAAAACAGGGAACTGTTTCTTAAAAGAGGATTGCAAAACCTGAATTTTGTTTGTATTCTTAACCTCATCTTTCCTTCTGCCATGAGAATCATGGAGGTGGGAAGGGACAGATTTTTGAACCACCAGAAAGTCAGGAGAGGTTCTACCAATTGCTACAGTCTCCCTTGCAAAACTCATAGAGATTCTTTCCCTGAGAGAAGAGCAGGACATGGAGGAACACATCTTATCAATGGTTTGACAGGTTAGGTAACTGCTCAATTCATACTCTAGTTAAAAAGCAAATGACTAGGTCAGAGTACAACACGTAAATTCTTAAACTAACAAGTGAGTTGACACAGTGATTCACACCAAATCTCTGCAACTGTTCTGCCCCATTTGTGATAGAAAGCGCAAGTCGCAGCATGAACCTGTGGAAACCATAATGTCAGGGAGAGAAATGGTGCTAAGTTTTGGGCTTTGTGGACTGAATAACAATTGCATTTATGGACTATTAGGACAGCCATCTGATGCAACAGGGATACCTAGAGACCCATGTCCAGTACTGGAAGACCTAATAGGTAAGAACACATATTGGGACAAGGAGACAACATGCACCATCCTTGCTGCCTTCAGCTCACTGTCATCTGCAGCAACAAAGAACAAAACAAACAGCAAAGAAGATCACGAGGAAATTATACTCGGGATTTAGGTTGTGCATAAGGAAACTGGGAGCCCCAGACAAAACCCAGGGAAAACTATTCACAAAATGACAAGAACCTCCTGAATCCAAAGTGTGTTATGGTGTTTCCCTCATGCCAAGCTCTGAAGCTTAGGTATCTCCTGAGCAGTGTGCTGAAGCACACCAGTATCTCACATGCTACTTTCCTGAATTAGCAAATGGTCAGCTACTGATATGTACCAAACACTATTGGACTGAGTGCAGTCCTGCTTAACACACATTCTTTTCATGCATAGCCTGTAGCCCCTCACTGTTCTCCATATATTCACGTGAATACACACACCTTTCGGGTGGCAAAAAGGAGGTAACAGGTACTTCAGTGGAATACTGAGCCTTCCCTGTACTGTTTTAAATTTGAAGCCATTCAGTATCTTCATCGGCAAAAGGGCAAACACTGCATATAATAGGTTGCTACAAAAAGTTTTAAACATGCCTTGCTGCAAAAAAACACCACATTACATCTGGATTTTCACCAGTTTCATGTTACAGGGCTGAGAGACCAAGTGTGTTACATCAATTTCCATAAATAAGCTTGATAGTCCCAGTGGTCACAGTAGTGAACTCTGGGTGTTCTTATCGTCTGCACCTCTTTTAGTGTCATCCAAATGCTACTGATCCCCAGGAGCTGACCATGTATTACTGCAATCACCTGATAAGAAACAGAGCAAGGAGAACAGGGTGGGCAAAGTAAGCACTTACCAAGCACAATGACCACAGTCTTCAGGAGGCTCATCATGGTGTCCCGATTCCTGCGGGGTCCAGAACTGTGTCTGGACATTCTCATAGTCCTTTGGCGAACGTACCCAAAGATGTGAGCATATAGGACCACCATGACCACAAAAGTGACCAGGTTGAAAATAGCCCAGAAGACCAGGTAGGAGTCACTATAGAGCGGTGCCATGTTGGAGCAGTGAGTGATATCACAGATACAGTTCCATCCGACACTTGGTATGGCACCCATGACGATGGCCATAGTCCAGATAACAACAATCACAACGACCACTCGGCGGTTGCTCATCCGAGTATGCAGCTGCATTCGGAAAACTGTAATGTGCCGCTCAATAGCGATGGCCAGCAAGTTGGCTACAGAGGCTGTCAGGCTGGTATCAATGAGACCCTGACGGAGGAGCCAGGTGCTTACAGTCAGTCTTCTAGTGTTGGGTCCTGTGTTGAACATTAAGTAAAAGTAGGCCAGCCCTGCAAAAAAGTCCGCAGCAGCTAAGTTGGCCATTAAGTAATAAATAGGAAAGTGGAATCGGCGGTTGACATAAATAGCCACCATAACCAAGAGGTTGGCCAGCATTATGAAGATGCAGACGGTAATCCCCAGTCCCATTACAAGCTTGCTGACAGTGTTCCATTCAGTGGCTAGATATTTTCCACTTCGGTTATAAAAGAAGGCAATGGTTTCATTGTAGTAGCACTGTGGTTCGCTCATGGCTGTGGACTGAAAGAAGATGGGAAAAAAAGAGAGAGAGAAAAAAAAAAAAGAATGACATCAGAACTGAAAACATATGATTGCCTTCATGGATGACACATGCACTAAGAGCGGGGAGGGGGACAGGAAAGGAACACACTTCAGAACAAATTTATTTCTTCAGACCAAATGGCGTTCCACAACTCACAAACAATTGCTCTGAGGAATCTAGTAAAAGCAACCAGATTAGAAAAAACCAGAAATGGTTCCATGTGCTCTGGGAGTCAGCATGATTTCTGATGTAGTTGCAAATTGCACAGAAAATGAACTTCTGGCCAAGCAGACCTGCTGAGAGATTCAGTTAAAGGGAAAGGCATGCAATTCATAATTAAGAAAAGTTAACTCTGCTAGACACCTCAGTCATGTTATCAGTGCATAAAACTGTTGTTTGTCTGTAGTGGAAGAAGAGCTCTTCAAAGAGGAAGAAATATGCATTACATTTCTGAGCAGGTTTTAACCCATTCCATTTTCCATCATGGGTATTCCTTTTTGTCCTGTCTTAAAAACTGGGAAGAACACCCTAAAGATTGTCAGTATGCTCTGAGACCATGAATTACCAGGGATGATGTATATCCATAAAGCATGAAAGTACTTTTATGAACAATAAAGGAAGCATGACATAGCATTTCTATGAGCATGAGCCACATTTCTAGAAATGGCCATAGAAATACATAATGCTTTTAAATATAACTCACCAGAACTGACTTATTCCAATTTGAAATAGGAGTGAGCCAAAAAATAAGGAAAGTAATATTTGGCTTAACTAGTGTTAAAAGCATCCAACCTTACTTCCTGCATTAAATATTGTCATGGCTATGTCAGAGAACACGATTGATTTTCTTTGCAGAGTGCTCCACTGAGAACAGCTAGGGGAGAAACAAACAAGCCCATATTCCACCAAAATGTGGAAGTTTTGGATAAAAACTGTTGGCTTATAAGAAAATGCCTGAGTTTCCTGTCTCAGTTCCACTCAATTACTCAAGGTGCAATTCCCAAAAGGCAAACCTTAAGAAAAGAAACTCCTCTCAATAACATCCTGGTTCCTTGTTTAGCATGGGTAAACAAGGATGAAAAAATTATAATTAAAAAAAAAATCAAGTAACACATATCAAAAAGTCTCTTTCTACAAAACCTGCCTTTGCCTCTCTGCTTTTAACACGCTGGAACACTATCAACTAAACTTGAATTTTTACAAAAATAGGACCAGCTTTAGCTGTGCAGGTAAGAAGTCCAATCACAGAACACATCAACAACACTAAAAGATGGTAATTTCTTCCCATTAAAACATACAAAGTAAACCATATGTTTTGGACAGCTCCAGTTACTCTGCAGGAAATGCTACAGCTAACTCAACCTTCTTGTTGAAAACAAAAATCTACAGAACTGGGAAACAGAATCCGTAACTCGACTCAAGTGAAAATAGTATCTGATAAAGATCTCCTTATAATTACCCAAAGCTATTTCTGTTTCTTTTCATTTCTACATTTGTCAATGCAATTAAGGCATTTCCAATAAAGCAATAAACAAAACTTTACACTTATATCCCAAATGGACTACATGACATTTAAATTTATGTTAAAGAAAAAAGTCTTTTAAGAAAGATTTTACTTCTAGCCTAAACATTGACCAGAAACATTTGCAGGCCCAGGATAACAAAAAGTTGGAATAAAAAGCTTTTCTCAGCACACTGAGTATAATACTTTTATTGTTCCTCTAGGATACATCACCCCTTGAGTTTGAAGCCTTTTAGCCTTAATTATTTAAGAAAATTTAAAAGTTCTCATGTAGGATCTCTCTGTTGCATATAAAAAAAATATTTATAAGGGACGTTTAACAAAAGGAGACTTAGCTACAAGACATCTGGCTTTAATTCTTTGGTTAAAGACCTTGTAGTAATAACAGGTCAAGTATAAGAACCCTCGAGGGAGAAAGGAAGTCATAAGAATGAATTAGTGGCCCTTATAAAAGTTTGCCAACATCTGCATTAATTATATAATGCACAGGATTTTTAGTCTCTGTAGGAATATCTGGATGCAGGATCTAGTGGATATTTGTGGTCTTGAATAAATTTTCTTTGCCTATGTTTTTGTCACTCTGTTTTTTTCTTTCAGATGTCTGCTGCTCCACTGTTGCTCCTGTGGAAAGAGGCCTGCTACACCTGGAAAAACATATTTTTAATTCAGAAATTTAAAATGTGGCAGGTATTATGCTTTTACTTCCTTTTTCCTTCTTTTTTTTCCTTTGTATTTTTGTTTTGCACATGGACTTAAAATGTGAATTATTCCTTGATTGTGCAATATTCTCCCATATTTTAGTTTGAAATCTGAAACAAAATATGACAAAAAATATGACTTATTCACAAAATGGCAGGCCAAGACACATAAGAGTATGTAAAATGCTATAGGAGTCAGACTTGTTCAATTTAAAAGCATGACAGCACTCGAGCAATCTCAGAGAGGTTAGCATGAGGCTCACTTGCTGCTTCTATCATTTTGAAGACAGAAAAACAAAATGCTGCATTCATGCAAGGGATTTTGGAGAAGTTTTGTTTTTAAGGCATTTTAATCTAAAACCTGTGATCTCCTTTAAAAGTAATCTTTTCACCTCCCCCAAGGGAAAGAAGAGAAGAAGATGAGATAGTTTGCTGGCGAAAGTTCAAACAGGGGACTTCCAGATGATTGGCTTTCTTGGATGCCAGTGTATATCTTAAAGGAAGGTTTTGACCTCTCAGGTCACAAACATAAAAATCCCAAGGCATCACATTTAGCTGTGGTGCTGACTGGAAAGGCTCAAGAAGGAGAGAAATGCAGTGTATCTTTCAGTACTCAAAGTGTTAACATACCACAAAGGCATATGCAAGCAGGCAGAGCCCATCCCCTCTCCTGCCCCTGCAGGAAAAGGGGCAGGGAAGTTTATATTTTAATTTCCTGAAGTTTCACTCAGTGTGTTTCACTGCCTGTGTAAGCCAGATGTGTAGTGCCCAGAGATTTACCTCATCCATTCAGTATATCCCAACAGAAGTTTAAAACAAACCGAGCTGCAAATTGCCCATGTTAACTAAACCTCTAGGACGCATCTGTGTGGAAGAAGAAAACAGTGAGTTATAAACCAGCAAGACAGATAAAGAAAAATGGAGTAAAAGCAGGCTAAAAGCAAAGTCTCCTCTCACGACATGAAGTTGACTCAAGACACAGTTGTCCCAAATCAAAGAAAAAGAAAATAACAAGTACATGGAGTTAAATCTCTTAATATCATGAGGCATAGTTATAACCACAGCACAGTACACACAGACCAGGAAATTTGGCACCAGGACTTAATAAACAAAACTCACTCTTCTTTGGCAATTAGTCATTCAATTCACTTTGGCACTGGCCTTTTCAGACACTATTTGCCTGGTTGTCTCTTTTCCTGTGGTTATATGGGATCACACCACAGGAGTGCCAGCGGGAGCACTCAGAAGAGTGCATGTAAGCTTTCCCATGTTTTGTGCCTGATTCATCTTGCTTCTGCCCCACCTCTGCATCACACTCCAAAGAACAGGATGAGGATTTGGATCCACAGTCTCTTGACCATTGGATGTCCTTGGGTGAGCACCCCATTAATGCCTGCCCCTCCTGGGGTAGAGACCAGAGTGAAGAAGACTGTGGAGCAGGAAGGTGAGAGGGGATCTCTGGATCCTGCCAGCTCCATGGTGAGTGACAGCTCTCCTAGTGAGGGCTGTGTATGGAAAGATGCTCAGGGTGGAAAACAAACATCAAAAAGTCTTCAAATACCATTGATTAATACTGCCTAAACAAAGCATTAATTAGCACAAGGTGCCTGAGGGGAAGATGATCAGTTTACAAACCCCCCTGCAATCTCAGACTTTGGAGAGTTCCTTGAGCCACCAAACAATGAAAGGCAGGCCCCTGTCTCCCCACCCCCAGTATACACGGGTGCATCTATTTCTTGAGGACAGAAAAATAGTGGAACATTCTTTTAATACTAAGGTCTGACTTTTACAGCACTTTTCAAACTTGTAAGCCACAAAAATGAGTCCATATCCAAGAAAACTCTTAAAAATATACTTAAAAATATATTAACCCTAAACTCTCCAAACACACTCTGCTCCTCTCTATTTTGTGCTTTGCTGAATTAACCTCCACATGCTGCTGTTTTCTTACCCAGAACACAGAGGACATGAAAAGCATTTCATTTTCCTAATATTGGTGTGGTAAACTAAGACTACAAAACTGTAATAACTGTCTTATATCTTTACATTTAGTGCAGCAGTGAATGGAACACAGTAACACTGCTTTCAGCTTAGGTAAATATCTTAAGTTTACCAACATATCAGAAGGGGTCAAGCTGAAAAACTTCAGGGAACTACCAACAAAATCCCCAAAGAAGGGTATGAATTAAGAATACCTTTAAAATAAGGATAAGCAAGTAAGTATAGGCATAATTGAATCAATATGTAAATACTTCGTCAACCCACAACTGCTAAACATGGGGCTTACGAAAGTAAAGTTGTAACAGATGAGAAAAAAAATTCAATTTTCAAAAAAACAGTTGTCCATTACCTAATGAAAAACATAGATTACTTTTCAAACTGCAGAGCATGAAAGAAAAGCTTTAAAATAAAATGGGAAAGGTGTGTTTCTTTAAAGATAAAAGTAGAAGTAAAAAAATCACGAAGTCACAAGACAAGGGTCCTGATTCATTATAGCCGTATGCACAGATGTATTTTTCATCTGTTCAGGGGAAGCATGAAACCATATCACCAACACAGAATGGCTCCTCCTCTTCAGAACTGCACCTCCCAAAGTAACCATTCAATGGACTTAAAGATAAACCTGTATAAAAAGATGCAGTGGTTCTGTCACAGCAGGTTACTTAATTTCACTAGGTTCATTTTGCCCTTCAAAAAAAAAAGCTGACAAGACAGGAGGAAACTAATCCCTCTGCAAGGGGATCCCTTTAATGCTATTACAACATCCTAAAGCATAAAGTTACTTAGGGATCATGTGGCAACAGCTAGTGCATCCAATAATTTTTAGGATGCTTTTGTAGCAGACTGTATTACTACAGTCTCAGAGCTGACAAATGTCCGAACTACTAGAAACTGTACTGAGAATTTCTCTGTATCCTACATTTTATACCTGGAAATGCAACTCAACATACCCAGGCACTCAGTGTATTAAAGAGAGCCAGTCACCAGCAGCAGTGTGAAAAGAGGCAATTTTACTCTTGGAAGGTATAATTCACAAGTGACAGAGATGCCATTGATTAACTATGATTATAGCCTTCACAGACTGGATATAAAACCAGGGAGGTTTTAGACTTTCCAAAATTCTGCGAGAAAAAGGAGACTTAAGAAATTGAAAGCTGGAAGAATTGAAACAAAAGAAAAGACAGAGTGACCTCATCCATCCACAACTTAGCCAGCAGTTCACACCCTGTTGTATTGTTTCTCCTTTTCTACAGATCCAGCATTTTCAGATGAGCTGTGTCCCTCACAAGTACTACACAAATGTTCACACAAAGGTTTTCCAGTAGAGGCGGAAATGAAGACTGTTTGAATCAGGCCCTGGTTCTACATCATCATACCCTCACTTACATTCCTAGAATGGCTTATATATGTTGATTACTAAGCATTTATTTTTTCTCTGTGTCCCCATCTCTGCCTTCCCAGCTCCTCTCAAAGGGAGATCCCCACTGCAATGTGGAGATACTGCAAAAATAAAGTAATGGGTTGTGGTGCAGGTAGAGCATATTGAGCCCAAATTGGGTACTTAAGCCCAAGTGTTCCATACTAAATACAGAAAGGGCTTCTGCAAAGCTCTTAAAACTTCTTTTCCTTTGGAGTAGCTTTCATGACAAGCTGAGCTTCACAAACACTAGCCAAACATGGGCACAGGCTGAACACTTCACAGCTTTGTGGGAGACAGAGGAAGACAATTATATTCCATCATCTCATTTAGTGACTGAAATATTCCACCTCTTGTGCCTTCAGAAAAAGTCTTTGCCATGATGCTGATTGGGCTGCTCCACTATCTTGCCCAGTTCATCCCCAGTTGCCCACCCGCCTTATCCTCAACCTGAACATCACAGACATCCGAACTGCTGTGAGTCCCTGAGTGCTGCTGTGAGGATGAGTGCAGTGCAGGACAGACCTTTATCAAAAACCCCCACCTTGGGAGGGGTGTTCTGGAGAGAGGTGTAGCACACCATGCCCTGTCTGTGGACTTCAGAAGCCAGAGTGGAAGCAGTTGGAGGGGAAAAAAAATCTGCACCTATAACATCCCAAATGAGTTTTCATGCATAATGATTTACAACGTGTGTCCTTTAGGCCTAGTTAGGTGCTCAGTAAGCCGAGCTGAGAGTTAATTATTGGCTACAGCAGCTCAAAGATTGCAATTTTATGGTGAAAAAACATTGTGGGCTATTAGGGCTGCTTCCACCACCCGGGCACACCTCTCATTGCTCCTCACCAAACAAACCAGCAAAGTGAGTACTTGGGATAGTTTAGCCTGCAAGCAAAATGTTTATGTCAATGACCATAGCAAATTTTATTTTGGGACTGGAAATAGAGATTTACAGATGAAAATATGAAGACTATTCTGTGTTTACAACAGCAAGTATGTTTTTTCATTGAATACATGTTAGAAAATTTGGATTTCTTTTGCTTTGATGTATTGAAATATTAGTGAACTATATAAACAGAATATAGAAAAATCTTTATCTCAGAGCTTTAGAAACAATGGGATCTCTATACCTAACTTGTTCACACATTACTGAGCAGCTGTCTATAAGGCAGTATTGGTCTACTTCAAACAAAATGGAGATGCATTTTGAACCTTCAGTAATCTCATTTAGTAAAATAACTTATAAAAATGTGTACTGGTATTTTAGTTTCCCCTTTGATGTCTGTAACTGAGTGGATATACTTCTAATCACAAATTGTTTTTTTCAGACTCACCCTTTCCTTTTGTTCTCATTTGCCATATTTACCACCATCAGAGGACTGTTTTGCTAACAAGGCTAATTTGTTTATTCAGCTCAAGGGGGACAAAAAATCCCACACACTTGTTGACTGCAGAAACTTGGGCACCAAATCCAAAATGCAAATTGTGTTGCGCTTCATTGGGGAAAGGGGTGACAAGAGCTGTGCCATCCCACAGCAGCCTGTTCTCAAGCCTACTATGAAAAGGATAACCATTCTGTGGCAATGACAGCTTAAATCTCTTCCACTCCAATTCAAACAAAACGAGGAGAAAATAGAGATGCATTCAATAGGACAGAGTGGGAGAAGTGTTTTTTGGCCATGAAAGGCCACTCTAATGGAAACTGCTCTGGATTTCTCTTTGGAACAGCTGCAAGGCAGTCATTTAAGTGTACTCATTCGCTTCTAGTATTTGGCTGGTAGGATGCACTGCTGGCAAAAGCAAAGAGAGACTGATGAATTTTTGTTGTTTTCTTGTTTTAAGCATTTCTGAGGCACTGTTGGAAGTCCCTGGTTCATTAAGTAACTGGAGCTCAAATCATTACTTCTTCAAAGCTTTTGCTGCAGAATTCATCTCATGCCATTCACAAGAAGAGAAAATACTAATCACTTCAGAGAATACTTTCATCAGTATGGGTCACCACTTGTGATGTTTCTTTTTTTGCAAACAGCAAAGCTCTCTGGAATGCTAAATGCTTCTTACAGAATTATTTAGTTTTGTTTAATGCATTATCAGACTAGTCAGGTTTCTAGGAGATCATTTTACTTATCCATATTTGAGGTATGAAGTCATAACATGTACACAAAATATTTCCAAATTAAAAATGAAAAAGTTCTGTTGCATTTTATTTCCTCTCTCTTGAGAAACAGCACAGCCTATCTAATCAGAAATCACTAGATTGTGATTTATTATGACTAATTTGAGATCTTTTTTGCCTTACAATGAAATCCCATGGCAAAAAAACTCAAAGCATATTAGGAAGATTTTCTGTTTCATTGACTTCTTTGACATTTTGTGAATGCTGTTCTATAACCATTTTTTATTTCAGATTGCAGATACGGACAGCCAAACTACCTTGAAACTTCACTTGACCTTCACCTTTACATATGACCAGGATGCCTGTGCTCTTAATCACCACTTCTTGTGTCTGGTAACAAGATATTGAGGGTGGAAAAAAGAGGGGAGGTTTGAATAAATTAGTGCATTGGGAGGGTATGAAGAAACATGACTATGGCAAATGCATGGCTTCAACAGAGGGTAGAAAAGCACCAGAAGCAGGTCCTCTGCTGACACACTAGCTGTAAGAATATTTAAGACAGTATTAGCAATTGCACATCTGGTACCCAGAAGTGACTTTCAAAAACTTTTTCAAAATCTGAAGTCTTTTGTTACCTGACTCATAGATAAACCTTGGGATTAAATTAACAGGAATTAAATTAATGCCACTAAATGAACAGGAACTTTCCTTATTGTGGTGCCACCATGAGCAACTGTAAGACTGAAGTCCAAGCAAAAACCTATCAGAAGGAGATCTGGCTTAAAAAAGGTCCTGCTGAGGTCTCTGAGATTCTCTCCCAGGGAAATTAAGCTTGCTTGCCTGGTACAGTTAAAGTACTGATGACAAGCAGAGGAGTATTTATTACTGCAATGTAGAAACATATGTGCATATACATATATAGGTATACAAATTAGATACTATTTACTTCTGGGTCTAAATTGACCAGATGTGAAGGAAGGTAACTATGCTGGCAGTGCCAAAGGAAAGTTTAAAGATAAAAGATTAAAAAAAAAAAAAAAAGTTTAAAGTAAAGTAGCAAAATTCCTCTTTTTGCAACTAAGATGCTATCTAGCTCATGCAAAAGGCATGCAAGGATACTTCCAAATTTAAAAAAAAATCCTTCCTTAAAACATTAGTCTCTAAATGACTTCTGCAGCACACCGTGGCATCTCCTCAATTTCAAAAAGCAAAATAATGCCCTCTGTGGGGGGGGGGGGGTGGGGTGGGGAGGAGGTATTTTAATCAATGTTGTTTCCTAAACTATACCCAAAAATTCATTCATATGTCAGCACAAACCTGAAATGCAAAAGCCCATGCAGTCCAAGTATGAAGTCTTTTATTTCAATATTTAATCTGGCGATTCTCTCTTTACAAATGTATCTCAGTATGTCCTTATCTGTTAAAAAGGTCTTCTTTACTGTCAGACACATACATGGCTCCCAGCGGATTGTCTAGAGACGTTATTCTTTTATAAATGATTGAAGACTCATATCAACTGTCATATCCATAATGGCTTACTGAAATCTGTGGGAATTCATGCAAGCATTCTCACACAGATACCAATTTTGAGCCTACTTTTACAACACGAGGATGAGAGAATGATATTTTTTTCTACCATAATCTCCCACACTAAGATACCTATCTTTCCTTTGCTTCTTCTTGTCATTTATTTTTGGCCCCCAAGTCAAATCTCATTGAAGCACAGTTTCTAAAACTTGAATGTGCAGGGAGACCCTCTAGATTACTAATCAATCATTTACCTATTTCTAGTCTTTGGCCTAGTGATAAAAGTCCAGGCAGAATTTATTCAACAAAAACTCACTGCAGATCCAGGATATGTGCATTTATTCAACACAACAGAAAGGTGGCCATGCTGATCATCAAGTCCTTTTTTTCTTCTCATTCTCACACTACAGCTGCTCTTATTCTTCTTTTGAGAAGGCATTTGTCCTGAACAACAATCCTTAGACACACACAAATATGAAACATGCTGCAATCAAGCAAATTACATGAGTGAAATCTCTTTGGAATGGAGGGCAGTGGCTGGCTTTCCAATATGGTGAGGGCTGGCAAATTGACTACATTGGACCACTGCCACAACCACACCAAAGCAAGAGCTACATACTCACCGTGGTAGAGGCAACAGCTGTCTGGCTGGAAACATACCCTGTAAACCATTGCCACTGCTTGGAGCACCATCTCAGGCCTTGAGAGACACATTTTGTAGCGACATTGTACCCCAAAGGGAATCCAATCAGAAAACAGGTGTCATTTTTGAAACAACCTCAAAATCTCAGGCAAGGAAACACAGCATTGAGAGGATATATAACGTCCCTTATCACCCAAAAACCTCAGGGAAGATTCAGAGGTATAATGGACTGCTGAAGCTGTGTTAAGAGCATTAGGTAATGGGGCATGGAAGCACTGGGATGCAAATTTAGCAGAAGCCATTTGGCTGGTTAACATT
Source organism: Eopsaltria australis (assembly GCA_034509425.1). NCBI lineage: Eukaryota > Metazoa > Chordata > Aves > Passeriformes > Petroicidae > Eopsaltria > Eopsaltria australis. The sequence continues at coordinate 569,913 of JAVTVJ010000384.1, forward strand.
TGGGGATCTGCTGACTGCCCTGGTCCTACCCAAAGAACATCCCTTCACACTGTGGGAAGAGATGTGGTCTCTGCACTACACATAGGGAAGTGGCTGGGGAAGTCAGTGTGGACTTCTCCTCCCACTAAGGTAAACCCATCTGTGGGACTGTCTTTGCCCTAAGGCCTGAGTATACTTGGTGGATAATGTGGAAGGATGGGGACACAACCAGGCCAGCTGACACAAACTGACCAAAGCAATATTCCACGGCATATGATGTCAGCTCAGATATAAAAGCTGAGGGAGGGCAGGAGGAGGAATGGAAGGCATTTTATAGTGTCTGCCTTCCAGAGCAGCTGCTCCACATGCTGAAGCCCTGCTTCCCAGGAAGTGGCTGAGCATCACTCGTCGATGGGAAGTAGAGATTTTTTTTCCCTTTTGCTTTTTTTTTTGCTTTAGTAAGCTGCCTTATCTCAACCTCCAAGTGGTTTTCCATATTATTTTTCTCTTCCCTGTTGCACTGGGAAGGGGATTGAGTGAGCAGCTTGGTGGGCAGCTGGTGCTCAGCCAAGGTCAACCCACTACACTCACACATAAAGAGGGAACCCACAAACACAGGTGTGCAAATGTGTGGTGTTGGCCTGTGGGAGCCCTTCCTCAGAAAGGGAGAGTCTGGCAGTAGCTATGTAGCCTGGGACACAAGCATGCAGCATCCACCTCCTACCAGGTATTTCGTTGTGCTGTAAAGAAACAAAATCCTTCTGAAACCTTAATAGAGACGTAAAAAGCACCAAAAATACACTGGTTCTCATTTGAAACACACGAGGAAGAGTAGCACTAGGAAGTTTCTCCAAAGCAGACTTTGGATTCAGGTCATATGACATCAACACCCAGTAGCAGACATGTTTTTTCATAATTTCACAGAGTCTAGGGATCTTTGAAATACAGCACTTCTTAGTGCATATTGCTGAGAGCTGTAGTCTCCTGAGCCAAAGAATCTACAGCAAACAAGAATAACAAAAAAAAGAAAGATAAATATTGGATGTACAATTTTCTGATATCCACCTTAATTATTGTGGTGCCTGTTTCAATATAAGACACATCCTTGAATGTTTTAAGTTGAAACTGGCACTTGGGTCTCTGTGAAGTCAAAAGGACTTTGAAAATACTGAAATGAAATCTTGACTGTTATGAGCATCTTCTTTCCTGTTTGTAGTTTCTACTTTATCAGAATATTCAAGTACTTGGTGCTCAGTACATGAAGCTAAGAAATCACTTTTATAAAGGACTCTGAAACACACAGTGGTTTCATGAAACCAAGATTAGTGTATTAGTAATTCTAAATTGTTGCTAATTTTATTACTACTTTTCACTTAAAACTTTTCTAATAAGAACACTGGACCTGAAATTTCTTTTGCAATTATTCCAACTTTCCCACATTACAGCCTCTATCTTGTATTTATTAGGTGCAGTAAAAATCAAGCTGTAGTGCAGTGATCACCCACATGAAGTCAATGAAGATCATATTTTGCCATATATTTTCTTTTACAAATAGTAGTATAACACAGCAACGCCATGTGTCAAAGTATAACAACACTCTTAGTAAGTGATGAGTGTCTTTAATGTACTATTTCCAGAAAATTCCCCTGGTGACTCAAAATGAGAGAGGAGAAAAATCTAGGATTCAATGAGAAAATAAGAAAGAGGTTTAATCAGTTCACCTGCTTGAGTTTCATTGTGGTCTACTCACCTCAATCACCTCAGGTTGGGACATCATGGAGGACGGCACCAAATTGGTGGGGATATCGATATCCATGGTAGCTCAAAATGTCCCTGCTGTCCTTGCACTGTTCCTCTGCACCAGCAAGCTCTTGGTAGGAACACCTCAGACTCTAGTCATACTGATATTTACTCCTAAAAGGAAGGGAAAAAAACCCAATCTGTTGAGAATACAAGAGAACTGGGTAGGCAGTCAACACCCAAGACCCTGGGCTGCTGCAAAACCAGTGTGAGTTTATACAGCCCCACTTGCTGACCTGACCACTCACAATAGATTTGCATGAGAAGTTTCAAACGGCATACTGGAATTTCATCCTGAACAGGAAAAAATTCACTTGACCACACAAACTAGTTTCACACATACTGAAATCAGCAAGAAGGCTAATACACAGATTGCTTTTCTTTTGCAAGGAAATATGGTCACCTATAGAGCACTGGAACTGTGTTGACTTCCCCATCCACCCCACCTCCCCAACAAAAGAAAAAAAGAAAACACCACAAAAGAATACTCATAGACTTACTTGCTGGAATTCAGGGTACATTTATTCCCTCATTTCAGGGATCACATTAACTTTTCTTCTTTGTTAAGGTAAACAACTTGCACATTATGACTTAAAAATATGACACCCTTTTTTCCCAGGTAGTTAAGAGATTTGCAGTACATGAGTATACTGAACTGTAAAATTTAATCAGCTGATTAATAGAATGAAGTTATCTCCACAACTATCATGTTTATCAAGGTCAGTCCAGCTTCCACACATATGTTCTATTCTTTTCTTTTTCTACTCTTGTGTGCAAAGAAGACAAACAAACACAAAAGTGGAGGGGGAAACCCCTGTAAATGTCCAAGATATTAATTGCATTAAAAAATTCTAGACTTAAACTACTACTGGCTTTTTCCCTAAGCTAGACATATACAACACAACCCACAAATTAGTCACCACAGAAAGGATTTTGGAAAGACACCTCTTGCTGTCTGTATGCTATAACTTCCTACTCTGCAAGTCACGGCAGAAATCTATTCACGCAAAGTATAATCAGCATCCAATAAACATACCAAAAATCACTCCAAGCTTCAGTGATATTTTTCAAACTGAGGCCATGCTATACTTATACAGACAATGCCAGTAACTTTCCTGGCTGCAAGTCCATTTTTTTAAGGGCAATACTTACCAAGCCAAGAAAGAACAGATAAGTGCTGTAGGAAAGTTATGCTCCACATGCTTTTCTGATTCAGTTATGTCTTTTTTTTTTTTTGGTCTTGTTAATTTAAACTCAGCCTTTGCACGCCACTGTGGAAATTATTTCTCCTTCTTAAAAAGCATCATCTTGAAATGCCTTCTTCACATTTCAACACATCCCCACATGCCTTACGTCACATGTAGCTGTCTCATCTTCCAAGCTCCAGGATCACTTTTTCCATCTTTATATAGCTTTCCAGTGACCCCTATTCTTTCCTACTCAGTTCTTGCTAGTAACCTTTCATTCTTTCCACTCCCTACTCCAAATTTCTACTCCTATGCTCATGGGGAAGGCAGAAAATGGAGACATAGCGTCCCTCCAAGATAGTCTTCACAAAGTCAAAGAACAAACACAACCTTCAGGCTTATTGTTTTCTTTCAAAAATGAGATTTGAACTAATTTTCTTAAATTCACTAATTTTTCCATGGACAGGTGAGGGAAACAGATAGCATCAACTTCCAATTCTGACTAAGGGAACCTTCTGCAACTTGACAGTGATTTTCAGTAAAACTCTATCAACAGCCTGAAAATCCTCAGCCAGCATATCTCATCCATGTCTTGTGAGCTCTTGCAACTGTAACTTAAATAAAATTTCAGAAGATTTCTTTTTTTGTTCTTCTCATAATGCAGTTTAAAGTGGCAGTTTCACTGCACCTACTTTACAACAGGTCATTTTTAGTTTCTTTTAAAATCTTTTTCTCTTAATCCTGAAATGCTGCCACTTTTGGATAATGAAGGTGAGTTAAAAATTACATTTGAAGCTGACTTTAGGGAATACTGTCTAAACCAAAAAGAAAGGGATGCTTAGAATCCTGTCTGACAAACAAAAAGGAGAGAAAACAAACATTTTTACCAGGGAGCATCAAAAAGAAAAAAAAAATCTGAAGTCTGTTCAGCTTTTAGCTAGCTCTGTATACTCCAAGTAGAACACAAATGTCAGAAAAAGCTTAATCCATAAAATCCAATGAGTGTTTAATGCAGACGACAGAAGAAATATGCCCGTAGTAATTTTTCTACATGAAACAGAAAACACAAGGTAAGTAAAAAATTCCAGTTTTTGACTATTTCTTGTTTCTCCTTCTACATCTATACTTTCATTGTTTGTATTTCACTGGTCTCTCAATCTCGCTATTAAAAAGGAAAGCTCTTATGCAAACACCTTTCTTCTCAACCTTCTGAGCACAATGTTCACAATGATTAACACTTTCTGCCAAATGGTTAGGCTCATAAAAGCATTCCAGCTGAAAAATGGTCAACCTGTACAAAAGGACTCTCCCCCCTCACTCCCTGACTGCCTCATCTTCAGCAATAATAAAACACAAGAGGGGACTCTGACTTCACAGCACTGCTAGAACAAGGGGCAGAACTGGAGTGGGCAGACTCCATGCAAGCAAATAAAAGTGGCTCCTGACCAAATACCTGGGTGAGTTCAGGGTGAAGCCCTGTGTTTTCAAGAACTGCAAATAAAGGGATCAGGATCCTCAAATTAACTTCACTAAAGGAATTATGACAGGAAATGTAATTTCTTTTTCAAAATAAAGTCTGAAAAACAAAAGCATGGGAGTAGCTTCTTACTAATGAGATTTTGATAGCTTACTACACTACAGAATATTGAAAAAAATCCCTACATTCGGAAGCAGATTCACATGTCCCAAACAATGGAACTGCAGGTAGTGCAGGCAGATACCACTTTACATACTCTTGATAGACACTGCGGTTTTTCACGAGTACAGCTAGAGAACTGCAAACTGGGGAAACGTGTTGGATACGGATCTAAATTTCATAAAATGAATATTTTAAAATTTCTTATCCTCTTTGAAGGAATGCATCCTCACCAAATAAAGCATACTGCTCTCTGACATGCCATGATTACACATCATTCTCTGTGGATTAGCTGCCTGATCCACAGAAAAGAATCTTGCAGTGTTGCCATTACTTGAAGTACTTAGGAGAAATGCAACTGTGTATCACAAAGCATCTTCTTGGAATTGTTTTCAAAAAACTCATTACAAAACCCAGTGGCTAAAGTTATAACCTTATTCCTCCCCAGCTCCTTAAACAGGATACTGGTGATCTGCAAATTTGCAGTGATACAGCAATGACAAAAACTTCTGCATCACTGAGTGTCTCATCTGGGCCCACAGACACAGAGTGGTCCCCTACATTAAGGTTCTGTGACTGAATGGAAAATTGGGTTTTCATAACCCATGCTGCCTCCTGCTTCACACAATTCCAGGTCTCCTGCATTGTTGCCTTCTTTCAGCTTTGGTTTCCTGCATCCATACCAGAGTGCTTTCTGGCATCACTTTGGCTTGACTTCATAGACTTCAAGTTTCTGCATTATGTGTCTCTGAAGATGGTGATACTGTGACCTTGAAGCTGCTAAGTGCAATTTAGCTAAACAAAGCTACCCTCCCTGCACTAGTGAATAAAACCTTAGCTTACACTATAAAGTACTAATTGATCCCAGATGGACAGGTCCGGTAAACTCATAAAATAAAATATTTGAACACCATGTGAAAAAGATGAGAAAGTAAGAAAAAAATCTCACACAAATGTCACACTTCCAGATGTCACATCTGAATTTTTGCCATCTGAAAGTATTCATTTGGCATCACTCACCTCTGGCAGCCTTCACTAAACAATCCTGCAAGCAATTAATTCATTCAACTCATAAATAAATGCATCACTCCACCATGGCAGCCTTACCAATCACAAAGAAAAATGAACACCATCCAGGGAAGAGCAACAGCAATGACTTATCCTGGCTAACATTTCATTTTACTACTTGCTACAGTCATAGCAGTAGCACAAAAGGTGTTTTTCTGCTGTCCCAAGTTGAGGTAAGAAAAATTTACTGGAAACAGCAATGAGATACGAATACGAACAGTAACAGCAACAATATTAATAACATAAGTATACACAGAGAAGGTGATTTGCATGCAAAAGTGCTCAAAGATTGACCTGGTGCCATGCTGCCCCGAGACAATGAACCATGCACAGATCCTCACCATGCACATTGCCATATTTTTCTTTCTGACTGCAAGCCCCCTCCCTCTTTATTGGAAGCAAGATTCCCTTACTTCCAGCCCCTTGTGGCATAGAACAACCACCCAGGAACACCCACAGGGCTCCAGGCTCTGTCTCCTCATGCTACTGTGAGAAAATTAACTCTGTCCTGGCCAAAAAACAAGCACTATGCACCCCTTATTCTATGCCATCTACATCATGCCCCAATCCTACACCTTCCAACTTTACATACACACACACAGATACACACAAACACAGGTATCATTTCCATGGTCAGTGGCCGTCCCTCCAAGGTGTCTGTTGTGTTTATTTGGTCCATGACCATGGGCTCTATGAGAAGCTCACGACTGGTGTATCTGGAGCGTTCATACTCATTGTCTTTGGTAGCTATGGCATATAGTGGCAGCGTTATTCGGCAGCCAGTATTATTTAATTCAACATTACAGACTGTTCTCACCCGAAAAATCAAATCCTCTTGAGGTACACACCATGTTCCCCCATCCCTCTGAATTACCCACCAAGTGCACTCAGGTCCTTGAACAAAAACAATCCCATGGATGGGCTTGCCTTTTCTTGAGGCAGTACTAACCCAAACTGTCTTCCCTTACACATTTCTCATATGCACCACAGGGACTTTATCCCCTTCTACAGTACGTGGAGGTTTTGATTGGACAGAGCCAGTGTAAACTAACCAGGTGGCCTCGCTAAATGTAGATCCCAAAGTTTGAAAGTCCCACTACCCATTGCTTTCAATGTGGTTTTTAGCAGTCCATTGCACTGTTCAATTTTGACAGAGACTGGTGCATGATAGGGACTATGACAAACCCACTCAATCCCGTGCTCTCTGGTCCAGGTGTCTGTTTCTGGAATGAGTCCCATTGTCGGATTCAATTCTCTCAGGGGTACCATGTTTCCAAAGAACCTGTTTTTCGAGGCTCAGGATGGTGTTCTGGGCAGTGGCATGAGGCACAGGGTAGGTCTCCAGCCATCCTGTGGTGGCTTCCACCATTGTGAGAACGTAGTGCTTGCCTTGGCGGGTCTGGGGCAGTGTGATGTAATCAATCTGCCAAGCCTCTCCATACTTGTATTTGGACCACCGTCCACCGTCCTATAGAGGCTTTACTCGCTTGGCTTGTTTGATCGCGGCGCACGTCTCACAATCATGGATCACCTGGGAGATACTGTCTATGGTTAGGTCCCTCCCTAGATCACGAGCCCATCTTTGTATTGCATCTCTTTTCTGATGATCAGAGGCACCATGGGCCCAACTGAACCAGAAATAATTCTTGCTGCCAGTCCAGATCCACATGAGACACTTCAGCCTTGGCTGTTCATCCACCTGTCTGCTGTTGCAATGTTCTCCATGAGCCTGACTCTTGGGTGCATGTGCATCTGCAGGACACACTTTTACAGCAATTCTTCTACCCAGGCAGAGATGTCTTGTCACAGAAGTCCAGATGGGTTTCTCTCTGTGCTGCCAATTGTCCATTTTCCATCGTTCCAGAGAGCATTTGCCACCATCCACAAGTCAGTGCGGAGGCAGAGCACTGGCCATTTCTCTCATTCAACAATACCCAAAGTTAGCTGGACGTCTTTAAGCTCTGTAACCTGACTTGATTCAACTTTTCCCTCAACAGCTTTGCACCTTGCCATATAGGATTCCATACAGCAGCTTTTCATTTTTGACATATCCCTATGATATGGTGCGAACTGTCAGTAAAGACAGAGTAGAGCTTCTCATTTTCAGGTGGCTGATTATATGGTTAGGGCCTTCTCAGCATGTCACCACTTCTTCCTCCTCTTCTGATGATAATTTGAAGTTTTTGCTTTTGGGCCAGTCCATGATAACTTCTAGTAATTTGGATTGCCTATCTGAGCTTGCTGTGTGATCAACTGCAACCTACTTATTCCACCCAACACCAGTGGCATGAAGTGTGGAAAGGACTTTCCCTTTGAACATCCAACCCAGCACTGGGCAGTCAGAGTGCCAGGAGGAGCTATACTTTGGTGCCAATCACTTCTGAAGCAGATTGATCCCCTTCATAAGCTGCCAGATATGCTTTTTCAGCCAGGGTGTAGGATGCCTTGGATCCATTATATTGCTGAGTTCAGAACTCCAGGGGTTGTCCTTGAGTCTCTCCAGGTACATCTTGCAAGACACTCCAGCAAGGTCCATTCACCCTGGCTGTGGTGTAGAGGACACTTTTTACATCTTGTCTCACCCTGACTTGCCCAAGGGCTACTGCATGAGCAATCTCCTCTTTAATTTGTCCAAAAGCTTGTTGGATGGAGGACAAGAGCTTGACAACCACCACTGGAGAAGGACCAGATTTTACTACAGGACTACTACTTCAACAGAACCACATCCACCATTTAATTTGACTGCTGCCACCACCGTGACCAACAAGGTGTCAGGTTGTATTCTGACTCTGTTAATTTAAGCCAGTGTTTTCTGCCTTTATTTCAATTTTCCAATTAAATTGTAGTTCTGACTTGGAATCTCTCACTGGTTTGCTTTCAGACTAGTACAACTACCAACAAAATGCACAAGTTACACCTGTTCTTGCAGCACATGGAACACCTCCAGTGAACACCTCCTCCTCACTGTCCCAGTGAAGACCAGTTTTACAAATATGTCCACCCCCAAACCCTTCCTGTCTGCCGTTTCTAATCACTAGCCAGACTGCTTTAAAGAGCTCCAGAGCTATAGCTTCTCGCCCACTTGGAAGCTCTTCATAAGAATGAATAAATTCACTTTGAAAATGAATTTGTGAAGTATTATAGAGGGAGTCTGGAAGGGGAGTGCCAAAAACAAGGGACAAGCTCACCACGTTTCCTGTGCTAGCTGCACCATCAACCCCCCTGGAAACAGTCCCTGCCAGTAAAGCCAGACATTTCTTAAGTTTAACTTCACTGTCTAGAAAAACAGAATGGAATTTGCTAATATATGAAAAGGTTCAGACACAACAATAGGAAATCTCTACCTTGCAAATATTGAAATAAAAACAAAACAAAACCAAAATCCAGACTAAAATATACCTGACTCTGCCCCCTTGCAGTAACAAGAGTGACAAAAGTTATAAAAGTAACGGAAGTTACAACTAGCCCTAAGAAACTGCCCAGATTTTTAACTTTAAGAATAAAGATCAAGGCCAGACTGAAGGTGCAACAAAACTGGGCTTATTCATTCACTTCTGCAGAAGAAACAGACCCTCACAGGAAATAAGGTGAATTTTTCATGCTGCTGTTGGACTAGAATGCTATATAGGGGCAAAAGCTCTTACACATGCACCCAAGACAGGCAATGACTGCACAGAATAAAAGATGCTTACATAACTAATACCTCATCCCCAAAACGCAGCACATATATTTACCTAAACCACAAATGAAAATAAATTTATATCCAGAAACATTTTTCCATCAAATCCCTGTCCCTGTAGAGGAATCCCCTGTGGACCTAGTAATTTCTCTGCAGTTGAATGGTAAATTCACTTTGACAATAAATGACAATTCCTTGCAGATATTCTTTAAGAGATCAGAATTTTCTTTCACAGACTGAGAACATTAATCCAATTTCTATCCAGGCTGCTTTTGCTTACAGAACTCCTGCTGTTGATAAAGCATTGAGCTGTTTGAGCACTAACATATCCAGAGCAATTATTAAAAAGGATCATTTTCCAACCTGACACAATAAATGAACAACACAGAAACTGGCTAAACAAGATATCATTAAGGCTTAGAAGGCAGGGAAGAAGAGGGAGGGAGACCTACAACAAGAAGAACGCACTGCTTTAAATGTTCCACTGTAATCAAAAAATGACTTATCAGTAGTACATAAACTGGAAACTACAATGGACAGTTGAGTTGGTTGGCCCAAAACCCAGAATTGTCTGGTACTAAACCCTGTCTCCTGATCTCACTCTTTGTCTGTATGTAGCCCAACAAGATTTTGTAGCAGATCTGCAGAAGCACTACCAGAACTGCATTCACAGGATGTCCTGTGTGATGGGGACAGATTACAGGAGGGCTGTTAGTGAGGCTGGCTGAGACAGCCTCCTGCCTAGGCACTGACAGAGAACAGGAGAACAGCCTCCAGCAAGACCACAAGACAGCAAGTGCTATCACTACCTGCCATTTGCTCTCCAGTGTGCTGTCTGACCCACCTCAACATCTCAGGGAAGATCACGGTAAAACGGCATGGACAGACCAGCAGATCAGATCACAAAAATGGCATTATCCTCTTCTGGTTGGTGAAAAAACACCCTCCTTTTATCCCACACACATAATCTGTTTCCTGGCTTTTCTGAGGTCTTTTTTGTTTGTTTTGGTTTTTATATTGTTGGGGTTTTTTTTGTGTCTGGGTGTGTGCATGTTTTTGTAGGATTTTTTTCTTATTTTCAGCAATCTGAGCACTCAGGACTTCGACAACCAGAGAAAACAGGACAAAAAACTCTCCCAATTACAGATCAAACCCAACCACTGAACATGTCAAAACAGGTAATGACCGCACCACTGCTGCCCCTTCAGAACAACAGTGCCTTAAACAATTGTCTTGGAAGTGATTCAGTGTTACAAAGATGTAACAGAGAGTCGGGGATTTTATTATTGCTATGGTTCCATGTAAGTAATACATCTACTTTTGCATTGGTATGATGCCTGCTTTGACTGCAATTTGTCAGCCAAAGCATTTATTCAGCTTAATATTAAGTGCAACCACCTCTTGAGCCATGAGTAGCATTAAAAGCAGGACAGCAGCATGTTCAGCTGTGTAGCAGCTAGCAAATTGCTTTACTGAAACAGCATCAGCCAGCCAGGGCACTCAGCTTTTATTTAAGCAAATCAAAACAAAATAACAGGCAACACCTTGGAAAATTTAACCTCAAGACGTCCAGGCACCTGAAAAGCATCCGACAAAAAGCCCCAAACCAAAACAAACAAAACAAACCAAACACAAGAGCTCACTTAAAGATCAAACTAAAATGCAGAAGTCCCAAAGTGTATTACTAACCAGAAAAAAAAAAGAAAAAAAAGAAACTCATGTTTCCTACCTTCCTTTCTGTCTTCCACCAAATCACACCTGTAAACCTCAAAGACTTTTTAAAAGCTGCTGCAGAGAAGTTTGCAACTTCTTGGGGCTAAAAGAGACTTCCAGTTTCCATTACCTCAGTCTTTACTTTCACAGCACAGCTGTTAGCCTTTCTTGTGTAAGGAAAAAAGATGAAGATTTCAGTAGTAATCTGAGGCTAGTAATTTATTTCTGTACCAATTTTAAAAACTGCCCTTACATTCAGCAGGACTCTTCCACAACACAAGGTTCAACAGAGAATCTCAAATCTAAGACATTTGCATTCACAGTGCAGTCTGTGCTTCAAACAAAAAAATAATTACGTCAGTCAAACCCTTTTCAATAGAAGCCCTGTGGCTAATCTGGGGAAGATCATTGTTCTGGCCTCAATAATATGAGTAGTACAAGACTGCTGCTAAGGCTTCCCATGACAGAATAGAGCCTGCAAGGTCAGCGAAGATGCCCCAGGTAGAGCCTCCTTAACCAAGTTAAATAGTTTCATGAATTCTGCAGAGGGAGTGTTGTGTGAAACTGTTCTCTTTCCCCACTGTAAAATTATGGGGGATGATCTATCCCCTTAATAATTTATCACACAGTGAATTAGTTTACAACAATAAAGTAGTAGCATCATGCAGTTGCACTCCCTCAGAGAAATCATCTGCTGTCACAAAGAACATGGTTCAGCAAAGACGCCTTCCCAGTGACCCCACCAGAGCAAGGTTAGAGAACTGCCCACACCCCCAAATAAAAGCAAAAGATCAATCTGAATGTATAAAAGGACAAGAACCTCTCTTCACAGATTTTCAATGAAAATGACCAAACTAACCAGTAGATAATATAATATCCTCAAGCCTTTATCTTACAGGGAAATCTTTTCCATGTGACACTCTAATTCACCTATCACCATGCCTCATACCCCTTCTGAGGACGACAAAAGCAGACTGACCACAGTCATGCACTGGGTTCCACCAAAGGGCAGACAGTTCGAGAATCTGTAATTCAACTACATGCCTACCTTTCTACTTTGCCTGCTCTGAGGTTCAGCCCCAGAAAGGACCTCCAAATGATTTTAAGTGAGTAGATTATTCCTGAAATAACAAGCTGTTCATTCTTTCAGGAATTGTTTTTGTCCTGGAGTTGTGTATTTTGTTATTTTGGGGTTTTTGGAGGGAGAAGAAAATGTCACATTTTATTAAGTGACAGAAAGCATACTTTGAAAGGACAAACCCACAGTAATTGGCATTGTAACACATGAAATCATGAACACATTCACCTTAAGTCATGTCAATTATGATACTTGACTCACATCAGCAGCAGGCTAACCCACAAGGGATGCACACCAGGTTTCTCTAAATACTTATGAAATGAAATTTACCAAAACAAAGAAAAAAAAAGGATACACACTCCTAATTTTCTATTAACATCTCAACTTTTTTTTGCTAAGACTGTCATGTCTGTGCTCTCCAAAACCAAATCACACTCCTTTCCCTTGCTAAACACAAGACACCTTTTTCTCTGCTACAGATTGACACATTTAATCTCCTTTGCAGCCAGACAAAACTTCCACTTATTTTATCTAGTTGTCCTTTTCCAGAATCCTTTCCATACTTTGCTGACCTAGGTCAGTTTGCACCATCCTGTGCAATTCTCTCACTTGCTAAACCTCCTTTCCTGATTATTTCCATATTGTATCTGTTCCACACCCATCTCTTGGGGAGCATTTTCTTGCTGTTTTTCATAACCCAGAATGATACCTCATCTTCTCTTGAAGCCTCCTACTTCTCTGAAAAGCTGAGCTTTGACTGAAAACTCAAAAAAATTCTGCATGGCTTCCTCAGCTTTCTCATTTTCTAGCAGTTTGCCCTTTAAAGCAAACACATCAGTTTGCCTTCCCATTACTATCCAGCACCTCTAGGATTATTTCAGTCATTATCTAGCTTCTCTTAATGACTTCCATTAATGCTTGCTTGTTAGGAATTGCTTAGAGATGGTCGTTCCTTTGCCACTCATTAAGGCTGAAGAACCTCTTCCCACTCTCTGGGGGAATAGAGTGAGCATCTGCCTTAATGCAAGGGCATGCTGGCTGGTACATGCATGTCTCTTTGGATGTATTAGGAGCTTCTTCAACACAATGAACAGGCCAGTGTAAAATAATCACACCAAATATACAGACACACAAAAATCGGTTTAAGACATCTCTGCTAACCACAGCACCATCTTCAAGGAACAACTGCAGCAGCAGCTCCACAATGTTTTTTTAATTGGTAAGTACCAGAACAGTAAGAGATACCTGAAAGTGAATTTTTAATTTCTGCATTTCAAGTAAAAGGAACGTGAACTAGGAAGACTCCAGAGTAATAATTCAACTAATCATCTCATTTCAACATTATCTCACTACTTTAAACTTTCAGAATCACAAGAAAATAAAGAAGAAAAATACAGCTAGACACCAGCTCCAGGAGAATAATGCCAATCTGCTCAGGCTTACTTAAACAAGTCACTACAATATGGATGGTCTCTCATAGTACAACCACAATGAAGTTGCTGCCATATGACTGTATTTTCAAAATATACACAAAATATAGCACCAAATACTTCTAAAAGAAGTGATTTCATAACAGTTTCTGAAACTCTTTTAAAATTGTTTATTTCTAGTGACATACATGAAATTTGAAGTAGTTCATTAAGAGGCAGGAAAGTTCAAAGCAACATGGATAGCTCATCATTTAAGATGCATTATTAACTGTTGCCAGCACTGTGTGAACATGTGTATAAAAGAAGCAAATATGGTACGTGCTTTTGTCTTCTTCCGTCTCTTCAATTATTAAAAAAAAGAAATAAAAGACAAAAAGATAGAGAGGGAAAAAAAGAATGACAGAACAAGGAACTGTTCATTAAAATTACTCTGAACACTACTTGCAAGGGTCGTGAATGGAATTTAGCTCCAAACACATTCTTATGACTAATTTGCATGCTAATCAATATCATTAAAGAATATAACAGTGGGCAAAGACATTTGTATCAACTTTATTAATGACCTAACCACAGGGATAGAGTGCACCCTCAGCAAATTTGCAGGTGACACCAAGTTGAGTGATGCTTTTGACACACCCAAAGGAGGGGTACCATCCAGAAGGACCTGGACAAGTTTTAGAAGTGGGCCATTGGGAATCTCATGAGGTTTCACACAACCAAGAACAAGGTGCTGCACCTGGGTCAGGACACTCCCAGCATCAACACAGGCTGGGGAACAAATCAGAGCAGCCCAGTGAGAAGGACCAGGGGGTGCTGGTGGATGAGAGGCTGGACATGATCCAGCCATGAGCACTCACAGCCCAGAAAGCCAAATGTGTCCTGGGCTGCATCCAAAGCAGCATGGGCAGCAGGGGAGGGAGGAGATTCTGTCCCTCTGCTCTGCTCTGGTGAGACCCCACTTGGAACCCTGCATCCAGCTCTGGGGTTCCTGCACAGGAAGGACACGGACCTGCTGGAGTGAGTTCAGAGGAAGCAACCAAGATATTTAGAGGGATGGAGCACCTCTCCTATAAGAAAAGTCTGAGGGAATTGGGATTGCTCAGCCTGGAAAAGAGAAGGCTGCAGCGTGACCTAATTGCAGCCTACCACAAACCTGAAGGAACCCTACAAGAAACATGGAGAGGGACTTTTGACAAGATCATGTAGAGACAGGACAAGGAGGAATGGATTCAAACTGAAAGAGAGTAGATTCAGATTATATATCAGGAAGAAATCCTTTACTGTGAGGGTGGTGAGACACTGGCACAGGTTGCCCAGGGAAGGTGTGGATGCCCCATCCCTGGAAGTGTTTAAGGTCAGGTTGGATGGGGCTTTGAGCAACCTGGTCTGAGGACATTGCCTCTGTCCATGGCAGGGAGCCTGGAGCTAGATGATCTTTAAGGTCCTTTCCAAGCCATTATATGATTATCATTCTATCAAGGTATAAATCACTATATAAGAAAGCAGCATACTTTTCACCAACTATAACTTCAGCAGAAAAAGCAACAAGAACTTCATGTTCTCGACAACTTACACAAAGAATTTTAATATTTGTTTCCAAGAAGAAATAACAAAGTGATACAATTCAACACAATCCATGGATCAGCAACAGAGACTCCATTTGTAAACTCCACCTTTTGTTTAAAATTCAGAAAAGTAGTAATAGTCTGGCACTCTTCTGAAACAAGTTTGTATTTAAACATTCAGGCAATATCCTTTTGCTAGATTAAAAAAAACATCTGGATGATAACAAAATGTCACAATTCTCTAAGCAGTCTTGAGGGGGGCCAGCCTTAAAGCAAATACTTCCTTTTTACCCCACATCCACAAAACAGATGTTCAATCTTCAGGCAGAATAAACCACCACAAAATACAATAATCTGGAAATGCTGAAGCCAAGGAAGTTCACAATTAAGCATGCCAAACCCCAAATCCCAAATTACAAAGGCACCACCTCAATATAGATCTACACGCACCACGACTAAAGATGCACAAACAGGAGTTTAATTCAGTTATTCTGAAATAGAAATTCGCCAGCTATTCCCCCCACTCCTGAAAATACATTAAAGGCTGTAAGGCAATAGTTTAACATGGTTCAGGCCACCACCAGTGCAGACACAGGAACTATTTATCAACCCCTCAAACCAGAAATAACAGCCATGCTCCTTCAGAAATATTTATGCAACATCTGCATTGGCTCAACTGACTGTTCTCCAGACACTTTTTGCAGTGCTGTATTTTGCATAGTTAACCTGAATGAAGTTAGAAAGAACTTAGAATTAACAATAAGAAAGAATTATCTTAATGATAGGATTTAAATTCCGTATTCTCATGTCACTGCTCTTTCCCAAGGACACAAACTTATCTGATGGACAGCAGTGACCCAGAAATAAGATCTTACCTTTGATCTTGTCAAGACGGAGGGGGAGCAAACACAGTAGCTCAAGACAACAAAAATCCTGATGTTGACAAATGAAAGGGAATTACTTGTCCATCATGCACGTCTCTGGTGTGCCCAGAACAATACACCCAGAATTTGTGATTCCCTGCTGTAAAATTGGGGCTGGTTACTGGTTTCTGCGCAGAGGTCGACAGGGCTTCCTAGTCCTCACAGTCTGCATCATGCTCCCTGCTGTCCACAGTATGCCAACTCAACCAGTTGGACTTTTTGTGGATGATCAGGAAGTAACACACTCCCCAAAACACCCTGGGAGCAGCAGCAGCTGTCAGGGATGTTTAGTAGAGAACTGCAGCAGAGTACTGGGTTTTGGCCTTGGGTAGCTTATGCTGATCATACTATGAATTCAGGATTTAAAAATGCAAAGCACCACTGAAATATGCCCGAAGGAAGAGATATGAAGAAAACGTGAAGACTTCATCACCTTTCCCTCCCACCCTTCCCCTTTCAATTATCAAGTGGAGTTTAAAGCAACTTAGGCTGCTACCTATCTGAACAAGCAGGTAAACACAGAGGATTAGCTCACAGCTTGACTAATTCACGTTAAGAATTGACTTGGATTAACTCTGAGTTGTGTTTAGCAGACAGGCTCTTAGTGCATACAAGAGGTCACATGAATTAAGCAGACTGTTCACACCACACTTCAGTGATTATTTAGATTCTCTGACTAGGTCCTCAGTATATACAGCGCCCAAAAGAAACAACAAATATTTCAATCAGAATATTTGGGAGATGACACAAATTCAAGTGAAAAACAGAAATCCAGGAGGCAGCATGGAGTTGATGTAAAAACCAAAAACCCCTACTTCTACCTCATATAATGACAGAAAGGTCAGTGTTCAAGCACTGTCTAGTCTGTCTCACCATTTTTTACATAAACTCCTTCTGCACCTCTTTCAAAGAGTAAGAAAGGCAAAAAAACAATCCTACTGGACAAAAGTACAATTGAATATCAATGGATTATTCTAAAAGAAAAAAGAAAATAAAAACTAGCTAGTAGTTTGCCTGCAGCTCTTCCGTTGAAACTTGGTGCACATTAGCATGGGTACAAACTTTAAACACATACACACTTCAAAGCCTCCTTCAGACAGTTTGCAACAAAAGCATAAGCCATAAAGCATTACTTGGGAACCACTAAGACTTTTTTTGTGACCACACAAATAAACTAAGAAGTTCAAGGGATCCAGGCCGCAAAAGGAGAATGTACTGAAATCCACCCACAAACCAGATTTTTTAGGCATCCCACAATTGCACACACCAGCTGTGTCCATGACACCAAAGCCTGAGGCCCATGCACAGTTACTCTCATCCTTGACACAGCCCAATTGGGCATGCTGGGTCTGATTTTCAGCCTCCCACTGCTGACCAGCCTCTCTTAGGTCAGCCAACCTTATACTCCCCCTCAACTCCACTCCCAGGAGATCCCACCTGGAGTACTGCACCCAGTTCTGGATCTCTGAACAGAAAAAAGAACGAGCCCAGAGAGGGCCATAGAAATGATCAGAGGGCTGAAGCACCTCTCTCATGAAGACAGGTTGGGAGAGTGGGGTTGTTCAGTCTGGAGAAGTGAATGCTCTGAGAAGGCCTTATAACACCTTCCAGTACCTAAAGAGGGCTTATAAAAAAAGCTGGAAAGGGACATTTTACAAGGGTATGTAGTGATAGGACATGGGGTAATTGACCCAGAAAAAAGGTACATATCGATTAGATATTAGCAAAAAATTCTTTACTATGAGAGTAGTGAGATACTGGAACAGGTTGCCCAGAGAAGCTGCGGATGCCTCATCCCTAGAACAGTTCGAGGTTGCCTGCCCTTTGAGCAGTTATGCTGCCCAGCCCTTTGAGCAACCTGGTCTAGTGGAAAGTGCTCCTGTCTGTGGCAGGAGCCTGGAACCTAGCTGAACCTTTAGGTCCCTTCCCACCCAAATCATTCTACAATTCTGTACAAAAAAAGTACTGTGGCATGCTGGCAGAAGAGACAGTGTTTTGGAGAAACCAAGCCTACTGCTTGGTCAGCTGCTGCCTTCAGTCTTGCAGCAGCTTTCTTCCAATACTACTCCACTTAACCCAAGGGGCAACACTGCCAGGTGAGAAGGTAAAGCACCATAACTTACCAAATCCTCAAAGTTTCCCACTACAGCTATACTGGCACCCCCCTCTAGTGGAGGCACAGCTCATACAAACAGGAGATGACACTTGCAGGGTCTTGGGAGGAAAGTTAACCAAATCACAAGAGGAACAGTCAGAGCACAGAATGACTTCTGGCACAATTGCAGGAGGCAGATGCATGCCGAGTGCACATTTAGCTTCCCTACCAACCAAGAAATGTCACCTCATCTTGGGAGTTTTAAGAAAAGTCAGTATTTTCTCCCCCTCTTTTCTCACACGCTTGGCAATGATGAAGCACGAAGGAGCAGGGTGTGGCTTCATTGCCAAAGCTGTTCCTGCAGTTTCGTGACACTCTTCTGAGGGAAAAAAACAACTGTTTTCACACAAAAATTATACCAAAGATCCCTTCACAGAGTATTAATGGCATATTAGGAACAATTTAGAAAGAAGAACTGAAAAAGCTGTAAACAAGTCCCTCAAACAGAATTTTGTCATTAAAATCTGGGCAAATGATTGCAAGGAACTTTGAGGAAGGGATGGTGAGGATGAAAATATGCAGGATCGTGGCATAAGGGTTTGCTCAGGCATATTATTTTTAAGGCATCTATGTGTTCTACAATCATGCAATTCCCTCCTGTCATCAGATTGTCATCAGCTTGCACATCTGCCCCTGAATTCTTTCCTCTAGGCTGAACCTCCTAGGATGCTTTTGCATGTGAAACTTAAGCAACCCAAGGCAGGAAACTGAAACACACTGTACTTGGAAAAGCAGGCACTTACCTATGCTATTCCTATCAACTGTTGGCAAAACTGAATAATTCTAGAGACTTATTTATAGTCTATTCACTGAATACCAGGATTGTTCTGATTACAAGAATACCCTGAAGTCTCAGTCAGTTTCCAGTCCCACTAGCATGGGGTATTTGAAATAGGACACTGTAACTGCTGTAAACAAGAAGCTAAAAGACTAGAGGAATAAACACAAATTCAGAAAAGCCCACTTTTGTTTGCAAGACTTCTGTACAGGGAAATACACTGCTTTGAGGTAAAGTTTTCAGTAGTTCCATCAAAAGCTTTAGGAAGATCAAAACAATCCTGATATGTTGCTAACCACATTGGGACAGCTCTCAAAGCCCTGTGCAGAAACCATACCCAGGGCAGCTCAAAGACACTTGGCTTATTTCCACAGAATTGCTCTCCATGTATGACACATTTTGGGAGGGATAGCAAGGAAAAGGAAAGACAGAAAGACCAATAAATTTGATAGATATTTATAATGGTATCTTTCAAGTACAAGTCACATTCAAGATGATGTTCCTTGAATGCTTGATACCCATCCACATATCCATGTCCCTGAAGTTGTTTGTCCCACTGCAGCATCTCAGGAAAACAATTGAATTCCACTTCCCTGACAAGAGGAATGAAGGGGCAATGACCTACTGATGCATTGGACTTGTGTCTGAGGGAATGGAGCAACAAACACAGGAGACACACAGATAGAAACTGCTGAAAATCTCAATGAATTCTTCACTGAAAGCCCAGGCTTTTCTCCTCAACCAAATGTAACGATTACATGGATGGTTCACATATGCTCAAACACTACTCCTAGTACATCCCAGTGTTACTGGGGCATATAGGACAACATGCTTTTACTAACTTGGCTGGTTCATCCTGACAGGACAGAAATGCCCGGAGACATTCTCCGATGGATGCAGGGAATCAAGTTATTCTCCTGTACTGATAATTTGCCAATATGACATACAACACTTTAGCAGGACTGTGTACACATTTGCAAAGGCACTTTCCAAGTGCAATAGTCAATGACACACAACACAGTATTAACACAGACCTTACCGTGCTTGATTCTCCTTTGGGATTGCCAAGCTTATCATTATCAGTCTGAATCTATGCTTCCCTAACCAATTCCCCAAATGCTTTTCTACTTCAATAATTAGTTTTACATATTCAAAGTTTGCATACTATACTATAGAAATGTGCTGTGAAGTTTAATCCTATAAGCAAGGTAGTGAAATTTCCCCTTTACATCCTACCTTAAATCTTCACTATCACATGAAATCCTTTCCACTGCAACTCGTAAGTGGACTGCTCATATCTTGTAAACCTACTGATCCAGTCTCTACAGACAATCACGGAAAACACACGTGTCACAATAGGAATTGAAACAATAACTCAACTATGCACAAAAATGCACAATTTACTTCTATTAGCTGGAGTATCAACGAAACAGCTCAGAAGTGTCCAGATAGAACATCAAGCACACAAACACACTGCCACCCTTTGCTACTTCATATTCTCAGTTACAAGTAACTGTGAAAATGGTTAGTAACACAACCTGATACCTTGAAAGCTCTGGGACCAAAGAAGTGACACCACTGTTGCAGTAAGAAATCATAAAAAACACAGTAACCATAAGAAAACAGATCCCACCAAGAGAGTCAGCAAGCACGTAATGCAGGCACACAAACCAAAAGAAACTCACCACAATAATGACCACCACAGTCCCTCCCAGTGCAAGGCAACATCTAGAGGCAAGGTGACCTTCTCCTGACACTGCCACTGGCTTGAGGTACTAACCTGCAGTGCTCCACTGAGGTCTCCTGCCACCAGCCAGCCAGCAGCTGCAACTGGTGCCACTCTGACAACTTGCTTCCCCTTGATCCAAAGCAGCAGGAGAATAGAGGTGCTTTCCACTCAGTGGGCTTCTGTGCTGTGAGCTGAAGGGATGGTGGCTGTTGCACTGGCGGCAACCCCAGAGCCTTCCACCCCTCCTTCAGCCCTTCCACCTCACTTGACGCCAGCAAAGCTGATCAAGAATTGAGCAGCAAACAAATTTGGGCTTTCTTCTGCACCACCACCCTGGCTGTGGACACCCACATCCTGGTTCGGGGATGCATGCTGCCCTTCACACACTGCAGCTCTGCAATGTCACCCCAGTTCCCTTGCTCTGTCACCAGCAGCAGCTCAAGGCTTCAGGGCATTGTTCGGCAGGTCTGATAACCACAACAGATCAGAAACACGCTGCACTATCGAAGACTAAACATTTAGTGAAATCCAGCTGCTGTAGACCCTTTATCAATACCCCTTTGCAGCAGACAAAACAACATTTGCCAAACTTGAAACCTATATAGGTATTTCCTCCTGACAGTTTATCAGTCTTTCTCCTTTCTTACAAACACCAACCTGAAGCATCACCACCTTAAAAATAGGTGGAACCTGTACAGCATCTCTCTTGACTGCTTAGATTCCAGTTGCTAGAGTTCACATTCAGCTCACTGCTATTAAATAATCACTCACTTACTCAAAGGTACAAATTTCTTTATGCTGTAAATATTCAGTACTCATTTAACATTTATTTCTTTTAGTATAAGCTGCAGCTAACTTCTTCTTAATAAAAAAGGGATACTACTCTAGCTATGTTTTTTCATCCAGGGTGAAAACAATCATCCACAAATGGCCAAAAAACTACTAAGAAAAACTTCTGCTCCCATAAATAATGTACCAGCACCATTTTGTATCTACCATACACACCCTAAAAAGACGGGGAGGAGGGAGGGAAAGGGGCTTGCAATGGAAACCAGTTTGTATGCCAGATTTTTACCACTATTACAATCTCCAGCATTCTGTACAGAAAGATCTTGCCTTTGATGTCAATCCAATGCTTTCAGGCTTGCTCCTGCAAGCACTGCAATATGCAATACATTTTCTAGCTGGCAAAGAAATGGATGTACTGCATAAGGTGCCTGTGAAATCCATCCTACTCCAAAGGTCACTGTGGCACGTAAATTCCTACAGGAAAGCCAGAATGGCCTGTAATACGGCAACATGAGGCTACACCAAACTGAGGATTATGATATACGACTATCCAACTCACTGGCATTGTTTTCAGCAGTTTCAGAAATCCACTTCCGGAAGTGTTTGCCTCTTAGTCATGATTAGAAGCACAAACAGAAAGAAAGAAAGATAATATTGGGCTCGCCATATTTATCATCTTTGTATTTTTAAAAACAAAATGAGAGTACCTCCAAATTTTATCTAGTGCATACCATACCACATGGAAGCCCAAAAAAAAAAAAAAAAGAAAAAGGCATCCAATGCTGCTCAAGTTAAAGAAATCTAAAATAAAGATAATTCAGTTGGCACAAAAAGAGATTCAGCCTCTTCAGCCTCCCCACTGAAGGCATTTCTAGTGCCACTGGTCCACACTTCCTACCACCATTTCAGCAGCAGACCACACCACTGTGTATGAGTGGGAAACAGAAAGGCACAACACTTTGTTCCTGTTTCCCCAGCAGGACCAGGCCATTATCCATCACAAAGTCCACCAGCACAAATCTTCAAGGCACTTGGAAAGCAAAACACTCTCCACATACCCCAAGCCAGAACCCTGTCCAGGCTATTTATCCTGGGAGTGGCTTGAGGAGGAGGGATGTGGTTCCCCCTCTCCAGCTGTGCTACTGGCAGGGGCAGGCTTGCCTTGCCCAGACTCCTTGAACCACAGCAGCCACACAAGTCTGTGGCTGCTTTTGCCTGCCAGAAGCAAACAGAGAAGATTCACTTTCTTTTTAAGGAGAAATACTTCTTTACTTCTGGGGGAAACTCACCAGTGCTCCCCTCTTTATGTGCACTAACCGAACTACACTAACCTACAGTATCTTAGTCAAGAAGGAGCAAGATACAGTAGGAAATAGGTACAGGATTGAAAAACACATGGTCAACAAACTACTCCGGGCTGTGCCTATCAGGAAATTCTGGACACTTTGCATTAATCCAAGCAAGGGCATTGTTCCTCTGTAGAGAAATACAATGCCTTAACCACCTCAAAAGTTCTCTGTCAAGAGCTTGTAAGAGAAATGCCATGATCATGGAGTTGCCATGTGAGATGGGGCACACATACACTATCTAAACCAGCACCAGCACACAGGCTCTTTTCTTTTCCGGTGCTCAATGTTGCACAAATAGAAACAGTACATTCAACAATTAAAGACACCACTCATTGAAATAAGAAAACTGATCCTAGAGTGCAACCTTCAGCCAAACAATTACCAAGATTTTGCAAGCCAGGTGAGCTGTTAATCAGCTTGGGAATATGGAAAGAGTGTCAGGCAGTCAAGAGACATCAATGGAGAAGAGGAGAGGTCTGGGTACACAAAGACAGGCACTTCTCAGAACTGTCCTCTACTTTGAACAAAAATCAAACAAAGGCACCAGACATTCAGATGCTCACTGTCATATATACCAGTATATCATTGAAAGTGCAAGAGTGAGCAGGAAATGCTTCTACATGTTTTAAAGAAACTAAGTTTGAAATATAAATGAAGAAAGCCAAAATTAAAGTTCCCTGATGTGTAAGTAGAACAGAACTTTCTTCTGCCCTGGGAATAATTTTGTATTCTGTCAAAGCAACACATCAGCCTCACGCCTGATCCAAAGTCATTCGGTGCCAATACACATTTTACCACTGACATCTATGGGCCATGGATGAAGCCTTAAGCTTCTGCTTTAGCTATGAAGAAACTACTAAGGCAACAAATGAGGATCATACCTAAATAGAAAGCAGTCTTAAAGAAAAAGACATGGGAAGATGAAAAAAGAAGACACATTTTATTTTCTCAAAAGTTGGTTTACTTTTCACCCTGCTGAACTGATAGAAAAAATAATACAGCCCATTGTGAAAGATGAAGCAGTAAAACGCACAACATATAAAGAACTAATCCACTAACTAAAGATGCTGGAGAGATCAAATATTGATTGCTCTACCCTTCTTTCAGCAAAACAGTTGTATGCATCTTTTCTCTGGCATTATGTGTAGTAGTCACTCTTCAAATATCCCATTTAGATGGATTTAAGCTGAATTTAAGTGTGCCTTAAATTACATGCACTTTTCTTTCTGAAAGGGAGGAAATCACACATAGCAAATCCTAATTTTGTGAGGGAAACAACAGTGGAAAGGACAACTGCCACACAATACAATATGTTCCCACTCTCAAATTCCTCCGTGTACCACCAAGACCACAAATGACAGCCTGTGAAGAGTTCCCCACTCAGCCATGATGGCAAAAGAGCTGCACTCAATTTTCCTCTGTATCCATATGATAAAAAAGCCAGATACACAGCAACAGTGCTCAGTAAGTGCTGGCAGGTCACCACCTAGAGGTGCTCAAGGCCAGCTCTTCTGACATCTGGAGGAGGCAGCTCACCTCTCAGAGTGCTCAAACTGCTGGGTACTCAAAGGGAAGATGGTTCTGGTCTCCCAAAGGAATAAACTGCTCAGAAGAATTACTTGCCTTTTGATTCAAACCTCTGAATATGAGAGAAAGCAAGCTCAATATGGAGAGGCCACTGAGAAACAGCTAACTATCCATTAAGATGTTATTAAGGGCTCATCACAGTGATATCAAAATGAATCCCATGTAAGTACTACCCAAGTTTCTACTCCAGAGTTAAACACTTTGTTCAACAACCTCTCCTGGATTCCCCAAATATTTTCGCTGTGTGACACTACAAGAACAAGTTAAAGACAGATTTTTATTTTCTCCCATTTTTAAGCAGAGAAGGAATTATATTTTAGTTACAATCTTGCAGAGCTACTGATGAAAACCACATGACCATAAAGTATTTCTGCTCACAGTGATAAGATGGTCTGTTACTCACACGTGGAGTTCACATTTTAAAGCAGTGTAGCATTACTTTAATTTTGCATTTTCCATGTGTTTCATCTCAAAAGCTGTTTAACCTTTCGACCCTCAGTATTTGTTTTGAAGAGTGGAGGAAGAGAAAGCAGACACCAGCCAATGTTTTCCTCTCTCCAACCAGCACTGCTACTGCTAAGTTCTCAGAACCAGGTTTATAGCAGCCAAGGGTCTAACCAGTGCAATCTGTAATAGGGAGTGATAAAGACAGCACCACACTGATCATACAACAGCGCTTCTCAGTATTCCTAAATAACATATCCTTGGTTTTTTGGAGTACAAAAAGGAAAACAACCACCATTCATGTACAACTGCACACGATGAGACAGTGTCAATCTATTCTGGAGAAAAACAGCATTTGATTTTGTGTGGCTAATATTAAATAAAAACGGCAGTAAAACACAGGCCTATCAAGTTGCTTTGTAAGTCGGAGCACATATCAGTCAAGGAAAAACATGCGGCACGCCTATAGCCAGTAATAAATAGCGAGCTGCAGGGCAGAGCTTCACTTATGCCTGTGCACACAGAGTATTGCTTCAGTCTGCTGCTGGAATTGCCAGAAATATTATTTTAGTGCTACAGTATAGCCCATCCTCGCACAAGACTAACAGGCTGCATGGCACACAGTTCTGGCCGCCAAATTGAAACATGACTCCCAGACCTGAGAGTGATTCATTTTAGACCAAATGGTACAACACACCGACCTAGCCTGCAGAAACTTTCTTTGAAAAGATAAGAGTTGCAGCAGTTCTTAGTAGTAAAAAAGATTGCAGCTACCCCAGTTCCCCCACACTCTGAGAACACAAGCTGTCTACAGGGTCTCCCCCAAGTTATTTTGCCTTGAAACTTCAAAAAACCCCCACCCAAACAAAAAGCCAAGCAAACAAGCAAGCAACAACAGTAAAAAAAAACAACCAACCCAACAAACAAGCAAAAAAAAAAAAAAAAACAAAAAAAAACCACACGGAAAATCAACCCAAACGTGGAGCAAATAAGGATAAGAAAAAAAAGAAGGGGGGATTTAGGCAGCTTCTAATATTCACAGACAACTCAAATCATGAAGGTGTGAGATTGTTTCACAGAGAAATCCCCAAGAAAATTAAATTTAGACATTCCAACATTTTTCTGATAACGAAAACTTTTCACATATTTCCATAGGAAGCAGTTTTTTTGGGATGGTTCCCACTGTGGAGCTATTTAAAAAGAACATAGGAAAAGAAGTGAGAGTAAGAAACTTGGTCCCTCTGGTTCCACCTCTGTCTTCTCACTTCAGTTTGCTAACGGCTTTTGTCCTGTTCCTCCCGCTCCCGGTCTTTCTCTAATAAATCACAGCCTTAAGCTTGTCATTCATCTTCTCCCTGTCCTTTACCTTTGTAAACACCACGGATACACCGACACTGCTCCCATCGGACTTCAAAAGGCTCTTCGTCCGAAGGACTGAGGGAGTCAGGAGAGAGAGGTGGCAACCATTTTTTATCTAAGACTTGTTCCACTGCCTTAATTTGGTATAAATAAATCCAGAGATTTCGCGGAGGAAGGGGGGAGGAAAGGGAAAAAAAAAAAAAGGAAAATATCAAGACAGACCCTAAGTAAGTCCTGCTAGTGTCCCTTAATCAAAGAAGTGCCCATCACTTATTCCAGGCCAGCCCCGGAGACGTTAGTCCAGCAGGAACAGCAGCCTGACCCGACGCCTCGAACCCACTCGAGCCCATTCCGAAGGAGCCCTTCGCCGCAGAGGGTCCCCTGACAAGGCGCGCCGCCCCGCACTCCGCTGCGCGCCGCGGGACTCAGACGAGGTTCAGAAACAGGAGAGAAAAAGCCACATAGAGGAGGCGAAGGGCGCCGTGGGCACGGAGCCCTCGGGGAATGGGAAGTGGGCACCTTTCCGCGGGCGAGAATGGTGGGACCCCCCGCCCCGCTCCGCCCCCCGGGCCCGCCGCGCTGCGCTTACCTGCGGGGGCTGCGCGGGCGCGGCTGGAGGGAGCGCGGCGCCGCCGCCGCCGGCGCGCACAGAGGGAGGGAGGGAGGAAGGGAGAGAAGGAGGGAGGGAGGAATGAGGGGTGGGACGGGGAGGGACAGAGAGGAGCGGGACGGGACGGGACGGGACGGGACGGGACGGTGGGGGAGGGCCGGGCCCGGTCGGGCTGGGCTCCCTCCGCCCCCGCTCCGCCCGCGGCCGCCGCCGGGCGGGGCCCAGGTGTGCCCGCCCGCCCCGCCTGCGGCCGCCCGCTCTACACGGCAGACCTTGGCCGGTCGCGGAGGCTGTCTTGGGAATGGGCCGTGGGGTTCGGGCTGCGTGGCCGTGGGATGCAGGTGTTTCTGGAGCAGCCACAGTTCGCGTCCTGTGAAACTTTCCAATCTCTCGCCGATGTCGGCAGGAGCCGTTTGGGAGCCCCAGTCACAGGAATAGTCAATTTGTAGGTGCACTGAGCACTCATCCTTGGAAAGGGACTGAGTTGCACAACAGATAGTTTTCCAGATTAGAAGAATTATTTTATTTTACAAAACCAGGTTCAAATGACTTCTTCTTCCCCACCCCCTGCCCCCCCAGTAAGTTTTTACTGTGAAATAGTCCGATTTCATTGGATTGCAGGAGCATCTAGAGGCCACTTTTGCATGTACATGCGTCAAGTGAAAAGACGTGTGTTGCCCAACACTTAGTGTTCAGTGGCTGAAATGGCTAAGCGTTTCTAACCCCTGCAGTGAGATTTCTATGGAGGTTACCTACAGCTGTACAAGCCTCCAGCAGCACAAAAGCCTATAATGAAACACCAGGCCCACTTAAAGCACTTGTATTTCCCAAGAAACCAGAAAGAAGCTGAGACAATTCTCGGGTCTGGTCTTTGCTTGTGTGCCATCAACACAGTGATGACACTGTCTACTGTAGCTACTGGCAATATCTGCTGCACCATGGATATGGTTATTAGGAAAGTTTTTGGCATCAGTGGGAGCAGATTTCTTGCTGTCATGGCTGGTGAGATCCTTTCTCTCTAGGAAGAACTTGTCACCACACAGATCTTGTTTTTGTACTCAGCATTGTAATTTTGCTCTGAGACTAGACTTCAACATGCTGAAAAGTTTTGTTAAGTATTCAGCAGGCTGTTAAGTTTGGAAAGCACCGGATTTCATCTTCTACCTGTTCAAAGCAAGCTACCAAGTGTTTGCAAGAGGTGACCAAGAAGCATGTTCTGCTACAAGCTCTAATAGATGGTTTAGGATCTGTACATCTATTATGGTGACAGGTCTTAGTAGTTTTCTCACCTATGCACAGGCCACATCCGGACTGGAAAGCTGCAGTTTTGAAAGAGTGTGCTAAAACTGTGTGTCCTCCCCTGCTAGTAGAAAAGGGATGACTTACGTGAGTCACTGATTAGAGAGCAGGTCTTCAGAATGCAAAATTGATTCTTCCAGTACTGTGGCAGTATTTCTTCTGTAGCTTCATTATAAGCCGGATTTCACTCATCTTTTTGGGACACAAACTGCCTATACATGTCTACAAAGTCTGTCCTGTCTCAGCTGATTGCCCAGATACCACTATAAGAACCAAGATTGACTGAAAAGCAGTCAAAGGTTCAAGCAAAGGGTGAGCTGACAAGATTTACATCTCTGTGGGTGAGACCTACAACCTCAGGCATGCAGGAGTCTTCTTCAGTAGGACAGTGCTTGCTGCTAAGAGCTACCACTTCTGCAAATTGGGAATCACCACTGCTCAGCATCCCTACAGTTACTCAAAAATTGCTGGTTAGGATGTTCTCTGCAGCAATTCTAGTGACTAACCCCTGAAGGAAAATAGCAGAAAATAGAAGTCCTGAGCTCATGAGAAGAGGCTGATCTGTGCATGAGATGGAATTATATGAAGGTAAAATGATCACAAACATTTTAAAGAAAACTATTTTTGAGTCCACTTTCAGTGAACTGATGTAGTTAAAGCAGCAATGTTTTTTCAGTTCTTTTGTTTTCTGTTAGTGACTTCAGGCATGCTTGCTCAACCCTGAAACATTGACTTGTCATTTATTCAAGGATAATGTCATTAATTCTCTGCCAACCACTCTTGCTCTTAGTAGAAAATATAGGGAATATTCAGTAAATCTTACAAACAGGCAAATATTGAAGGTCCAGGGAGGATCACATGGTCTGACGCTTAATGAATGTAACTGCTCTGAGACTTGGCTGTGGTGCTCTGTGGTCTGAGACGTGTTTATGTAATCACACACAGATGTACTGAATTGCATTAGATAGGGAAGTAGTTTTCACATCCTTCAGTCTGGAAAAACTTCTGTTTCCAGAACAAACCGTGTAAGTTCCATGTGCTCAATTTAGTGAATTGATTCAAATCATAAGTATGTTTAACATGTGCAGACATTGATATATTTATATTTAATTCTCAGCATTCATACACTTTCAACTGAGTGGCTGCAAGATTAGTCATACAAACCCAGAAAAGTTAAACATCTAATTCCTCTTAAGTCTGGGCCTGGAAAGTACCTCTGGTGTTTTTAATTAAAAATAAAAATTCTGGGAATTTACACTTAAGATGTGTCTTCAGTCTGTCACTTCTCTAAGTAGCCTACTCTGGTATGGGTAGCAGTGGATAATTTCATTTTGGATTGGAAATGTGCTGAAATTTTCAGTGCAATGGATGCTTTGAACAAAATATTCAATAAGATCACTACTAATTACTGTGTAAAAATGGCATGCTTCAGCACTATCTGAGATAGGAATAATTAGAGACTTTGAACAGTGTTTTCACATTTTATTGATCAGCTTTTATTTCTTAAAGCCCCATCATTCGTAGTAGATTGCTAAAGCATGTGTACATAACAAAGAACAGCTCCAACAAGTCACAAAGAATAAAGCACTCTCTGGAGTTTGACTTTTTGCTCATTTGATACATACATACTATCTGAAGCCCAGTGCTCACATGCTTGAGATCTCTGTTCAGAACAGGATGCACAGGAGTCTGAGCAAATAACATTACCTACAGTTAGAAAACATGCTGTTTCCCAGAGAAACTTCAGACACATCAGAAATCTCACAGAAAAAAAAAAGCCACATCATCTTTCTTCTGTGGCAGTGCTTCTGCCTTGGTTCAGTCTCCTCGGGGCTCCTGCTATGATGCAGCAGCAGTGCATGACATTCTGTGGGCCACAAACTCCTCTAAAACCTCAAAGTTCTCAAGGTAAAAGAGCAGCTTTTGCCATGGAAACTTTCTCTCCCTGGTTCAGCCTCCTGTTGCCTGGACCTGAGGATATTTTAATCCTTCTGAACTGCAGCAGATTGCTGAAAAGTGAAGGTGACCATAGTGCTCCTGGAAGTCAAGCTTTGGCTCTTCATGGCTTTCTGCCCATTCCCAGCCTGTAAGAGCAGGGCTGCAAGGCCAGGATTGAAGGAAAAATGGGTGCCCATAGGTGCCTGAACATATTGAGGGTTAGGGATGTGTCCACAAAAACAGAGGAGATGGGTGATTCTCATAGCCTGTATGGCAAAATCTAGATCAGATCAGGCTGTACAGACAATGCCTGTGCCAGAAATAAGAGCAGTGTCTGTCCAAGTGACCAGGGCTTGGGGCTCTTTGTGAATGAAGGTTAGGGTTTGTCCTGGCACATGCAATATCCATGTTGCCCTGAGATGACTGGACTAGGGTTTGCAGGATACTTCAGGTAGTTACTGCCAGAGGTGCAAAGGAGTTCAAAGCATTAGTGACTAATCCAATAACAGCTCACACAGAGTGTTACTGTTCAGAGTCCTACAAATCATGTGCCATGAAATGCATCAACAAGAGCTGGTGGCTGTGTGAGCAGAAGGTTGCCAGGAGGCTCCTGGATGGAAGGCCAGGAAGCTGATGGTTGTGGCTTCACTGTGGTGAGGGAGGCGAGACAGTGGGGAGGAGCTATGGTTTTGTGGTAAGTGCAGGCTCAGGGATGGCTGCAGCTTCCATGGAGGGAAGCAACTCCCATGGGATGGCTGCAGCATTGAACACTCCCACGTGTCCTTGAGCTCCATGGAACACCTGGGTTGGAGCCTAGGGCTGGGTCACCACCGCTGTTTCAGGGAAGCTCTGTGTTTACACTGCTACTCATTCAGCCTTTTGCTTTCCAGGCTGTTGAAAAAACATTTGTTTGTAGGGTGTTAAGGGATGACTGGATAGTAAATGCTGTTCTGATATTTTCATCAAGCACAGTGCTCTAGTCTGCTATGAAATGACTGAAATCCCCCTTCTCATGAGGATACAGGGAAACGAGGAAAGCTTTACCTCCAGCAAGTGCAGCAGCAGCTGTTGGGTGCATTGCTGTAGCCCCTGCCCCTCTGGCGAAGTCTAATAAATATAAAATCTTGCTCCAACAGAGATCCTTAGTCAACAGACAGCATCTAAAAACCATAATTTATCCTGTCTGTGCCCTTTCATCTTGGACTGGATGATGTTTGTACACCAATAAATTGAGTGCTATACTCCTTCACAGGATTAAAGAAAACAAATTGCTCAGAAAAAGTCACGTGAGTGCCTCTGTGCTGTACTGTAACTTTGCACACCAATTTGGTCTGCTTGAATGCCAGGTGTTACATGGAGCTTCTGGAGTGAGTCCAGCAGGGCTCACAACAAAGGGGCTGGAACACCTCTCTTGCAAGGAAATTATGAGGGAGCTGGGCCTGTTCAGCATCAAGAACTGACAGCTGAGAGGGGACCTCTTCAAGAACTATAAATATCTGAAGGGAGGGTGCCAAGAGGGGGGAGCCAGGCTCTTCTTGGTGGTGCCAGTGGTGCCAAGCAATAGGACAAGAGTCAATGGAGAGAAACTGATGCTCAGGAATTTCCACCTGAACATAAGGAAGAATTTCTTTACTATGCAGGTGACTGAGAACTGGAACAAGCTGCTTGGAGAGTTTATGGAGTCTCCCTCATTGGAGATATTCAAGAAGTGTCTGGGCACAATCCTGTGCTATGTACTCTGGGATAATCTTGCTTGAGCAGAGAGGTTGGACCACATGACCCACTTTGTCCTTTCCAATCTCACCCATTCTGTGATTCTGGGGGCTTTGAAGAGCTGCTGAACTATCATTTGAGAAAAGTAAACGAGGGCAAGTGAAAAACTCAGTGTTACATTAAAATTTCCCCTTCAAGAGACAGTATTTCTTACTAGTGTCTAAATGTTTTTATTTTTACAGCAATAATAATCGACCCCTTCTCTCTCTTCTAGAGCTTCAGCAGCAGAAGTCTCTAAAAGTCTTCCAAGAGCTGCCATGTCCACAATGGGATGGGTAACACACACACAAACCCAAAGAAGGAATACTGAGGGACTGAATCTTTAACTGACCAAAACTGAAACAAACCACCCAAACCCCAGCCTTTCCAAAACAAGGATAGGGTCTGTAATACGAGCTGAACAATAAAGAATTTGGATATATTTAGTTAATGAAAGCTCTTGCTGGAAGGTAAGATTGGGTCATTTATGTCTGCACAATAGCAGCCCCAGTGTAGAACATATGAATACCAGATGGCTGGAACTGTTCCATTAATGAACTGATGCATTCATTGTTCTGAATTTGATTTTGTAGCTTTTTGCTTATAATGATTTGATTGCACTATTAAAAACTTTCAATAACCCCAGAATTTCTCAGAATGCACAAGAGGAGATGCCTCTGTCCCTGCTTTCCACTGACCTGCAGGTGTGCAACACCTCTGTCAGTCAGGCTGATGAATACATTTCATGCTGTTTTCTTAGTTCTTCCATTTGAATAATTTATGCAGGATCCATGCACAATATATTCTTCCAAGGCACAGGAAAATGCATTCCAGGTGACACTCCATTTTAGTCAATGGGGTTATCCTGTGATGAAAATGTAGGACAAAAGAAAATCATAGCTGTAGGTATGTAGGGAGAAATTCCTTCCAGATATGTGCAAATACAGGAACAATGTCAGGCACTCGGAGATAGGCTTTTCCTCCAGAGCAGATGCCTCCTTTATTAAACATAATTCCTATTGCAATAATCTTTCCGGTCGCCAAGCTTAATTAATGAACAGTCTAGGAACCCACTTCTTGTGTATGTTACCACAGGCAGATTAATTTTTCTGGCTTATACACCTCCTCTCTAAACTTTCTCCCTGTTCCAATATTCAACTCCAAAACTGGCTCTGTCTTCACTGTGGCTCTGCAGACACCTTTTGTCACAAAAAGGCCTGGTGCAGTTAGGTGGCAAACGTATTTCTGTCCTTTGTGGCTCATCACTGATCCTCATGCCTGAGCAGGCTTAATGGACAGGGAAAAAGAAAAAATCAAATCTAGAATATTAGGTTAGCAGTGAGCAAAGGCTTTCTATCGGCTTCTGCTGTACAGCTGTCTTTGTGAGGCTGGAGAGACTCCAATCCCTTGTGTCAGAAGTGACACCAGGTCTCTTGTTTCTTATTTTACTTCCATATCAGTCCTTTTGAGGTTGCATTTATTAAGAAAGCTAAAATTAGAGTAAAATAAATAAAAACCACCAAAAAGCAACAAAGAACAAACAGGAGGGAAAAAATGGAAGTAGACAAGTGTGGATGCAGACTGCTCACAAGACCCTTGGATGCAAGTTCTGCTTCTCTTCCCTGGGGCTCCTCTGCCTTCTTTTTCACCTAGCTCCCTCAAATCTCTGCTGGTGTTGGTAGAAATTAGTTCTCTCTGATACTGCTTTTTGGGGCAGGGCCACACCAAGAAAGAAGCAGAGGTCAGGTGTTTGGGGAAATTTTCATGCCAACCCTCCTTACCATGAAGGCAGGAGACACGGATACCAGACAACAGAGCTGGAAGCTCACTTATCTAGGCTCTCTATTTCCCTAAGAAGAACATCACAGGTTTTTCCTGGGATACTCCATGAGGTTTTCTTCTTCTGAACTTCAATATCGCGTCTCAGGGACTCTAAGGACGGAATGATCTCCAGCTTATAAGAATGGTATTTACACCATCTCATTACTTGTTCCACAGACACTGTTAGGGTTATCTAACACCCATGCTGTAGGCGTTTGGCACACAAAGAAGTTGCAGGAAACCCTTCTGTGTCTTTCTGGAAAAGGGGAGAGGTCACTCTGGGGCACCCCAAATGGCAAGAGATATGTAGGTTTGGATTCAGTTCCCCACCCAGAGAGAGTAAGCTAGGATGATCAAGATATCTGAGGGCTTTTCTCAGCTCCACAGGAGCAAAGCCCATGTAATCCAGCTGCTGCACCCTTAGGAGTGCTCTGCTGGCTGGCTGCCACAGCACTGCTTTCCCAATCAGGCTGATGCTGTGCACTCGGTGAAATGCCCCTGCTCTGCCTCACAAAAGCAGGGGAAAACCTTGGGGTCAGTCCAGCCTTGTTAGTTAATAATTGAAGGCCTGGCTGCCTGCTACTCCCTTTGCCATTTAGGGCTGAATCGCTGCTTCTGTTTACAATCTCACACGTAGTATTTGCAGCATTTGTTTGCAATTGTTCTTGTAGTTCCTTTGTGTTTCTTTCACCAGGCAGGCAGAGTAAGGGATACAATGGAAAACAAGTAGAAAGCCATTTGTTTAATGCCAGCAAAGTAGGGGGACAGAGTCCTTGACCTCATCAACTGAAGCCGCTTTAAACCTGATGGAAATCTAGCCCCATATTTTTACAAGACGGGCACACCTTTCTTGGTGGCACATCTACTTTTTTGACCAGCTGCCAGAAGTTGGCTGGCTTGGACTGTGGTTTTCCAAAGTTTCTAAATGTCCAGTTCTCCTTCCTTTCAGCAGGAAAAAGGTGTTCAAAGTGCATGGTAATTTCCATAGTAACTCTTTGGAGACATACTTGCCCTGATGGTGACCTCCTCAGCACTGAGAGAAACAAAAAATAGCTCCAGCTCTGGCTTTTGAGCTGTGCCATAAAACAAACCTGGGGCCCCATCAGATTTTGGTTCTTAATTTTTTCCTTCAGGCAGCACAGAACAAAGAGTTACCCAGAAGGGGCAGGGAGGCTCAGGAGGGCATACAGGCTGTGCAGGACCCTGTACCGGGGCAGTGAAATCAGGAATGAGAAAAGGAAAAATAAAGGAACAACAACCAAGACCCCTGTGTCATCATCCACGTCAGATGAGGCTAAGTGCAACAAAGGGAGTAAAAAAGGAGGAGGAGAGATGTCAGTCGTAAAGCTGAGATATTTCTCTATTACTTTGTTTATTTGTTTTATTTCTCAGTACAGGGTTGGTAACTAGCAGCTTGTTAATTTGCAATAGAGTATATTGATTGAAATTTGCTGTCACAGACCTGGGGTTTTTAGACCATGACAGAAATAAGCTGCTTGGCAGGCAGAAGAATATGGATTCCTGATACCTATAGTTTTGTTAATGGTACTAATGGGTATCAGGTTGTGCAGGACTCTCAATATTTGAATTCAAGTCCTTGTTCTACCATGGCTTAAGATCTTCCAGCTGAGAGCATGTATATATTTTTATGGAAAACATGTTTTATCAGTCATCAATTTTGCACACAAAGGATGAGTAGCCGAGGCAACCTCCGTGGCAGCTATCACAGTTGTGGTCAGACTTAATTACTTTTCCTTGAGCCTTCAAATACAGAAGTATAATTATATATTGAATGAAAAGGGCCAGCTCAATTGTGCATCAGTCTGAACAAGAAACATCCTGCCTTCCAGAAAGTAATAACTGTCTTAAATGGAAGGGAAAAAGGTGTGCTGCATTACAGGAACAAGGCACTGACCTCTACAGAGGTTAACAGGCAATGTACCAAATGGAGATTTTTTGTTCATTAGGAGGAAACATGAGAGTATAATTAGAAACAGGCCATGCTGTATGGTTTTGCCCACTACTACTATTCAACAGAGTGGAATACTTATGAAGGTGCTCACTAGTTTTGGGATTGAATTAACAACCAGAAATTTAAGAGTTAGTGATTAAAATGGGCATTAATTTTTTTCCCCATGGGAGTTAGGAGACAAACTTGTAAATGAGTATTTGAGCTTAACATCAGCAGAATAATGGTAATTTTTAAGAACATGATTTTAAAAATTATTTTATAATATAGTTAATGAAGAGGAACGTGTACCATTTGAATGATCATTAAGTGGATGCAATGAATAAATGCAGTAGGAAATCTTTAATATATCACCTGAGACCGATCTCTTCAAATTGTTCTGGACCCTGTCCACAGAAGATCCTGGACTAAAATTCAGTCTCTGGATCATAAGCTGTGCATGAAGTCTGAAAACAAAGACTTTTTCTTTCTTTGAGGCAGGTGCATGTGTCCTGAGAAGGTTAATGGGAACTGCAGGAGCATTTTCTCTACAGGGAAGTGGAGTTAAAACCTCACGTTATTGAATTGCTCAACCAGAAATTTGCTCTTTAGCAGTTAGACAGAGGTATTGAAATTTGTTTTTTTTCCCTTCTCAGCAAAAACCCTCAAAAAAAAAGTTGCAAAATGTTGAGGTTGAACGGGAAGAAATAGGTCAGGGTGCAAGGTTGTTTGTCTCTATATACTGGGAGCCTTACTGCTGAATTGCACACACTTGTGACTACTTTTTAAAGTTATGTAACATCAAGGGTTCACAAATCTGCCCTGTTCAAACTATTGTCTGTTGAGCTTGTTCTGGTTGGGAAGAACTGCTTAAGCTAGGGATTTGACCCAATCTCTTGGTCAAAGAAATTACTCCTGACTCAGGTGGAGTAAGGCTTAAATCACTTGAAGCAGCAGTATCACTGTGCTTCTTTCCATTTGGCTGGCACCTATTGGACAAGATTCATAGCCTGAAAAAGAAATAAGCAAAAATAAGCAGAATTAATCCTCCTTTTCGGACAAAATCATCCAGGTACCATTTTGAGTCACTTATCCATTGTCCCAACAATTCATCTTACTTTCTGACCTGTAGTAAAAAATACATGTGTTTGAAAATTGCAAAGACACAAAAGAAGGATTCCCCTTATGTGACTGTGAAGAATCTATCTTTCTTCTTCAAGGTGTGTTTGAGGACTATGAGCTGCTGGATGAGCCAAGTGAAATCCACTCTTCACCCTGAGTTCTTTCCAGACAAGGGTGAACACTGTTGCATGATAGTGAATCTTCCTGCAACTCAGATAAGGTGAGCTTATGTGATTCTGTAAGCACTAAATACGTGAAGTTACCCATTGTGTAAGAGATCAGAAAAATCCTGATGCAAAACAATTTAAAAAACCATTTTTGAGAGGATTGTATACATTCTCAAAATTTTAAATAACAATCCATATAATGTGCTAAGTAAGCCTTATGAGTACCATGATTTATTACACATTCGTGAACTTTGCTAGGATGCCTTTTAAATTTGTTGCATTAAAGAATATATTCTCTGCCAAACTGTTTTGCACCCTATTATTCTCTTTTTCCTCTTATTTTTCTTTGTGTCTGGCATGATTCAGCCAAGCTTTTACCTAATACAGTAAGTAAAATTTACATTTTTTGGAAAGGTAGTACCTAATGAGAAGAAGTCCATGAAGTCATTCACACAGCTTCATGCATAACTTGCATAAACTCCAGGAATCAGTTACTACCACAAAGTACAAAGGTCGTGTAGGCAATGATGGGTTAATGTTTGGGGTCAAAATCAAGTTCTCGGTGTCAGTAAAGGGCCAGTGTAATTTAAGCAGCTTTATATGAAGGAGTCCACACCACTGTCTATGTGCTTAGGTAGTTTGGCCTGTGACTCCCATTAGTACTTGAAAGCAGTGTGACAGAACAATATCCCTCATATTCAAAATAGGAATACAGCCTTGTATTTTAACACATTCCCAGGAAGCCTGGAGCAATGTGCTCCTTGTGACTGAGGACGGGTGGTTTCCAGATGCTCTTTTGGTCAGTCATTCAAGCGAGCATTGTGCACAGTGCTGCTCCTCAAATTGCAAACCTCCTCACACTGCTCATTCAGCAGAACAAATACCCGTGCTCCCTGGGATGAAGCCTGAGAATAAAAGGCAGCAGGATTTCCCTATTCTGCTTCCTACTGAGTCAGGAGCTTGGGCTTTGTTACGCCAAAAATTTATTGGCTTTACATTGCTGGAAGTACAAAATACTTTAAGTACAAGAAATAGATTATCTCTCATAGTAAGTATGCTGTCTGTACAGAGCAGGAAAAGCTCCTTTCAGCATCCTTGGTATAATGAGAACATACCTCTCCGTGTCTGTACCATCCCATTCTAGTTTCCACTCTGCCTCCAAGACTTTACCAAGAACAGTGAATCTGCTTCTCTTCTATCCACATATGGATTTTATCTGGAGGAGGATTATCTTCAGGTGGATAGTGAATGGTTGCCTGTAAAAAAAGTATCTGTTTTCTAAAAAGTCACCATCCCATCAACATGGAGTGGAGATTAGGCTGGAGGGAGGAGAAGTGGGGGAGGAGGGTGGCATGGGCAGCTCTGGGACACGTCTGTGAGCTGGGCACCTGCTGCAGTCCAGAACAGCTCCCAGGATTTCTGGAGTGTGCCAGGGTCAGAGGTTTCAAGAAGAGAGTGCCTCAGAATACAGAATGAAGAAAACTCTTCATTCTAGAGAATGAACAAATACAGAATTGAAAATTCTTTTATTAATAACTGCAGTCAAAAATACATATATTCTCATTTCAAGTGTTCCATTTAAATGCATCAGTGCAAAACTTGGTCAAAGCTACAGTAGGCATTTGTAAACTCTTTGAGGCAGAGACCAGGCTTTGACAGACTCCAGAAGAGTGAAACATCAGTTTTACGTGGAGCCCACAAGTGCTATAGTTTAAAACAAATAACAAAAATGCAGTTGGTTTGTGGCCATCCCATACATCTTTAGCTGTTGGAAGCATGTGATTCCTGGCTTGGAGTTTCAAATTACTTAAAAGGTACGTTGGCATAGAGTATCCTTGCTACTTACCACGTCCTGTTACGTGCTCCTCCTGACACAGACATTGTCCTGGTTTCTGCCTGTGCTGCACACTTTCAGCTCTGTGTAAACGGCCATAATGACAAATAGTGTGTCACTGCCATAATGACACAGACATGAACCCCTTGATGGCATCACAGCCACGAGACTGGCCTTGCTTTGCCAGCTGGCAGTGGAAATGTCACGCCTGACTCTCAGTGATGCAGAACACAGGACGTGTGGTGCAGGGCCACAGAACACGGGGGTGAAACAGGGGCCTCTGTGACAAAAGGAGGCCAATCTCCAGCAGCAAAGCAAATCCTGTGGTGGGATTTTAAAATGATCATGTCACAGCCTGAAGCCACTCTGTAAAACTCCACCCACCACTGTGCAGTGGCAGAGTTGGTGGCTCACAGGTGGCAGAACTGTAAAAAGCCAGGAAACCATCAAATAAGCACAGCTGTGACCCATAAAGTTTCCCTTCCACCCTGCAGCAAATCTGAAAACTGGCTAATTCTGAACATTCCTCCTCCTCTGTCCATGAAGAACTTGACATACTGATAGTTTGTTACTGGGGACAACACCAAAAATGCAAACCTGGCTATCAAACCCTATTCTAACTCCACCACTGCCAGTGTGCTGCTGCCATTCTGAAAAACTGTGCTAAGGAGATGCCTTTGGTTGAATCACATGGAGTGAAAAAACTGGGTATAGAACAGAAATGCTGGAAGGCTGTGTAATGTTCTGAGCTTTTAGAGCAGAAATTTATTAAAACCAAGAAAACTGAAGTTGGCAAAACCAAATGTCTAGCATAACAATAATAAAATGCCTTTTGTCTTCAATATCATCCCATGGGTTTCATTATTTCCTTTTGCAAACAACATTATCTGGAGAACAGACAAACTTTCCATTTAGTCCAAGAACTGTGGCTGTCTCCAGTCATCTATATGCTGCAAGAACATGGGGGCAGAACAAATGAGTTGAGCTTTTTTTTTTAAAAAAAGTTTTGACCATACCTGAAGGCCTTACCTAAGATGAACGTCTTAAAAGCAAGCATATTTCTCTTTCATTTTTGTTAAGACTGGAGACATCAGTGATGCCATAAATCTCTCCTGCCAACAGTAAGACATGTTTTACCCTATAGGCATGGCTGATTTTAGATTTCATGTGAAGATTTGATCAATACATGGTTTGTGTGTCTGAACATTTCAGTGAAAAAAGGTAGGCTGGCTTTCAAAGGCTGAGGTAACTGCTTGAAGCAGAAATGTACATGCCAAAGGACACACATTGCTCCTTCTCATTTGGGTCTCTTCCTTACCAAGTACAATGACCTCCTTTGTCTCTTTATCTGTGTCTACTTCAAAATGCCAGTCAGTTTAGTCTGTGAAAGAGACTTCTAAGTTAGATCTAATAAACACCTCTGTCATACTGAATATCTCTTGTAATAAAAGTCCTTTAGTGCTGTTTACAGACAAGCTGAAA
The DNA here is from genome assembly GCA_034509425.1 of Eopsaltria australis. Taxonomy (NCBI): domain Eukaryota; kingdom Metazoa; phylum Chordata; class Aves; order Passeriformes; family Petroicidae; genus Eopsaltria; species Eopsaltria australis. The sequence continues at coordinate 610,134 of JAVTVJ010000384.1, forward strand.
ATCGAGGCACCTTCTTGTGTCTTTAGAGGTGTGCCCTGGCAGAAGCAACTAGCACTGACCTTGGTAGAAGGGATCATTTATCAGCAGGAGTGAGAGAGCCGTAACTATAAGCATATAAACAAGACCAAACCACAGTAGTGTTAGAAGGCTTGTGTCTATGTTGAAAAAAAACCAAAAACCCAAACCCACCAAGAATTACACATCTCTGCTCTTTTGTTTAATCTAAAACTGTGTAGCCCTTACCTTGTGCTGTAGTGAGGAATAGGTTGCAAGAAAGCTCTTGTGAGTCATGGCTACTAAAAGTGCTTTTTTCTTGCTGACCTGCTTGCTTACCCTTCACTGCACCTTAGTCTTTTGCTGGTAGACCTGTAAACCCTTTCCACTGCAGCAGCATCTCTTGTGCCTCTGAGGTTCCACCCAAGGGGATCGGGACTGTATTGTGCCAGATATGAACAGATATTCATACTTTCTAAAGCTTTCACTCTAAATAAACAGAGAGCAGGAGACAGGGAAGAGGTATATTCTCCATTAAGAAATGAGGGATTTAGTGACTGACTCAAAGCTGTGCATGTAATTGCTGTCAGAGCTAGCAATTGAAAACAGGATTCTGGAGCTCCCAAGTGCCAGAATGAAGAAACTAGAGTTGTCCAAAATTTGCCCACCACTGATTATGGAAAATGAAAATATACTTTAAAATAAACTCAAATATTTTTATGATTGATATGTGTCAAAACATACACCAATAAAATCCCTCCTTTCTCAAATGCTGATTCTGTGTACAGACACACACGAAGAAGTAGTCAGAGTTTAAGTGGGTAAAGTTTGGCTTACTCATCTGGAGCTGTGCCTGTTTACATATGGCTGAATTAGAGGTATTATGTCTTTGACAATGTATTCCATTAATATTTTTGTACTAATGCATTTACACGACAGTCTCCAACGGCTGTCTATTACTCTGTTTCTCACTTGTTTAAACTTTTCACCTTCCTGCTGAGCTCCTAATGGAACAGCTTCCTAATGCTCTGATTCTGGAGTAGTGTTTCTGGTCTTTTTTTTTTTTAAGGTTTGTGAAGATTGTTCAGTACTTTGAGCAAAAGCTTTAGTAATAAATGTATAACACTAGGACCAATCCCTTTGCCCTTCCTCATTCTGAGGTTCCTCTTTTGATTTCAAGAGCATAATCAGCTGAGCAAGACACTACTCAGCACAAATAACATTGGCAGAAGGACCCACAAAGCAGAAACAGAACAACTGCCCTTCAGCCAGAAGGCATTATAATTTCTGTGACGAAGAAGATCATGTTGCACTTTTGTTCCTACAGTCACAGTAAGAGGAACAGTCAGTTCTCAGAAATACACAATTTTATTTTAAGGGGTGTTGCATGGTAGAGAGAGCTGAGCTAACACTGCAGCTAGGCTCCTGCAAAGAAAAATCAGATCATGGGAAATGCAGAGTAGATGCAGTAATATAAGGCAGAGCAGGTACTGGAAAAGAAAGACAGTGCTGCAAGAAGCTACTTCTTTACTGAGGAATAGATTGAGAGAAAGGAAAAAAAGTGCACTGGAAGAATAATTGACATTATACAGATACAGCAGACATCAAGCTGTATGTGGAGCAATTGGATATCAATCTAGTGAGCAAGAACTGAAGAAACAAAGATGTGGAGAACTTCTCAGGAAAGAAAAAAAACGCAATGAAATCTCTTCCAAAGCTCACTGGAAAACTCCAAGTGGGGACGTGAGGTGCCCAAAGAAGCAGAGCAGGGAAATGCAATGCAAAAAAAAAGTAAGTGAAGAACTAATGATTGAAGCACAAACTACAGCACAGTGGGTAAACACAGAGCCTTCTCCCAAGTGACAATCTGCAGAAGAAGAAATGGGTGAATTGAAAGCAAAGGTGCAAAACGTGCTCAGATTTAGGTAGAACAGCACAGGAAAAAGAAAAGAAAGACACAGGACTTCCAAACAGAGTTAGTTCCACCTTAATGCAACATCCATTGAAATGTGGGAACTTAGCCAAGATATCATTAATATCACTCTAATAGAAATGTCAGCAATACAAGCTGCAATTGAGAAGATGAAAAACAACAGAGCAGCAGTGAAAAAGGTCCTAGCAGTAATGCTAAGGATATGTGACATCCACAACTTAAAAGAAACAATGGCAGAGCTCAGCAGCGATGCCTGAGAAAGAAAAGAGATCCCTCCAGCACACTGAAAACACAAAATTATTGTCAAAATGCTCCAAAATGGGATTGCAAGAGCCATGATGTCTGGAAACAAGTCATAAACTGTATGTAATCTGAAAAGTTTTCTACAAGTGCTGCACTCCATGAAGTAAAGGGAGCAGTAGATGGGAAGTTTTGTGAATATTTTGGATATAGGCTTAGCCCTGTACAGACCAGATACATCCACTTAGCCCACTGTAGATGCATACAAAACAAATCACTGGCTTTCAATGTTTCCAAAATAGCTTGAAGAAATCATTGTTATTGATTCTTTTGGTCCTAGAGAAGCTTGCCTGCTGTTATTCATAACAATAAGGAGTGCTGCTGAGAAAGAGTAAACAGTGGTTTAGCATAAACACCCCTTGAAAATGTGGCTGCTTTTCCCTTCCATTTATAGTAGGATTTGTCATGGATGGACAGTGTCAGTGTGCACTGACAATACTAATCCCCTGTAAGTGCGGACACTGCCTCTACACTTTTGGTAGCACAAATGTCACTAGGTACAGCTCATTGCCACATTGTGTCACAGTGCCCAGGTTCTCAGGAGTGGTCACAAAAGAGGGGCTGGATCATAGAATCGTTAAGGTGGGAAAAGGCCTCTAAGATCATCCAGCTGTAAAGCTAGCACTACCATCATGTTCACCACTAAACCATGTCCTCAAATGCCATTACCACACATTTTTTAAACATTTCTAGGGATGGTGACTTCACCATCTTCCTGGGCAACCTTTTCCAATACTTTGCAACCCTTTCAGTTAAGAATTTTTTCCTAATATCCTATCTAAACCTGGTGCAACTTGAAGTCGTTTCTCCTTATACTGTCACTCGTTACCTGGGAGAAGAGATCAACCCTTTCCTGGCTACACAATTCCTTTCAGGTAGTTGTAGAGGGTGATAAGGTCTCCTACAAGAATTTTTTTCTCCAAGTTAAACAGCCCCATCTCCCTCAGCCACTTCTCATCAGGCCTGTGCTCCAGACCCTTCCCCAGCTCTGTTGCCCTTCTCTGGACACACTCCAGCACCCAAGTGTCTTCCTTGTAGTGAGGGGCCCAAAACTGGCAACAGCACTCAAGGTGTGACCTCACCAGTGCCAAGAACAGAGAGACAATCACTGCCCAGGTCCTGCTGGCCACACTTGCTGATACAGGCCAGGATGCCATTGGCCTTCTTCGCCACCTGGGCACACACTGGCTCATGGTCAGCTGGATACTGACCAGCAGCCCCAGGTCCTTCTCTGCTGAGTCACTTTCCAGCCACTCTATCTCCAGCCTGTAGCACTGCAAGGGGTTGTTGTGACCCAAGACCAGGACTTCACACCCGGCCTTGTTGAACTTACTCATTCAAGTGGTCTCAGCAGCCTGTGTTTGCATGGCTGCTTAGAGTGCATGCACGCCAAATAGATGGCTCTTTGGAAGGGTACATGCAGAAATAACTGCCCTAAAATTTCCAGTGTTTCTGGCCAAGTGATGAAAGGCAGATGTTATGCCATGGCTGTGACCTGTGATCACACCTTTTTCATGTGCTTAGTGTCTAGTAGTTCCTTGAAGAGGTGGACCATTGTGCATCCTCAAATTGACTGGGCTGCACACGTGCAGAGCTAAGTTCCTGAATACTCTCAAGGGCCCCTGGGAGAAACTAAAGGGCAGACAACCATCAGAATAACCCATGCAAGTTACTCCTTACTGTCATCTTCTTATATATGCACCTGATAGTAGGCTGAATATATTTATATTGTGGCAGCAGCACACATGAAGTTTCTCACTGTGGGTAGTCCTGTAACACCTCCTTATTCACATGGTGGACTCATTTTCTGGCTATAAAGGATTATCAGCTCCAAGTAAGACTTAAATTGCAGCTATTGTTAGTTGACTGTGTTGTCTGCATTCCTCTGCCAGAAACAATGGAAGTGTGCTTATTCTCCTGGAGGACGCCTTCATAAATGCACTTCCTGATTTCTTTGCCACAAGTCACTGACAGGTGAGCTGCCATAACTTCATGATGGCTCTTAAGGCTCTCCTTCACCACCTTTTAGCCAGCTAGGCTACAGAGCACTGTTGTCATGGGTGTCCTTTTTGCATCCATCCCACTCTTTTTCCCATCCATTTTGCAATTTGGCATTTCTGAGTAGTTTTTTTGTAAATTAACAGAACAGGTGAATGTGTGTAGGATGTGATGGTCAGTTTCCCATATTAATTTTGTGATCACTTCAGTGCACCAGGTTAGCTAACTCCTTATAAACACACTGGCACTTGTAACGAGGTCCATAGTTTTGGGGAAAGGTTATCTCAGTCCTTCTGCTGGTGCTGCTTAACATGGAGGTCTAAGCCAGTAGCAGGTTGAGATTCTTGTAGAGTTTGCAGAGTCTGACTCAAGGAAGTGAGAATTCACTGCCTTCTCCGATATGGGCAGGAAACATTTACAGATGCTCCCAGCAGAGTCTTCAAAGGGTGAGGCAGGAAAACATGTGGTGAACATGTGGACTTCTGTGGGAGGTGGTTCTGCTTGATGGATATTTTTCCTCTGTCAGCTTGTGATACAGATAGCAGATCCTGAGGGAATAGTGGGGTCACGCCCAGGACTGAAAGCTCTGCTTGTGCTGAAGCAACAGGCAGAGCTGCTATCGCAACCATTTGTATTTCCAACACTTATACACTGCCAAACCACCAATTTGCTTTAGTGGGACAAACATGGTATTGCAAGAAAAGGTGAGCACATTCTGTAATGGACATTTTCTCAGCCTTGAGTCTTTTCATTTTCTGGAAGCTTATCAGCAAAGGCAGAAAGAAAGGGAACTCCTCCTTTGCTTCACTGCTTTTTACCAACTAATTATCACTTATACGTTGCACTTGTATAACTGACAATCCCGAAATTAATTAAATCCTTCCAACCCTTAGAACTCCAAACAGTTGGGTTGCCGTATTTAACCATTGTATTTAATCAGTCAGTAGCGGAAGGAAACTCTTCTTTAGAACAGAAAATGGTCTGAATTTTTCAGCCTCTCCTTGTGTCTTCCAGAACCCAGATTCTTAAAGGAAAATATCCTTACAGTTTGCAAACAGAAGTAATATAAAGAAGCCTTCTGCTTGTTCTTCATATAAATAACACCACAAGAGTCCTCTCTTTGTCACTCATGACCATGCACTGAACATAATGTGTGCACAGGATAATTTTACGTCTCTGGCTCATCCCATGAAGAAACAAACTGTTCCTTCCTTTGTGCCTCGATCTTCAGCTCCAAGGGCAAAGCTCTGCCTCTTGCTTGCATGCAGAACTATTTCTAATGTAGTGGCATGACCTCAGCAGCTTCTGCATGACAGATTTGCGAGGAAACTTTGTACCAACAATGAATTGAAAGAGGATTCCAAGATACCAGGAAAATGTGAAAATTGCTCAAGTGCCTTAGCAATACTTTCTTCAGCTAATCAAAAACTGGGAAGGTTAGGAAGAGGCTGCCAGTTGTTAGCATGAAGTTTTTCACTCAGTGGTGTGCTGTATGTCCTTTATGAGATATATCATTTTCCTCCAGCAAAGAAGCCATCATTTTTTCTTCCTTTCATCTGCCAAGACGGATAGTATTTTAAAGAGCTTGTGGATCAGCCAAAATTGTCTCATCTCTCAAAATTATTCTCAGAACCAAGAAGATGAAAACAAGCCCAAACTGTTTCATGCACAAAGAAGCCTGTTTCTCTGCATATTGTTTGTCTCAATGATACAGCCACTTTGGTACCAATTTGATTGTTTTAATGAAAAAAGTAACCAAATCACAACATCACAGAGTATGTTGAGTTGGAAGGGACCCATAAGGATCATCAGGTCCAGCTCTTAGCCCTGCACAGCAACACCCGCAAGAGTCACAGCATGTGCCTCAGGGCATCTATGGTGCAGCAAAGTAGCAAAATTGAAGATGGTTCCTTCTCAGTTATCCTGGGTGGTGGATAGAATGAAAGCCCATTAAAAAAATAATAATTTTGTTGCTAAAGCATCCTGACATGAGTCTAAGTTCAGACCAGGAACAGAGCAGGGAGGAATGAAGATGGCATTCTTTCATGTTCCAGAGTAAAGTCACACTCCAAGTAAAGAAAGGATGGGATAACCTCCAGACCCAGATTCCTCAGCACAGGATGCAATGCTTTTCAGGAACTCTGATATTCCAATATTTTGCATCCAATCAACAATATTTTTGATGTACTGAGAAAATAAGAGATGCAGGCAAGTAAAACACAGGACAAAGAGTCTTGCCACAGGAAAGGATCATGAGTAAGAGTGAGTGCTCTGCCTTCAGCATGAATTATGAGCAGGTCAGAGGTAACTAGTGTAACAAATCACAGTTCCACAAATACTTTTCATGCCATTTAATGTCCTGCTGTTCCATGAGGACATGGAGCAATTGCAAACATGAATGCAGCAGGTTTCTGTCTGGCTTCAGAAGCAATTTGTATATGGTCTGGAGTAATCTGCAGCCTCAAAACATTTGAGTTGTGTTTGGAAAAGCAGTTAAATATCCAGATGCCTAACAGAATCTCTTAGTCTGTGAAACTGGGATAGGAGTGCTGCAAACAAATCCTTCCTTATTGAGCTTTTCTAAAAGACTAATTTGTCTGGAAGCACAAATTGCTGCTTTCTAATGGAAACAATTCCCTTCTCTATCTTCATATTCCAATCTTGAAGTTACTCAAAAGAAAAAGAAAATCCTAGGAGAATTCCAGAATTCCAGCGTGGGAAGTTTCTGAGTAAATTTAGTTTCTTCCTCATGTTAGAAGTCCAAATCCCTCTAGCTCCCTGGGTCCTCTTCATCCTTTATTAATTTAGAGTCTTGCTCAGTCTGAGGTTCCCAAGAATTGCAGTCTTTATCTCAGAAATGTTTCAGAGAAAGAGTGCTGAGAAAATTGTTGGTATGGAAATAACAACCTCACCAATGCTCACAGTCAACAACTGAGCAGCTTCATGACTAATATGTTCTAGACTCTCTCTATGCTTCCCATTTAGCCCTAAAAGCTCATAGCCAGAGTTCCAGTCACACAAGATGCTTTTGCAAAGAAAAAAGGGTGGTGGTTTTTAGAAAATAAAAACCTGTTCCATTCCCTGTATTCATGGCACAAACCTTTTCCACAGAAATAGCTTTTACAACAACAAACCCCCTTTGGACTTGTCTGGACTCAAGTGGATACTAGATGCAAACTGTAAGGGGAGCACTGCATTAAATTGGATAAACAGCCCTTCCATTCTAATCCCTACATGGAAGTATTCCCTCAGCATCAGCAAAAATTACCCTGAAGATCCAACCTACATTTCCCTTGTCAAGAGAGGAATAAATAACACTAACGAAAAATTTGTATTGTGCTTAATAAAGGCATTATTTATATAATAAGGACCAGTTCCAGTTGATAAAGAGTTAAAATTTTCTCTTTTGCTATGAGGGAAAAAAATGGGCTTCAGGAATAAAAAACCCCTGTGCTTTTAACCTGCTGTATCACACGGTAAAGAACATAATTGCTTGCAGAGTTATTGAGAGTATGTAAATCCTGATGCAGCACAGCTTCCATGTCTTAGCTAAATATAAATGTAAGGTAACCTTTTGAAGTCACAGATTGGCAGAGAGGCAGCTAAGAGCAGTTTGCTCTGCAAATTGCATGCAGACACATCATAACCATCTTAATCATGTTTGCTTTGGAGTCGGAAGACAGCTTCAGGAAACATGAAGCAAATACTAGATCCAGCCCTTTTGCAAATTTTGCTATTTTTTTCGATTAGGAAGCCATGTAGCTTTTTCCACTACTGAGGATATACTTCACCAATAGCAAGTTTTGTCCTTATCAAGGTAGACATTGCCATCCATTGGACTGCAGTATTGCTTTAAGGTCTAGAGAAGTGGTGTGGGGAGTTCTTTATGGGGAGTATATAATGTGCCCATGTGGTGCTGCACAGTAATCTATGGGAATAATCCATGTATCCTAGATATGTCTTTAAAATGAGAATTTTGCCACTTTGTGAGTTTTTACTTTCCCAGATTTCTCATGGCAAATAGCTCAATTTGAGACATAAATTCACTATCCTGGAAGCTGCCACTTTTGTTGCTTTCTTAGAATTTCTTCATTTTATATAACTCATACGGAAATGCAAATTTAAACGTATGATACACAAAAACAATTTACTCTGAATGTATTTTGAGGACTAGTCAGCAAAAGGAGTTTGGCATAGTCTTCTCTATAGATCACTAACATCTCTCAGCCCAAACCTTTAACCTAAGGCTCTACCTTCCCATGAAATCCTTATTGTTGTTATTCTGATCTATAATGTACCTGGACTAACACTAGACATGGACTCAGACCTAACACAGTGATGCCTAATGAAATTGGTATTTCTGTCTGTTGGAAGCAGAAGTCTACTATTGTGGAGTTACTGCTCACTCCTTATTGCTGCCAATGTTCTTTAAATATCACTCTAATAAATTAAAAATAAATCCTAAGTTAAGTACTGCAGGAATTGAAGTGATATCTTGTAGAATGAAATTTCTACCTCTTCCACTTCAAGGATTGTTTTCAGAGTAGTCCCAGACATGAATGCAGACTAGGACAAGAATTCATTGAGAGCAGCCCTGTGAAGAAGGATTTGGGGATTCTTGTGGATGAGAGGCTGAACATGACCTGGCCATTTCAGAGCCCAGAAAGCCAAACATGTCCTGGGCTGCATCCAAAGCAGCGTGGGCAGCAGGGGAGGGAGGGGATTCTGCTCTTCTGCTCTGGTGAGACCCCACCTGGAACCCTGCATCCAGCTCTGGGGTACCAGTACAGGAAGGACATGGACCTGTTGGAGTCAGTCCAGAGGACACCACCAAGATGAGTAGAGAGATGGAGGACCTCTGCTATGAGAAGAGGCTCAGAGGGTCAATGTTGTTCAGCCTGGAGAGGAGAAGGCTTCAGGAAGACCATATAGCACCTTCTAGTACTTAAAGGGGCTATAAAACACAGGGAGAGGGGCTCTTACATGTGTAGAGAGTGTTAGGACAGTGTTATACAGTGAATATATTCCCTTGCTTCAGCTTCACTGAATATAACCCTTATCTTGACTCTTGCCTGACTGCTGAACAGAAGACTGAGAAGTTTCTCAGAAACTCTATAAAAGAAATCTGCTGTCCTAAATTTTTGAGGAGGGGCATGGGAACATATGTGTTTTTGTCAGGGATGTTCCAGAGCACTTCCCTACGCATTATAGAGCCCACAGACAGACTTGTCATTTGTCAATTTGCCCCAGTCCCTTTTCAAAACTTTCCTGTTGTTTTCATTTAAGTAATCTTTCAATTTTTTAAATGCCATGTTTTCCTTTAGGAAACTTTTTAACTCTTACAGACTGTGAATGATGAAGGGTTCATTTTACTTTGTTTTCTTTTGGAGCAGTGTTTGGTACAGAGTTTACTTTGACTTCTAACACAATATTTTTAAAAGCCCCCCATCTGCTTGTAGGCTTATTTTCTCCCTTTTCTTTTTTTCCCCATCTTCCCTCCCCTCCCATCCCCTCCCTTCTTAAATGTTTCTATTTGCTTTATAGTTTGCTTTATTTTCTGCAGTTCCCCTCTTAAAATGGTGCAGCTTTGTACATTTATTTGCCCTGCTCTCTTCTACAAACTTAATGCTAGACCTTTCAAATGGAGTTCCTACTCTAGTTCCTCATTTTGTTATTGTAAGACCTAAGATCTTGGTGTGTGAAGTCTACTGACTGACATGCTGATTGCTTCTTCCTGAACTCTCTTCCTAAATTTATGCTTGTGCTAGGGGCAGAGATACAAAATATTTAATTTTTCATTGCAAAATGTCGTGTCTACTCTCGTAAACTTAATGTGGATCTGCTTTGCTGTGGCACACTTAATTTTGCTCTGCAGCCCTGACCTTCACAAGTTGCAAATTAGTCTTAATTCCAGCCATAATTTAAGCAGTGACACCTTCATTATTTCACTGATAAACGTAATTTTGCTTGTCCCAGAAATACTCTATGATTAATTTCTAAAGAATTGACTTTGAAACATCTTTACTGGAAAAGATAATTAGGCAACACAACAGAATGATTACAGCTATTGAATACTAATATTTAATGAAAAAATAGCCAGGAAATATAATTTTATGTACAAAAGGAATTGAAACTTAGTAATTAAATTCCTAGAAGCTTCAAAATAGGAAGAAAGACGACTATTCTATTTACCGTTGCATCTTTCTCTTTTTCTGAAAGGAAGCAGGGGTCTCAGTGTACCTGCTGGTGAGAAGCTCAGCATGCAGTGAACCTGAGGTGAGAAGAGCATTTTTCCAGAGGTTTTTCTCTGTCTAATCATTATTATTGATTTATGTTATCATAAGTGGTTGTATTTAATCAGTTCCTTTTTTTTTTTTTTTTTTTTCTCCCAAGGAAGAATCTATCTCTGTTTACCTAAATTTTTGGTTTGTGCTCATCCTCATCAATGTAGTTTTGTTCTGTGGTCAGTTGTGTAGCTGGGCAGCTCTTCTTGTTCCCCTGTCACCAAGCCTCAGCCTACTGGGTGCTATCTACATAGCCCGTGGAAAAATAATTCCAGTTTTCTCCCTAAGAAACCTCATGGGTACAGTGCTCAGTACATCTGAGGTCTCTTATATAACTGAAGTCCAATTCTCACTGTATAGCTTCTACTTCACTAAGCTGTAAATATATTGTTTATTCATAAACACTGCTCTTGTGTAGGTAGTACCTAAGGCAGGTTTTCCTTGTTAATATCGTCAGGAATAATTATGTCTAAAACTACACTGTGATTTTCTGCTGCCCCTTTGCTTTGCCCCAGACCAGCCATACTTTGGTGGCATTGTTCTCATGGGTGATGGCTGTTCCTGTTCGCTTCTTTGTGCTTCCACTGCTTCAGCACCTGAGTATCTGGTGAGTTTATTTTCCTACACTCTTATGAGACCCTGCACTGATATGATGACTCCTGAGTTACTTTTCTATGGTTACAATGGAGATTTTTGCTAGCACAAGCTATTGTTCTCTATCTTCTAGATCTGGGTGCTTCCTGTCTGGGACAAATACACTCTTTTGAGTGGCTTTCAGGGATGGCCATCAAAAGGGAACCTCATGGCCCTGTAGCTTTGTGATCAGGCATGGAGGAAGGATCTTCCAAAAGAAACTTCTCCACATAATTTTGCTTTTCTTTACCCAGTGCTTTCCTCGGCAATCCACCCATTAAATGCTGCAGGACCTTGTACTGCAGTCAGCTTCCTGCGCCCAGGGAGCCATTACCTGAGCACTGTAAAGATATTCTCTGGCTATCTTGATGATTGTGCCCTCATTTCAGGATCTCCTTTGTATGGGAGTGCTATGGCTAAAGTTGATATTTTTGAGTGGTGAAAGCTTAAAGTGACTTTGGGTTTTTAGCAGTGGTTGGTGTTTAGATAATAAAGCAATTTAACTGTTGAGACAGAACATTGTCTTCACTGAAGCATTACTAATATGGCAAATAGAACACTGTATTGAGTCAACCTGAGTTGTCTTTTCCTGTTTGATATTCGGTACAGTTGGGCTCAGGGAGGCAGCTACCTGCTTGGTGCTGTGCCTTGCCAAATAATCCTTTGGAAGAGAACAAGCTAACAAACCCCTGACACTCTGTTGACTTTTCCAGTAGGACTTCAGGAAGGTAAACTTGACTAATTGTGAAGTGAAAGTAACTCAGTACTTCCAGGAAGCAAATTCTCTAGTATCACTACTATACTTACTTGCTGCCTGCTGAATGAGGTTATTGAGAGTGGCCTGGGGCTGCCCAGCTCTGCTGGACAAGTCGCAGCATTCCTGGGAACACAAGTATGTTTCTGAATGCACACACATGTACTACTGTGCACGAGGCAGCACATTAACAGTTTCCACATTCAAACAGGACAAAAGCATAACCAAGCTTCCTACAGTGATCCTCCCACTGAGGAGTTACAACTATGAGTTAAGATGTGACATCACATGTCAAAGAGCATGTTGCTGGTTGTTCCCCACTTTGTAAGGACAGATATGACACTAGACATTGTCCATATCTAGGTAAATTGCAGCCATTCATTATTTATCCCTATCAGTCTCTACTAGGTAAGATTTCCCGTAAGATTTTACATTTAGCTGACCTGTCTGAAGCACTGTGACTTCTCCCACTGCAGGGCCTGAGTGCTTTTATGCCTGTAGTGTCACTCAGCTCACAACCCTGCATGCGCTGGAGCAGTACCACTGTCCCTCTTGCACAGGCAAAACTGGGAAGGTTGAACTGTAAGAGCCCTGCCAAAGAAGTCCACAAAGTGGGTGAGTGCCTTGCCTCTGTATAGTCTTCATGTCATCCTGTCTAGATGGAGACTCAGGACCTCTACAACTGAAAGCAGTGACCAACAGCATCAGGTCAAGTTTTGCTGCAGTGGCCAAGCTTGTGGGCAGGGTGGCACTTTGCTGAAAACGAGTCAAAGGGTTGATAAATAGTTCTTCTACTCTTCTTTCCAGGAACAAAGAGTAAAAGAAGGATAAGGAAAGAAAGAACAGTGTGCTGGCAAACCCGGTTTGGGGGATATAAAAGGAGATCTTTGCAATTCAAAACCAGTAAAATCCCCTTATCCTTTGCTTGCATTTTTTTTGCAAAACTCCTGAACACTGCAAGGATGTATGAACCAAATGTCCTTCTGCTGTGTTCATTTTTTCCTCTCACAGTTTCAAGATATTCTTCACAATAAAATTTAAGGACAATTAAATGTCTTTCCAAACAACAAGATAGTAGCCAGAGGCACAGTCCCCTACTGTCCAGCTCCAGTGTGAACTTTCAGACTGAGCCTTGTCTTCTCTCTGAAGCTCTGGATTTCTCCAGCGTCAGATTTTTAAAAAATGCATTTTTTTTTTTTTAAAAGTGTGTTTAGTCCCTAACAAGGAAGCCATATCATATTTACACGTTCAGATGTATCAGCCATGACTGAAAAACTGGGAACTCCTACAGTGAGGGAGCCGATCTGTGCTTTCAACACATTATTTAAAAACGGTATTTATTGTTTTTGTAGATTTTGGCTACATAGACAAAACACAGCCAGTAAAAAAATAAAATTTAAAAAAAATCTGAAAAATATCTCACGGGACTTAGATGTTTTTCCTTCTGTGCCTTTTTTCTGGCTAACAGGACTAACTCACAAAGCATATGGCATCCTTTCTGCTCTGGACACCAGGAGGTATACCAATGACAAAATATCCCTGGGGGGTTTTCTACCCCTCCAGACACATTGCTGTAGTTGTTCTGCTAATGCAATAAGTCTAATTTGTTCCAAATTGGGATCCTCTTAATGCTACTGACTTACTTTCTGCTTTTCTTTTGTCATTACTGTACTCAGAACCTTCAGGTTTGTACTAGTAGGGCCACCTTCCTCACGACAGCCTATCATTTCTTTGGCCACATGAGAAGCTGTGTTTCAGCTGTCTCCTTCAGTATAATCATGGTGTTCCAATTTCATACCAACTCTACAAGAACACTTGCTAAAATAAAAAGAAAAACATAATTAAACAAACAAACAAAAAAAAAATATCCATTATAGGACCCAACAAATTATTAGAGGGGAAGGCAACATATGTGGTTTTTGTTCTTTTTTTAAAAAAACCCTTGTGGGTGCCTAGTTCAGCATTTATCTTCCACTGGCTGTTCAGTGGAGAGGCACAAATGCACTCAGATAGGAAAAAGTATACGAAGTCACATGTGTTAAGCATGAAACCTTTCTGTGGCTCTTTTTGTCTATTAGGTGTTATTTTAGGTCCTATATTGTGGTATTGGGGGCAAGGGGGTTATGCTCTGGGGTACTGCAGTTAGCTGGTCTACAGAGCTGTTCTGTCTATTTATACTCTTGTAAATATCTCTCTGAAATGGTGCAGACCTAGCTAAAATTAAAATCATATGTCTTTCCAGTTGCAGCCAGTCAATGAGGATAAAGGCATTCCTGTATCCCATTAGAGGATCCCTGTGGTATTTCAGACATCTTGAGTTTGCAGTCATCAGGCCTGTCCCTACTAAAGATCACTCTAGCCCTGTAAGAAGCTCACCCTCACAACTGCCATTACTGCCATGCTAATGGCCTGAGGAGGCAGGCAGTCAATGAAAGCGCTCTCTTGCTCCTACAACCACGCAACACAGACTGCAGGCAGGCAGGCAGGCAGGAAGGAAGGAAGGAAGGAAGGCAGGAAGGAAGGAAGGAAGGAAGGAAGGAAGGCAGGAAGGAAGGAAGGAAGGAAGGAAGGAAGGAAGGAAGGAAGGAAGGAAGGAAGGAAGGAAGCAAGGAAGGAAGGAAGGAAGGAAGGAAGGAAGGAAGGAAGGAAGGAAGGAAGGAAGGAAGGAAGGAAGGAAGGAATTCCGGAAGGAAGGAATTCCGGAAGAAAGGAATTCCGGAAGGAAGGAATTCCAGAAGGAAGGAAGGAAGGAAGGAATTCCGGAAGGAAGGAAGGAATTCCGGAAGGAATTCCGGAATTCCGGAATTCCGGAAGGAAGGAAGGAAGGAAGGAAGGAAGGAAGGAAGGAAGGAAGGAAGGAAGGAAGGAAGGACTTTGAGGCAGGAGGAGATAGAGACACATAATGTCATACAACTCCCTCCTTTAACACCATTCCTTGAAATTGGTAAATTTTCTCAGACTCCATAAGACATTTCAAGTTTCCAAATATGCTAGCATCTTCTGGTAAATCACCTGCCATCTCATTTGCTTAGCACCCTCAGAGAACAAAAACGGCTTTCATTTGCAAAATGAGGTATGACCAAGCAATTGCTTATGGTTATTACATGGCCACAGTGGACTCCCCACACACAGAGCTGCACTGCAGGATGAGTCTTTATACCACAAAAGGAAGTCTTATGTATCTGAGACATCTACAGCTCAGGTCACATTAGGTATCAGTTCCTCTGCCAGTGTGCCTTCTGTGGTCTAATGCCAGGGCAGAGATGTTTTCAGCTGCAGCCTTGGACCCTTGCTCTCAGCTGTGCAGACAGGTAGACCAAACCAGGTGTGGACAAAGTGTACTTCCATACTCACCTCTGACTGTGGTTTTCCTGGCAAAATTGGAGGCCACAGCCACGGAGGTCTATAAGCCATTGATAAGGATGGAGGGTGTGTGGTGTGAGGGAGCAGTGCCTTCCCTGCCTCTCTTTCCAAACAGCAGCTGCCCCCAGAAACACATCTGCAAAGTATTTCAGAAGAGGCAGTCCTCAGCTTGAACACCACTGCCAATCAGGCTTGTCAGAAATAAGCTTTTAGCCATAGAAACAGACCTGAAGAACAAGCTCTCTTCCAGTTTTCCCTCCTTGTTGGAACACAGTTCTCTGTTTACAGGTGAGGGTGATGACTGCTGATCTGATATGCAGTGACTAGCTGTGTGCATGCAAGTAAGAAAAAACTATTGTAAGATATAAAGAAATTAGAGTTTTTATTGAAGGGTGTGATGCTTCCTCCTCATTTTAACTGAGGAATCCAGTTTATATTCTAGAACAGAAAAATGTTCATTTCTCTTCTTGTGTTAGACACATTTTAGGGGTGTTTTTTCTTTTCATTCCTGTTTGAAGGCCTTTTCTTACCTCAGCTGCTGACTGAGGTAAGTATTCAGCTATTGATTTTTTCATCACCCACCATTACCAGAGCTAAACAGAGGCAGTTAAGAATTACACCAAATTAAAGTTGCAAAGCAAATGCACAGTTGATCTTTCATCCCATATTTTGCCAAGCCTAAACAAGAGGCTGCTCTTGTGCAAGGAAGCCTACAAGACTGAGATCACAGAGAAGGTAAAACCCAGAGCCACAGGACTCTAGATTATACACAATATTAAGGATAACAAGCAAACATTTAGAAAATTATTACAATCTTTAGGAATATAATTTACTTACAGACTCAGGTGTTTTTGAGGTGATACAAGTTACATGTTATCCTTTGTGCACATTTTTTAGCCAGATTATAGAATAAATGTTTTTCAGTGAACAGGGTGAAAGAATTTGCTGCCTTGTGGGGATCTGGGGCCTCTCTGAGGTCATCAGTAGTCCTCAGAGGTAGAAATAACACCTTCTATGAGGCTTTTTCATCTTTCTGGTGCAAAGGTGACAGGGTCACCATCAGTAGGCAGGAGATGAAAGCAAAGATATATGGAGAAAGGATCTCATGGGAAAAGGAGAGGAAAAAGAGGGGCTTCAAAATACAGCTCATTCCCAAACTGGATTTTCTCACATACGTGTTTTAACTTCACTTTTTGGAAGTATTGTTTACATGAAAAATACTTTTGCCCCTGTAGCACTTGCTTTGCACAGATACTATTTTCTGAAATATAACTCCTTCTTTGCTTTCTGACTTTTTAGGACGTAGATGCTACAAGCGCCATACTCCTGAAAGGTGGCATTGGAGAGTATGTTATACAGACCATATAATGGCATTATATCTAAGAACTTAAAAATACACTACCTGCAATAAGTGCTTTAAAAAAACCCAGTTTTTCACTTCTCTGGAAACAAGGAACTGTACAGCTGAGAGAGACTAGGATGACAGGACTCACATTCAAACTTCAATATGCCCAAAGGCTGGTGATGTTTGCGTGAAGCACTTTTCATTAGAGCATTGCTACTGCAGTAACACTGAATTTAGAACCATATGCAACATCAAACTCTCTCAAATCTCCTTTGGATGCAAAATCTTGGGCTGGGCACATCTCTGCTGAGCATCTCTAGCAAAACCTGAGGATATCAAATTTGTGCCTGGTGAACCTCATGTTGATTTCTGCCCTCTACTGGAAGTGAATCCGGAGGCACTCACACAGTGACAGCAAACTGGAAATGCAGTTGGTGATAGAAAAATATCTCCTTGCACACACATGGGTGATGCCTCTTATTTTGTGCTTTTGTGACAGCCAAACAGTTTCACCTGTTAAACTGCTAATTTGCATGATAATACAGGAACTGAAATAGTTGTGGAATTGTAGATATGAAACGCTTTTGCAAATGCAGTGAGGACTTTAAGATCATGGGTGAAGAATAAAAACTCCCAAAACAACACATTATGCCACTCTCAGTAGTTCAGTGTAAATTTGTTTCTTTGGGCACTAAGTAAGTGGTGTGGCAGTCACACGTGGGTCACAGAAGCAAGTACCTATCCTTTCCTGCTAGACTGGCTTTCAGGGGACAGCTATCACAGGCTTACCAGTGATTGCCAGATTTATCCTGAGTTATGGCTATCATTATATGGCTATATTGGCTTGTGGGTATGTTGTTCTGCTTGAGAATGGGAGAGAGTGGTTTGTTGGATAGCTCTGGGGAAAAAAGGCAAGTAAATATGCTCAGGAATAAATAACTCTGAGAATATAGATGAAATTGTGAATTACACTGTAATGTTAAATAGGAATGAACGAAGCTATTACAAAGAGGAGAAACTAGTATCAAAGGAAAGAAAGCATTGCATGGTGCAATATGTTCTCATAGTATAGTCAGCTCAAGTGAGAATCTCAGTTCCTTTCAAGATTTCGCTGATGACCCCTTCTCTTTGACCATTAAAGGGTTTTGTATTGCAGTGAACCTAATTAAAGACTAGTATTTGTAACTTCTGGTTCTTTCTCCCTCTTTTCTGTAGGTTTTGTCTGCATGGAATCCTGGGCCAGAGTTGCTTGGTGGGTATTTTCAACTAAAAAATTACATCAATATAGAATCTATGTAAATACCTAAATAAGAAGGATGGGAGGTCTCTTACTTCTAAACTTTCTAGTTCTCCTTTCAGTGCGTAGAATAGCCCAGAGAGGAGATATGGGGCAAAACCAAGCCTCTGTGTTTGAGTCTTCATTATATTCTGCTATTTTGCTTTTCTTTTCCTTTTGTGCCATTTCTACCCATCAGCCTAAGGAGCCATCATACACAGAACAAGACTGTGAGGTTCAAGAACAAGTATTCACTGCAAGGAAATTTTCCCAATGTAAGGAGCTGCTGAAAGAATAAAGAGCTGTAATATATTTTCCTATTTAGCTTCTAATCAACATTATGGCTATTTACATATAAGAGGATTTGTGTCCTGATAAGCATGTAGTATGCTTCCAAACAGAAGAAAATAGCAGAGTTTTGTATCTGAAAGTTTGAGTTGATATTTTTTAGGCTTTATGGAACCTTAGGGATTTCCTGTTAATTACCATGTCTTGCCTTGCACAAGCTACAGGTTTTCCCCATTTTGTTAGCCTGTCTTTCATTCCTTGTGATTCCTCAGACTCCTTTCTATCAGCCTTTGCAGACATGAATTCTCTTGCAGGAGCAATGGAGAATTTCAAAGCAATTAGAAGCTGTGTGGTTAACCTTTGGGAATCTTCACAACTGGTGTCACTTAACATTACTCTAAACAGCTTCAGGGTAATTAAGCCAGTGCTTCTGTCTTTCTGGTTTTGCTTTGCTGTTTGCAAGTTTAAAATCTTAATTGAAAGCTTTTTGTTTTCTGACCTGGTAGCAGAATACATATTCAAGCTATGTATATGTGCAATGAACAGGCTGGAGAAGTAGGCAGGGAAGCTGCTGGGATGGCTTGTGGAAAAACCTCAGGCCCGACAGAAACCCACAGCATACTTTCCAAAAGCAAAACCCCTATAAAACCTCACTGGATTCGTGGTCTGATTTAATTTCTTCTCCTGCAAGCTTCATGAAAGCAGGGGAACTGGTGACTCAGTCTATCGCTGCCTGCCCAGCCGTCCTGCAGCCCTCATGGTGGTGATGGGGAGGAGTCGCGGTTCTGAGTCACACTCTGAGCTTCTCCGCAGCATCAAGCCGCGTTTCAGGAGCCTTGTGCATCTCAGCTTCACTTCAACTGGGTGTTCTCATCATTTGCAGTTGTGTCAAATGCCTTGCAAGAGCTGTAATTTTTACCCTGCTCCCAGGGAAGTAGGGAGGTGTCTGCATTACTACACTCAGACAGTTTCACCACCTCTAGTGAGTGCAGACGAGGGGTCAACCACAGTTTGTGTGAAACCAGGGTGTTTCTCTCTGTCTCCCATTTTAGGGCAGGGAGGGTGTGTGCACATTTCACAGACCTGTGCCCAAAGCTTTGGTCAGCAGCCAGCCCTCTTCTCACCAAACTGCTGAGCATTTCTCGCTTATGCTCCCCACGCTTCAGCTGCTGCTCCACCAGTCCAGTATTGACGCAAATGTCAGCTTAACCCTGAAGAGGCAACACTGCCTTCTTTAACTTCAGCTTATTTCACTTTATCTAGAACAAGCACTTTCCTTGCCAGTTTTGTTTTTTTCTCTCTACTCTGCACCTCATCCCAAAAAGGATTGGAGAGGAATTCATTTCCAGCTGTGCAGGAAAAGAAAGAGAAAAGAGAGCAAAACAATTCACAGTGCAGCCAAATTTCAATAGAAGAATGACATTGCCTGTACTGAGCTGTAAATACAGATGACATGCTGCTCTTTTATGAAGGAATTGGGAAAGAGAAAGCATAACTCCATCAATATGAGTAAAGATACCTGCAGTATCATGAATTTAACAGCATTTTGCATTACAGTATGGAGAATGCTTAGCCCAAGATCTAGAAGATGAAAGGGCTGAAGCAGGAGGAAATTGCCTCCACTTCTGAAAAGATCACTACATTATTAATAGACTCCTAGGCAAAAGCTTCTTTATTGCACGGGGGTTAGAGGAAGTCCAGTCTTAAGAAGATGGGACTCAGACAGTGACTCAGGATACAGCAGTGTCATAAGAAAAGGGAGCTAGTGGAAAGGTGTATGCTGCTCATCAACAAGTGGAAAACTGCTGTGCACTCACAGCTGTAATTTTGCCCTGAATACAAGTAGAGCCTAATTCATTCCAGTTTATACTGAGCTCTACCTGACATAAAACTGGTGCCTTTTTTTCCTTTTTCAAATTTTAAACCATGAAAATTCAGAGTACAGCTACCCTTCATTTCAACCAGGTATTTCTCTCTACTCCTTTGCTGAGATCTCCCCTAGCACAGAGGGTTCTTGGCTTAGGACTTACATGCCAAGTGGGGATTTTACCACCACTCAGAGCTCAGGTTCCCAGCCTGTGGTTCAAGGCAATATGCAGTACCTGGACTGATACCATTTCAGTCAAAACCTTTCCTTCCTGTCCCTAAACTGGGACCATCATTCCTCACCTTCTTGCTACTCTCAGTCTGTTGTTCCACGTGCTTTGTTGGTACCTCTGTCCTGCTCAGGTACAGAGACATCTCCATGACACGGATGTGAGACGTGTTCATTGATTTTTATGCTGAGGTCAGTGTGCAGGTGCAGGCAGACCCCAATGGCCATGGCTTGACCGAGTGTGTGGGAGCTAGTGCATGGCTGTGCCACGCTGGCTCTGAGGGCTATGCTGCCTTTGGGCAGGAATCTCTCCTACCTGTGGGGACAGATCTATGTCTCTGCTTCCAATCAAACTTCCTTTCTGGTTTCTGGCCCAGTTGCCAGAAAACCACACGTGGTTGTGGCTGAAATACCAAGAGTGGGATTCTGTCTCAGGGATTTTCTGCCTTCATGCTGTGCTCCAGCTGTGCTTTCGTGGCAGATGACATCAGCAGCACTCCTCAAGCCCAGCATATAATATTCTCAAAGCAGTGCAGAAACTAATTAATTCCAAGTGTTCCCCTAATCTCATAACACAGTTTGTATATGCCTTTACTTTTGCGCATGCAGGAACCAAGACTCCTTCTTTCTCCTCATCCTAAGTGGTCTTGAAGTAACTAACATTAAATAAACATGCAAGGTTGTGTGTATTCCCTACAGACTGCACGGCGTTTTTGCAATGTGGGTCTCATTAAGATCAAATGGGCTAAGGGAATAGCAAACCTGGCATTGAATAATAAAACAATCATGACAGTCCTTGTGTAAGCCAAAGCTTTTAGGGAAATTTACCACCAAATTCAACATTTCAAAAAGTATCCTTTATTTTCACATGCACAACTACAGCACTTCATCAATTCACATCCTGACTATCTCACAAACTAATAGGGGCACCAAAAAATCAGGAGACACCAGTCTCATCTCAGTCCTGCAGTTTTTTGGTCAAAACTCAAGAGTTGATGAGAAATATTTCCAGAAAATTCAGCAATTCCTAGATCACATCATAAAAAGGAATCCCCATTGAGACTACATCTCTTTTAGGGCTTGTTTTAGATCCGAATCCGTTTGAACAACTCTTAAGGAATACACAAAGGTTCCTTAAGGAACACAAAGGTGTCATATCTGTTTTGACACAATAAGATATGGATTTGGTTAGATTGGTGTAACTTCATCAGAAGAACTCTGTGGTGCTGTGATCCTGAGCTGATTGCCCATCATCACAAATGGTGAGTTTTCCACCTTTTCTAGAGTCCTGTACATGGCCATGAGCCCTTCTCTGCTCATGAAGTTGTTTCTTGAACTTCGCCGGCAGCTGTAGCACAAGACAAAGTATTGCTGCTGCCCTTGTAGCCTTCATGATGATATGCAGCAGTGAGCAAAAGTGGTTAATAAATGTACTCTAAAATTCAAATTAAAAATGAATAGAGAAATAACAATCAAACATTATTATCGAGGGTTTTTTTTCCTGCTTTTTTTCCCTATGAAATAGTTGTATTTCTCTTGTTCATCTTCGGTCTCATGCAGCTGTTTGCTTGAGGCTACACTGAATGAATGAACATGAATGAAGCCCCAGGATATGCATTTTTACAAGGTTTCTACTGTTCACAGTGGTGAAAAAAAAGCTTAAAAATGTGAGCAAAGCAATTTCTGCAGGGTTAGCAACTGTAAAATAAAGAGAAGGGAAATCACTACATAGCAGCAAATGTTGTTGAGGGTATTTTCTTCTAATCTAGCTGTCCTGAGGCATTTGTTCAGGACTTTGTAGTGTTTTGGTATGATGTCCGCTGCAGCAGGTTGGAGTGACACTTGAAAAATCTGCAGAGACCAAAGGAACAGATCAACTGTGTCTGCTTTACTTGCCTTCTAGTGTCCCTGACCGCAGCCACTCATTTAAGACGGTCCTTTGCATGAGGCCACTGATTCCCTGTCAGTGCAGAAATGGCTGGAAAGGCACCCGCCCACATGAGCCTCTGTTAAGTGATGTGAAGTGTGTGCTCCTGGCCTGTCGCACAATTTAATTAGTAGAGGGGTAATGTTCGGGTAACCATTAGCACTAATTAAAGAAAAAGAACCTTGGGGCCATGGTGTTGGACTGACACCATGCTGACACCAGGACAGGTAACATGCCCTGATGGCAGTGACTTTTGCAAGAAGTCACATGATGGGGCAACATAATTTACCAAGGACTTGTTCCATTTTCACCTTGGGTTGTGGGCACTCCCAGGCTGGGACTTTCCTTTGGTCACAATGCCAAAAATGCCTTTGCTTGAGTGGGAAATTACCATGGAGCACAGGGGAGTCTGATCCCACAACTGGTACCATCGCTCATCAGAAAAGCAAAAGTAACCCCAGGTACACCAAAGGCTTCTGTGTGATGTAGTGTAGAAAGGCTCACTCCTTTGCACTGGATTTACCCTCATGTGAATACCCTCATTAAAAAAAAACAAAACACTGGTGTGAGATGTTGTCAGATGTTTTAACTACAAGACACAGCCCAGAATCACAGCTCTCATATCCAGGTGGGTGGTGTAGCATCTGTCAGCTTTGCAAGGCTCATGATCCAGCCCCCAGGAGAACCACCACCCCATTATCCATTTATCAAATGTTGCATCCAAGGGGATGATGAGCAGGACAAGCAGGAGCTGTGTCACCAGTGGTTCTGGATGACCTCTCTGCCTGTCACAAGGAAGCAGCAGCAGTGGTCTAAACATCTGATGTACACAAGACATAGTGGGGCTTCAAGTGGGTAATAATATGGAAAATATGTTAAATATTATCGGGCTCTTAGGGTATAGTGGATGCCTGTCTGGGTTTAATACAATTTAAGAGGCAGACACTCCAAAATGAGTTACCATGCCTTTTATTTTTAAGCACTCCACTTTCCACCAATAAGGAGAGAGAGGAATGCGAGAAGATGGAAGTGAAAAAAATATCAGTTTACAAAAAATCCAAAACAAATAACAAACAACAGGCAAAATAACAGTAAACAACCACTGAATACAAAGTGCTGAGTTCTTGCAGGCTGACAGGGAACAAAGAAAACAAGGTGGTGGAGAAGGCCCTGCCCCGAGATGGCACAGTCCAGAGACAGCCTTGTGTGGGGCACGAGAACAGAGATAATAAACAACACAGCAGCTGAACCTCTGCAGTTACAAAAACTCCCACTTCTCCCAAACAACAACAACAGGGAAGAAAAGAAACAAACAAAAAGAAAACCTGGAGTCCAAAACCAGGGGATCCCTCAATCTTGCTGGTGGTGGCTGTTGTGTGTCCATCTCTCTGTCGACAAAAGCTGCTGGCAGACTGAGGTCTGGGAATCAGGAACAGAACTCATCGAATAGGCAGTGCCAGCCTCTCTGCCTCTCCCTTGGCTGACTCCTGTGGTTCCCGGGCTGCTGCTGTGTTGTGGGGAAGGGAAATGGTCCCAACGAGCACCAAAGAGTGGCATCCTGGCCCGAGCAGCCCCAGCTCCAAGTGCGAACAGAGATTGTGGAATCTGCCTGAGAGCGCCTCAGGATTGCAAGTGCAGCTTCTGGGGGTGCTACTCGAGACCTGCCTGAAGCAACCTCCTCGGGAGCCCAGAGAGAGGAAAAACAGGCTTGTGCCTTGCACCATCCCTGCTTCCCCACAAGAATGAAAGGTGAAGGCAAGAAAGTTCCTGCCTGAGCAACCCTGACCTTAAAAAAGGTCCTGGAATTTCCCGGCTGCCACAATTCCCTTTCCAGCCACCAGGTCTTAAAGACACAGTAACAATATTTGGCTTATGACATAGCACAGAGACATATGGAATACAATAACATTTTGAGTTATCCAGGACAGTCCCAAATTTGATAAAGTATTCATTGCATTCAGCAGTTTGAGGGCAGAGGTAAGTGATCTCCAAGTATTCATCACTCTTCTACCCTTATATTACCTTTCTATTCCAAACCCTTTTTATTATATTATTACCCTTATTATTATATTATTACCCTGTTATTTTATGAAACTCGTAAACAGTTATTACACGCATTACCTTATCTTCAGTCTTCCAGGATTGCAAACAAACCCGAGGTTGTGCTGTATATTTACCTTCAGCTAGGCTTGCGTCCTCCTCCCTATATTTTTTTCTTTGCTGATGCTATTGGTTTTTGTTTTCTTTCCCTGGAATCATATTATTTTTGATTAAAAGAAATAGCTTCAATGTATTTTTTTTCTCAGAAAATTCAGACTATCGAAGGAATGCTGGAGTAGTTATTTTCATTCTCTTCCTTCTAAGACTTCCTTTATGATTGGAACATGCTTTGAACCACTTCTGAACTTCCTGTCTAGTGCTTTCCTCTTCGAGTATTTTTCACTATTTCTTTCATTGTTTCCTTCCTCAAGTGCTATCAGGCAGGTCTTTCATGGCTGCTGTAGATAAAATGTCTTGGTATTTCTCAAGGGAGGAGTGTGTGTTACCGTGCTTATTCTGCCCTTGTGCTGGGGCACACCTGCAATATCATCAAGTACTCCAGAGATCTCCTGTGGTGGGATGTGTCAAAGAGCTGAGACAGGCAGAAGACTTTTCCTCTCGTTAACATACACACACAGTAAGAAAATGCTGCTGGCATAGATCATTTAGGTCAGCAGACAATCCCCATATTTTTCTTCAAAGAGAGACATTCTACAAGGCACCACAGAAAATATATTGATACAGCCTGCATTACTCATCCTGACAGACACTCTAAGTGATTTCAGCAGGCATTACTCATGTCCACTCTTCCATTTCTGGGCAAAATCATTTACTCAGTAACAACACATAAGTTTCATACCAGCATCCCTTGGCACATTCACCACTGTTTCAAATAACCCACTCCTGGCAGGTAAGCACTTTGCAAACCCCTCTACACCAGCTGGATGTCATTGCTTATGGTTTCATCATCTGCTGCAGGCCAACTGTGGGCAGGCTTCAATGATACTGAAAAGATATTTGGGCCATCTAGAAACTGTTGTATTGGGTTTGATTCACTTCTTGCTTGAAGTGCAGATAGTATTTGCAGAAGGCCTCTGCCCTTCTGTACTGGAATCATCTTCTGCCTTTTTCATGAGTATGAACTGTTTTGTCCAAGGCATGCACAGTTGTCATCTCTCCATGCAAAACACTAAAAGGCAACTGAGTAGTTCTAAAACATTGCAGAATTCATTTATAGAGAGATATCAAACTGTGAAGTTTGGCTAAGTAAGAAATGCTTAAGGAAAACAGCAGAGAAGATACAAAAATACCTGAGTTTGAACTGCCACAGAATCAAAAATGGATGAATACTTTTGCTGAAGTTCAGAAGCAGCATCTGAAGGGGATCAAACGCAGGCCTGTTGCTGGAGACAAAGCTCATGCTCTTTTCAAAGCATAAGTTGTTGCTTGCATTGCTGTGATGAAAGAACAATTAGGCAAGCTTGGTGTTTCCTTACCTTTCCCATGGGATTTTGTGCTTGTCTAAAGCTTGAGTTTGAAGTGAAGCTTAGAAACCCTGGCTAGGTAAGGGTTATAAGGCTGAAGTAATTGCTGATTGTAATTTGCTGAAAATGCCAAGAAGTTACTAGCAGCGTTCAGTTGCATTATAATTCCACATGGCGAGTTCTGTCTAGAAGTTTCCTGAGATTTCTGGACAAAAGCCACAACATAAAGGACACTGATCATATAATATAATTTCAAAGAAATCTGCACATTAGTGGTGCTTCTTCATTAAAACATGGAATGTTTTGTCCCCTTTTAGAGACACAAGGTAAGCTGCTAAAATAAAAAGGAGGCCACCACAGTGATTCAAGAGACCAGTTACTTTCACAGAGTGCCTGACAGGATGGAACCCAGCAACACCCCAAATCTGGAAAATCTCCTGATTTATGCTGTGGACATCTGCATTTCACAATGCTAACCAAAACTTTGTCACCTCAGAGGCAGACAAGCACCACTCCCAGCTCTGAGAGAGTCTACAGTTTCCTAGTCTAATCCTGACCAACAATGATCCACAATAGTGTTTGAGAGCTGCTTGGGGCTCATTGTCCACTCCTCTGTACAGGCAAGACAATGTTGGCTACAGCTCTCTCCTCTCCTGCTTTACTGCTGCAGCTCAGATTGCATCCACTCTCAGGTATTTCTTCCCCACTCTCCCAGACCCTGGGTCTCTCCCATCTTTTTGAGATATGGGGTTTCAGCCTAATCAACTGCGCCTTCACTCACTCTAAACATCCTGGCCCTTTGTGAGACCCCGTGCAAGTTCCAAGGAGTCACTGAGGGAAAGTACTGCAGTGGCATTGCAGCTTCTTCTCTACAAAGCAGTGAAACCACAGTTTCCTTCCCACCGCCTCTCAAAGCCTAGGCAGCTTCCTAGGCAGGCTTTACATCTCAAGTTTTTGTATGAAAATGAAAATTATTTCTTCCCATCTTAACACATGTACAAAATAACAGATGCTTGTATTTGTAACCTGTTTGAAGGCTTATATGCAATTGCACCTTCTCCATATTAAGCACTATTAGTCTGCAGAAGCCAGGTAATATTTTCAAACTTCCTTGTGGCTTTTGTTTGTCTCTCTCTTTCAGAAAGTGAGGAAGGAAATGCACATTCCTGCCAAGGTTTCCTGAGTTTCAGGTAGTTTGAGGGATTTGTCCCCCAGCTGAATCTGTTTAGTTTTAAGTGTCTCCTTTCACTGCTGACACCTTCTTCAGACTCTCCTGAAAATGCTTACATATATAATCACCTAACTGCACTGACAGTGCAGTTACACTAGTTTGCTTTTATGGAGGGGATAAAAGTAATTGCTGTTGGCCAAAAAGAATGCACTCACTCTTAGCAGAAATAGGGCCACTAGACCTTGTAGCTGTCGAGGAAAAGAAAATAATGCAGTAGTTTTAAAGACAAATAGAAGGTAAATATCACTGTCAAAGCCATCCTTATCTCCAAAGGGATGTCTCTGGCTACAAAAACTCAACTTTTGTGACCTCTTCCTTCTGTCTTTTCTGTAGGCAAACAGCTGGTTCCAATTACCCTGCAGGAATGCTGGCCCCGGGATGGTGCAGAAGTGAATGTGCCATATGAAACCTGGGGCCTTGATGAAGAAGGGAAAGGAGTGTCCTGCAAAGATCATTGAATAATGATGACTAATGGCCCATTTCCTATGTACATGATCTATCCGGAGACATTATCTGATCTGCTCGTGTTGTTTCAGCTTCCCTTCTAAAACAAATGTGTTTCAGAGCACAGAAGCCACTGGACTGACTCAGGGAGAATGTATGCTTTACTATTGTAGTCTTCCTAAATCTGTATTAAAAATATCAAAACAATACAGTCTTCCCCACTTCAGAAATTACTGCCTAGAGGCAAAAATGAATCCCTTCTCTTTCTGTGTCCCCTCCCAGGCATTATGAGTTCTATAACCTTGTTGACATTACCCTATGCCACAGACAAAAAATGTCTTTAATAATGGAAATGGAACGTTACTTTCCGCACATATTTAGCTTCTAATCTCTTGTTTTGGCTTCAGACATATAGAAAAAAAGCCTGTGTGCCTGTCACCTGATCTGTTTTCTGGTCAGTAAAGGATGTGTTTGTGTAATAAGAGGTGCCATCCCTCCCAGTAAACCTTGCACTGTCAGTTGTGAGTAAAGTCACACTGAGCTAACACGTACTTAGCAGCAGTGGCTCCAAACACACACAGTCATGTGAAAGACAGCTGACTGGTGGGACATGCCACACGTGTTTAATATATGTGGGAATGTGCTGAAGAGCCAGAAGGAAGAATGTTAATTTTCTTTTGTCTTACATATGAAAATGAAGATCTTTCAGACAGAAGTTGCATTATGAGTGGCTAGTTTGAATTTTTAATTGGAGAGGGAGGCTCAGAAGAGGATAAGGGAATACTTTTCAAAACTGAATGACTTAAAAAATTCCCTTAGATTATTTGAAAAATGGGAAAAATGTAATGGCTGTTTTACAACTACATGTTCATTTTTCCTGTATTATTTCTCATGTTCAGAACAGAAGCGTATATACAGAAATTTTAATTACCTGCAAGCATAAAAACTGCCAAGTGACACAGGAGAAAAAAATAGCAGGAGAATTTGTAAGATAAGAAAATTAGGAAAAAAGAAAGATTTCTATCTTTGCAGATGGTAAACACACTAAACCATCATAAATCAGCTAAAGAACAGCTGAGAAATCCTTTAAAAAACTTTGATATTTTCCCTCTGGAAGATCCAGATGCCTTGGGAGGCTCCTGACAGCCTTCCCAGAGCATGGATTAGTTACCCTCAGGTGTCTGAGCTCTGCAAACACACCCACATCCAGCTCCCCCTTATGAGGAGATCACAGGTCATACACAAGCTTAGTAATGGACCGACATATTTTATGCATTATCCTCATTCTGCAGTTTCAGAAAACCTGGCTTGGAAAGTCATGCTCAGTCTCTCCAAGGACAGTTTTACTGTTTCTGTCACCATCCTACTAAGAGAATTGTAATCTAAATATGGCCAGACCCATAAATGTACATTGTCTCTAGGAGAGTTACACAGTTCAGTGAGTTGGTTTTAGTGGGTTTCTCAGTGGTTACCATGAACTGCCCTGTAAAACAACTTAAGGGGAACAGATCATCTCATTGGACTGCCAGATTTCTATTTTGAGTCCTGATATTTTATCAGCTGCCCAAGAATTTATGGTGTCAAACAAATGCTATCAGCTCCAAGCAAGTGACGGTCAACCTTTCTCTGGATCAGTTTTGGGAGACCCTAAAGTTCATAAACATTCTCAGAATAATCATCTGGGGACCAGAGGACAAACTTTAGACAAAACCATTTCCTCCAATCTTTTCCTAAAAGGACTGCATTTTGTCTGGAGTGATTGTCTCTGACCAGTGTTTGAACACAAGAGGATGGCACAGGAGGTAGTTTCCAGCCTTTGTTGCCTGCATGATGTCCAGATTCACAGCAGTGATGAAGAGTTATTTTCTTTCAGGCCCTGTACGCTGTAAATCTCAAAGTACTAAGACATCACTGTCTGTTCCTATTAGCAGAACTTTCACTACTGTTCACGGTGACAGCAAAATCTGCCTGGAAATGTGCATGTTTCAGATACATATGGACACACAGGATTTACTCCTAAGTACATCTTCCACTTCCAGCATGTAAAGCGTTTCCTCTTCCTGGCAGCAGGTTTGACCATCTTCCCATGGACAAGAGTAGCACATTTGCTATTATTTCATGATGAAACAGCATTAAACATTTGTGTGTCCATAAGAGTATATATGTATATACGTGCATGTAGCCAGGCTTTTCTTCTGAGCAGCAACAAAGAAAAGAGATGCATGACAGTAAGGCACTGAGACACAGGTCTTCTGCCTTGCTAAGGTATTTTAGCTATGTTCATGAGACTCCTTTAGTCTCATATAAAGTTTCTTTCACCAAAAATCTGTTGCTGTATTTTAGTTAAATAGTCAGACTTTTAATACCACAACACAGGAGCTACAGGGCACTCTGCAGAACCACTCCCAAGAAAGGTTATGCCCCATATGGAACCCTTTGAATACTTGCACGCTGGGGTCAGCAGTTGTGCTTAATATCTGTGAGATATCCCCCAGTGATATATAAGGTCATGTGTATCTTCATACTTAGAAGCTAATTCTGTTATTTCTAAGAAATACATAATGACTTCTTCCAGGCTTCTCCACTGTCAGAAAACAAGTTATTGTCTATGATTTGATGGCACGGGAAGTTGACCTCTCTCATAGATACTGGAAATAATGAAAATGCTCTCTTGAAAGGAAGAGTGGCTGTGGAACAGTCCATTCAACCAGAGGAGTCTTTAACCATTTTCAGTAGTGAATGCCATGATTCTCCAAAGTTCAGCATTACAAAACAGGAATTAAGTAGCAGCAGCAAGGAGTATGTGATCCTCCCATGGTTGCACACACCTGTGGCAGAGCCAGAGGAGCAGTCTGACAAATCAGAACTATAGCAGAGATATTGCAGGTACACTGTGGCATTGCATAGCTGCCTGCTCATCCCTCCAAAATCATAGAACTGTAGAAGGATTTGGGTTAGAAGGGGTGTTAAAGATCATCTAGTTCCCACTTGTCTCAACATGGGTAGGGACACCTTACACTGGATCAGGTTCCTCAAAGGCCCATCCAGCCTGTTCTTGATCTTCAGGGGATCCACAAATTCTCTGAGCAACCTGTGCCAGTGCCGCAAACCCCTCACAGTAAAGAATTTCTTCTTGATATCGAATCTAAACTCTTTCAGTTTAAAGCCCATAACCCCATATCTTATCATTACATGCCCTTATCAAAAATCCCTCTCCAGCTCTCTTGTAGGCTCCATTTATATACTGGAAGGTGCTATATGGTCTCCCTGAAGCCTTCTCATCTCCAGGCTGAACAATGCCCATGCTCCCAGCTGTCTTCATAGGAGAGGTGCTCCAGCCATCACCTTTACAGCCCTCCTCTGGACTCACTCCAGCAGGTCCGCGTCCTTCCTGTGCAGGGATACCAGAGCTGGATGCAGGGTTCCAGGTGGGGTCTCACCAGAGCAGAGCAGAGGGGCAGAATCCCCTCCCTCCCCTGCTGCCCACGCTGCTTTGAATGCAGCCTAAGACATGTTTGGCTTTCTGGGCTGGGAGTGCACATTGCTGAATTATGTTGAATTTTTCATTCAGCAACACCCCTAACTCCTTTTCTTCAGGGCTGTTCTCAGTCCAGGAGAGCTAGAAGTGGGGGTAGGCTCAGCCTTGCCTGGCTTTTCCACCTAGACTTCTGCCTAGCAAAGAAAGCTATTAAATAATCGGGGAGAAAATTAAATATCTTGTATTATGCCTCCAGCCCCAGACATCAAATAATACAGGAATATTAGAGATCCTGCTAAGATCACTGACTCAAGTTTATTCCAGTGTAACTTTATCACAAGTAACAGAGGCAGAGCTACAGTAGCTGAAACTAACATTATGTCCAAACCCCATAGCTAAAAATGTATACAAAGTGTCCTGCTACATAGATCTCTCAATTGGAGCTCATGTCCTTACCTTTTAAATGAACAAATGTATCTTACAGGTAGAGTGAAGGCCAAAAACATTAATGTTAATTAAAATGGCACTCAAAGCATACTATTACTTCACTGCTCAGGCCAAAATGCCTGCTCAACAGCAGCTTCACTTCTCTGGGACAAGCACTGACCCATGCTCCTCCAGGAGGAGTGAAACTAAATTGATGGTACTGTTTTGTCTCTTTATTGGATAATGCCAATGGGGGTTTTCATATGCACACTTGGGACCCAAGCAAGACCTTAATTTTTCCTACAGCTGAATCCGTCACCAAAATTATCAAAACAACTTCTCAAATTTCAGATGAATTCTGCCAGGGGTTGTGATCTGGCCCAGGTTTATATGAAATAATCAGTTCTGGCTCTCCAGAGCAGGCTCACCATGGAGATCTTGTCAGCGTGCTCCCTTGCTGCTCCCAGCAGCTAGAGTGCAGTGCCACAGAAAGGAAGGATAAACCACTCGTGACCTCACTGGTTTCTGTCTGGTATTCCTGTTCCGTTTGTGCTGCAGCAGAGATAACAGATGGGCAGAAAAGGGGAAAGGCTATAGTGCCATGCAACAGGCACACATCTGACAGTGCTGAGCACTGAGGACTAAGGTTTTGGACTGCTGTTCTTAAAAGTAATTTTGTGATGTTTTTCACAGTCAGCACAGAGACAGTACAGAACCATTCAGAGCAAAGCAAGCTGAGACTTTTACTAACTGCTCCTACCTTACCTTGGGTGAGAAAAACAGCTTTGGTCCTTCTGCCCAGACGCAATGAGCCTATAATTCTTCTAGTCTCACTGTCTCCTGGTGCAGGATGACAGCAACCCTAAGAGGGGAACAAAAGTTTTATTTTTTAAGCTTTCCTATTGGGTTAACACATGATTTCCCCACAAATTCTAGTGAAATCTAGATCTGTACACAGGGACAACAATGCTGCTCCCCTTTTGAGGGCATCCCTCCACTCCAAAGTAAAATCTCCCAGGTGTGGCTTAGAACAACCTCTGACTTGTCTGATTCTTCCCTTTTGCCCTGTATGAGGCACTTTCCTACTTTGCCAGCAGTGCTCACAGCCAGATTTGCCCGCTTATCAGGGTAAATCTCCTGTTATCACAGGCAAAAAACTTTTGCTTTTTAACAAAAATATTCCAACAACATCGTTTTTGCAAGCTTTAATTCCCTGGCTTCCCTTTAAAATTCTTCTGCCTCAGGGAATTCATCATTCCAGAACCCTTCTTACCCTGCTGAACCTGACATGGTTTTCCCAAAAACCAGGCAGATCCCTGAGTTCCGAAAGGATTTGCAGGTCATGGAAAGGAACAGGTGCTGTATGTCTGGAGTCTGAAGTCCTGGGTCAATGTCAGCAGTGGCCAGTTTGACACATGATTTGGGTAAATGCTTATCTGCTCTCTGACCCCAGGGCTCAGTTCATGTTCAGCCCAGAAGATATTTTTGCTGCACAAAACCAATATTCTGTAGAAATTAGAACTGTCTTTCCACATGCATCTTAGCTAGAAGAGAATTAAACATAGTAAGAAACATCAACTTGTGTTGGAAATTAAATGTAATGGTGAAGAACAGTACTTCAGTATATCAAAGAACTGTCACAGGATACTAACTTCATCTTTATTTCTTGGCACCACAGGTTTTTGTATTGGGTGGGTGGATTAATTTTTTTTCATTGTTTCCCTTTCCCCCCATTTTTGTTGTTGCTGTTGTTAATTTTGTCATGAATGAAGCTTTAAAAAATCCATTGTGATGGCAGGAAAATCCTGGTTTTGGCAAACCCAATGGCTTGACAGGGCAAGCACACGTGACCCAATTTTACAGACAGCTTTGTGTCTCTTGTTTAATGGCTTGCAAATGAGTGCACATGAAGAAAAACAGAAGCCAGTGGAGTATGAGTAATCCATCAGGGAATGTGCTTTGTTACGGGGATGCAGAGAATGCCTGCTCACAGCGTGCATCACCCATGCTGGCAGCCAGCAGTGAGGGACTCCCCTGCCGAGGGAGGACGAAAGCTGCTTGTCACATGGGGCCCAATGAGGACTCACTGGTTTTGTTGGACAGAAAGGACAGCAAGGAATACAAGGAACACAACTTTCCTCTCACTTCCTGCACATCTTCTTGATATGCATCTTATGGGCTTGGCTTTTTGAATTGTTTTTTCCCCCCTGGAGGATTTCGAGTTGCTTTTTCTCCCCTTGAGGACTTAGAAGGTTTTTTCGAAGTTTACTGAAACACTGATGGCATTTCATTCATCCTGGTTCTCATGTATCCATCCTGAAGCTTAGGAATTGTCTTGGTGCTATGGAGGCTAATCTTCATGTTAGAGCTAGGATTCAGTCTGTGAGAGACTGGAGTTCTGGTTCATGCATGATAAAACAGATGAATATGAGATCTTGCACGTACATGGACTTTGGTATGTGTTTAGTTTTTTCAATCTCCCCAAATATCTTTACCTGTACAATTCACCACTTGCCTTCTAAAGAAAACATTGTTTGCAAAACAGGTATCTGTATTAATTGTTAAACTTAGATTTTCTAGATATTATTAGACCGTGGGAGAAATAACAAAAACCTTAGACTGATGTTCTGTTTTTCTGAAGTCATTATAATGCAAAAAATGGCAGTAATATCCTGGGGGCTGTTTCCAACAAGAGTGCATGCAATAGTTTAAACTTCCTGTCCTTCTCTGCTTTGAGACCCAGATAAGGGCTAATATTTCCATAAAGCATGAAGATATTAAAGAGGGAAATCTGTGACTGATCACAACATGGATCTCAGTTTTAAACTTGTCATTCGTGGGCAAAGCTTGCATTCATTTTCGAGTACATTTCTGATAAGGAGAAATGGGGTGCACAGTGGGATGTTTTTCCCAATGTTTGTTTCAGTTTTTAAAATATTATATTTTTACATATAGCATCTTTTGTTTATGTTAATTTAACGCTGATTTTCAGAATGTTGGACTGCTTATTCAAGGGCTCTGGCAACAAAATGTGGTAAAGAGCCTGCAATGAAGACTTGAGGATTGATGTCCAAAAGGATCTTTGTTGTATTTTAGGCTTGAGTTTCGCAGACTAAAGCTGTATCTAGGGGTGTTGTGTTACAGTTTAAGACAGTGATAACCAAAAATCCCAGGTGTCATCAGCATCACATCTAAAGGCCATTTAATTAACATAAAAACTCCTTCAACACTGGTCTTCCAGTGTTTTTTATGCATCGAATTATTGATGGGCTAGTTAATTTACAGCTAGCATCAGAAATCAAAGTAAAGTGTTAAACTGGAGTTAGAAGTAGAGGACGTAATTAGGCATTGGAATTAAGGAATAGTGCAAGAGCTGATCCACTTACTACTTTTAATCCATAAATATTTGAGGAATATTAACATATTAAATATATTTCCCTTCCAATCTGCCTTAGGTTTGCTCCCCAGCAGAGCCCTGAATCCTCTCTGCCTGGGCCACACACATCAGGAAAGAGTTGGGAAGAGCCATGGGAATACTGGGAGGGTGATGGGTGCTCAGGGTTAGGCTTCAGAGTAGGAAAATGCAGCAAGAAGAAAACACTGGCCAAGGTTCAAACACTGTCCATGAGCTGCTTGACCTTGACTCTTTGTGTTTTCTGATTTGGGTTTTTTTTTGTAGTCTTTTACTGTCTTACTTTTCCTAACAGAGTATCACCAATAATCTAGGACAAAGCCTCACCCACACCACAAACCTAAGAGATAAAAATATGCAGCAAGCCACGCGAGGTCCTAACTTAGGCTACTGTACTATTCTTAGACTTTTCTTTTCCTTCCATTTTTTTCCCCCACCCTGAACTACAGCCTTAATCACAGCCCTTGTTTTAGCAACAGTTTTACATTTGGTCTGGTGATCTCTGTGAAACCCAAACCTCAACATCATCCTGTGTTGAGGATTTTTAGCAACTGAAACTCTAGTTCAGTAACATTAAAGCAGAACTCAACACTTCCTCGATGGTTTCTTCCTTCAAATACCACAACACTGTTAATTCCAATACTAGGAATACTCTAGACATAGACCTTATGTCATAGATATGTATTAACCTCAGAGCAAAATATCTTGGGCATAATGGTGATACTAACTTCCCACATATCTAGTGACCTATTTTAAATTTCATTCAATTACCTATCTAAACCAACACCTGACACCTGTCCAAGTCATACAACACACATGAAATCCAGAATTAAAAGTAATTTTGGGACCAAGTGGACCACCAGTAGTTCTAAATAAGATTATATGGCAATTTTAAATGCCTTCTTTGCTTTTAGTGTCCCTTTCTTAACACCAATTCCATTATAAACATGAAAGAAAAAAAAAAGTAACTGGGCAATTGTTCTAAATATGCCTGTCTCCCCAGTTAATCAATTTTATGCAGTCTAACTTCTAGTTATAATCGCCCAGATATAGCTTACAGACCACTAAAAATGGAAGCTCTAAAAGCATCTCTGTAACTGATGCCTATTTCTTTGCAGCTCCCTTTAGAAATTTGTCCTGAATGTCTTCATCAGAGGGGACCACTTGGTTCTAGCTGCCTAAATCACATTGAGATGCTTAGTCACTGTACTATAACACCACCAATTTTTTGAACCAGAAAATATGAACCCAGGCTCATGGCAGCTCTCAGCACAGTTGGTCCTTCCTAAATTCCCCAGTTTCACCATACCTCTAGTTTTTCCTCATCTCCCTGACTCCTAAAAGTATCTCCAGAAACTTGTTACAATATGAAGCTCAAAATGTTAATGTATTCCAATCTGCTTTCAAGTCCTTCCTTCCCCTGTATCCCAACCATATTTTCTATACTGATCCCTCACCAGAGTTACTACCAGTTTCATTCTTAATGCTGTCTCTCTGAAGCCTGTGAAACTATGATCTTACCATTCCCAGTTTGTACAAAGGAAAGAAAAAATTAGGATGCCTGTGAACAGTACCTGTTGTTTCTTTGTTTCCTTGAAACCCTAATGCTGATCCTAAGGTCTGCCCTGATAATAGCTGTAGTCTGACATCACCCATAAATGTAATACATCTGATTCTCGGAGAAATGTGGCCGCAAGGTTAATCTCATAATATTGTAACACCTGAGAGGCCCATATTTAAAAGAGCTCAGCAGTGTATTTTTGCTCAATAGTTGAGTGTAGGAATCAATTGTTTTCCCATGCTTGTACCTTCATTTCTCTCATTCAATGCCTCTCTTTTCATGCAGCTGGGGCTCTGTGTAAGATAATATTGCTTATGTTACCATGTAAAACACTTATGTAAATCATTATACTCTTGGTGGGTTCTTCCTTACAATACAAGAAGTTGCACAACAGAAAAGAGGACAGAAATGCTGAGGCATCCTATTCATCCAGGGAGAACAAAAGGAAAGCTCTAAGGTGCAGTAAACTGCACATTAGGAAGGCCTTCTGGTAGGAAATCCAGAATCATAAATTGCCTTAGGTGGATGCCACCAGAGAGGGAAATCTGGAGAGGTCCTGTACTGATTTCTGGCTTGCTGTTCACAGCCAAGGGCTCCCTAGGAACAAAGAGTTTGGCATATGGCCTTCCCATGATTAAACAGGCCACAACTGAAAAGGATTGGAAGTACACAGGAAGTGTTATTTCTGTAATGCATGCGATAACTTAAAATGACAAAATTTGAGGTATTAAATGTCTTTTTAAACTTATCATAAGATAAGAAAAGACTTTCTCTTCTCAAACTTTCAACAAAACATTTAAAGAAGGATATAGCATTGAACTTTATTAATTGACCTTTACAGCCCCTGGTAAGAGAAAGATGAGAAATAGTTTAAAATTTAAGGAGATCAGAAAGATTGGCTTTGGAACAATTTTTCCAGTAAGACACTTATTTTCTCTAAAGTACTAAACTATTTTGATTGATCTCATCCAGCTACCTGCAGTACCCACCTAAATCTTTTATGAGTTTCACACGGGGCCCTTCATGTAGAAAAAGTGAATAAATGCTTGTGATGGATGCTAAAAAAAAGGTGGTCTTCCAGAGTTTCACATAAGGCACCAGAGAGATGATGTAGACCAGTCACAGGAAATCTCTTTCGAATGTTCTTTCCCCAAGGACAGAAGAAAAATTGCTTCCTTTTCCTATGCCCTTGTCATCCAGAGGTCAGGGAGAAATTCTAATGAAAGGAAAGCACCCCTGGTTTGCTTGCACTTAGCTTGGTCATGTTTGGATTTGAGCTGTGCAGTATGTCTTCTCTAAGGTCAGAGCTAGAAAGTTCTCAGTATTGTCTGGACTATAACACAAGCTTTTGCTTAGACAGATGGCTCATTGTGAATAGCAATTTACTGAATATTTATACAGTTTCACTTACTTCATCAGTGAGCTACAGTTCTCTGACTGTTCTTAGTCACAGTAAAAAGGTTATGATATTGCCTTATAGCTGTTAAAAATTGTAGCATTTTAATGGCAACATTGCTCAAAGAAGAGTTTCAATCATGACTGTTTTTTTTTTTTTATTCTTTGGAGGCTGTCTTCTAAATCAAGTTCAGTGAAAAAGGACTGTTTGAATTTTACATTTTGAAAAGAAGAGCTGAAACTGACAGAATAATTTACCAAATCTATGTTTTGAGGACAGATAGGTAGGAAATTTCATTCTGTATCAGAATGAAGGATTTCCTGTCGTGAGCCTCTACATAGCCTTGTTTGATGGAGTGAAAAAAAATCTCCCCTGGTTCATTCATTAATGTGGGGATATTTTCTTTCTGCTTGTGATGAAAATAGCAGCCATCAGTGTAAGAGTCTTCTCCTATTGCCATAGCGTGTGGGAAAATCTGCTTCCATTCTGGGTAGGACTCTTAATAAAAAATATTTCTATTCCACATGTTTCTGTGAAATGGTGATTCAGATTCTGGAGATTCAGACTTCCTGCAGAAAGCACTCCATTCCACATATTCAGCAGACATCTTCCCCCTAGGTGGGCAGTGGCTTTGCTGCAAGAACAACCTTCTGCATTTACTCTCATATCCATCGAGCCAGTCTTGGTGTCCATCCCTGAAGGGTTTCAATGGCAGAAAGAGACAGAAGCATCTCTGTGTTTTTGGACTTCATTCTTTACCTCAGTTTATTAATATCTAAGCTGTTCCTCTGGGAAATTTTTTCCTTCCTCTACTGGTCACATCAACAGGGTGGCATCACTGTGCCTACTCAGCCATTTCAGGCAGATGAAGACAGAAGGCAAGATTGCTCTGGGGCACAGTGTTTTTTTTGAGCACCTCAGGGCATCAGCTCCTGAGTATCAGCCCTGCTGTTTCTAGTTCAGCTGATCAGATATCTCAGATCTATTTGTAAAAGTCAAATCTGGGTGAATACTGGATTTTAAATAATTCTGTTGTTTGGGCCAATTGTAATACAGAATATTTACTGAAGTCTCACTTATCTTCTTCTGTGCTGGGTTTATACATATTGTCCTAGTTTAGGGCAAATGTTAGGAGGAAACCTCTGAGGGGTTTCCTCCTAGACAAGCCAACTTCAGCCACCCCTCCCCCAAACTCGTTCGGGAAAAGATTTCCTTAGAGAAAAAGTGGAAAAAACTATTTATTTAACAAGCAGAATATTCACAAGTATGGGGAAAAAAAATGAATGATATAAAACAATGAAACCTCTCCTTTCTCCGAAGAGATGGTGGATCCAGAGAGTCCTTCTGTGGGTGTGGCTGTGTCAGCCTCAGTCCCTCCAGAGGCTGGGGCCGATGGCCAGGCCCGGCTGCAGAGTCGGGGGGCCCCCAGGGGGATTGTCCTGATGTCTTGGACCACAGAGATGCTGACCAGTCCCAGAAGAAATAAACCAGTAAAAGAAATAAAGTCTCTCTCTCTCTGCAAAAGCTGAGAGATCTCCGAGAGCACTCCGCTGCGAACTCCGAGAGCACACACGAGAGCTTATCTCTATTTTTTCTGTCTCTGCTTCGAGCGCAGTCTCTGAAGGAATTTCCGGGGGAGTAAGGTGTAACTCCTGTAGACAAACTGTGTGCGTTTTCTCTCCCCACTTCACCCTCTTCACTCTCTCTCTCTCTCTGGGCCTAACTTAAAGCTACAGAACTTAATGCCCAGCATAAGCAGGACAGATGATTGGGGATACAAGCACCATACAGTCAACCCAGGACACATACGTACTCCACGAAGCTTCAGATGCCCAATTACACAAAATATTTATTTCGAAAGCTGTTGGATTTTCCTTTCTCCTTCCTTGTAACACTGTATTTGTTTTTTGCTATTTGGTGCAGCCAGTAAATGCACCAGTACTACAAAAAGACAATGTTCTTTCAGCTTTGAAAGGAAATGTTGTCATTGACAGCTTAGAGATATATACACAGAGATAGCACATTTGCTAAAACAAACATCCAGCAAACTTATATATTGCTGACATTTCAGTTAAGTACTTTATGAGTCAGACATCTGGTCCTCACTGGGTGCCTCTGCATAAGCTCTTTGTTCAGGGGTATGAAGCAGTCTCAGGGCTGTTTGCAAAGACTGTGCTGAGCAAAGCCTTGTCTTCTCCATCTGGGATGGGAAAGGCATGCGCGAGCTGAGGTTCTGTTCCTTAACTTTGTACAATACAGCCCACAGGAGGTTCCTCTGACACAATCCATACATACCTTTCTTGTTTAGATTACTATCCTCTCCAAGCAATACCATGAAAAGAAAAAAAAGAAAAAAAAAGAAAAAAAAAAAAAACGGGAAAAACCTACTAGTAAGGGTTATATTCAGGAATGGAAACTTTTTTCCTAATGATCCCCTGAGTGGATTTCATGTGAGTGACCTTTCAGTGTTTTCAAGACAGAAACTAACAATGATAACGACAACAGACGTACCCCTCCAAATTCACTGGAAGAACTGTTTTGATTCAAAACACTTAGGCTGCATTTATAAACCACTTACTGGGGCCTGATTTCCGTTGCTTTGATGTCAATCTGCTTAGTTTGAAACTCCATGTAAATCAAGTCCTCTTTCAACCCCAGGAAACATGGGGAAGGTGCCAACAGTGAGAAGTTCTTTGTGGGCTTCTTGGGAAGAGCAGATTCTAGACCGGGATGTGTTGAGAACTGGCCTTTGCAACAACCCTCAGGCAAGACTTAGCTGTAGCCTTGTTATTTTAAATGGCCTTTAACAACCAGAGCACTGTGAGGGCTGAACTAAGTGCCAGGATGTTCTTGTCCAGGCAGCAGGTGTTTCACTGAAGAATTGTGTGTAGAGAAGGAACGTTTGCCTTGGACAATTGCAATAAGCAGCTGTTCTGCATCTTGACTGTGAACTGTTCCATGGGATGTGAAACACGGGAGGAAAAGGGGCCAGCTGAGTGACACAAGTTTCAGGGAAGCCAGTGCATGGGAGCAGAGCTCCAAATTTTGGATAGAGAAGAAGTGTAGGTGAATATTAAACACATTGAAAGATGGGTTAGACACCTTAGCTACATGTTGGCTAACTTCTGGACTAACTTCTTCATGAATATTTCATGTCATCCTGAAATGATTACATGAAGGGTAAATTCACCCAGAATGGAGGGAAATCTGAACATTTCCAGTACCAAGGATGGCACCTAAATTTATAAGAATCATGGTGTTTTAGGGAGCTTGGTTTCATAACAGAACACAAATCCCCTAATCTCAGGAAAGCAAAAAAGACTGTGGGATCAGCAGTCCTTGAGAATACTCTGTCTCAGACCAACATGAGAACCAAAAGCATTGCAGGGAGGCCATACCTACCCATATCATCTGATGTGCACTCAACCTGAGGGAAGACCATTTGTTTCTGCTGCACTGCATTGCACGTGTGGGAAATACAGCAGTGACCTTTTCCCAAGTACATGTGTTTAAGCTGGGCTATGTGCTTTTTATCATGCAGCATCATCCTGTCATTAGAACATCTTCAGCAAACAGCTCTTTTGGTGGCTTGTAGATAGGAATGCAGATGAAAACCAAAGGAGTAATTTTGCTGCTTCTGTTTGCTTGAATGCATTCTTGTTGATTATGCCTTCAGTAGGGCATAAACCCTTTGTGTCCGTCTCCACATCCACAGAGGATGAAGCAAAGCTACCTGTGTCCAATTTTTTGCTATTAGGCTCTTGCTGATGGCATGGAAGTACTTAAAATTTTACATTTTAATGACCATGCTCAGACCCCAACCCCCCTGATGGTAATGTTTGCCAGGTTTGTCCCTACTGTGGGAGCCCAAGATCATCCATCACATTACAGCAATTTCCACTCCATCCACAAACCTGATCAAAGGCCCAGGGAAGTGACCACAGCCGTGACCCTATCCTCTTAAATATGAATTATGGTCTTTGTTGCCATGCCACAGATTTTCAGTACATACCCAATGGCAGATAATTGCCTTTCAGCATGTTGGGAATTTTTTACGAGTAAACACAACAGCCAGAAATGGATTCCTCAGTAAACCACACCACTTTTCCCTTCACCTATTCTCCACATAAGCTTATGTGTTTGGGTGTACAAAGGACACCATTCCAGGCCATTAGGTGACTCATGATTACATTTGGTCCAGACATTAAGGAAATGAAAGCTTTTACAGGCATTATATAAGTTGCTTTAGTATTTGCAAATATTCTTGTGTCAATAACAGATACTGTAACTATGTCAGTTATTTATTAACCACAGACTAATATATTACCTATTCTAAGAAAAAACTATATAGCCTATAAATCATACACAAATTGATAACAGTTAACTTTGGACTAATATATGAACTATATTAAAAATTATCTGTTATATATCCATTTCTGTCTAATCAGGTATGCTGGACAGATAACCCCTTAATGAGTTTTGTATTTAAATTCTATAAAAACTCTCACAAGCTACATTGTCCTCTAGCATGCACCAGCAAAATTAAAAAATAACAGAATAGCTGTAAACACAACAAACCAACCCCCGGCATCTATTACAAATTTGCAATACCTTGCCTTGTGTATAGATACATGAAAAACCTCTCCAGCTCTCCTGCAAAACTGAGGATACCCTCCTTGTACCCTCAGTAACAAGCCAATTCAAAGCTTGTTGCTGATCCAGGTGCAATCTCCTTAAACCAGATGTGGGCTCCAATCAAATGCATTTAGCATTTTGACAGTGCTTGATATTTCACACTTGTGATGGCCAGTGTGGGTGACCTTATTTTAAAGCTCAGGGTTCCCATTCCCATGTGGAAAGCACCAGCAACATCTGTGGGTGAAATGCGGTGAGAATAAAGTGACTTAGGTGAAGAAGTTTGACCTTCTCAGGAAATGGCACTGAGAGAGGTAATACTGGAAGGCCAAAAGAGAGTGAGGTCATTGGTGCCAAAAGCACAGCATTTTATCCTGATTGATGTGATCTTGCTGTTTTGCAGCCTTTTTCTGTTTGTCCCCATTTATGGTTTCTAATTTCTTACTTCCATTTTTGTCTTTTAAACATGATTTTTACAGTGTAAATCATTCAGCATTGCACGCTATGTGGATCTAGCCCACAAAAGACCCTCCAGGGTCCTGGCTTTATACAAATAATCCCTACCTGCAGCAGCAACCTGGTGCTTCAAAATGCAGCCAAGCCCCCAAAAAATCAGTGTCAAGCTCTCACCCCAATACACACCGCAGTGGTTTCTTTCCTGATTGCAGAATGAAGTGCAGGATAATCATACTGTTAGCATTGCTGGTCTCTGTATGCTGTCCCACCATAAATAAAAGGATTGCTGAGGATGTCTATGAATTACTGCTTGAGAGAAGAAAAAAAAAAGCCTGACAATGAGTGCAAATCCTGCAACAAACAAAGATTTTGCATCTCCAGGTATTTTTCAATACTCCTCTCACTATTCTTAAGTTGAAAAGTGGCTTTTTCACTGATTTTCAAACCGTACCACTGCTACATTGTGGTGACAGTTTCTGAACAAACTTCTGAAACAGTAATTCATTAATGTTTCCAGCACAGCTCACTAATGACTGAGGAGTTCTGAAGTAAGAATATTTTTTTTGTCCTTTTTCTGGCTATGCTGTTTGCCAAACCTTTATTCCCGAATGGGTATTTAAGTGTACTTCAACCCAACAGAGTCCCAAGAAACACATACTCCACTTCCTGACATGCTCTGAATTGCTTTTAGCTCTGTACAAATACACCTAGTGGCTAAATTAGAGGGTATGAGCTACAGCAAATTGCATAGCCTGTTTAGAGTCACAGGCCAGCTCCCCATAGTTAAGGAAGGTTTGCTTTGAAACAGTTCCAGGTTTTCCCTCCTTGGTCCGAATTTCCTTTTTCAAGCATCCCTTTCACCTTTCTATTTATGCCTCCCTCTTCCCTTTCAGCACCTCAACAGCACCTCTTACATTGCTGGAGGAAGAAAAGAACGTCTTCCATTTGAAAAAAAAGTAACATAAAAAAGGCAGCCAGCTGCTTTCCTGTTCTGCTTTCTCCCTCTGCTCTCCAACCCTCTCCACCACTCTCCTGACAATATGCAATTTCGTTCTTTTCTCTGGAGGTCTGTTCCTGCTGCAGCCATTGCAGCCCAGCAGCCCAGCGCAGGTGTGTGCATAGCATTTGCTGCAGGTTTGCTCTTGCAGGGGGCTCTGACTTCGGCTGCGGGACTGGGCTGGTACATGTCACTACAGCACATGCAGGGGGCAGGCAGTGAGGAGGGACAGGGGGAAACATGCAGGCTCTCTATGCCGGTCCAGACTCGTGTTGCAGTCACACCTCTACACACAGCTTGGTGCAAGTCTCTTGGTGCATCCCCTGGTAGCAGTGCTTCCTCTGCTCCGTCACCTGTACTCAGCCATCAATGGGTCATCATTGATGGGGAGCCATCAATCCACTTTGTGTTTGCAGTAAACATGAAACTGTTGGCTTTTCTGAACCCCCAGTAAAAAGATGCTTGGCAGAAATACAGAAAATGGAACCAGGATTCAAAATTTTAGAAGTACGTACTGGACATTATATGGAGTTCTAATTACAGGATGCAGTAAAAATACCTGTTTTAAATGGCTGCTAGGCGGATTGATTTTAGCAGAAATGCAGATTCCATAGAAAAAAAACCCA
This sequence comes from Eopsaltria australis, assembly GCA_034509425.1. Classification (NCBI taxonomy): domain Eukaryota; kingdom Metazoa; phylum Chordata; class Aves; order Passeriformes; family Petroicidae; genus Eopsaltria; species Eopsaltria australis. The sequence goes on from JAVTVJ010000384.1 coordinate 654,510, forward strand.
ACCCAAAAAACAGTTATGTGCAGACTTCATAGACCATTCTTTTAAAATATTTTCCCCATGACCTAATGTAGAATAGGGAAATACACATAAATATCTTTATGCATATTGTAACAATGGGAATTTCTCTAGAAACAGCAGGTAAAAATATCCTTATTGTCACTGAACTTTGAGACTGAGGTAAATTTTAAGATACTTTGTTTTTGCAGGTTTACTATGCCATAGCACTAAATGCACTTAGACTTGTTCAAAGACAATTTTCAGTGTAGTCTTTTCCTAACACTATGGGTACCTGAGGTCCAAACCAGTTGCATGGTTATTTAGAGCAGCCCTAAGACATCTCAAAGTCCCGTCGTTTGTACACAGAAGTTTAAAAATCAGAGACAGCAAGGAAAATAATGAAATTTTGGCAAAATTAATTTTCATTGCATTTTCTTCCAATCAGCAGAAGAACCTTTTCTCTCCATCTTCTGTCAAACTGCGAAACAAGGAGACTTGAGAAGAGACAGCTAGCCCAAACTGCGGGAGTCCAGTAATTGTGTGGAAGAATAAAACAAAATATAAACGGAAAAGAATCATTGACAGTCAAACATTGAGTTATGATCTTGAAAACCAGATGATGGAAATCTAGAAAGAAACTAAGAAATAAAATCAGCAGATGTGGTCAATGAATGTTAGTGGTGGGAATGAATTTTGTCAAAACTGAAAGTAATGGCCCTGTTCCAAATCTACCTCCCAGGACTGAAATGAACAGTGGCACCACTAAAGTCTACACTTCACAAAATGTGAAAGGCACCTTCGTCATTACAAAGAATCAAGGTGTGAAATTAGCAAAAGGCTCCAAGGAATGTTCCTAACACAATAGATGTGCACTCATGCTTGCTAATAATGGGGTTTCCATGAGATGACTGCCAAATGGTAGCACTTCACAGCTTGCTGCCAGCTCCACGCCCACAGATCGGCCTGTTACACATCTAAATGCTAACATCCACTGAGCTTCAAAATCACGGGAAGCAGCGGGATGGTGTGTGAGTGGTACCAGATGCACCCACTGAAGGCTTGCAGCAGAAAAAAAAGTTGAGACATTAATGATATGAAAAGCTAACTACAAGTATTTTATTAGGCCTCTACTGCAGCCACATTTCTCTCTTAAAAGTTAACCCCTTCCTCACCAGCGTGGCCCTTTACATTACAATTCTTACGTTTATTTTATTTTATTTCAATAATTGAACTGTTCTTATTTCAATCCACAGGTTTGCCCGTGTTTTGATTCCACTCCCCATCCCCTCACTGGCAGCTGGCTCTAGTGACTGACTGCGTGGTACTTGGGTGCCTGCTAGGGTTAAACATCTACGCAACCAGAAGAAATTACTTTGCAATTACTTTTTAATGGCAGCCTCATAAACTGGCAGTGATGAAAGCTCATTTTCCATTGCTTTCATAAGCATAGAGGTAGCTTTGCCATGTCATGGTGACCTGTTCAAATACTTCAACCACTGTTGTTCGTATTTATCTCACTGTTATTTGAAAAATGAAATTTTGTTGCCTTGAGCTTGCAGACTTTTATTAAATCAGACTCCCTGACCACCTTGAAATTTACCATGGCAGGAAGCTCTTGTAGGTGAAACATGGTATTTTGCTTCACATAATATTGTATTCTTTCTAGGGCTACTGATTGTCAGACAAGAGTGTCCAGAAGACCTGTAAATTCTGCTTGTGGGCACGCTATCTGAAACCACTCATACTTTTCTTAAGGGCAGCAAACTACATATGTGTCTAATAGGATTACATAAAACCTAGTGGGCTTAGTTCAGGGGCCTTATTCTGCCTGAGTGAGGAAGAGTATGGGGCAGCAGGAGAGCTGTGGCTGAGTAAATTGTGACCAGTTTGGGGAATCGACATCCTGATGTGCCTGGGAGGTACATGGGGGATCAACTCTCCAGGTCGCTGCTCCAGGGGGTTTGGAGTGGGCTGGCAGGGTGCTACACAGCTGACAGCCCACTGCTACACATCTGGGCAGGGAGATGGGAAGGGCTCTGCATTCACTTCTTTGAAGCTGACTCAAATTAAAAACATGTTGGAGGCTGTGCTTCTTTTTCCATGAGAAAACACAGGTCAGAAAGAAACATGGGGGAGAGGAAAGTGAAAGGAGAGAAGGTTCCCTCCCTGTTTTCTTTGTTTACTCCCATTCCTCTCCTTCTAGGTTTTCAATGCTCTTTCCTCACTTTCAGAGGTAAGTACATTTAAAAAAGTAAGAAGTAGTAGGAGAACAAAGATGAAAAGCAGAATTTTCTTTAAAAAAACCAAACAACTTAGGAGAAATGAAAGGTTACAGTGTCTTTTCTAAAATGGGAAAAAGGAATGTTTTCCTGGATTTGAAGTCCTTTCTTAAAACAAAGAACTTTGTCACAGCTGCATTTCTCAAAAATGCTTTTGGACAAAAAGTGTTCATGGACTTCACTAGAAACACAAACTTCCAACACCCATAGCTAAAATGATCTGTAGTGAGGGGGAGAAAAGCAGAGGAATTAGGAATGAGCTGAATTCAGAGGAGAACCCCTAGCAAAACTTGCAACACCCTAAAGTCAGAGAGGACACTGGGAGAGAGATGCTGATCTGTGCTTTGGCATGCAGCCACATGTGCAGCCTCAGGGCCTGCCAGCAGCAGCATCTCCCTGGAAATAGAAGTGCACTGCATCTCCACACTCTTCTCTCTGCTGTGGAGTCCTGTGGTAATCATTGGCTGTTGTACATGCAACAGAGGAGCTTGAATAGGTCCTGACTATTTATTTTCTTTTAGTGCGGATAAAGCCTGCACTCTAGTGGATTGTCTCTATAGGAAAGTGTAATCCATTTATTGACTTGTGGACTATAAAGGCTGAATTTCCAGAAATGCTGGACTCTGTTCTAGCTTCACCTCTCGAGGACTGTAAAGTCAAGCAGAAAAGTGCTTTAAGACACTCACTACAAACCCAGGTTCTCCAGAGAACCTCAGAGATTCTGGTTTTGTCCAACACTTGTAATTTGATTGCTATGCAGTTTGAAGTTCCTTTCTGGTAAATTTCCACGCTGAAGTAGCAAGGCTCTCTCCTTAAGGGTCTGTTTTGAAACCAGGAATATTAATGCAACTCTTTTTGTTGACTTCACAGGGTTTAGGAACAAATTCTACACCACTCACTCATGGAAGATTCATGCCTATACTTAATGGTAAACATCTTTAGTTTTAAAAACACTGGAGATACTAGGAAGTAAACATACTCCTTGTTTTAGGCTTGTCCCTAAGTCCTGTGCCAAATATGGGCTTTAAATATTTACTAATACAATAGGGAGCTGGAGACAGTCAAAGAGAATTTGTTTTAAAATCTGAATGCTTGAGGAACCTTTGTTATACTGTCTTCTCATATTGCTGCCTAAAACTAAAATGTTAAGCATGAATAAGGGGGAACAAGAGCCAAGTGTTGTACTATTAAGTATAATACAAAATGTTTCTCTGTGTGTAGTTATATTTTGTGGAAAAGGGGGAAGCAACAATACTGTTCCCATACTGTACAAATCTCACAGGAAGAGGTAAAGCCAGTTCAATCTTCCAACATTTCAACCCTGGCACAACTAACAAACATTATCAGAAGTGCATATCTTGTTTGTTTGTTTTTTTGTTTGTTCCAGTGCGTGTGATCACATACTTCCCCTCTGTGCATGACGGGAACCATTAGATGACTGCTTCTGTACACCAGCAGCTTTAAATTAAAGCCTCATGTGAATTAAACAAAAGGTGGGTTTCTATTTCAGCTGGTTTCATGGAAAGGGGCAGCCTGTGGAAGCAAAAGAGCTCTACTCATTCCTTCTTTAAGGAAAAAGGAGCAACTTAGTTTGCCCTCTTACACTAGCCCTCAGACAGAGGGGAGTCATCAGTGAACAGTGGTTCTGAGTATCCACATATCTGCAAAAACTAAGCGGAGGTCATGTTCAGTTTTTCAAGAGCTCTTCTTACCTGGAGTCTCAAGGCTCATGCTTAGATTTAGGCTTCCCTGAAGACAGGTTATGCACACTGCTTATCTTGCATGTAGATGTTAGTGCTCTGTTCAGCATGAGCTGCACAGTAGTTCTGGTAGTATTTAGGCATAAAGTCAAAATGTACAAAGTGGAAATCACCTGAAGGGGAGGGTACTGGCAATTAGTCCCAGTGCTTATGAGCTACTTCCTTCACATTGCCTCAAACTAAGATCCTGCACCTGATAACAGCAGAAGGTTAAAACTTGAGACAAGTTGGATGTGACTGGAAATACAAATATTAAAAATCAGCTCAACATGAATTGCTGGAGATCATGCTAGACAAAATGTGGTTCTGTGTCCTTTATGGCACTCCAGGTTTTGAATCTTATTTGGAAGTTCTCCACTGTTATATAGTTCATATAGTTAATATAGAACACAGTTAATAGTGTCAAATTCTTCTAATTTTTCTATGAGCTAAAAGGCTATTGGAAATTGACATTTGAGGTGTCCCCATCTTGCTTTATGATATATAAACAGCTGTATTTGAACAACTCTAATAATTGGAATGATCAGTGGCTTTTGTATTTATATTTGGCAGATCTCTGCCAACAGTTAACACTACCAAAACTAGAGCACCTACTGATGACAGAAGGGAATTGTAGCAGAAGTGGAAATGAAGGCAGCATTTAATGGATGAGATGATGCTTTGGCTACTTATGTCACTGTCAGACTAAATACATCAGTGTGTCTTTCTTAATGATCTGGTTTCTTCTATTTAGCAGAATTTGGGAGTTCATTTGTTTTTGTAACAAAGTCTTTCTAGTATTAATTTTTGCATGGCTCTATGGAGCCTCAGAATTATTCTGCTGACAAATGCTGCCACAGTCACCATAGGGAGTCAGGAATTCAAGGAGTGAAGCCTGGGTGTAATGTGTTTATATCTGACACAATGAAATTTCCAGTTTTGTTTTATGCAAAGCCAGCCATTGCTTATAATTCATCAGCTACAAAAACAGGACTGAGAGGAACAGGCAGGTCAGTGTACAAGAGAGCTGTGTTGTAAGTTAGGAGGGTTGAGACTATTGACAGTCATGCTCCAGGTTCTCACCTGATAACAGAATCAGCTATCACTACATATTTTCTCATTCTGCCAGACCCCCTCAAGTAAATGTAACTGTTTAAGCAAGACTCTAAAAATTTTTAACCCATATTAATATTTTGTATCCCTCATAATTTGTTTCAAAACAGGTAAAAAGAGATAAATTTTCCAAATCCAGAAATACCCCTTTTCCTTTTCCTTTTTTTCCTTTTCCTTTTCCTTTTCCTTTTCCTTTTCCTTTTCCTTTTCCTTTTCCTTTTCCTTTTCCTTTCCCTTTCCCTTTCCCTTTCCCTTTTCCTATTTTCCTTTCACTCGTTGCTGCCAAATAACTCCATCCCACAGTAAATGACTCACACCTGGTGTACATGGGGTCCTTAAAATGCATTGCCATGGTGCAGGTAGACTTCAGGTGTGTGGGCAAACTCACCTTTTATCTTCACTCCTCTAATATTTTTGATAATGCAATTTTGATAACGTTTGTTTGTTTGATAATGCCATAAAACATCCACTGGGTAATGACTCCCCATTAGAAACCAACAAGTTTTACAGTGCTGTTCTCAAGGATCCACCACTGGACCTACAAGCCCTCTTGGAGGCTGGATGCCATCCAGCTCTGGAGATTGCTCAGTACATTTGTTGAGCAGGAGAAGCTCCAGGGTGCTGGCCCCTGATGACATGAGGCCGTAATCAGCAGCAGATGGGGACGTGCTGTGGCAGCCCTTTGTGAGGCTGCCTGGGAGCTCTGCCCCAGCACGTGGCAAGGCTGGAGCAGGGCAGGGCTGAGCACTGAGCCCTGGGATTGCAGCCAGGGGCAAGCACTGGAGCAGGGGATGTCCACTCTCCTTCTGCTCCCATTCCCACCATCCCCTCCCTCCCTCTAGACAGGTCATAAGTCCCACCAGGGAGCACATTATGTGCAGATGGGTATTTTTGGAAAATACCAGAGACAAGTTAATGCAAAATTCTGAAGAGACATGCAGCTTTTAAAAAATATTTCCTTTTATAGAAACCATAAAATTATTGTCTCCCCTGCTCTTACAAGAAAGGGCAAAATGAAGCCCCTGAAAAGCCTTACTTTCAGTGTAAAACAGTACAACTTTTGATTTGAGTATTTAAATTTTCTACAAAGGCTTTGGTTGAGGGGTTTTTTGGTATTTAGGGTTTTTTAAGAAACACAAACAGAAAGAATTCAATTTCAGTCAACAGCTGTTTTCTCTCAGGGAAATCCATCAGGAGTTTCAAGTCCAATTGTGGTGCTTATGGATGATACTATTCACAGAAGTAATGGGGTGGATTAGAAATTCTTATTGATATAATTCCATATAATTGCACCCAAAATATCAGGTGAAACCACTGCTATCAGCATGCTGTGGGAAGAGTTTGTGGATCTCTGAGTAATGTATTTTGAATTATTTGTATAAAGGCTTTAAACACCACAGGGTGTTCTTTCCCCAGCCTTGCAAACGATATGGTAAGGATCTTATGTCAGCTGGGATTCCAAGTATTTCTAAAATATATTATAAAATGCTATTATAATACAAATAACAGGGAAAGCTCCCAGGCAGCTGGAAGGACATGTACTGCAGTTGGAGACTTTCTCCAAGCAATTCCATCTGATGAGATATGACTGCCTGTGAGGGATGTTTCCTGGACTCTTGTCTTGTAACATAATAATCAGCTACTTCTTTTCCTGAACACAGGGAAATGAAGTAGGAAGGGAGGACTGGAAATGGTGTTTTGACATTTGTGACCTTTAGCTCATTTTTTGTCAGTTTTGTAATTTATTATGCAGGGCATGCAAACACCACCACCAATCTTCTGACTTCTGTTACAGGTCTCAAGATGCTTCTTTTAAGCACAGGATAATTCCCTATCAATCTTGCTTTCTTGTCAAATCTTTTCTCATTCTCAGAGGTAATTTTTCTCTTCCTGGGGAGAAGAACCCTCTTTCCTAAAGAGCAAGCATAAAACCTGTGCATGAGTACCTGCCACTTCTTCAAATACAGCTTTTTGTAAGTCAAGACTTAGGTGTCTTGTGGTTCTTCCCAGGTAGCAGTGAGTCCTACAAACACGTGGTGCAGAGCAGGCCAGGCCACTTATTTTTGGTGAATAAGTTGACTCTGCTGTTACTTCACTAAAGTCTGGTGGAGACTTCACAGGTACACATGGGAAAATAGAAAAAATTCTGGAGGTATAAAATAATTTTTGAAAAAATGATGAAAACAGTGTGTCCCGATGCTGTGGTGAAGGAAATTCCTGTTCTTCAAGTAAGTGAGAAGAGGATGAGTAATCAGACTCAGGGCTGAGCTCCCAAGCAATGCCCATGACAATGGTCTGCAGGCAGGGGCTTAAACTCTCATGCCTCTTGGACCAAGCAATGAGAGGAGATGATTAAAAATCTGCCATTGTTACTGTGACCACACTTTTTTCTTTTTGTGCTGCTAGTTTCCTGCCCACGAAGAAATGCCCAGTAAAGTTACATGCAAGTCAGATACGTACAAGAATTGTTTATTTGCTACAGTCAGGACCAACTGGAGAAAATCAGCAGCTCCCTAAAACAGCCCTGTACTTCCTCTGACTGCTTTCTCTGAGCTGCACACAAACCACAGTTTTCAGTGAAGGGGGGAGGAGGAGGAGGAAGAGATAATCAGAAGCACATGTAGACATTAACTAGGGATATGCTGGACCTTTTTGTAAGCAACTGCTCAGGGAAGTTGCCTGTCTAGGGGAGAGAGATGAGAAAAAATAGACCAGCGTCACTGAAGCTTAAGGACTGGTCATTTTCCTGCCCTCCTCCTCTGCACTGTGGGGCAATTTGCTACCAGGGCAGCAGCAAAACCCAGCAGCCCAGCCTGTGGCTTGGTGTGGGGAACTGCTGAGGGAATGCCATTTCACTTGTTTTTGGTGAAGAAGTCAGCTGTGCTGATTACTTCACAACAGTCTTGCAGAATAATTTCCTACCCAGCTTAGACTGAGTTTACACTTTCCTTTGTCTCGCCACCTGCAAAAGTAGGCGAGGGCACTGGTTAATTTGTGAGAGAAAAAGAGACTTAGTAACAGGGCGGCAAATGGGACAAACATCTTTCCCTGCTTTTGTTTTTAAATCTCATTTAGAAATAAAATCTCAGGACAGGGATCATCTAGCACTGTGTGCTGACACACAGCTTAACACGGCATGACTTGAGTTTCCACTGGGGATATGTGGTTTACACCTACAGTATAAACAACCACTGAAAATTTCTCCTATTACTTCCAGAATTAAGCAATGACAAGGCAAGTCTTGCTTCTCCCAACCCTGCTGATTAGAAAACACTTGGACAGCCACTGGTGATTTGCAATGAGAATGCTTAGCACATCTCTCACCCTCTTTCAGGAGAGGTATTTGGTGACTTCGTTCACCAGTAGTTATCTGGACATCAGTCTCTTAGGTATTTTGATACTAGGCATCTGCTAAAGGACTATTTCTCCCAGTTCTCTTGGCTCTTAATGTAGAACATCTGTGTCTTCTTTCCTGAAATAGTTTGTCCCTTTTTTCCCCTCTTACAGTAAATTGATGAATTAAATGTCTGCTTTGTTCTTCAGTTTGGTTTGCTGCTGTCCAAAGGTTTTGCAGACACCTTAGCACACATACAGCAAATAAGATTCTCTTATGGAAAAACACACACACTCACCCATGCACATGCACTAAAAATCATTACAATTTATTTTAGCTGAGCAGAATGTCTCGTCTTGGACTTCAGTTTCAACCACATGACCCGATGAACTGTAGATTACCTGAGTCAGACAGCTTGTCTGACCAACTGCAAATAATTTTCCTGTTACTGAGAATGCCCTTGGGCCTTTGTATCTTCTCATAGAAAAAAACTGTTTCCATCTGCATGAAAATGTTGATTTTTGACAGATCTCTCCTTTGGACACAGTTAAAAGAAAACTGGTGAATATTTAGAGCATCCTGCATTGCTCAGCTAGCAGTAGTGCACTTTAAAAAGAGTCAAGTTGAAAAGTTTTGGTAAAAATCTTTGATTACAAAAAAATTCATCTTATATACTTTCCTCTGCTAACCTGAAGCCTAGGGCCAAAAGGAAATTTCAGTAGAAAACAGTCCTCTGATGATTTGTTAAGGCTTTGGGGCATGCTTTGAGATGTTCTTTTAGCCGATATAACAGGGGATATGAGGTTGTACATGAAAACAACAGGAGAAATGAGAGGCAAGGCAGTTGTGTGCTTCTTTTAATTCTCCTTCTGGCTGACCTATCTAAGTTCGAGAACTATCCTGGTGTGCTCAAGAAATGCAGGGTTAAACAAAATTAACTAACTAGTGTTTTCCTTCTGACTAAAGGAAAAATTCTTCTTGCCTTTTCTCAACACTAGCCAAGCCTCGAGGAGGAAGTCCTTACCCTTAAATAAAGACATTTCCTTCTCTTATTTAGTCTTTGTTTTTTACCTCATCAGGCAAATTTTCATAGAATGACCTCTTCAGAGAATGAAATATCAAAAATCCTGAAAACATAAATAACTTTTGTATTTGTAAGTCCTGATAGGACGCACAGTAAATGAAATTTTAACAAGATAACTAGTGTTTTGCTTTCCATTAATCCTTGAAGCACCTCCCTCTGGGATAGCTTTGGACTTGAAAATGCATTACTGCACATCTCATTAATACCATGTGCTTTCCCTCAGTAAAAAGAGCTTCTGTCCTACAGGCCTCTTGGCACAGAAATCCAAGCTAGGCAGCTGTAGGAAAAGCAGCCCATGGTTTTCCTTCTGTCTGCCCTCAATAGCAACTCTGAAAGTTATGGAAAGAGAGAGATTTCAGCATCAGGTTGGACACATCACGCGATAGTTTTTTCATGGGCTCACACATAACCAAGTACTGTTCACCTAAGAAGATAAATATAAATAATTAGAACTAGTTTAATCGAGTGAAAGAACCACTTGCTACAAAAGACAGTTCAGAAATTCATAGATTTTGAAGGCCAAACTGGATAACATGATCTCCTTCTTTGGCATTAGTTGAGCTTGATGAACACTAACAGTAGATTAACAAATTTCTTTTGAAGAAAATGTTTTCCAGTATTAAGCCTATCTTGAAGACATAAAAATCATATCTCACCAGTCCTTACTATTGATGTCTTCATTACATCCTGTAACCAACTGTTACACTTCTAGTTTTATTACAGTTTATCTTGCTAAACTAGCTAGTCCCTACCTGTAATTCACCAGTGCCCATGCAGACCCTGGAAAAAGCAGAGGAAACACAAGAGGTTTCATTGACACTGCAATTAGCAGAAGCATTCAAACTGCTGCACAGAGGAGTTACATAGCCCACTTCATCACTTCCTGCACAAGGTTGGAGTGGGTCCTGCAGATATGCTGTATTTCAATAATTCAAGGAGTGGGGCACAATCAACCCTTGCTGGTTCAGAAACTGATTCCCAGAGACATCATCTGCTTATCTCTGAATGCAATAGCTGTGTACATAGAGTGCTGTGGGCATAAGGGTGCGTGTGCGATGAGTTGTTTCCCATCCTGGAGGCTGGGTGCTCAGCAGGGTTCTGTCAGAAAAGTTCTGAAATCAGTTTGTCCCTGAACTGTCATATGTATTTAAAAAATAAAAAATAGGATCCAGAGCCTGACAAACCTTTTTTTAAATTTTTTTTTAACCTGAGCTACCAAGACTTTTCCATGCAGGCTTATTGCTATTTGAATGTTAAACTAAAGGAAGCATCATACACTGCTTATCAAAATGCTTGCTCCTGCATTTGATCAAGGTCTCAGCAGAAAACTTCCTAATTGTGAAGTATTTCCTGTCAGATTCAAATAGCCATAATGGTGAGCATTTGTAGAGCACATTTTAGGCAAGGTATTCCCTAGGCAGAGCAGAAGCACAATGTACCAGCCAGACAGTGGGGACAATTTCTGCCAGACACAGTTGCTGAAACTCTGAACAAACTGCCTTCTGAACTCAGCAGAGTTCAAGCTCAAGCACTCTGAATGACAGGAAAGCATGACTCAGATGAAGTGTTCTTGTCAAATGTTGCTATGCCCAGCATTCCATACACAATTTGTACACCACAAGAAACAAATACTCAAGGAAGCATTGGTGATTTGGTTAGAAGTGTTAGTAAGTGGAATACTTACATATTTTTAAGTATTTTCCCAATGTTTCGTATTTTTCAGTGGAGAAAAACAGAAAAATTGTATGTACAAATTTCTATATAGGCTGGCAATTTCATAGTATAGCACTGCCTATTTATTTGAGAAAAGTTATTACACTATGCCAAGGTTAAGTACTTATGCATGGAAAGCACAATAGGTTTCTTGCAATATGTACTTATGTGGAAGTACTTATGTGCTTCTAATCTTTCCGTATGTCCTCAGCACACACTCTGACGCTTGGAATTTGGTTATAAATCCAACCTACACGTGCTTCACCTATCACATGATGCCTGCACTAACCAGAACAAAGTGGTACTAATCGTGCTTCTGCTTTTATAAAAAGCATCAGCAGAGATAATTTTTGTCATCCAAAACATCTTGACTGCTATGACAAAGGGTTGAAAAATCTAGATTAGGTTTTTGTGCTTTCAAGAGAAGTTTCAAGAGAACAGTAACAGGTTCAGTTCCAATGAGCTAGAGAGGTTATGAAGCAACTTTATCTGTCTCAGACTCCTACGAAAAAACAAAACCAATCTACAACCTTTTTCAGGGTAAGATAGAATTCACATTTGCAAACATAATCCGTAGATTTTTATACGGCTTAAAAAAGTATTCATATATATATCTGCAGTGACAACAAAACAATCTTGTACATGACTTATTTTGAGTATTTAACCACTGTTGACGAAAGGTTTGCTTATACATTAAATAGAATAGAAAAAGAAATTGCCAAAACAACCACTTCACCACAGGAAAAATGTGTTATGATGGTAATTCTGTGCTTGCTGTCCAGAGTTGTGCAAATCTCCTTCAATGTTACTCTGATGACTTCTGTATATAAACACTCTTTCTTTCTTTTGGTTTTCTAGAAGAGATTTTCAAAAAACAGTCATGTGGAAGATGTACAAGACAACCTTGTTTTTGGAAAGTCACATTTATGAATTTGAAAATAAATGTGCCCATCAACAAAGAACTTTTTAGAACAGAATCTTATTCAGTGTTTTACATAGTGTATTTCCTTTTATTATTGTTTAGGATGTTAGTTACATAACTTTGTATAGTTGCATAAAATTCAGCCATTGTTAGCTCTGGGTTTTTTTAGTTTTCTCAAAAACTAACATTGCTATGCATGCCTTATACCTGAAAATAAATAGAAAACCCAGACCTGAATAGTTGAAAACCCAAAGTCTGGTGTATGGCCCACAGGTAATTTGTAAAGATCAAGAGCTATAAAAGTTTGTTCCCTTACTCAGGAAAGGGCCTCTCTGAGAGTGGGCAAAGCCTGACGCAACTTAGACAGGGGAAGTGTGTGCATGCCAAGGACCCTTAAGTCACTGTGCACTTCAAAGCTGTAACTTGAGATTCCCCAGTGACTTCGCAATAAATCAAATAAACCAGGCTGAGGCAGCAGGGGAGGCAGGACAGGCAAGTGAAAGAGAGGGGAAAAAAGAAAGTGCTGTGATAATGAAATGTCTAGGAAACAAAGTTGTCCTGCTATGGCTGCCCAGTCCACAAATGCGAAATTGCAGCTGTTGGCTGCAAAAGCGCTTGCTTTCTTCGCTCAAGCAATTGAACTGTGGCATCCCCAAACAGAGGTAACATTCATGGAGCTTAGAAGTAATGCAAGCCATGCTGCACTTACTGCCTCACACATAATTTCTTCCCAGTCATGCAGTCCTGAGAGATTTGGGCGGTTTTTTAAGTGTTGCAAGCAGATGTCACACAGACACTAGCACTTCACCTTTACATTGGTGACATCCACCTCAGTCCAACAACAGAGATGCAGGAGGACACAGGAGAGGCTGATAGTGAGTTTCAAAGACCATGGACCTCTCTAACTCAAGACCAGATCTTGGAGTCCTACACACCTAGAAGCGGAGCACTGGACTTGGATTTACAGACGACTGTTGAAAAATACAATAGTTCATGCAATGTCTGATATGATTTGTAAAAAAAACATGGCTTGCTCAAGAGACAAGCTAGGTGCTCTGGACCAGTCATGTCAAGCAGGCTTATTCATCATGCATTAATCTTTCCTCTCAGTTAATCACAGCCTATGCCTCCAAATTGCCATGAATGTAAGGCTGTAATTGACAAAGCTGACCCATGTAAAGTTACTTTGTTTTCTGAAAGCTGACCATTCAAGTGAATAACTAGTTCGAGGGGAGTCAGTTTTGCAGAGACCAGCCCTAGGCTTGATTATTCTTTCCAACTGGAAGGCTAGAAGAGAAAGGGTTAGTAATTTTAAGTTAAGTAAAAATTAATAAGGATCTTGTGGGAAGGAGAGTCTGGGTATCATAAATACTTCTCTACTGAGTGTTAGGGAAAAGAAAAAAAAAAAGAGTGGGTAGGCAATAAATTATTAAGCTATTGTTCAACAAATCTAGACAGGGGAATTAAGAAGGAAAGGAATAAAATTCTTACGGATTTGTTTTATTGACTAGTTTCCAACTTAGAAGAAGGTTAGAAATTAACCCTTCATTTTGAGGCAGCAGTTATAGATAGTTCTGTTCCTTATAAGGGTTTGCTGATGTTTGTTATTAATCATCTTCATCTTCAATGGTGTTATAAACCCTGGGAGACCTGTATGGCACAGTGATGACTGAAAAATACCAGTAACACCTGATGAATGGCCAAAAATTCAGCATTATCTGCAGCTGCACAATGTGACTACTGCTGTTCTAGACATCAGCAGTCCAAGCATCCAGAGATGCAGGGAACAGGGCACTCCCAGACACCATCTCATGTGAAGGACTGAAAGTGATGCTATCAGAGAAAATGAGCCCTGCCAGCCTGTGTGCTGTCCTAATTCCAAACTCTGGCCAAAACACTTGCCCAAGAAAAATGGGCTTGTCTGGCTGCAGCCTGTGAGCTGCTGACCTAAGGCAACTGAGAAGTCACTTGAACTTACACCAGATGTGTTGCCTTTTAGAAATCAAAGGGATTTTGTGGGATGGAAGGAGACATTTTTCACTTCCTGCTAGCAAATGGCAGTGGAAATCCCCTCTCTGGACATGAACTGGAAAATCTGGAAACTATCCAGAGGGTTATGACAAACGGCCATCAGGCCTTCCCATCTTTCTTGACCTCAGCTGGTTGAGATATTGTTCAGACAGGAGTCCTGGACACTCTATTTTTATCATAGTGATCCTTCTACACTTACTCTGATGTATGTTCACAGTCAGAAGACAATGCCATGTTCATCAGTGCTTGCATATGAACTTCATGAACTAACACTGGTCTTGTTGGAGCTGCACCATCACTCCTTGCTTCTAAACTCAGCAGTCAGGGTATTTTTCTGGGAACACCACAACCAGCTGATGGCAGAAACCCCACAATTATAATGAATCTGGCCAATCTGTTAAGACTCTCACAGCTTTAGCAAGAGTGTCATGGCATGGCTTGAGATGAGCCCTGACACACTGAGGCAAACTATGATCAATTCTTTAAGAGACAATCATGCCAAACAATTCCTGTTGCCTTTCCAGTACAGTTCACAGTCCTTGCTCCTCCTTTGACACCCCACTGTGTCAGCAGAAGGAAATTCAAGTCACACCCTAAGCCTTTAGAGAACAAAATCTGGTGAAGTAATGAAAATCCATTTTTATGGGCTTTCAAAAATAAGACACCAGATTTTGTATTGAATTTATTAAGATGTACATTCTTTTTGCTGAGTGGACACTAAATGCAGGAACTCTCAGCAGAGGAAGGGAGGTGACAGTACAGGGCATTTACTTTTCAAACTTCTGCCTCAGTATTCTTCCCATCTTATTTTTAGTGCCTTTAGTTCTCATGTTTGCCTACTCTCTTCCTCCTCCACCCCCTTTTCTTCTTTCCTTACATGGGTGGCATATTGCTTTCTTCTTTTATGTTCAAATATTTAAAAATGCCAACATGATTTAGAAGCTCTTGGAAATTATTTTCTGAGAGTGCATGGGACAGTAGCTGCTAAACAGCCACTCTCATTTGGAAAATTAGTCTGAGAGTTTTAAGTCAGTGGTACCCATTTAGAAAAGATTCTAAGAAATCATATGCAAGAAAATAATCTAAAGTTTCTGAATGGATTGGTGAAGAAAAAACAACTAGCAACATGCATAATAATATGGTAGGAATTCATGTGGATATCAGCAGAAGGGAAAGAAGATTTGGTCCCATTCTAGCATTCATTTCAGGGAATGATTTTTAAGTCTCAGCTCAATTTTCTGATGAAAATAGTAAAAGAGAAGCTTGACTTCAGTTGTTCTTAGATGCCTGACATTTTGATGGGAGCTTTCACATGGTACAGCCATCTCTATGAATCACTACTGAAATAAAACATGGAGAAAAATATTTATTTACTAGTGATTTTGAAGGTCTAAGCATTTTTGATATTATTGTTTCACTGAATCAAGTGCTATTTTCTTAGGGTGCTGAGACTAGAACTTTATTTGCCAGATCTACTTGTATGTCACTGATCAAAGTTAAGCTGAAGTTTACCAAACTTAGAAAAAAAGAATAAAATTTGAAAAGAACCACTGTCTCTTGCTGAAGATGGAATTTACAAATATTCTCAAAAAATCTTTTCCCAAAAGAAAAGATTCATTTTCTTTCTTTCTTTCTTTCTTGCTTGCTTGCTTTCTTGCTTTCTTGCTTTCTTGCTTTCTTGCTTTCTTGCTTTCTTGCTTTCTTTCTTGCTTTATTTCTTTCTTTCTTAGAGACCATTGAAAAAACAACAATCTGAGTCTTCATTTTTATTTTAAAGCCAAGTACAAATTTTAAAGCCGGTTCTTAGTCAGATGAATTTATCATATTACACCTGAATCAATGTGTCAAAGCATGGTGGGAATTTAGGAACCTAAATAATTTTGTGAAACATCTTTAAGTCTCTACTCAAGTGCTTTTTGGTCTAACTTAGATACTAAAGAATTTTTGTGGAGCCACACAGGTTTAAATTTAACTGCTTGTCAGTGGGACGGTAGCTTCTAACTTCTGAAAAACCAAAAATCTGAAAGGTGAAGTAGCCCAAAGACCTTTCATGCCTTCCAATGTTAGGGTCTGACTTATGAGTGAGGATGGCCAGAGTAGCTCCCATTGCTGTCTTAAAGACATCCAGCTGTCCCAGAGGAAATGCAGCTGCTCTGCCATGCCTTACAGGCTGCCACACAAAGGTAAATCCACCCTTCAAAGCCAGGTTTCCACTCTCTTTAGAGTTCCATGCTGCCATGGCTACTCTGCATTAAAAACAAAATAAAACAGTGCTTTTTAACTGCTAGGATTTGTACCCAGTCCTGAATATTTAAAGCCCACTTTGTCATATGCAGCTCTGGGTGTTTAAGATGGTAACAGAGTTGATACCAGGCTTTAGCAAAGTCTGACAACAGCGACCAGTTTAGTTCTGCTTTTCTGTCCACTTTGTCCACTTATTGCAAAAATTAATCAAAGCACCATGGCTCCCCCAATGAAAAATGCCTTTTTCAAAATTATTTTTGTGAATAAACAAGCCTCCTCAATAAGTCTTTCAGTGGAAAGTATACAATCATTCATTCTCACACTGGGAAATGACTTTGCTTTTATTCTTTGATCCCATTGTCCTCAGCTAATGAGAAGCAACATTCTGTTTGGAAAAGGTGGCAAGGGTTTATGCCATTGTCTTGTCTTGCAAAGCCCCATAAAGTTTTAAATCCTCAACCATCTGAAAAATGATGACACAAGTTTTGTGCTATTTTCTGTTTTAGTGATTGGTGTTTCCCTTTCGGTTCCTGTACCCAGTTTACTTTCAAATGAATAGATCTGAAGGGCTTTTGTTTACACACACAAAAAATAACTTTAAAGAAAATATCACCATCATCTTAAGATTTGAAAATAGGTCATGAACTCCCACTGCTGTTGACTCCTCAACAAGGTCCCAGGATTCTGAAGTGCTGCCCTAGGGAAAACGTGTTCTCTCTTTTACCTCATCTGCCACAGACACGCAAGTCTGCCTCCAGCTTGAAGGTCTTGTAAGGATTTCTTGAGTTTCCTGGCCCAGTAATTAAGAAACAGATTGTGAATCCTATCTAAGCTCGTGGAAGGACTTCTGAAGTGATAATTCTGAACAATCACCCATGGCTGTCTTTCTTGCCTGAGTGGATGCAGAATTCTCCTTGTATGCAATCTTTGGAGAAAAAGAAAAGGAAATGGGAAGGGGGAAAGGAATGAAGGGAAGGAGGAAGGGAGAAGAGGGGAGGGCAAGACAGGCCAGAGAAGGACTTCCCCTTCTTCTTCGCTGGCATTGATGACTGCATTGTTGTTCCTCTCACATATTCTCACTCCTCTCCTCTTTGAGCGCAATTACATCTGCACAATAACATATTTTTTCCTTTGTAAATAGGTTATCACAGAGGTGTTACTGCCATCTCTGGTTCTGCCTTGATCTTTCTGTCCCTCTGTTCTAAACTCCCCAGAAACGAACAAAACACCCCAAGCTCACTGTGGTCACAGAGCTCTCTAAGAAAAGGGTCTTACACTGTTACACTTGGAACATGTACTAGAAGATGGAATATGTATTCTCCTTGAGGCAAATAAGAGCCCAGGAAGAAAAATAAAAGACAAACAAAAACCCACCAAATTAAAATTAAAAAAACCCCTTGTCTTCAATAATACTGTTTGCTTGTAAGTATATCAGGAAGTATCTGACACTGGCCAAGGCCAAGCCCATCAATGACAGTGAGATCATTGTGATAACACATTTAAGAATTTAAAAAAAAATCAAATTATTGCACAGGTATAATTGCAGCAAGAGCAGAGTTGAATGAGGATATGTGAGAGGAACCACTCTGTGGACACCCAGGTCAGTGGAGAAGGAGGGTAGGAGGAGCTCTAGGCACCAGACCTGAGAATCCTGTGTAGCCCACAGTGAAGACCAGTATAAGACAGCTGTGCCCCTGCAGCCCATGGAGGACCATGGTGGAGGAGAGATGCACCTGCAGCCTCTGGAACAGATGGATGCCCATTGACCTCCCAGAGCAGGGAGATGTGGGTAAGGAAAGGTGGGTATTCACTGTTGACATGCAGAAGCCTCACAGATGGGATTACAGTACCCCTGGTGCTGTAGCAGCATTGTATTGTAGCCCTGTAACAACTCCTGCATTACAGGAGTGTGTGCTCTGCCATGAGCACCTTCCTCCAAACAGACACAGAGATAAAACATCAGCAAAGCCATGAATGGTGCACCAGCTGCCGTGGAAGACTCACTGCTGATGGTCCAGGAGTGCCAGAATTTGGAATTGATGGAAACCCAAGAGGGACATGAACGCCTTGAGTGTTATCTCTGACTAAGGGAGGGCAGTGCACCTGGTACAGAGAAAATTCTGGTTTAATTTAAGAGCTTTTATAGAGCTGATAGGTTTGAAATTTCATGAGTATGATTTCAGTGAAGTGATCAGGGACAAAAGCCTATGAAAATGAGAGGCAAATGTTAATGGTTTTGGTTGTAGACCATGATGTTTTAGAGCTGAGGACAAGAAATTTTCAAGAAGTGTTGTGCTTCATAATTAACTGAGGAATTTTAAACAAATGTGTACTCTTTGTTATATTTAAAAAATATTACAGCCATAATTTTCCAGGAAAAAGGTTTTATTATTTGGTATTTCATTTTAGCTCAACATGATCAATGCAGTGTGACAGTAACAATAAGAAATTCACATAAGTGAAGACTGATGGACAAATGACTTGACAAATGCAAATGCTATTAACAAGCTATCAATCTACAAAAGATGAAAGAATAAATCTTCATAAAATTGTTATATTGTAGAGACTGAAGAAATTTTGTAAAGTTCACTGCAACAGTATTAAATGTCTAGTGGGATATCTAGAGAAGGAAAAAAATGAAAATGTAGAAAAGGAAATTTGGTGGAAGAGAAGCTTTCTTAAGGAAAAGTTGTAGACCAAGATTCTTGGTTTTAGACGAACAGTAAATTGGTAATGATCAATCTGGTAAACAAACTAGTAAAAACCCAACTTTAAGATATATTTGATGGCTTAAGATAAATGTAATGCAAAAAGAGTCGACGTTCTTATAGATAAGGAGAACTTGATAGTTTCTACTAAATATATTTTATTCTTTTTTCATTAAAACAGTGAAAATTACATCCATTTCACAAGTTTCCTTACAAGCCCCAGGAACAAAGCTCACACTTGGTATTTGCAGTTGATCTAGCTCTGGTGTTTACTGATTGTTTTGTGATATTTTTAATTAGAGAAGTATAATTTGACAGAAAAAAAACTGTTATTCTTTCCTTTCTGACGGAAATGTTTTCAGAAGACATTATTCCCCATTGACATTGGAATGATGCTGAAACAGCTTAGTAGGATTTTTCTATGTCCATTTGTATCTATTCATTATTATAAAAGTCAAACTCTTACTCATTTGTTTCAATTGCAATCATATGTCTTTTTTTCACTTACAGTTACACTTGCACACCTATATCCACATACAAATGATAATCCATGTTACCTGAATTTGTAATACAAAGCTATTTTAGAAGAAAAAAATGGGACATGGCATCTTTGTCTCCTCTTCATGTCTGTATAGCTATGATGGCCATTGGAGACACTAGGAGTCTGCTGCTTTTCCAGAAAACAGAATAATTAAAATTGCTACTGCGTACACTGAGTACAGGAATTCCCTCTTTTTTTTTCTTTTTTTTTTTTTCTTTTCTTTTTTTTCTTTTTTTTTTTCTTTTTAAATTCTAGTACTTTGCTGGCAACATATTGCTAAAGAGGGAACCAAAGACCAGAGAAACCATGCAATAATAAATTAAAAAAAAATATTTAGGGATGTGCCCACTGATATTAAATAACACTTGCATAAAGTGCATATGATAGCCAGAAACAGCACAAAATTCTTCCCGTCAATAGTGTATATTCAGCCATAACATCCCATTTGGATGGGATATTCATATTCAACATCACCACAAGGCACTGGATAATTTCACTAAGTTCTGAAGTGCAGAAAAATTTGTTTGAACACTGTCACCCCTCTGTGTAACAACTTCTGGTCACAGGCCAGGAACTGAGCATAAATGGTGTCCTGCACGGGAAGCTGAAACCTCTGCCCTGAGAGCTTAAAACAGAACAACAAATGTTCAGCTGAAGGGAAGGCGTGTGGCTGGCAGCTGGCAGGGCTTCTACTGAGTGGAGGATCCTTGCTGGCAGTGCAGCTGCACACAAGCTTCAGAATGTGAAGGGCTGTGGGAAGGGAGATGGCAGCACTCACTCGTGTCCTGTGTGGTACAGAGTTCATCTTCAGCACAAACAAGGGCCTGCAAAGCCTCCCACAGACAAAGCACCTATTGTCTCCTTTTGTGTTACCCTCCCCTCCCAAAGTCCACTTTTGCCCATGCCTCCCCCTCCCCCTTTTATTTTCTCTTGCTGAGCACAAGATTTAAACCTCTTTGAAACCTCTGGTTGTTTCCAGATGCAAGCTCCAAGTTCCCCATCAGTAGCTTTTTGCCCCTCTCCAAGGACCAATCAGAGGAAGGCACACACGGTTTGCCCCACAGTTCCATCCTCCAACACTCACTAAAACCCTACAGGATCTACCCTCTCCCAGGCAGACCCCCTTTTGCATCCCTTTGCTTAATCTGCTGATTTACCAGCTTGTTTGGCCCTGTCTTTTTCCTCTGGTTTGGTGTCTGAGACCGGCATTTCCCTGGATTTTCTAATAAACTGGTACTAGAGCTCCCTCTGCACTACCCACCAGCACTGCCATGTACCATGAGAAAAACCTCATGAGTCCAAATGAAACACCACATAATGGAATTAATAAACTGCACCTTGAGCACCAAAGGATGACAAGTTAATGTTATCTATTTCTGTGGACTAGGACAATTTAAAAGCAGAAACGACAGCACCTTATGTGACTCCTGCCAGGAGTCTTTGAAACTATGCCAGATCAAAACAGGTCAATAAAAGAAAACCAAACAATATTTGCCACCTGGGAGTTTGAAAGCAGAAAAAAAGGCTTCTGTGAAAGGTGAGCAAGCTCAGCCAAACGCTGCAGAGGTGACTAGACAAAACTCTCTCTTCTAAATTGTGCAACAAGTCTGACTGACAGGTCTCAGTGCAGGACAGGTCTCCAGACTTGGCCAGGAATCCTATAGCTGGCCTTCAGCTGGGACTGTATCCTCCCTGCAATCTGATGCTAGAGCACTTTTGAATGAATGGGAAATTTCTAGCACATCTGAAGAAACTCCTGCAGTGTCTCTCAGAAAACACTGCATGTGTCCTCTGCAAATTTAAGACAAAGTACATAGAGTCTTTCTAGTAATGGCTAATGAGGTGAAAAGCTAATAGAAAGATGAAACAATGAGTTCTTACACAGTTACTGACACAGAACTAAAAATATGCAAATTTCATTTTTCTGTAGGCATTTTAATGGCAGGAATAAAAGCTTGCTAATGCAATTTTCCAATTCTAGGGTTGCTGATCCAGAATGACTTCTTTTTGTTCTCTACAAGGTTATATATATATATAAATATTAGTGTAATTAAAATATGTAATGAGTAGTTGAATACATTCATGTTGTAGTTGCCAAGGCCATTCAGAATTTCTGTTGAACTAATCCATGTCTAGTCAATGTCAGTTTTGGTGGATCAGAAAAGGATTTTGTGGATGGTTAGAAAAAAACCTGGGAAACTCCAGGTAATGAATAATCAGAGCAGTAAGCAGATACGGTGTTACAGTAGATGCAGCTCAATCACAGAAAACAATAGGGCCAAGTCATATTTTATTATGAAAGGCAGATTCAAGTAAACTAGGTTATGTGGAAAAAGGAAAGTTTAGGAAAAGGTTAAAGCCAGGGCTTTAGTTCATAATTACTAAGTAATGCTTACTCTCACCTTACAACATGTCTTTGTTCACTCAGCAATGCATCTGCTAAGGGAGCAGAGCATCCATGGTGGCAGCAGCAGGTTCTGTCACATAAGGTGCGCCAGCAGCCCAGTATTTTCAGATGTGTTGATCCCATCTGGAAGCTCACATCCCCTTTCCCTTGCTAAGAAAAGAGCATCTCACATAAAGAGCTGACTAATTATGGATGTGTGCATGCTTGTGGGCAAAGGCAGGAAAGTGGCACACTGGGGAGCACAGCTCAGTTAGACTCAGTGAGGCGCCCTGCAGATCCTTCCTATCTTTATATTAAGAACTTCTACATGCTTGGAGATACCATCTGAATATTGGATTGTAAACCACAAAGGATTTCAGGGGCAATTCCAAATTAAGGACAGGTCAGCCTCCACAACCCATAGTAAAAATGATGCTCATTGCTGTCCATGCAGATGTCTGCTTCATGGCCCTGTTATGCCAACTCTCTTTTTTAACTTTGACAAGCTAGAGACAAAAGAAGTGACCTTAGAAAGAGAACTCTGTTAAAAAATGGATTTCTTTTCTTTGCTTTCAAGAGGAACAATAGCTATTAGCTGTTATAGTAAATCACCAGTTGCTAATTTACAAAGGCTTTCAAACCCTTGATTATCTGTGAGAGTGATGGATCCCATTGTGCAAACCACCCTGAGCCCAATTCAGAAAAGCTATTAAGCATGTGCTTCATATTAGGCATGCAAGAAAACACAGTAAGATCAACATGTCTGAGTTTAGCATATGTTTAAGTGCTTTACTGGACCAGGGTCATAGTGCATTGCAACTTGCAGGATGAATATCTACAAGAATGTAAGTGCTTGTGTCTGAAAACAACAGGACATGATGGAAACTATTTGAAATTGCAGTTCATTTCCAGATATCTTAAGATACAATTCTATGTTCCATTTGATGAAGAAATTCTAAATTAGCAGAACTACAGCTATGTATCTGCAGGTGGAGGCTGATGAATGGCATCTCCTATTTGCCTGCCCTATCTACCTCTGAACTACAGTACCAAATAAAGAAAATCAATCCAGCACACAGAAGGATCTTCATTTTCATTTTACAGAACCTTGACATTTTCCAGGTACCACACTTAGATTTCATCTGGCCAAATTGTCTTGACAGTCAGGAATCTATATCTAGCTTCAGGGAGATGAGGAAAAAAGTATACAATAAGAAAGGTGATAAAATAACTGCACAGCCTGATTAGAAGGCAAAGGAAGGGATAGCAGCTGTTCAGCCCTCCCTTCTCCCTTCCAGCAAAATTGTTGGTAGATACGTTCAATTGGATTCTTTGGGGGATTTTTTCCTCTTTCTTTTAAATCATTTTAACTTGACATCAGCAAACTTCTTATATTTCTACAGAATTTTCATGACCGGTGACAACGCACTCCCACTTAGGTTGGTAGAATGTGTGTTTGCAAGCATCAGCACCAAATCAAGCTCTCCTCTCTGTTAAAATCATAAACCCCTCTGCACATGCTAAATAAGTGGAGAACTGAGTCCACAATAAATGCCAAATAATGAGTGACTGAAAGGGGGAAAGATAAAACTGCAGCTGGAAAAGGAAAGCAAACATATTATAGGTGGACAAACAGAGATGAGTGCAAGGTCCTAGCCAGCTGCCCTCTTCTTCCTGGCTCAGGAAAGAAAATAGTTTTGAAGTCCTAAGGTCACAGACAGAGTAGAAGAGAGGGCAAGAGCCAGACCTGGAGCTGAAGCACTTCCACATTTCAAGGGGTGTTGTGGCAAAAAAATAACTGACAGATGATTGGAAGGGGAAATGAAGCACCTTAAAGGGAAATTAATGAATCAAAGAAGGCAAATCTCTCCCTAACACTATAATATTTCACAAGTATTATTCCACACGACATGGAGTGCACACTTTTATTTATTTATTCTTTGTTCTATGCACCTGCAGCAGCATTACCCATATTTAGTAAAATTCTTGCTGTGAATTCAGTTAATCTACACATTGAAATGCCTTTTTCATCATTATATCTTCTGTGTCTGGACATCTGGCTGCAATCTTTTGCTCTGTGAATGCAAGGAGTACAATGAGATAGTATCACCCGACCATTCTTATAATTTGTGGGGCAAACCTCTTACAAGCATAAATCACTGCAGCTCCTCTGAAGTGAGGGAAGCAAGGCAAAATATCTGTCCACAAGGAGTAATTAATCAGTTTTAATGAGTGTGTTCCATAGCAGAGGAATAAACTACATTTATTTTTCAGTAGTGGGATAGAAGCCCTCAATAAACATTATCTTCCCTTGTTTGCCTCCCTTACTTCACCAGCTGTCTATAATGTGTGTGAAGCTTGGAAAACATTCCTGCTATTAGCCTTTGATTTCTGCCAGGCCCCTGACCCTTGGTGAAAGAAGGCATGGAACTTTAGATGAAGCTGTATGTCTTCAGTCCTATGCAACCTGAGGAATTAAAAGCAGTCACACAGCCACAGAAATGAGGAAATAAGGACTACTGACTAGAAGGAAGATCTAGTTCCTCCGGTTCTCCCTCCTGGAAAAACCCATTGCAATTCTTCCTCTTGCTCAGGCAGGACACAAAGCCTGTCTGCATTAAATGGGGTGGTCAGGGACTAAAACACACAATCCAGGTAGACTGGTAGTTATGGATGGGCACCAGCACAGACAATTAAAATAGCAGGCCTGAACTGTGCTCAGCTTTTGATGGCACTTAAAGACACACACACTAGGAGAAATCACTACATGTGCACAAATAAACAATAACAACCACTGCCATGGTGTTCCTCTAGAGCCTCTTTTAAATGCAGCAGGCAAAACTGTTCCTACTGAGGGTTTCAGTGCATAGATGATGGCTTTGAATGGACCTTAAGGATTCATCTTACATGTGTACAGCTGCCTCATAAGGACAGACAAACAATTCCCATCGTTCTTGACAGCTTAAGGAATTTTTAAATATTTCCACTGAGTGGATAGAGACAGTGTGACTCCTACTCTAGTCAGTCCCTAGGTTCACTCCCCACCCTTAGAATTGTAATGTCCTTTCTCACGCTGAACCTGAGTCTTATTTCCTCCTACTTTTTGTGGACATCTGTAGTAGAAGGGACTGCAAGTAATTCCCCTTGTCTATGCAGAAAGCTTTCACAGCTGAGAGTATTGCTTCCTTCCCCCTCCACTATCCTGCAGACTAAATAACTGTTGTTTGTGTAGCTCTCTTTCATCAGCTACATTTTTCAGTTTGTTCTCATTGGCCCCCTCCAAACTGTTTCTAAATGATCAACATCCTTTCCTAGACTTTTCCAACAATGTGACAAAGACAAGATAAAACTATGGAGGTTTGACCTTGAAGCAGGCAAGATATTATTATCTTCTACCTCAGGCAGTTAGGACACCTGTTTTTCTCCTCTGAGCTTTACTACTTTTTTATTTTATTCTTAAACAAACTCCTTTCCCACTGGCCATCTACAGCATGACTTGTTTGATATTGTA
Organism: Eopsaltria australis; assembly: GCA_034509425.1. Taxonomy (NCBI): domain Eukaryota; kingdom Metazoa; phylum Chordata; class Aves; order Passeriformes; family Petroicidae; genus Eopsaltria; species Eopsaltria australis. Next base: position 680,112 of record JAVTVJ010000384.1, read on the forward strand.
TGACTTGTTTATCTAGACTTTTAACTTTCCTGGAGAGGAGCTCTTTGTCTGTACAATACGTTTCAGATCTTGCCCGAAGTAGCTCAAAAACTATTTATAAAATAATTGGACATTATATTTTTTTACCTCCTTTTTTCCCCAGATTTACCAAAACTAAAGGCCATAATCTTCAAATCTCTGTCTATCACATTAATTTAAATATGTCTTATCCATAAATAATGTCAGTTTTAGGCCCTGGTAAAACCTCTGAAATTCTGTTTTCTCAACTGAGATCTCTATGTTCAAATTGAGACAGAAAATATAGAGGAAGGCAGTCTTAAGATGTTTAATTGGCTATTCAATTTGCAATAAAATAACTATATAGGCTGAATTTTTATGTTTTCCCTTGGAATCTTGTCTCTTAGACTTGAGTGCACAGGTGGGCTACTGTGCAAATGTGTTATCTACCAACAAGATGGTGCTCTGAGGGGAGATAAGCACTCTTCCCACTCTCCCCACAATCTCTTTTCTTCCTCCTTCACCAAACCCCTTTGGCGAGCCCCATAGTGCAATTCCCCCCTTGCACTGACAACCCCCCCCCCCCTTCCTCTCTCCCTTGAAGCTTCCCACAGGTGTTACAGAACAAACACTTTCATAGAGGCCTGCTGTTCTCTTATACCTGAGAGCTGGTGGAGCTGGTTCTGCACCCAGGTTCTACTGGACTTCCAGCATGACATGGAACTATTTAAGACTCTAGGATGTGAAGGAGTTGGCTGAAGCAATCAAAATTACTGTAAAAATAACACTGAATCCCTGTGGCATATATGTCTTATTGTTCAGTGTTTTGTCCACAGGTAAAGTATTTTAAATATTTGTGGGGAGTAGATGAGATAAAGAGACAAATTGTTCTGTCATCAACTACTGGAAACTTCAATTACTAACCCAAAAAGTAAAGGACATTTTAAAAAATTAAATCAAAATGTATTTTGAGATATGACTTCACTTTCCTCTTGTTGAAGAGACATGAAACAGACAATCTTCTGTATTTCATGGCATACCTACTATTAGGGTGCAGCTGCCACCTGCAGCAAGGAATTGGAATGAGATACACGCATCTGGTACAACTTGATCAAACTTAGTCATTGCAAACTTTTCTTACACTATGCAACAGAATTTTACTCCTCTAAAAGATAAAATAAATAACAGATTTTTTAAAAAGGACCCATCTTTTCCTCTTTTTTTGTCAAGATTTTGACATCATGCACAAACACCTACTGGTCCTAATGCATAGCACAAAAGCAGGGATATCTAAATACAAGGAGAGAGTAACAGTTAGCATATTCTTTCACCACATCTTTTCCTAGCAACATGTGTTGAATATCACACAAAGTGATTTAAAGATGTGCAATCACATATTAAAGTATACTACCATTTACTCTGCCACATATTCTCTACAGAAACAAACACGGACTGTGAGAAGGTCCAGAATAGGTCGAAGTCTACCATAGCAACAAAGCAGGGACAAGCCCTCTCCTCTGATCAGTCTACACATGGAATTGTTCTCTCACACTCCCCCTTTTCCATTTAGGATCAGGACAATCTCACCAGGGAAGAATCCTGGAAAACTCCGTCTTTTCACTTTTTTTTTTTTTTTTTTCCAGGCCTGTGCAAGGACAGCAAGGGGAAAGTTCTGGAGAAATAGCAACAGTGTGTGAGCCAACGGTCTGCTTTGCACAAAGCATGTGTAATTCTTTCCCTCTACTATTCACACAGTAATTCCCCAGCCACAGCCTTGTATTCTCCCACATCATCATGAGGGGAATGATTGCAACAGATTTCAACAGTCTAGTAGCCAACGGAGAGACCAGAAGTACTGGGGAAAATGTAAGCTGAGAAGATAGATTAGCCAAGTAATGAAAAAAAAAAAGGCAAGCTGTGAGATATATTACTGGAATCTAGACAAGAAAAATGTCTGTTCTGGCACCACTACAACCAAACAATAACAGGTTATGACCCACACTGTACTTGGGGAATTAGGCACACAGTCTTTGCATTCAGCCTTCTCACAGGGGTATGAGGTAAGGTCATGCTGTGCTGGTTCACAACCTTCTGTAACTCATCATATTATGAAACACAAATTGGCACATGGAGAGAGAGAAAACGGGAAAGGAACGGAAACTTTCGGAAGGGTGTTCCCATCCATCCCTATCATACCCTGACAAAGTTCTTCAGCCACACACTTGGACATTCCCCATCCATTTTATTGTGGGTGTACTGAGAGTGTACTGTATTGCTTACATGTCATGTTTCACTGAAGCTGGTGAGGGGAGGACTAAACATCTGGAGTTTTGGGCAGCTGTTTTGCAACACTTGTTGTTTGAAGAAACACTGTTTTCAGTTACCTCTGCATTGTCATGTCAAATTCTGGCCATGTTTAAACACTTCTCTGTTGACTGCAAACATGTACTAGTTTCTTTTCCTTCCTTCCTTCCTTCCTTCCTTCCTTCCTTCCTTCCTTCCTTCCTTCCTTCCTTCCTTCCTTCCTTCCTTCCTTCCTTCCTTCCTTCCTTCCTTCCTTCCTTCCTTCCTTCCTTCCTTCCTTCCTTCCTTCCTTCCTTCCTTCCTTCCTTCCTTCCTTCCTTCCTTCCTTCTTCCTTCGGCAG